>CM021172.1:1200000-1800000 GCA_006506795.2 Hericium erinaceus | reverse complement strand
GGTCAATGGCATGATCCCAAGGGCGACGTTCGGGGAGGCGATGGGAGGATTCCTCGTCGAAGACCGGTTGGAAATCCTGATACTGAGGGGGAACCATCTCAGCAAAGGACTTCTCTGCAACACGAGTGGCCACACGCTCCGCCAGTTTCTGAGCATTGGTGAAAGAGCGACGGATACGGATGGTGTGTTGATAGTCGGGGTCGTCGTCTGGTGGGGGTGGTGTGTCCCAGTCAGGGAGAACACCAGCTAGACGAAGGCCCTCTTCAACCCAGTCATCATCGACATTAGGTCGGGGGTCATCGTCCTTGGTGAATAGACGTGCAGGGACTTTGGACAGGTGGATGCGGCGAAGGCGGACACCTTGGACTCGGCGAGCGGGGATCACGTATTTGGGAAGTGGAGCAGCGACAAATGGTGGGGGCAGTGGGAGCAATGGAGGGGGGCAAGGTGGGGGGAGCAGTACTGCAGCAGCGCTGAGGACTGGTGGACGAGGGGCTGAGTGGCGGCGTTCAGTGCGAGTGGACAGGTTCTTGACCGGGGGTTTATTCAGAGTGCAAGAGGGGGGGCAGCGAGTCATGTCGACACGACGAGAGACCCAATCAATTTCAGGGTTGTGTTCCTGTAACCAATCGGTCCCAAGGATAATGTCGTAGTCGCCAATGTCAACGAGATAGAACTCAGCTGTCTCCTCATGGAAGGACGTCAAGTCCTTGGCGTAAATGCGGATGTTCTGGTTGACTGAATAGCGGACCCAGCCCATGATGTTTTCGGAGTTGTCCACGTTGCGAACGGGAAAGGGTTTAGGGAGTTTCTTGAGGGGGAACTGGTGTTTCTTGGCAAACTCGGGGTGCATAATGATGCCTTCTGCACCACTATCGAGAAGTGCCTCAGCGTCGATTTGTTTCTTGATCGGGGCAGTGATAATCTTGGCCTGGAGCGTAATGGACGGCGTCTGACGGTTGGGCGTGATAGCGGACATGCGCAAAGACGATGGATACGATTGCTCACAGGGGTCGGATAGTACAGAGAAGCGATTCGACGGATCAAAGAAATGTTTCTTGCCACCCACGGACGACGTGGCCGGGGGGCGCTTTAAAAACCCTCAACCATATCCTTTAATGCAGCTTTTGCCTCTTCCCTCTCTTCCTCACTCAAGTCCTTCAACTGCGACGATAAGTCGGCGATGGACCTGTTGATGGCAGGGACAGCGAGGGCGGCGGCTGCATCTTCTGGAGCTACTCCCGGGGCAGAGCCGGTTTCTAGCGCTCGGACGCGAGGGATTGGGGCACGGGGGTTGGAGTCGGCATTGAGGGGGCAGTCGCGGAAGCCATGGCCCTTCTGGCGGCAGCGGAAGCAACTGCCCTCACGCCTGAGACGCTCACGGTCAGGCTCCGAGAGTTTGGGCAATGGGGCACCTGTAGCAGCAACTGTGCGGGATCGGCCAGTAGATGTGGACTGAGGAGAGCGAGTGCTCACCGGGGTGCGCCCAGTTGTAGGGCGGGGACTCTGGAACCGGGTGCGCATGAGGTAGGCAGCATTCCTGTCACGGGCCCTCGCCTTCCACTCAACCAGGGTGGTGGGCGTGGGGTAGCTGCGCTGGCAATCATCTCGCAAGGCGCTGTTGAGGCCATGCAGGAACCAATCGATCAGGGCCACATCGTTGTAGCCAGTGCGAGGAGCAAAGGACTCGAACTCGGTGATGTAGTCGACTACTGGGCGCGTCCCCATCTGGAGGGTCTGGATGGCATGGGAGGCGTCCTTGGAGTCGTCAAGGGGGGAGAAGTCCAAGTTGAAGCGAGTTCGGAGGGCGGTGAGGTTGGCGTAACGGGGAACGTGAGCTGGAGATGTTTTTGCAGCCACGAGATCGTCGTCCTCAAGGATCTCCTCGACACGCTGGGTGGCCCACTGGCCGGCAATGGGGCCCTGGCAGAGGTCAAGAAAGAGGGAGATCTGGGCAGTATCCTCTTTATACCTGACAGAGTTGGCACGAAGGTATAAGCGAATACGCAGCTGGAATTCCTTGGACTTGGAACGATCTCCCTCAAAGGGAGCAGGTTTGACGCCGATCTCAGGGTTGGACATGTCGACGGACGGTTGGACAGGGGGGGCTGGGGCGATGATTGGTTTGACGTTGACGGTGGATGTCGATGCAACAGCGGCAACGGGTGGAGCAGGTGAGGGGACTGGTACTGGGGTAGGTGTTGAAACAGGTGGTGGTAGTGGGGCCCGAAGGGTATCGAGGCGGGTAGCTTGTTGCTGAGCGAGATTCTCTATAACTGCCTGAGAGAGTGCAAGTTCTGCAGTGGTTAAGAAGAGGGTACTGGCCTGCCAAAACCACAGGTCACTTTCGTCTACGAGGCTGGGTCGCCAACCGACTACAAGCCGATTGGTGTCGGAGCGGTATGCGTAGTAGTTGTTGGTTACCGGGTTGAAGGTAATACCTGGGGGAACAACAAGTGGTGTGGTGCGAGCAGGGGGAGAATCTGCACTAGGAAGGGCAATGGTGGGAAGCGGTGGGGTAGCGGGGTGTTGACGGCGGTGTTCTGTAGCTGCGACGTCGAAGTCGATAAGCTCGAGGTCCTCCTGGTCGTCACGATCAGCGAAGTACCACTGTGCAGGACCGTCCTCGTCCTCGTCCGGAGTGTCAAAGTCTACTCGAACGATGCCGGAAAGGGTGTAGATGAAGTATTCGTCGAGCGAGGCAAAGATGCCAAGTGGGTATGGTTCGGTGGTCTGGAAACGGGGGTCGGTGGGATCAATGGTGAGGTCTAGAGGAAGTCAGCCGCGACTGGGCGACGACCAAGAGCACGAGGGTACAGGGGATCCGAGTATGGGGTTCTGAGGAATCGGTGGCCGAGGCGTTCTCTGGCCCACACAGGCTCAGGCGAGGGTTCAGGGGTGAAGAGACCTAGTGTGCAAAAGGGGAACGAGGTCGATGGCAGGATACTTGCAGGGGATCCTCGGTTGGGTTGGCGACAGTGGTAAGCGATGTCCGAGGCACCAAACGTGAATTCTTGCAAGTCGACGTCAAAGAAAACTCGAATTCGAACGTATAAGGCAATGGAGATAGCACCTGCACGTGGTTTCCACGACCTCAATCGAAACCAAACTCCTTCGGCTTCCCAACGCTTCACAGCACAATAGCGGAGGAGGGGGATGAGTGCACTGCCCTCGATGGTGTTGGCGATGGGGAAGGGAAGATGAGGTTGATGGAATGGATGTCGAGATTCGGTGAAGATGTCGGCGGTGAAGGGTTCAAAGAAAAAAGGTATGATGGGCGATAGTAGGGAGGTGAGGCGGGTGTATGAGAGATTGTCCAGGTGTCAAGACTCGGTTGTAGACAGCAGAGAACCACCCAAGTCACCAGCGATGATGGGAGCGAGAGAGCGGAGAGCGACTAGCAGCGCAGTGACCTGTATTGGAGGTACAGTACGGTACAGACGAAATGGACAATCTAGGGAAAATAGGCAAGCGACAGGGAGCCTATAAGTACTGGGACGACAATGGGAAAAGAACAATGGACACCATAATGGGTCGAACAATAGAGTGAGAACAATGGTGGCCAAAAGGAGAACAATGGGAGGGAGAACAATAGGATGTCCCAAAGGGGAACAAGGGCATGGGTGAAGGATAGCCCCAGGTCATGTGAGGAAGTGAACATGTGATGGGGCTGCTGGAGCACATGACCGACGCGATGTCTTGATGGCAGAGAAGAAGGCGGAGAGAAATGGAGCGATCCGTGACACTTTTTACTTGATCAAATACTGAATGTTTCAAAGCTGATGCAGCTAATAAGCATGTAAACTGCTGGTGAATAAGTAAAGTTACAAAGACAGATATAATAAGTACAAGAGTGTGTGTAAATGCAATTTTTTGAATCAGTTGATATATTGAGAAAATAAAATAAAAGCAAAGCTTACAATCAAGTAATCTAGAATTGATAGAGTGCAAAGGCCTATATTTATATTCAGATCTTATGAGGATTATTTACTGACAAAATATACATTTATCATGCAGTCATAGAATAAATATCAATGAAGCTGTGATATCAATAGGCTAATACAATTAACATTGTATAACACTGACATATGTGGCAAATGGAATTATGAAAATTACAAATTGTACTACCAACAATGAAAAATGACAATCCTGCAATAGAGCTTGCTAATTGGTGATATAAATTTTTTCTTTCAGTAGTCAGATGATCTCAGATCATATTGTATGTGAATGAGGACTCATAAAAAAAAAGCATAATCCATGAGCAATATACACACTTATAATGAGGCACATTGGTAGATAAAGCTGTGAAGCTGAAGTATTGACAGGCAACATATACCAATATAAATTTCAATCGACCAGTCCTGCTGCAAAACATATGTACAGAGGAGTATTCCTACTACTAGACAGTGGGCGACAAAAATTCACCAAAATTCTACAGGTGCCGCATGCATAAGTAAAAAGGACAATGCACAAATGAGTAAAATAGGTAACACTGAAAGTCAGAAACGCTGCAAGGAAAGAGAAAACGAAAACGAAGTACGATTCTTCTAGTATCAGCTGCACGACTCCCAAAATGTTCAGAGGCGCAGGATCGCCTTCAGCGGCGTCACTATCCTCACCGAATGAAATGCGATCCGAATACCATGCACGAAAGCCCAAACCAACGCAACTAGAAGTAACACGATCAGTACGCGCTTGCGATTCGCGAGTGGACGCAGACTTACTGAAAAGAATAGGAATCCAGAACAGAACAAGCATGCGGTCCTCTGAAGTGTGGTAATCAGCATGATGCCCTTAGAAATAGTTTCACTGCTACACACCTTTCTGAGGCATCTGTCGCGCTTGCTGGTGAATCGGCCTGTACGCATATGCATTGACCTCTTGATCAGGAAGCGGTTCCGCGTCATAATTCGGCCGTCGCGAGACCAGCCGTTCTGGGGTCGTTGCATTCGACGGTCCAGCCACTGGCGCATCCTCCTCTTCTTCCTGCAGCTCGCCCGCCGGCTGCGCAGGCGATGGCGTCTCGTTCGCGCGGGGCGTGTACTTCGGTGGGGGCTCGTCGTCGTCCCGTGTCGGCGTAGCCTGCATCATCCACTTCTCCCAGAACGCGCGCCACTCTTGCGGGGTCCACAGACCCCGCAGCGCGCCCTTCGGCTGCTCCTGCTCCAGGCCCTCCGTGGGCGACTGCAACTGTTCGTGTTCGTGCCGCTTGTCGCCGAGGAAGGCAGGCCACGGTACGTCGACAGGGAACACCATCGGGATCTGGGGGAGGGCCCCCCATGGGACCGCGGGCATGCCGGGGAGATGGGGAATGGGGAAGTGCGGCATGATGCCCTGCGTGGGCTGGACTAGTGCAAGTGTGCGCTGCAGCGTGTTCATGAAAGATGCGGCCTGCTTCTCATCAACTCCAACAGGGCGATCATCCTTCAGCTTCTCATCGGTCGGGAACGCTTTCTCCGCCGGCGTGTCTTCGGAGGAACTCGACGCAGGTGTCTCCATGGATCGACGACGAATGCGCATGCGACGCGAGAGTTGGCTGCGCACGATGGGTTCATCCTCGGACTCTTCGGCATCGCCCCATCGCGACTCTTCCTCGTCAGCATCGTCTTCGTCCGCGTCCGCGAACACGGAAGGCAGGTCATCCAGATCGAACGAGGCAAGTTCCTGCGCAGTCTTCCCCTTAGCCTCCACGATCTCCAAGTCTGCACCTCCTGCAGTGAGAATGGCCGCGCAGTCCTTCGAGCCGATCAATGCAGCGACGTGCAAAGCAGTGTAACCGTTGCGATCACGAGCGTCGACGTCGATCTCGTGCTGGACCAAGAAGTGGACGATGCGTGAATACCTGAGGAATGTTGCAATGTGAAGGAGGGTCTGGCCACTGTGAGTCTGATGTGACAAGGCCTCGGTCCAAGGCATCTCCGATGGAAGGTCGAGCGGTGCATCGAGAAGAGACAGTAGCTCCAGCGTCATTTTCTCCAGTGGTTCGCCCGAGTCGGAACGGCGTAACAAATGTCTGAGATTATATGAAAGTGTGCTTGATCCCATGGACATGCCGTTGCCGGAATCTGAGCTGCCCTGGGAATCATCTCCTGACGGGCCCACAATCCGCATAGCGACGCTTTTCGCGTCTTCCAACTTGCCTGTCATCTTCAGGCCGACAACTTGGAGAGCAAGTTCCATCCTACACGATTGTGAGTATGATCGAATGATTAAGGTGCTGAAAGACAAGACTCACAAAGTTCGGTCGGACTCATCAGTGTATGTGAAGATAACCGGAGGTGTCCCGTCTTCCTCCTTCTGTATGCCATTAAAGTAGACGGGTACCACACCAGATGTCAAGCGCGGAGGCAAGATACAGACCAGCGTGTTGTCACTCCATCGTTGAGTTGAACTGGCGAGGACATCCCCGAACACACAGTTGAGCTGAATACCAAGATGGAAATTCGACCCCAGAACCGTAACCTCAATACCGCCATATGTCGGTCCCGAGGAAGGTATCAAACGATGGATCTTCGGCTGCGGCAGCGGGTTCACGGGAGGCGACGGATCAGCATTGAAGAACATGAATGGAATGGAATGCATCGAAAGTGGAGCTTGAACTTGTTGTACGTGGGACATAGGAAGAGATGCCGGAGACGGAGGAGCAGGAGGCAAAAGGCTAGGAGATCCTGCGGATTGGGGAGATGAAACTGTGGCCCCCGTCTCAAGATTTTGTTGAGGTGGTGGCGGAATAGCCGCTCGGCTCTCGAGGATAACGGCATCGCGATCCCCAACAGTAGCGACCGGGATGAATGGCGTCGACTGGAATGTCTCCGGGCTCTGGATAATGAAGTTATCCGGAATGGGCGGGGTCGATGGGGCTGTCCCATTAAACTGGCTGGAAGAACCGGACACTGCAAGCTGCGACGCAGGCGTGGTTGTCCTCGTCGGCAATGCCGATGAGAGAGTGGATGGGGAGACACTTCCCGTGTTATCTTGGCGCGCGAGTTTCTTTGGGGTAGCAAGGGACCCCGCCGACCCCTTGGCGCGCTTCTTGGTTTGAACCTGCTCAGATTGTTCGTTGACATTCGCATGTTTCCGCTTCCCCGAAGTCGGCTTCTCTGAGACGTTGCCTTGAGTGACGGCTCGGGACCAATCCATATCTAGCCCAGGAGTCATGCCAGGTGTGATACCTTGCTTGTTGGCACCACTGCTCTTGTGATCATCTGTAATCATGATTGGTCGCGTCGTTCCCGAGCCGACGACGCGTCCGGTGTGATCTGCCATGGTAAATTGGACGAGAAAGCCAACTTTCTCGCGGTGATGGCGGCAATAGCAAGTAATACGGAGGGGCAAAGCCACGCTTCCTGTTGAGAAATCCAGAATTTCTGGACAATTGAACTGAACGATATTGAAGGAACTTTCGCTTGCTCCAGCACCAGGGCCAGATTCTGGAGAATCAGAATCAGAGCGATGAGGGCGAACGCGCATGGCTAGTTTCCGTGCGACACGTTTAGCCTATCAGAAAAACCTCAGTCGTGGGACAGGCTCAGAAGACCGCATAATCGTACCTCTCGGGTCTGACAGCTCGAGCAGCATACAACACGCATATGCGGAGACGATGCGCATGTAACCTCGGCATTCAGATAAAGTATATCTTCCGGATCCGGGTCTATATCGAGACGTGCATTCAGAGAAGAGGAGATGAGCAAACGCCTAGCGACGCACCAATCTTCCCTTCTTTGCGGGTACGTCTCTTGGTTGAGGTGCCTTTAGGCAACTTGAGCCATTTCCAGGACCCAACACGATCGTATTGAGCCTCGCTGGTCGAGGAACTAGCATGGGCCAGATCCACAGTCACCCTAACTTGGGTTTCGACGCGAGATTTAGTTCCCTCTTCCGGAATGCTTGGAACCATGATGGGGAGACTAAGAAAGGCAGGGATCAACTTCGACATTCTGATACAATCAGAATAGCAGAACATACTTGTGACAGCACTCCTTCGGGGGATATACCACTGTCTGAGATGCCGCTGAGGACGGTCGCTTGCGAGGCTGAGAAGTTGGGGGAGGGATGGGCTTTGTGTGAGACACAGGCACCCTCGGCTGCATATCAGATACGGATACGGTCTCCACAAAGGTGACGGCTGGGACAGTAGGCAATGACTTTGACTCGACGACTTCTGTGCAAGAAGGCTCAGACGACGAGGTGGTTGATGCAACCGCAGACGGTGATGAGCTACGCGACGCGATTAGGGGAGAGATACAAAAGGGAGCGCGTGTCCTTACTCTTCATACGCATAGTCCTGAATTAGATCATCCAACGAGAGGATGTTGTTATCATCCTCTTTGGAGACGTCGAGTAACTGCCGAGAGTCATCGTCCCAGAAAGTGGTAGCTTCCGTGGAAGGCTTGCTAGACGGTAAGGAGTACCAAGACGAAAGATTGGCATTCGGTGAAAGAGCAAGGGCGTCCAAGCCATCTGAGGACTCTGGAGTCATCGGAGTAGCCGGCGATGGCGAGCGCGAGCCTGTCGCCGTTGCAGGTGATGAGGACATGACAAGTGGGACGTGGAGGAGGACTGCAGGAGACGAGTCTGACGACGCTGCGCCAATCCAAGTCCATTCCATCGCGGGAGCCACCTTCCTTTTGCGTCCGTTCGTTCGGACTCTATTTAACCAATTAAGACCGCGACAATACAGAAAAGTTGTTTCTTGGCGAGTCAGGGCGAGACTTATCTGTATTGGGACTCACTGATCAAAGGCAGGGTGAAAATATGGGCGCAACTGAAGCACCATTAGTGTCGAGAACGATAACACAGCACGACATTGGAATGTTCGAGGTCCCAGCTCGCGGTATCCGGGGGACTTGACGCGGTCCGCGACGCGGTTGGCTGCTGCTTGGCACGAGTTCTGGCTCAGCTTTGTTCTTTACACCAACCACTAGTCCCGCCACCATCACCATGAAGAGAGGCGCAGACAAGCAGCTGACCAGAGACGACAACGATGTCGATATGCAGGCAGGTTCCTTGTTCCTACCCCAGTTCAGCCGCTGACATGTACACCCAGGAGGATGGTCCACAACCCTTCAAGCCGGCGGACGAAGCTACGCTAGCCAAACGACAGTTAGAATGCTTCATCATCTCATTTGGATCCTTTCTGATGGCATTTTCCAGAATACGGGGCTTACCCAAACGCTCGATGTCGAGGGGCCCTGCTAGTGCTCCGCCACCTCCGCCACTTCAGGCTCAGGTGCAACCTGCGAACGGTGATGCCACACCAGTGAGCCCTACTTCCTTGCCCTCTCAGTGCATGGTGACTAATGGCTATCAGTCTCCCTCTCCATCGTTTACCGGCTTCTCGGGCTTTGGCAGCTCGTCTGGGAGCTCCCCATTTGCGTTCACGCCTTCAAAGGATGTGAATCCAGCACCTTCTCAACCTCCATCCACTAGTCCATTCTCGTTCGGTTCTCCGAGCGCTCCTCCACCCGGTACCTCATCATTCGCTGGCTTTGGATCACAGCCGCTTGTGGCATCTTCGGCTTCCAACACGACGAAGGCCTTCGCTTCGGTTTTTGGCTCATCGTCTACTTCGGGCAAGGAGCCAGCAGCTTCAGTCTTTGACTCATCTTCCAAAAGTGCGAAAGAGCCCGCAGCACCATTCCCATTCTCGATCTCAAACGGAGAGCCGTCAGCACCCGCGCCATCCTCTGACTTCAACATGGAACCCGAAACCCGTGCGCCATCGGCCGACTCAAGTAAGGAGTCTGCCGCACCCGTTTCATTCTTCAGTTCAAAGAAGGAACCAGCAAGCTCCCCATTCTTCACCTCCAAGGAGTCTGCAGCACCTTACCCATTCTCCAAAGAACCCGCGGCACCCACGCCCTCCTCAAAGAAGGATGCGGCAGAAGAGGCTGATGACGCTGCACTCAAATATTTCAAGTCGCTCCGTGGCTTAAACTTGTCGTTCATCACCCAAATCTCCAAGGCTGTTGAGTCGGATCCATTCATCGATATCGCTGAGGTCTTGGAGCAGTACAGGAAACACCGTGTCTCCGTGCAGCAGGAATTCGATGACAAATCGCGTCCAGCGAAGCCAATTTGTCCTCCAACGCCAGCTGCTCCAGTCTCAATGCCTGCGCCACCATCAGGCTTCGCCGGGTTCACTGCTATCTCCAAACCTAGCACACCCGCCCCAGGCGGAGGATTTACACCGAAGCTCGACTCGGGATTCACCCCCTCGCCCTTCTTCCCCAAAGAGCCGCCATCCGGCGCCGAACCACCCGCCGCGCCCGCAAAGCCCGCTTTCAGCTTCGGAGCCCCATCCGCCCTCTCAGCATCAACACCTGTACCGGCCCCCGCGCCCGCAAAGGGCGCCTTCTCCTTCGCGACGCCGCCGGACTCCGCCGCCCCGTCACAACCGAACCCATTCACGTTCACCCCGTCCGCGAGCCCCTTCGGCACCAAGCCCTCCACCACCGGCTTCTCCTTCGGCAGCGCCGCGCCGACAGCCTCGCTCTTCGGTGGCCCGCCGAAGGAGGCCGACAAGGGCGAAACCAAAGAGGAGACGAAGCCCGCCGACAGCACGGGGAAGCTCTTCGGCGAGGGCGCCTTCAGCTTCACGACGCCGCCGAAGCCCGCGGGCGGCTTCGCGGGCTTCGGCACGGGCTTCGGGTTCGGCGTGCCGAAGGCGGGCGAGCCGTCGCCGTCGCGCGTCGGGTTCACGTTCGGCACGCCGCCCAAGGCGGAGAGCGCGCCGGCGGAGGGCGAGCGCGCGGAGACGCCCGCGACGGAGGGCAGCGAGGACGGGCTGGCGCGCGTGGTGTCGCCGGGTTTGCATGATCAGGAGGGCGAGGGCGAGGAGGACGAGGACACGGTGCATGCGGTCAAGACGAAGGTGTTCAAGCTGACGGAGGGGAAGGATAAGGAGAAGCGGTGGGGCGATATGGGTGTCGGTACGTCGGTTAATGCTGGGTTATATGCGTTAGGTACTGATTGTATGCTAGGCATCCTCCGCTTGAAGAAGCACAAAACGACGGGCGCACGGAGAATGATCCTGCGCCAGAGCACGACGGGAAAAATCATCATTGTATGTTTCTTTGTACCCAAATTCGAGCGTTTTGAGCTAACGATGATGCACGCAGAATTTCCGTATCTACCCAGGTCTGAGCCCGACTCTTGGCAAGAAAAACGCAGTGTCGTTCATCGGGCACGGCGAAGATGGCGCTCCCATTCCTTATATGCTGCGTTTCGCGAAGCCAGAGGACGGCAGCGAGCTCAAGGCCGCCATAGAGCGCGAAGTCGCAGCCGTGAAACAAGCCGAGTGAAGGCCGGGCGTATCTGTCCGCCCTTGCAGTAAGTAAGTAGTTTACTCTGTCGCTCATGCTGTAGTCTATGCTGTGCCCCATGCATCGACGGTATTCTTGCTTGCATTGGATGATGATATACAGTTACACGCGTGCTCGCCCTCACGACTCCCAAGATGCCAGACCGAAATAATAGGATATCGATGCCGCCGGTGTCATTTGCCTGTAAAGTGGCTCTGCGCGTTGTGCCATATCGAGTTGTAAACGAACGCCTGGCTGAGGAGCATCTCGATCTCGTGGTCGCCCCAGTCTTGCGTGGGGAGCGACTGGAGAAACATGATGATGCCCTGAAGAAGCATAATAGCGCCATCAATAAACGTCCGAGACACACCCCCGACAGAGTTCAGCCTGAACAACACGTACCTGAAAGTCCATTTCGCGAAGCTTGTCGCTCCAGCGCACCAGAAATGCAGAGCACACGTACAAATGAAACTGCGAGAATGCCTCAGGCCCTTCCGCCTGTCACATACACAAATCAGCCGCAACTCGACGCCACACAGACGCCACACAGGAACGGGGCGCACCAGATACGTGTCCCACATGCGGACGGTGTTGCGCACGCTGATCTCGCGCATGAGCAGGCAGTTCATCCAGCGGAACGCGAACTGCATGAACTCGACGTTCTGCTTCGCGAGGTGCTCGAAGAGCGGCACGTCGATGCGCGCGACGAGCTCCGCCATGCGCTTCACGCTGCGCTGGATGCCCGGCTGCGCGGTGATGTAGTTGTCCTGGATGCCGTCGAGCAGCCGCGAGAGGCACCAGAACGTGTCGGCCTCGATGGCGTTGAGCACGGGCTCGGGGAGGAGCGACGGGTCGAACGTCTCGGGGTCGGCGTCTGTTCGCTCGGAATTAGTTTTTGGCAGTACAGAGGGGAAGATCACTACGTGCCAATGTATGCGGAGAGAAAGACTTGGAAGAACGGCGTGGCGAGGTCGTTGATGCCCTGCACATAGCCGCTTGCGGGATGACGGATCGCCCACACGTATAGAATGCGTTCCAGGCTCTGCAATGGCCAGCTAAGAACGTTCACGGACGATTCTGAACGATGACTTACGCGCTGTGTCGTGCCGTGCATCCACAACTCCACGCCCGGTCGTGTCCTCGGCACGTCAATCTCGATTTGGTGCCATATTTGCTGATCGAGGGCCTCCCGGCCGCGAGCAAATGTCAGTTCCACTAAAGAGTGGTATTCGCCTCGTTTTCGCTCCAGCGTCGACGCGCGCGATGGTCGGGGTAAGGGTAGATAACCCTAAGACGATGTGTAAATGCATGACGAACCCAGCGCAGGCCCACCGACTCACCAGCAGCAGCTGCCATGCTATTGGTCGTAGATCATTGGGTATACCCGACCACGCAAGCTTCCGCAATTCGGCTGGAGCAGCAGGCGTTCAGAATCAATGAATGCGAAGACGGCTGAATCCCTGACAGGACCGTACCCATATCGACGTCCTCCCGCGAAAGGCACTCGACGAACTTATTCTGCCGATTGGTCTTTATCGAGTGCTCTCGCATCAGTCTCTCAGAGTGCTGCCCCGTGGGCGGCGATTGCGGTCGTGAACGGCCGGATGAGGACGAAGTGGGGCTCTCAGACGTCCGGTGTTGGATCAGGTGCAGCGGGTCTGTGTGTATATTAAGGAGAGGCACACCATACAAGCATGAAATACAAGTACCGTTGACGATCTCGAGAGCGTCAGCTTTGATGGGATTGTGGTTCTGCGAAGGCCGTGCAGCCGCAAGCGTCTCCGCGATGTCTGGCTCGAAGTCGCCGAGCACCAAGCCCCCATCGACCTCCTCATCACGCACACTGCTGTGCTCTCCAACATCCAGCCTTCCCTCTGGCGACTTCTCCGCAGGTTTCGAAGTCTGCACGAGAGTCCATTC
This sequence comes from Hericium erinaceus, assembly GCA_006506795.2. NCBI lineage: Eukaryota > Fungi > Basidiomycota > Agaricomycetes > Russulales > Hericiaceae > Hericium > Hericium erinaceus. The sequence goes on along the minus strand of CM021172.1, from coordinate 1,786,777 downwards.
GTTTTTCGACGGGTGCGGCGCATCGCCCTTGGGAGGATACGAGCTGGGCGCGCTGACATGGGTGTAGGAAAAGGCGAGGGTCGATGTGGAGCTATTTCTCGATGCGCGAGGAACGGGTTTGGGTTGTGTTATTGCAACGGCCGGTCTTGTATGGGAGGTGGGTGGGGAGCGGTTCCAGGGCGTAGATGCATTGGGTGGGGATTCATCATCGGAGGCGCTGTCCCAGACATCATCTTCGCCCCATTGCTCTGGGGTGGTATAAGAGAAATGAGCGGACGGATTGAGACCGATGTGAGGACGCGCCGGTGGAGGGCGAGCTGCCATCGTATGCAAACCTGAAGGAGAGATTGGTGCAGCCATCATTGAGCGCTGAGCGTCCAGACGGCGCTCTCTGCCCCGGCTCGGACCTCAGCCACCCCACTTCATGATCTTCCTCGACAATGCACCTACCTCGACGTTGATGCTGTCATGTTCAAGACATCCCTCCGCAACATCTATGGGCAGTACTTATATGTGATGATGTTCGCGTAGGCGGACATAACACCTCTCTGCGGCCAAAGAATACCGTTATCTTTGTCCAGCGGCGTGCGAAACCGATGATCACTTTATCGCCGGGCTCGCTTCTTAAATAAGCTGCTGAAGCAACTCACTCGAACACTCATACTTTATCCAGACGTTCCAAATGTCGACACCTGTGGGTGAGCAAGACATGTGCTCCTGCTGTCATAAAGTCTGTGGTCGTGCCAATCTTCGGAAATGCAGCCGATGCAAGTAAGTGGCATCGGAGTGGTCCTGCTCATATCACCACACTACTTAATGCTACTAATCAGGTTTCCGCGGTATTGCTCCAAGGATTGCCAGGCGGAAGCATGGCCAACCCATAAGGCTAGATGCATGGAGACAGCCCAGTTACACGCACAGCTTCAGGAAGACCCAGAGCGAAAGGCCAAATACGACGCCCTCACTCGATGGATCAAATTGTGGAAGTCTACCATCGACAAATGTGCCCTGGCGGCGCTGAACCTGGCGAACAACCCTGCGGAAGATCATCTGGCGACACATAAGTGAGTCCTTACGTTCCTGCACATCAAATCCAGGCGCAGATTTACGCGATGTGATCAGCGTTGTGGTGGAAATCGAGCCGCTTCCGAATCCCCGGCACCGCGCAAATTCGTTCAGGGTGTGTGATCCCATTTGCTTTCGGCCGCATATATTTAATGTGCGCGGTTTCAGATGATCAAGGGATCTGTCATGAACAACGAAGAGTGGGCCCAGCGAATGCGTGGCATGGGCGCGGAGGAGTCCACAATTGAACGCTGGGTGAAAGATCGACGAGGAAACGACACGGTGCGCATCATCATCTCGACCAGCGAGGGCTTCATGCGCTTTGCATACTTCTCGCTCGTGGACAAAGGGGCCCATGGACGACGAGCAGACCCTGTTATTTCCAACAACTTGGCTGCTACGTGGGCTGAGAATCTAGCTTTCGCGTTCGAGCAGGACAAAGGCCCGGCGCTATTTGACTAGGAATCAGTTAATGTTCCTATCGCTCGAATATACCCTTTGTATGAAGTCAGACCGCGGCAAGGCGGTGTCATTATAAGCGTCGACGGCCGTAATATTTCTTCGTGAGTTATCGCACACTTGGAAAGGTCCCGGCTGATGGCACACAATAACGAGGATGATACGTTCATTGGCTAGCGCTAATCCATAGAACGACGGCCGACCCAAAAAGGTGCTGCTACTGCCAGTTGCAGAACTTATCTGGAGACGATGGTCGATCGCACGTCGCGCATTTATCCCAAACGAGACGCTCTCGCTTTCCTATAAGTAGCAGCATGTCCCGTCCGTCTTTTCTATCTCCCCATTCCTCCAGACATGATCATCATCATGGCCGCCCAGTACAAGCACGGTGTGCCGCGAGGATTTCCTTGTGCAAACTGCAGTGCCCCAAAACCTTCTTTTCGTTGCCGTAGATGCAGGTAAGCATCCTGTCTCTTCCTTGTTAGACTTTCTCACTACGCAATACTCATTCTGCAGATATCGCGAGTACTGCTCCAAAGAGTGCCAGAGAGCAGGGTGGAGTGCTCACAAAGACGAATGCCGAGAAGTTGTTGAACTCCGCGCACGTATAGATCGGGACACAAGGGGTCACCTCATCGACGATCAGTTCCACAGATGGGTCGAGGCCTCGACTCCTGTCCTATCCAAATATGCTTTGCTAGCTTTGGACCTGGCGAACAACCGGAACATAACTTATCTCACTTCGATTAAGTATGTGTATTAGATATCTCGAAATTCTGATCCGTATTGATCGTGTCCGCCAGCGTCTTTGTCGGGTGCGAGTTCCGCTCCTTCGGCAATGATAATCGGACAGATGTGCAATCGTTTAAGGTATGCTTTTTCCTACCTAGATCCGAACCTATTCCCATCTGTTGCGTCTCTCTTCAGATAGTCGAGACGTGTGCCTTGTTCAGCGACGAAGACATGTACAACGTCATGCGCACCGATCCGAGAATGGCGCCGGAAGTTGAGATCAAGTCAAACGACCGTGTCAACAACCCAGGCACAGTCCGAATCATGGTTGGGGATAGCCGCCGCAACAACGATGTGGTTTATGTTCCGCTGGATGGGGTCGACGCCCAAGCCTGCAGGCGGCAGAGTCCCATGGTCTCCGCCCTGCGTAGCCTGACGTGGCAGACCAGCTTGAGTGCATCTATCGATGCCGGAGACGTGGACTTCCGCATTTGACTCCATAGAAGCGTTCACTGGCCATGCGCCATAGATCCCGCAATGAGCTGGTGGGTGCCAGGAACTTCAAATTGCGTCGTGATGCACATGCTCATACATACACTAGGCTCTGCTAGCCCGCTTTCGTACCAGGTTCGCATGCTCTCTTGGGGATTTCTACTTAGGGTTCGCAGCAGCGCATTTCTGCTCTACCAATCCCACAGCCCCGCTAGATCTTTCGAATCCTAGTGGGTGTCTTGTGCTGTTGTTCGCCTCCGATTCGATTCTGTCAATATTTACCTATGCACATGCCACTGCACGATGTGCCTACATCCCATTTGCTCAATGTGTTATTCAGAGCTGTACTTGGAACATTTGAGATGTATAATTGCTACAATGAGGCCATGTTGTATTCGGTTTTTCACTTCTGTCAAATACTGTACATCTGATTCATATGCCGTACAATCGATCTTAGGCCAGTTCATATGTAAAGTATAGAAGAGTTCCGATCCGTCGCTCAAGCCTCGGTGGGCGAGCAGCCATCGTATGCGAAGAGAAACAGAATGTTGGTGGAGAGAGGCGCTCACTACCCCGGCTCGGACCTCAGCCACCCCATCTTCCTGTCCCTCGACAACGCGCCTACCTCTTTTTTATTTATTTTTTTAATCAAGATATTTATATAGCGCCGGTATGGTGGCCAGTGGCGCGATACGGTACATACAAACAGTACACGAGGAGACGAGGTCCGCAAGAGGACAATAGCCGGTAACATAAGTACAGTAACCTTCTTAACGCTGGCGAAATGCTTAAGATGGGGCCAAAAGGGAAGTGACCGTCTGCTAGTCGTGAATAGGAACCAAATCCTATAGTAAAAGTCCCCCGGAGGGGTGGGTAGAGTGTCCGAAACAGTGACCATAGAAACGAGATCAAACCACTTCCATAGCCTCGGCCGCCTGCGTGCCCGCTTTCTCTTTGCCCTTGCCCTTCGACTTGGGCGCCGATGTGGTCCCTCCGTTCTGACCCTTGCGAGAGGTCGGTTGGTGGGCTTTGATCCACGGGAAGTCAGTGCGATGACGATAGAAGCCGCACTCTTTCGAGTCGAACGCGCCTACCTCGACAGTGATGCAGTCATGTTCATGCAAGACATCGTTCACAACGTCTATGGGCAGTATTTATATGTAATGATGTTGGCGCAGGCGGACATAACACCTCTGTGCGGCCAAAGAATACCGTTATCTTTTTCCAGCGGCGTGCGAAACCGATGATCATTTTATCGCCGGGCTCGCTTCTTAGATAAGTTGCTAAAGCCTCTAGTAAAGCAACTCACTCGAACACTCATACTTTCTCCAGACATTCCAAATGTCGACACCTGTGAGCGAGCAAGACATATGCTCCTGCTGTCAGAAAGCCTGCGGTCGTGTCAATCTTCGGAAATGCAGCAAATGCAAGTAAGTGACATCGGAGTGGTCCTGCTCATATCACCACACTAATGCTACTAATCAGGTTTCCGCGGTATTGCTCCAAGGATTGCCAGGCGAAAGCATGGCCAACCCATAAGGCTAGATGCATGAAGACAGCCCAGTTACACGCACAGCTTCAGGAAAATCCAGAGCAAAAGGCCAAATACGACGCCCTCAGTCGATGGATCAAATTGTGGAAGTCTGCCATTGACACATGCGCCCTGGTGGCGCTGAACCTGGCGAATAACCCTGCGGAAGATCATCTGGCGATACACAAGTGAGTCCTTGCATTCCTGCACATCATATCCAGGCGCAGATTTACGCGATGTGATCAGCGTTGTGGTGGAAATTGAGCCGCTTCCGAATCCCCGGCACCGCGCAAATTCGTTCAGGGTATGTGGTCCCATTTGCTTTCGGCCGCATATATTTGATGTGCGCGATTTCAGATGATCAAGGGATCTGTCATGAACAACGAAGAGTGGGCCCAGCGAATGCGCGACATGGGCGCGGAGGAGTCCACAATTGAACACTGGATGAAAGATCGACGAGGAAACGACACGGTGCGCATCATCATCTCAACCAGCGAGGGTTTCATACGCTTCCGACACTTCTCGCTCGTGAACAAAGGGGCGAGCTGGCGACGAGCAGACCCTGTTGTTTTCAACAACTTGGCTGCTACATGGGCTGAGAATCTAGCTTTCGCGTTCGGGCAGGACAACGGCCCAGCGCTATATGGCTAGGACTCTACAAATGTTCTTATCGCTCGAATATACCCTTTGCATGAAGTCAGACCGCGGCAAGGCGGTGTCATTATGAGCATCGATGGCTGTGATATTTCTTCGTGAGTTATCGCACACTTGGAAAGATCCCGGCTGATGGCGCACAATAACGAAGATGATACGTTCATTGGCTAGCGCTAATCCATAGAACGACGGCCGACCCACAAAGATGCTGCAACTGCCAATTGCAAAGCGTATCTGGAGACGACGGTCGATCGCACATCGCGCATTTATCTCAAACGAGACGTTCTCGCTTTCAAAGTAGCAGCACGTCCTGTCCGTCTTATCTATCTCCCCATTCCTCCAGACATCATCGTCATCATGATGGCCGCCCAGTACAAGCACGGTGTGCCGCGAGGATTTCCTTGTGCAGACTGCAGTGCCCCAAACCCTTCTTTTCGTTGCCGTAGATGCAGGTAAGCATCCTGTCTCTTCCTTTTTAGACTTTCTCACCACGCACCACTCATTCTGCAGATATCGCGAGTACTGCTCCAAAGAGTGCCAGGGAGCAGGGTGGAGTGCTCACAAAAGCAAATGCCGAGAAGTTGTTGATTTCCGCGCACGTATAGATCGGGACACAAGGGGTCACCTCATCGACGACCAGTTCCATAGATGGGTTGAGGCCTCGACTCCTGTCCTGTCCAAACACGCTTTGCTAGCTTTGGACCTGGTGAACAATTGGAACATAACTTATCTCACTTCGATTAAGTATGTTATGCATGAGAAGTCTCGAAATTCTGATCCATATTGACCGTGTCTGCTAGTGTCTTTGTCGGGTGCGAGTTCCGCTCCTTCGGCAATGATAATGGGACGGATGTGCAATCATTTAAGGTATGCTTTTCCCTACCTAGATCCCAACCTATTCCCATCTGTTGCGTCTCTCTTCAGATAGTAGAGACGTGTGCCTTGTCCAGCGACGAAGACATGTGCAACGTCATGCGCACCGATCCGAGAATGGCGCCGGAAGTTGGAATCAAGTCAAACGACCGCGTCAACAACCCAGGCACAGTCCGAATCATGGTTGGGGATAGCCGCCGCAACAACGGCGTGGTTTATGTTCCGCTAGATGGGGTCGACGCCCAAGCCTGCAGGCGGCAGAGTCCCATGGTCTCCGCCCTACGTAGCCTGACGTGGCAGACCAGCTTGAGTGCGATTATCGATGCCGGGGACGTGGACTTCCGCATTTGACTCCATAGAAGCATTCATTGGCCATGCGCCGTAGATCTGCAATGAGCTGGTAGGCGTTAGAAACTTCAAATTTTGTCGTGGTGCTCATGCTGATGCAATCATGCATACCTTAGGCTCGGCCGTCCCGCTTTCGTAACAGGTTCGCATGCTCTCTTGGGAATTTCTATTTAAGGTTCGGAGCAGCGCATTTCTGCTCTATCAATCCCACAGCCCCGCTCTTTCGAATCCCTAGTGGATGTCTTGCGCTCGCTGTTGTTCGGCTCCGGTTCAGTTCTGTCAATGTTTACCTATGCGCATGCCACTGCACGATATGCCTACATCCCATTTGCTCAGTGTATTCTTCAAAGCTGTGCTTGGAAGTTTTGAGATGTACTGTATAATTGCTACAATGAGGCTATGTTGTATTCGTTTTTTGAAATTTCACTTCTGTCAAATCCTGCACATCTGATTCGTATACCGCGCAATTGACAATGGGCGAGTTCGTGTGTAAACTATGACATGGAGGAGCTCCCGATTTGTCGCTCGAGCCTCGGAGTGCGAGCAATCGTCGTACAGTATTGTACCAAAAAGAAACGGATTGGAGGCAAGATCGAGAGCCTCTTCGAGTCTCTCTCTCTGCGCGTCAGCTAGGCGCCCAATAGTCCGGCCACCACATCTTCTGCTTCCTCCAAGTGCCTGCGTGGACCTCCGTCAACGCTTGGTAGATGTACTGCTCTACATCTGTAATTATCCACAACAATCATGGGCAGCATGCCGCTAATGACGTCCGCATACATAGCACTGGTTTGCAGTCGTAGGCCCTAGTACAGTATGTCTTTGGCTCTATCCGGACACGGCGTGCGAAACAGATGATCAGTGATCCATTACTTTTATTTCGAGTTGCCGTCGCCGAGCTTACCACCGTCATCTCCCCTGGACATCTCAAACGCAAATGTCAGCACCGATAAGCGAGCAAGACAAGTGCTCCTACTGTCAAATAGCCTGTGGCCGTGCCAATCTCCGAAAGTGCGGCAAATGCAAGTGAGTCCTACCATCTGTCAGTATCATCGGACTCGGACTGTCACTCAATACCTCTAATCAGGTTTCCACGATATTGCTCCAAGGAATGCCAGGCAGGAGCATGGCCCACCCATAAGGCCAGTTGCGTGGTGACGGCCCAGTGTCGCGAACTGCTGCTGGAAGATCCGGCACGAAAGGCCAAACATGATGCCCTTACCTGGTGGATCAATTGGTGGAAGTTCAACATCGACCAGACGGCCCTGGCGGCGCTGAACTTGGCCAACAGCCCTGCCGAAGATTATCTTGCGACACACAGGTGAGTCTCTGTGCGCCTGCACGTTATTTCCGGTGCGCAGATTTACATGTGTTGTCAGCGTTGTGATGGCACTCGAGCCCCTTCCAAATGCCCGGCACCGCGCGAACTCGTTCCGCGTACGTGATGTCTTTGTTCGCGGCCACATTCATGTAACGCACGCGATTCAGATGAAAGAAGGATCGGTCATGAACAACGAAGAGTGGATCCAGCGAATGCGCGACATGGGCGTGGAGGAGTCCACAATTGGAAACTGGGTGAAAGATCGACGGGGAAACCACACGGTGCGCATCAACATCTCGACAAGCGAGGGCTTCTTGCGCTTCATATACTTCACGATCCCGGACGGGGGGGAGACCCGGCGAGGAATGGACCCTAGTCTTTCCAACGACTTGGCTGCTTTCTGGGCTGAGAGTCTGGCCTTTTCTTTCGAGAATGACAGAGGCCCGGTGATATTTCACTAGGAACCTACAAAATGTCGCGTCACCTGGATAAACCTTTCTCATAATGATGGAACGGTGGAGGTGGCCGTTCCGCGGGGCAGGCGTCATGTGCGTCCGAGCTGCAATATATCCTTGTAAGCTATCATACGCTTGCTCATCTCGGTTCCCGGCTGGTGGCATGAGCACGACACTGCGATGGAAATGCTTTCATTGGCTACTGCGAATCCATAGAAAGACGAAGGAACCAAATTGTTGCTGCTGATACCTATTGCGGAGCGGTTCTGAAGACGATGGCCGTCCCGTATCTATCCAAAGTGGGACGGTGCGCTGATCAGTCGCGTTCGCTGGCATATAGATAGCAGTGCATCCCGGTCGTCTTCCCCGTCTCTTCCTTCCTCCAGATATCATCATCATGTTCAGGCTGCCGACCCTTAGGTTCCCTACGTGTTGCAACTGCCGAGCTCCAAATCCCGAGTCCAGCTTCAAAAGATGCAAAAGATGCAAGTAAGGATCTTGTCCCGCATCCTGTTGCGGACTACCTCATCACACTCCTTAGGACTGTCGCGTATTGCTCTGAGGAATGCCAGACAACGGCGTGGACAAATCACAGAACCGAATGCCAGTCTTTCGCCGACTTCCAAGTCGAGTTTCCCGAACGTATGAAGCAGGGATACATCGAAGATCTGACCGACTCGTGGATTCAAACCTCGGAGCCCATTCTATTCAAATTCGCTCTATCGGCACTAGATCTGGCAAACAATCCGAACGGGCCTGCGATGAAGTATGTTTTTCATTAATTATCACCAGATTATGGCCATTTTGATCATGTATCCAGCGTTATCATTGGATATAGGACACACTTCCCCGACGACGATAATGTTATGACTATACAATTCGAGGTATGTCTTTTCCTTGCTGAATGTCAACCTCGCTCCTGAAAGGAAGACGTCTCTCGTCACTTTTACTTTAGATAATGGACGGGTTTGCCTGCAGCGACGAAGTAATGTACCGTGGCATGCGCACTAGGTCAGACACGGGGCCGGACATTGAAGAAATGCAAAGCGACCGTGCCAAGAATCCCAACACAGTCCGCATCCTCATTGGTGATAGTACCCATTTCGACGCCGCCATCTTTATGCCACTAGACGGAGTCGACGCCGACAGTTGCAGGCGGCAGCATCCCTTTCTTTCAGCCATGCGTTCCCTGACGTGGGTGACCGACTTGAAGACCACGCTCAATGCTCGTGATCCATCTGATCGTACAGCTCCGATACTTAATGACAATATACCAGGTTTTTACGTTTGAGCTAGCGCACGCCAGAAACCTACCTTTTCGCGGTCTTTATTATCATGCATAGTTTACGCGCCTTCGCCTTTGGTCGCCCTTACCCGCTTCGCATGTTTTCTTGCGGTTGTCTACTTCGCAGCCATCCGTTTCTGTTCCATTGGCTGATACCATGTCCTTAGTAGTGGGCGTTTGCCTCGTCTTGTTCTTCAGCCCCGGTTCGATTCTGTCAACTTTCTGTGTTCGATGCCGTGACGCCAGCCTCTGCGCGATACGCATATCGGATGATGTACTATATCAATATCATTTGCACGGTGTACTATCCAGAGCTGTGTTTCCAACACTTGAGATGGACGATTGCTGTAATAAGAGACATATTCAGCCACTTGTTCCAGCCTAGCACATAGTTACTAGTACTATAAGAAAGGGTTACAACGCCTCGCTCAAGCCCCGAAGTGCTCCAATAAGATGTCCTCGGGCCAGCCATAATATTCTTGCAATTGTTTAGCGACCTTCTTTAGCATATCCGGGGGCATTGTCGGGTTCGGGTGAGCTGAGTTGAGGGGCTCGCTTTAAGAGATAGTATGTTTTGTACGCCTGTGTGAGGTACTCACGCTGGTGGAATGTGATAGACTGGTGTACGTGAACAAATACTCAAAGTCTAAATAATCAGGCACTCACACGAACTCCACTGCTCTCGGGAGGATCGAACCGCACGGCTGACCCTGGAGGACTATCATCATGGGTGAATCCCATGTCGTTCATCATCTGAAACGGAAAGGGTCAGGACCAAATGATAAATGGCAGAAAAGCACCCTGTCCACCTTGACGAATCGCTCCCACTTCACAGGCGGAGGCCCGCCATTATTCTCGTTCTGTGACGTTTGCATGGTGCAGAGCTGGTGCAAGTGCAAGTGTGCGCATCCCTTTCCGGGGCTCACGTCGACGGAGGCATCCCGAGTTGCTCCCGGACCTCAGCCACCGAATATAATCGCCGGCTTGGCTCTGTTCGGCAGACACGCTGGCACAATCCGCAGAACTCTACTCGAATCCCAGAATATCTGCAACAAGACCATGTCCGATTCTACTACCCCAAACGTTTTACGCTTCGCGTCCTCTGGTCGCGTCCTCTGGCCTGTCAAATACTTTCGATTTGCATACCATCATTGTACATCAGTTTCTTTCTGCCTACTTATACCGTATCGCAGCCGGCGGAGGCTAATAGTTCGTCCATGGGCCAGGGCCAAGTCCGTACGTGAACAGAGGAACCGATCGCTTAAAGCTTGGAGTTGGAGTGCTCCATGAAAACGTCCTCAGACCAGCCGTAATACTCCTGCAGTTTTTTGCTGAACTTCTTCAACATGACAGGGTGGATTGTCGGGTCCGGGTGAGCTGAAAAGATATAGTTCAGCAGATATTACCACAGGCCTAGTACGAGATACTCACGCTTGTGGAATGAAATGGACTGGTGTACAATGACAGATACATAAGATCATAAGTAAGAAGACAGATGACTGAACACTTACGCGAACTTCAGTGCCAGGGGGAGGGTCGAACCGGACACTTGACCCTGCGGTACTACCGTCGTACGTGAAACCCATATCCAGCATCGTCTGGGGCAGAAAAAATCAAGATTCGACGACGACCAAAAGTCAAACGCTCTGCTCACCTGAACGAAATGCTCCCACTTCATAGATGCAATTCCCTTCTTCTCATCATGCGACGTGTGCAAGAGCTGATGCATGTACGAGTTCGTCTTCCTGCTCAGCTTAGCGAACCACTGGCCCATGCTGTTCTTTTCCTCCTGCACCTGCTCAGGCTTCGGCTGTTCTTCTTTCTTCTTGCCAAACCGGGAGAAGAAGCTCTTCTTCTCGGAGATCGGAGCGAGATTGCCATGATTCGGCCTGGATTTGGTCTTGTTCTTCGGCTCGACCGAGCCTTGGTTCTGCCGATAAGCATGCGCCGATTGTGCGGTCTGCTGGCGAGTCAGGTCGATAGAGGTGGTGGACATATAAGGCTGGTACGCCGTAGATGCCGCAGACCCATTGCCCTGGGACGTTGCAGGCTTCGATGGGGCTGCTTTCTTCTGAGGAGAAGTCGGCGATTTAGGAGAAGCAGAGGCAGCAGGTGCCGCAGAGGCAGGGGCAGAAGAAGGCGGGGGTGACGGCGAGGCCGGTGCTTGAGCTGGTTGAGCCTGCTGTGCCTCCCCGCTCGCACCCGCCGCTGGCTTCTTCTTCTTCTTGGGCTTCTTCTTCTTCTTTTTGGCAGCCTGCTGGGTGACTTCTTCGTCCTCGACCTCTTCAACGGTGACGGTTCGGTCCTTAGACGCCCCTGCGGCTGCAGCTGCGGCTGGCGCCTTCGCGGGACGAGTGGGAGCTCGCGCACTTGGGGGCACTCTGGACGCAGGCCGCGCCGCAGGCGTTGTCTTCAGAGTCGGACTGGGACGCACAAAGCGGCCTGGTACAGTCTCAATCAACAGTCCTGCGATATCAGAAAGACTAACGTACCTCTGAGCTTGCCCAAAAGGCTCAAAAATGCATTATCCTTTCTCTGCGCAGCCAACTCGTCCTCATCTATCTTCTTCCGCGGATCGAAAAAGTCGGGGTTTTCTTCAGCAAACTGCCTCATTTCTCTTTGTAAAGCGGTAAATTCCTCTTCCTCGTCCGTGTCGTACTCTTCATCTCCGGACCAATTAGACTGATCGTCCTCTTCGGATGAGGATGTCTCGAAAACATCTTCATCATCGTCAGATTCCATAGACGAATCTGATACGGTTTCAAGCGAGGGCATCGACCTATTATCAGAACTATAAGGGTTGTTATCAATAGCGGTTCTTTCGTGATTTTTCTTCTTCGACGATTTCTTGGCGGGCCCTTTGGCGCCTCTGATGGGAACGAGAGCCCGAGTTTCAGGCGCTTTGGTAGTCCAACGAGGCGTGCGATCCAGTTCTCCATCCAGCTGCCACAGTTCGAGAAGCGTCGGGGCCTCTGTTTTGTCTTTACATATCTAAAACAGTCACCAACCGGTCAACAGGGTCGATGAAGGCCAGATCTTCGAGCCAGTAGCTTACCGTATCAACTTGACGCCAGAACTTATCAACAACGGCTTGCTTCTTCGTGACTTCAACGGGAACAATGAAGTCGACGTTCCCATGCAGGGCCTCTATGACGGCTTCCGACTTATCTTGCGCCGAGAGCCAATCTTTGAACTCATCTGGCATATCGCGCGGAACCTTCTTCCATTTGTCGCCGTCTGCGCCTGCAAGTGGAGCTTCCATGATAAATTGCAATTGGATGGCCACCTATGACATTCGGACATAAGCAGTTTGCTCTCTGAATTTCAAGGCGCAGAGCTCACCGAGAGGTCACCTAGAGCGTCCCATAAAGTTTGCGGGAATCGCTTAGCATCCTTGGGTACTTCATCGATCGCTTCCTTCAGGAGAGCCGTCAAGACGTGCTTCGGATAGGCAGAGCCTGGCAGGCAAAGCTCGATGACAATAGAATCCACATAAGATTTGTACGATTTCTTGAGGCCACTCCAGTCAAACGCCATCTCATCAGAGTCGTCGCTGACCCGTCTGAAATACTGGCTGAAATGGTCTTCAAGTTGGTGTCAGAACGACGGTCCAGACTTCCCGAAAAGACTGATACCCACCAGCTGAAGTCGCGAGAGACGAGAACTTATCATGGGCGACATCGACGAGGGTGTTGACAGCGTCGTACAGCATCATGTATTCAATGCGCATGCTTTCATTTTGCTGCAGCTGCTGACGAATTTTGTTGCTCGAAAGCCCTTCGCTATCAAGGTTGCTGAGACCGTTCTTGATCATTCTCCACATTGATGCGAGCATATAGGTATTGTGAATTCTAACCGCTAAATTAACTAACGATGCAACCGTCCATCGAGCTGGTTACTCACCTAGCCCCTATCGCCGCTGTGACTGTGTTCTTGTCATTCATCAGATCTTCAGCATGGCGACTGTAACGAGCGATGAGCTCATTGTGCACCTCCGCATTGAAGTAGTTGCGATCCTTCAGGTCAATTATGTCGTCCACGTAGCCTGTTTTTATTTCATTTTATGAGCGTGTATGCGTCCGCTCAAAAATGTGTGACTGACTGTTGAACTGAGATTGGACGATGTTCAAACATTTCTCCATGTCAAACGTAACGACTAGGGCACCCTCAGGATCTACGGTCCTATACTCTTCATCGGAAAAATGAGTTTTCTTGCTCCTTCCCGAATTCAAACAATACGCCCTGCTTACCGCCTAGGTAATCGAGTTTCTCTCGTCCACTAATCTTCTTGGACGAGGCCAACTCGCCTGTTCCCCTGGAACCATGTTTGCCATTGCGCAAAGTGACCGCAAGTTGCGTCGTCCTTAGCGCTCCTGTCTTAGTGTCGCGACGATAATCGTGGCTGGCTTTAGCAGTGACGTCCCGAGAGCGCCGAGGGACGAGAGAAGTCGACTGCGTATTGGCGCCCGACTCAGAGGTAACAGTCTTTGCGGGTTTTTTTGGAGGCATCGAGCAAGTCGCGGAATGGCGGTAGTGGTTAGATGCAGAGTCTCAGCGACGCGGAAATTAGGGTCCCCGCGCAGTTCATGTGAGTTGCGGCCGTCTTGGCTGTTTCCCTTTTTGGTAATGTCGGGATGGCACGTCGGCGAAGGACAAAATACAACAAAATGTGTGGTATTCTACATTGTATGCGGAGTTGCTCGAAGTGTACGATCGTAAACAAAAGTAATATCGAACCAAGTAGACGAGAATATAGTACAGCGAGGGGATCAGTGGAAGCCAGTTAACATCACTCGCCCCGGTCTGAGTTTAGACCACCTCACTGGCGCTCGATGCCTAACGACGGACCAGCCGACTCTTGTTTTTGAAAGCCTGATTAGGCGTTCTGTACTTTCTCGAAATTCTCCTGGAAGGCAGGGAAAAAGACTATCAGCAACGAACAAGCGCAGGACAAAAGTACGCTCGAAGCATACCTTATAGTCGGCATGAGTCCAACCACCGCAGCAGCAACCCCCGTCGTCAAGCTTCCCACAGCAAAAATGAACCCTCTTTCCTTGAACGAAATGATCGTTCAAAAGCATTCCCCAGTTGGGATTTGGCTTTGCGCGGGCGGCCCATTTGTCGATGGCAAATGCCTTCGTGTACGGAATCTGCGTTACGCCAAAATTGGCGAGCAGCATGTATGTGCCTGTCCCACGATAGTCGTCCCCAAGCTGCATCCTTCCCATCTCAATGTGGAAGGCCCGCTGCTCCCTATCTTTTCCGAATCCAAAAATCTGTCCGATTGGGTGGGTACGTATGTCTACAGGCATGGCGGAGTTCAGAGAGAAGCGTCGTGGCATTGGCTCTCCGGGAGCGTTGCAATACTGGATTTGGATCAAGAGGATGGTGTATTCGTCTGCGCCAGGGTTCTTGGGAAGATCGATGGAGGCGACGGTACTGTTGATGAGGGAAGTGTGATAATATTCGAGCCAATTCGTGAAGTCGATCCATGCTTGCGGGTTATTTGTCGTGGAGGTGACCTCAGTGCGCATCTGGGAAAGTTGCTTGCATTCTAGTTTGTGCGACGGCCAATGTTTCTTCTGACATTCCTTGGACTTATAAGTAATCAACGTATTAGTGTGGCACGATATCCGTCAGTAGGAAAAGACTAACGCAGTAGTTATTGATATGGCAGGCCGTACACTTGAAAAGCTTTTTGCCTTCGCAACGCGCCATTTGTAAACAACTCTTGCAGTGTCGATGGGTATGTAAAGGCATGGGCGAATCATGGAAAGGAGGCAAAGGAGCCGAATCAGCATCGTTGGATGCTCCGGAAGACATCATTTGGTTCCCTTGAATTTGGCTCGAATCGCTTTTCCTCGAAGACAACGTTCTAAATATCAGGACCGTGATGCGGTGGTCAGTCTTATGTATGTAGTAAGATCGAAGGGCAAAATAAAGCCTGATAAGAAATCACCTAATAAGTGGCCAATGTGGGATGAAGACGAGCTTGCCTGGGTGTCAGATGGCGTAGTGTTTTTTTTTTGAGATAATCGACGCGACTTGAGTGGAGTGGACAAATTGAAAACGCGTCTGTGGCGCAAACGGACCTAGCCGAAGACATTGGGAGCCCGCTTCTGTCGATCCTCCTGCCAACTTGGTCAACACTGGCCGCCACCAGTGTCGACTTTCTCCATTTCAATCCACGAGCAAGTCTCAGGTTCACCGTCGACCTATCCACGTCCTCAAACATCATGATGGTGATGTCGATGATACAATCTATCCCCGTCTGTCCCTGTGCTAGGTAAGCGGCGCAATCAAGACCCGCGCCATCCTAAGGTACACGCTGTGCCAGTTGTAATACGTCTGTGTAAGGCGATCAATCAGTTTGTAGGTAGGGTCCACTGCCCGCACTTAGGATGATGGGGGCATACCTCTCTTCTAGCCCTAACATTGCAGTATCGCGCGACTTTTATTCGCCTTTCTGCTGGACAGACACTCTCCCACTGTCTGTGCTAGCCACGGCACCTGAACTAATTATTGGTATTTCGCTCTAATATACTCTCCATTGCCTTGATGGCATCGTTCAATGTCAGCGGTACGCGCGTCCCTGTCCTCATTGCTGCCGATCGCCCTCATGTCGTTTGTTTCTTGACAGCCGAAGACAGTACTCCTCTAATAACTTACTCTCCAGTGGGCGCGTGGACCGACAGCCCCGACAGCGATGCTCCGGTAAGTACAGTTGATCCATGTCGCGCCGAGCATGAGTTTCACAACCTGTCGTGCTGTTGTAGCTGTACTCGGGCGGGTCATTCCATACGACGTCTACGCAAGGCGCATCCGCTACATTCCAATTCAATGGTATACTTCTTTCCCGATGTATGCACCTCCTCTTATATGTACGTTCTTTATAGGGACGGGAATCTGGTTATTTGGTGCAAAGCGTCCGAATTATGGCAACTTTACTATCACCGTCGACGGGAAGACATTTGCTGGAAATGCACAAAATCCGACGGCTGTTTTCGAGCAACTGCTCGGCGGAATATCTGAACTTCAGATGGGTCTTCACACGGTCGTGTTTACCAATACTGGATCAGGTGCATCGCTCGACCTGGACTCGCTCACTTTCGAGACACAGGTTGGCAATCCTGGGTGAGCCATCTGTTAGCCAAAGAAATATTACTTTTCCTTAGCCCGCATTCTAGTGCATCTGTTACCAACAGCATTGTCGATGACTCGGACCCAGCATGGAAGTACTTGCCGTCTGCGTCGACTTGGGCAGTGAATACGCTCCAGGGAACCATTCAGAACGGCATCCAGTGCGTCAATCTATATCATTCAATGCTATCTCGCCTGAGCTGATTCTGTTTGGGTCCAGTGTCACCCAGACCGGTGGTGCCCAGGCTCAATTGACTTTTACAGGCGACGCGGTCACATTATTTGGCACGGTGTCGCCTGATCATGCTAATTTCACAGTTTCGGTGGACGGGAAAACACAATCATTAGACGGCGGCTCTAATGGCATAGTGAGCGAATTGCATATCAAAGTGAGTTGAATGATCTCGTACAGAAAGACATGATCATGATATTTTCGTAGACATTACTGGCAAGTTTCAGTGACTACGGTCCAGTTGCAGCTTCTCACGTTTGTACAGTTCTTTTCCAACCAGTTCGGACCTGGCCAGCACACCCTCATTGTCACTGCTGATCCCGACGAACCTGGAAAACAGAACACAGGACGGTTCATGGATGTCGACGCAGTCACAGTGTGGAGCGCTAGTGGTGGCACGCCTGTTAGTGGTAGCTCCTCTATCGGCCTGAACGCCACCAGCGCTCCTCCGAGCTCCAGTGCCATCAGCGTGTCTCCAACTACGTCGTGAGTTGTATCAATTCCTCGATCCTTCTTATGTTGATCCGATAATCCATTTTTTTTTCGTAGATCATCTCAGACTGCAACGCCCGGTGCCGCAAGCAGTAATAATAGCTCGGTCACCGCAACAGGCATGGCTATCGGGATCACGATAGCAGCATTAGTCGGCGTTTTTCTTGTCGTGCTTCTTATCTTCATCCTCCGTCGGCGCAAGAAATTGAAACAGAAGAAGTTTATGTACGTGGCACCGAGTCCTCGCCTGCCGATACAAAAACCGGATCCAGAAGACGGCTTTACGGGTTACAAGAGGCAGGTCCCATCACCGAGGTTCGATCGAGCGCGGAGCACTGCTGTGCTCTCGTCTTCAGACTTCCCCGCCACGCCGCGTACCGCAGGAGGTCGAGAGATGTCTCGATCTAGCTTTGAGTCTGGCGACTTTGATATTGACACCTATGCGGTGAGTGGACAGCATGTTTTGGATGATGGCGATCTGACGCTCTCATGATCAGCGATACAGCACACCCGAGCCAGCCCCTCCTCCGACTCCTAGCGGTTTCCCCAAGGTGTTATAGCATTGGTTTCCATTGCTCTGTACTTGTACTACCATTTTTGTTCACATGGATGGGGTCTACTACTCGGACTAAGAGCAATGCTCATCGGACGAAGCTCATATCTATCTCGCTGCAGCATAGTAGCTACCAATGTTGTATGATTGACAGACAGGTCATGTTGTAAAAGTAATGCTGGATTCATTTCGGAGTGCTCGGGTTGATTGTCCCTGAGACAATGGAGGCGGTGGCAGTGCCTCGTTCATCGTAACCATACCGCTTGCCGACGGGCGCTTCACCTCTTTACTTCTCGCGTCCTCGCTCCCAGAGCACTTCATTCCTCCCTTCTTGTTTCTTTCTTTTGTGCCCGCGCAAGCATCTTTGCTGAGCTGAGCTCTGCCCGCCATTTTCTTTCTCTTCACCTCTTCTTCCGTTCCGTCAAGCAGGCCTTCTCCACGCTCCGAACACTTGTTACAGGCCTCTCAGAGCCGCGCTCTTTCCACAATCGTTGAACGACCTTGCTAGAACATAAAATGGGAAATCTTGTTTGGCACGAATACGCGCGATACGTCACCCTCACCGCCAGCGTTTGTGAGTACTGCAGTCTTCGTCGCGACGTCCAGGATCTCACGGCAGCCTAGATACCGTCTGGGCCGGGTTCTTTGGATTGATCTATCGCAAGTTCTTCTGGGATTTTGTGAACGGCACAATTCGCAGCCCTGGTGGCCTCCAGTGCGTTCACTCCGCTCTTGCATATTTGCCCACAAGCTAACATCGCTGCGACAGACCTGCTCCCCAGGACGCGATATTCATCAGCATTATTGTCAAGGCGCCAATTGTCCCCATCATTTCCATGCTACTCGGCGTTGCTATCATTGTTTTAGAATATCCTGCGCCGTTCTTGAAAGGAACCTCGATCCATCGCAGTTTCATCGTGAGGATAGTCGCCTTGATACTGCAGGCGTTCTTTGCCGTATTGTTCTACCAAGTACGTTTTGCCTTGTTCTCACACGACGCGTATCGTACTGACGTCTCGAAAAGGGAACCAATGGTAGTCTATGGTCATTAATAGCAGCTGGATGCTATGGTCGTGCAATAGCCCTCGGAGAGGTTATGAAAGAAGCCAAAGACAACAAGTCCAAACGTGGAGGGGCTTGACGGAGACTTGTCCGCAGGCGACGGCGGAGGAGGACCTTTACAAGACGAATGGACCGTGTCCTCTCGTTTTACGCATTCCTTTTTGAACCATTCTTTTAGTTACTGTCTCTCATCGTCGGCAGGGTCCGACTTTTGCTCATCACTGCGCTTGGATGTTGCTCTTGTACTTTTAAGAGGCTGACCTTTCTTTATATACACCAGCTCTTATATTCGCGTGTCGGAGCTTCGTGAAGTCTTCGACTTACAATTCGGTAATGCTGTTGTATTTGATCGGGTTTGCGGGTCGTTATCGACCAAATACTTGCAAGGAATCAGCCATCCAGTTAGATCATCAGAGTTACCTTCATGTCTCTCGCACCCTGTTGTACATACAGAGATTCGAGACGCGACTACTGCAGCCATGCAGACGCGGAAGCTTTGGCACATCTCATCTTTCCACAATCTCCGCCAGGCAAACTGCCATCGCGCTACCCACCATCCCCTCGTTGAAGTTACCAGACGGGCCAGCCTGACCCGTAGCCGACCCTTTACCTTGTCAATGAGACTATCGAGAACGATGTCGCATTCAGAAGTCATCGCTGCCATTCCGAAATGCTACGAAAACGCGAAAGCATCGGGAGATTTGTTATTCTTTCCATCGGGAGTGCATATACACGAGGATTCGGGCGTGCATGTGCGTCTTGTATCTATTTTGCTGCATGTTGTCTGATCTTATCCTTGCCATCGCAGTTCGAGCTTAGACACTGTCCTGCGCTGCTCCAAAAGCCGCCTCTCCCAACACCACACTTTGACCCACCGAGTGTCCACCTTGCGCCCAATCACATCAAAGGTCAAGATCCCTTCTTACCGCCGTATGACCCGCAGCTCTATGTAGGCGAACTCAAGGACGAGGAAGAAGGGATCGAGTATGTCATATTGGTCTGTTCTCACCCTTATCTTCCCATGTGAGCAGGACACTTACCCGTTCTATCCATAGCTCAACAAGTACTCTGTAGTTCCTAACCACTTCCTCATGGTCACCAAAGGTGTGTTGAGATGAGGGTACCATGAGTGCCTTAATCCTGACGCGCCTTTCAGAGTATCAAAGCCAAGCGACACCGCTCTTGCCCGCCGATCTAGTCCAGGCATATTTCATCTTGCTCGCAGCGCGCAAGCAACACCAGAATTACTTCATGATCTACAACTGTAAGCCGAGCATCTATACACGTCTGTTCTTGTCCTTGACGTCTTGAATAGGTGGCGAGCAGAGCGGAGCGAGTCAACCTCACAAACACTTACAATTTATTCCCATCGAGGATGAAGACGGCCCCCCGATAGAGCGCGCAGCCCGAGCAGCGCACATACAGGCCGATTGTGTGTCCCGTCTCTTCGCCCGTGCCCTCCCGCCCTAATCCCGCTGCACACCTGCAGGGAAACCGTTCTCCCTGCCGAACCTCCCCTTCGCGCACCATATCCGCCGCCTCTCAATACCGCCCTCCGCCTCGCGCGACGAGGCCGAGTCCGTGCTCGCCACCGCCTTCCTCGAGCTGCTCGATCTCGCGATCTCGACCGTGCGCCACATCGAGGACCACCCCGCCGGCATGCCGTCGTATAACGTCGTGCTCACGCGGGGCCACCTCTTCGTCGTCCCGCGCCGGCGTGAGACGTACGTGCTGCGGCAGACGGGCGAGGACATCAGCGTCAACTCGATGGGCTTTGCGGGGCTGCTGCTCGTGAAGAGCCCGGAGGAGCTCGAGGCGGTCAGGGCCGAGGGCCCGACGCAGATCTTGAAGGGCGTGGGGTGCGACAGTGTGCACGACCTGCAGATCAACGAGGGCGCGGGACTTGACCTAGAGTTCTGAGCCGTCTCAGGGTGGATATCAGGGGAGATATTTATTCACTCGTTGTACATGCAGGTTCTACAGATGTTCCATATAATACACTGATGACCAGAAGAAATAGACCCGTTTCACATGATTCTCCATCCCAAATCTCGGCAAGCAATAGATAAACCATAATAATCGTAATTAGTTCCGCGTCCAGGCCGTGAAGGTCTGCGCAAAGCCATTCGTGTTCGCACTCTGCGGGATGATGCCGTTCTCGCTGACGCTCAGCTGGAAGTTCGCGCCGACGGTCGAGACGCTGTAGATGCTGATGTCGGACGTCGCGTCGATGTCGATGATCTGCTGCTGGCAGTTGAACGTGTCAAGGCACGCTTGGTTGTAGGCCTGAATGAGCACGTAAGTGCTAGCCTTCTCGAAGAACGAACGCTCGGTGATTCACCTGGAAGAAGCTGTACAGTCCACCGCCTGATATTGTTCTGTCAATCCCTGCGTACGGTCAATCGAAAAATTGGGGACTCACCGAAGACGACGATGCCATTTGAGTTCTGCACGTAGAGTGCCCATGCCGCATTCTCTCCATTGAAGCTAGGATCATGGTAAGTGGGATTCGGGGTGAATGGCGTGGGGGGAGCGGGGCTTGGCTGAAAGTACGGCTGCGAACACGCATTAGTTCCGATCTGATGAGTCTCATAGCACAGGGTGTCGCTTACGGTTTCGGTCTGTATCAAACCCATATAATGGTTGGCGGCGCCGATCAAGCCGTATTGGTAGAAAACATGGTGCTCAGCTACACTGATGTCAGGATACTTTGCTCGAGATGGTCCTTGAAACCGATCTCACCAGCGGTTCCAACCATCCAGACGGGACCCTGAGACTCGGAGAGGATGCCACGGCCACTGTATGCGGTCAGCTGTGACGGCCCGTCGACATCGTGATCGGCCAGCCAGACCCAGAGACCCTATATCAAGGATGTCAACGTCGAGTCCACGACAGACAGACTTTCAGCGGACAGGACTGACTTCGAGATAGGCACTAGAGCCAGAAGTAAGGTGGACACCCATGAAGGCTCCGAAGCAGTTGTTGTTGCCAGTGTTGGCATTGCTACTGGGACATTGCGCGGTCTGGATGTTAGTGCCGACAGCTAAGACGGCGGTCAGAACGCTAGAGATGTTGATGGAGCACGTGAGAGTGTGCTCACCTCCTCCAATCCTGACGAGGGCATCCCAGACACCAGCTGCACCCTGTTGTCCCGCAGGGTCATGCACGTTCCATTCAATGACAATGGCGCCTTGCGCTGATTTAGGCGGAGTCAAATTAAGAATGCATGGAAAGTACGGGCTGCGTACCTGGGGCCCTGGTCGTGAACAGGATACCGGAGATTTCAAGCACGCCGGTAGATCCGGTGTCGCCAACCTTGACTACAGGCTGTGGGGAGTTCACATTCTGGAAGTTGCTATAGTTGCGTACATAAGGCTCGAATAAAGCTCAAAGAATGAGAGGGAGACTTACCCTCCAGAGCCCATGATGTTTGACCAAGCTTCACCAGTAATTTGTGTGCCAGCCGGAATGGTGAGCGTTGAGGAAACAATGTATGTCCCGGCATCGAAGTAGATGATCTTGCATCCGGAGTACTAGAGCGACTGTTGTCAGCCAGAGTCAAAATAAAGGGCGTTCTGGAGCTTGCCTTGTTGAAGACGGCCTGAAGTGCAGCTGTATCGTCGGTGTTTCCATCTCCAATGGCACCCTCCGATTTGACGCTGACGAATTGAGAAACGGCATAATCGCTGTAAGTAGGCCGTCCCCTGCCGAAGACGTTTCCGGATCCATCCAACAAGACGTTGGCTTTGGGAATGTTGGCGATAGCGGCCTGAGTGAACTTGCCGGCGGAGTTCGTGCCCGTGTAGACGTTGCCCTGGACCCAAGTGTTGATCGTCGTTGTTCCGCCGTTGAGCACAGTCGTTCCGCCGGTGACGACACCCGTGGGCACGTTGTTGAGCTTGATGTTGTTCAGGACAAGGGAGCCGAAAAGTTGACCGTTGCTCGCCGCGCTTGTGCGAACAAAAATTGGAGTATTGGTGACCGTAGCGTCGATAACATTTATTGCTTCGGAACCCTGATCAATATCTCTCAAAGACAAGTTCTAGACCATAATGAATTCAAAAAAACCTGGTCCGATTGATCTTTGCCTCCTGTGGCTAAATCAAAGCCAACCTGGCAGTTGTTGATAGTGACACCCTGGAAGGTCCAGCCTACATTATCGTAGTAAATTGATGATGAACTCGAGAGCCTCCTACGTAAAAGACGTACCCCAGCCCCATAAATTGTACACAGCGGTATTTGCGTTGTTGACGGTGATGTTGCGGACCGTAAATCTATCGATTTCCATCAAATTTCCGCATCGAAAGTGCAAAGCACTGAACTTACTGTTGATTTCCGACCCACATACCGAATTTGCCTGTAGTTGAATTATGAGCAAAGAAGCGGTCATCTTTTGCGTTTTGATTCACCTCCGTTGAATATAAGATCTAAAGGGATGTCAGTGGAACTCCTTGGGACAAAACGAGATATTAGACTTACCACCCATGAATCCACCGCTGTGCAACCGGACGCTGGATTAGCCCAGATATGTTTATCAATACATTGGAGTCATGCACCTTCCGTTTTCCATCCAGATGCCTAGGAGCGTCTTTCAATTGTTGACACTAGCGTGAAGGGAAAAGGACATACCTTGGTGAGCCGTGCCAGCCGCATTGTTCAAATTGAAGACAATATTGTACAGCGAAGTCGCCTGGGCCACCTGCCAATGGATACCGGTACCTGAAGTTGCCGCCGGAATTGACGTCGTATCGATAACGAAGTTGCGAACAGAACGGTAGCTAAAAGGCACGAAAAGTGAGTTCTATAAAATACGGAAGAAATAATAGAACGCATACAAGTTGTTCGTGTCGCCGAACCAACCCGGGTCACCATCTTCGATTGCCCTCGTTAGTTTCATGTTTTGAGGTCAAATAGGCTCATTACCGACGATGGCAATTCCAGCGAAGCCGGCTGTAGCCTTGAGAGTTGGCGGGTGTCTGGCATCTCCAACCAGCTCGCTGTAGTAGTATAATTGAATTGGCGTAGAGACCAAATACGTTCTGATCATATCAATGTGTGATGATGAGTCGGTGCTTTATGTAGCAAACGGGATTATTTACCCTTGAGGGAAGTAGATTGTGGCGGGCGTCGTTCTAGCATCGAAAAAGACGGGTGAGATCAAGCATCAGATCCAGAAACAGGAAAACATACGAAGAAGATTGGTTAGGGCACCCGGGACCGCAACGACCACCAGAACTCAGAGCAGCGCTGACCAACTGATTATTAGTCTCTGCGATATATCACTTGGAAGAGGAATACTGACTTGATGGCCGCAGTGTCGTCTGTCACACCATCACCCTTGGCTCCAAAATCCTTGACATTGCGGAATACTTGATATCCAGCGGGACCAAAAGCCGAGGTTCCTTGATGCTGAATGTCCTGCTGCCAGTAGGCTAGAAACGCACTTTCGGTCAGCGCCATTCAAAGGATTGACGAAATGCAGCGACTCGCGATCTCCAGGTGCCGCTGTACCAGCGCCCAAAGGTGCTGAGCAGGATGAGCCCAAGCTGGACACCAAGGTGACAGACTGAAGAAGCAGGGAGAACAGAAGTGACACTCCGAAGCTCAGCAACATGGTCGAAGACACGTCAAGCAGGGATGAGGACAGAACAGAACTCGAAGCCGTTGACTTGGGCCAGATATTCCCGGTGTGCTTTATACTCTCCTGCTCGACCAGATTCGTCAGAGAGGTCTGAAAATTGCAGACGTTTCCATATTCTTATCGACGGGCCTCTCGTTGGAAGTGGTGACACCGCAACGTCAGGCCATCAGGAAGGGGCCCACGGGCTTCAATCCTGAAGTGACACGAGGGCAAGTGAAGTCGTCTGACGATTTCACGAGGTTTCATCATGCTCAAGAAGAGTACCTCAATGGCTTCGCCAAACTGGCCAAACGCGTGCTGCATCTTGTGAGAAGGTACGCCACAATATGAGAAGGGGGTGGCATGACCTGTTGCTGCATGGTTTAATTTCGCGGTTGGCGGACAGAGGCTTGCAATAGGAGAGCGTGGAGGTCCCTGGGTTGACAAACGAAGGGGGCAAAATCGAAGAAACGGCACGGCATGCCTATTTCCGGATGACTGCCACAGAAGCTGTATGATGACGCTCATAACGTACAGGTCCGAATGACGATCTGCTACGAACCTTCGCGATCCCAAAGATAGATGCCCACGCGGAGCACGGTGTACGTGTCGGTCACGTTGAAAAAAGACCTGTGGAGAGAAGCATCCCAAGCAGATGCGGAGTCAGTTGGCCCTTCTCACTGTGTGCGAGAATTCAAGCGAGACATCGCATGTGATGGCTGCGACGTGTCTCTCCGCTGGCTTACAGAGGGTAGTTTGAGCAATGTAGCCCGATAGCCTTCCTTGCATGAAAACTAGCGCCATCAGCGCGTTCTCAAAGAGTACGTCCCGCATAATGCCTGTCATACGCGCGGGTCACACGAACACAGATACGCTGCAGCTCATAACAGTCAGTTCGACTACTTCAGGCAAAATCGACATGGCAACGTACCACCAGAATTGGTAAGATTTGAAGTAACCACAATGTCACAAGCTTCTGTGACCAAGTCGGGGTCAAGTGATCGGACTCCGCCAAGGAAGGAAGGAAAGGCACGATCCGTACGCATGCAAGCACGATTGCGACCTTTTCAGTCCGGCTTGACGGAGTCTTGATGGATACTGGACTTACAGAAACCTGCAGGGCATAGACTCCGTTGCACGCGCATATCAGATCGTTGGACTTGAGGGCAAGCACCAGCTTTGAGGCTGCATATGAGGCTCTGGCGCAGAAGGCAGAAAGAAGAGAGATGGGATATCGATATATCCGGTCATCAGTCCTGTTTGTGACCTACATCCGACCATTCGAATGCGCGTGCAGCATACGCAAGGAACATCGGCGGTTCCACTTACGATTGTATGGATCGAAGCCCTGCAGTTCATCACCGCTGAGACACCTACTTCTGAGAAGTAGGAGCTTTTACGTGAGGAAACTCGGAAGATTGTCGGACTATTGTTGCACCTCTTGCTCTTGGACGAAGGTGATACTGACATATATAATTCGATTGAACTAATCAGAGCGTATGCTTCAAGAAGAATGACGCGAATGTTCACATCAGAAAGTCCAGCAGCAACATGGAACTCTCACCAGTTGAGAGACATCAAGTCCGACTACATCACAACCCAAATAGGTGGCTTATACAGCAGCTAATGCTGAGTCCAAGCCGTGAAGACTTGCGCGAAGCCGGTAGGGTTTGCACTCTGGGGAATGATGCCCTTGTGATCAACACTAAGCTGAAAGACGGCGCCGATGGTCGAGAAGCTATAGATGCCGATGCTCGAGCTGGAATCGATGTTGACGAGTTGTTGCTGACAGTTTATTGTATCCTCACAGGTCGTCGCAAAATCCTGCGATGAATATCAGCCTCTATGCAATGCTCGATGATTTGAATACTCACCGAGAAGAAGCTGTATAGCCCGCCGCCTGCACGTATTACAATCAATCGACTCAGTACCACATGAAAATTAAAGGGTCAGCTGGATATTCACCGAACACGAGGATATCGCTCGAATTCTGCACAAAAAGAGCCCATCCCGCACCCTCTCCGCTGAAGACAGGGTCAAAATAATTAGGGTTGGAGATAAATGGTGAAGGAGGGACAGGATTCGGTTGATAGTAAGCCTGTGGATTTCAATTGCTTCAGACGAGTGTAGCTTATGATAATCACGATCATTTCCTACCGTCTCAGTCTGAATTAGCCCCATGTAGTGGTTCGCGGCTCCGGCGAGGTTGTATTGGTACAGAACATTGTGCTCGGCTGTGTGAGCGTTAGGGCACATCGTCGACGACGACTTCTAAACATATCTCACCGGCTGTAGACGAGATGAGTATGGGAATGAAAGAAATGAGGGTGATCTGTACTCACCAGTCCCAACCATCCAGACTGGTCCTTGGGATTCGGATAGGATTCCGCGTCCACTGAATGCCATTAGTTCGATCGACTCGGATCCGTCAAGATCGTGATCCCCCAGCCAGACCCAGAGGCCCTGTCAAGAAAATTATTGATCAATGTATGACATGCGTGAGTATATTCTGCCAACCTCGAGATAAGCGCTTGAGCCAGAAGTGAGGTGGAGACCCATGAAGGCAGCAAAGCAGTTGTCTCCAGTGTTGTCAATGGCGCTGGAGCACTGCTCGTCTTGGATCTCGGTCCCAGCAGCTAGCGGCGACGATCAATTTTTGACAGCGATGGAGATGTGCCATAAGCTCGCTCACCACCGCCCAGTCTAATGATGGTATCCCAGGCGCCCGCTGCACCTTGCTGACCAGCAGGGTCGTGCACATTCCACTCGACGACGATGGCGCCGTTGGCTGTTACAACAAAATTATAAAATTAGCTCAGGCGATCCAAGAAAGCTGCGCTACTTACCCGGGGCTCGGGTCGTGAAGACGATGCCGGAGATTTCTACTGTGCCGATGGATCCGGGCGCACCCAACCTGACTACAGCCTGAGGGATATTTTGGTTTTGGAAGTTCCTAAAGTTCGGGAAAATAAGATGTACTCTACCAGAACAAACTGACGAACTGACGACTTACTGGCCAGAACCCATGATGTTCGACCAAGCTTCACCGACAATTTGCGTGCCAGCTGGAATGGTAAGCGTCGAAGAGACTATGTATGTTCCAGCGTCGAAGTAGATGATCTTGCATCCAGAAAACTAGGGTCATACTAAGGATCAGATGTCAATGATCAGACGAGAACCCAAAGCTTGCCTGATCAAATATTTTCTGAAGAACTGCTGTGTCATCGGTAGTTCCATCTCCGTGCGCACCTTGCGACTTGACGCTGACGAACTGAGAAACCGCGTAGTCGGCATACGCAGGCCGTCCCCGACCGAAAATCTTCCCGGAGCTATCCAATAGAACATTGGCCTTCGAGATGTCATCAATGCTATCCTGTAGGAAGCTTGGCTTGGGGTTCGTCCCAGTGAAAACATTGCCTTGAGCCCAAGAGTTGATGGTTGTCGTGCCGCCACTAAGGACAGTCTGCCCACTACTGATAACATCCGTGGGCACGTTGTTCAGCTTGACGTTGTTCAGAATGAGCGATCCAGCAAGGGAGCCACTGTTAGGCGCAGGCACACGAACGAAGATTGGAGTATTGGTGATAGTAGCGTCGATGATCGCCAACGCTTCGGAACCGCTTGTCGAGTCGAAAGCGATCTGGCAATTATTGACCGTGACGTCCTGGAACGTCCAACCTTAACAATCGTAGGTCAATGACTGTCACGAAAAGCAAGGAAAGCGGCGTACTCCATCCCCAGTTGTAGAAGATGGCTAGTATATGTCAGTCCACATATGCACACGGCTTCCTATGCAAATAGACAAACCAGTATTTGCGTTATTGACCGTGATGTTCCTGGCTGTAAATCTATCCAAACTAGTCAGGTTCTGAACGCCGCGAGATGCAAAAACGGAAAATACATACTGCTGGTTTCCGACCCACATACCAAATTTTCCTAAGAATAAGCCCTCAGCGCAAATGTAGAGTCATTCTCATTTTTCATTTTACCTCCATTGAAGACGAGATCTGAATAAACAAGAAGAGTATGAGCACACACGGCGGGGAAAGAGATAATAAAGAATGGAGAACCTGCCATTAAACCGCCACTGGACGTTCGCATGCATGAGACGGAAGTATACGCAAAGGGCAGCGTTACTTACCTTCCATTCTCCATCCATATACCTGAATATTGATCATCAACATAAGTACACGCATTCTGGCACAAGCAACTCACCCTGGTGTGCCGTGTCTGCGTCATTGTTCATATTGAAGACAATATTGTACAGCGACGTCGCCTGGGCCACTTGCCAATGAATGCCAGTGCCCGAAGTAGTGGACGGAAGCCGCGTCGTGTCGAGGACGAAGTTACGAACAGAGCGGTAGCTTCGGGTGTGCCGTCTAGTCTGAACGTCTATTTCGCAGAACAGCAGACAAAGCACGTACAAATTATCCGTATTGTCGAACCAGCCCGGGTCGGCATCTCGATTCCGATCAAGTTGATTAGTCTGGTATACGTCGAGCTTTTAAATGCTTCTTACCGACGATTGCGATTCCGACGAAGCCCGAGGTGGCACGAAGAGTTGGTGGATTTCGGGCATCTCCGACCAGCTCTGTATAATAGTAGAGTTGGATCGGAGATGAGATCATGTAGGTCCTGTGAATGTCAAGTGGATATGAGCCGCAGGCTTAGACGCATCATGGATATATGCACCCTTGGGGGATGAAAACCGTGGCGGGAGTGGTCCTAACAGTGCCCACTTCAGCATGTGTTTCAAGACGGTACAGATCAAACAACATACGAGGAAGACCCGTTAGGGCAGTCTGGGCCGCACCGGCTACCAGAGCTTATAGCAGCGCTGTCGATGCATCATCAATGTCGTTACCAATGGTCATAGAACAAGAAAGAAGTACTTGATGGCAGCGGTGTCATCCGTCATACCATCGCCCTTGGCTCCAAAATCTTTAACATTACGGAACACTCGGTATCCGTCTGGCCCGAAGGCGGAGCTGCCCTGATGCTGGATTTGTTGTTGCCAATATGCTGAAATTTCCCTTTTTTCAGTGTTGCCGATGCAGCATAGAAAGATATATGGCTTACGATCTTCAGGCCCAGCAGTGCCAGATCCCAGAGGAGCAGAGCAGAATGAGCCCAACCCGGTTACCGGGACGATCGCCTGGAGAAAGAGCGAGAACAGAAGCGCCACGCCGACACCTAACAACATAGCTTTTCAGGAAATGACAGGGGAGAATAAGGGAGTCTGCGAGAGGTTGTTGACTGCACCGAGGCCATCATGTAGGCTTTATACACGTTTACTCAGGTCCGTCGAAGGACCCCGTCTGATGTCGCACACGTGTCGACGGCCTTTGAAGGGCGTGCAGAATGCATGCTACGAGTCGGGGACAGGTACGGATTGCCTGTGTCGAGTGTATGACCGATGGCAGCATGCTGCACAGTGCGGGTGGTGAGCGGGCGTTCGCAAGAGAAGGCCGATGAGAGCCCTGAGCTGATGGACAACAGCAACGGAAGCGCAGAAAAAAATAGCGTATCGTCTACTTCCGGATTGCTACCAGAGCCGAGTACGTCTTGCAGATCTGCGCGACTGAGGTAAATTGGAGCGGTTCAGAAAACACCTGAAGGAAATTAATGCGCGGATCACTTCTTAAGGCAAGGCTACTGTTAAAAAAGCATACCCACGGGAACGTGGGGAGAAGGCAGACGAGGAACCGTTTACCTTTTCTCGCCGTGAAAAGCCTGTGAAAAGATCATCCCACGCGACGCATGTGATGGCTGCGACGTGTCTGTTGGACAGCTTGAAGGCGAAAGTGCGACCGTTGTAGAGATGCCGGTGGCAAGTGACATCACAATGTGTGCGACAGAATCTAAAAATCGGACATTGATCGTGGGATGCCAGGACGCCTTCACACGAGCGGGCCAGCCAGATGTAATGCGGCTAACCAACCTTACATTGGATGCAAAATCTGGAACTCATCACCTTGAGTCGCCATTTCGATAGAAGAGATCGACGTTGCGACGTACCTGTACTGTAGCTTGCGGTGGTGCGACCCTTTGGCATGTGGTTGGCAATTTCGACGGCCTGTCAAGTTTGAAAACGACATGCGACTTGCCAAAATTCCCTGCAAGTAGATCACCTTCCTGATGATCGAGCTCCGTTGCGCCTTTCTGGAGAGAACCGAGCGCATGATCTAGGAGCAACCACCAGGATGTCAGTGACGAAAGCAAAATCGCCTCTTGACAGGAAGGTCGGCACGCTAAGTACTGGTGTCTGTGTCCTCGGAAGAACCTCGGAAGGTCAAAGCCAGCCGGCCGGCAGCTCGGCTCTATCAAGGAGCGGAGGTTCAAACTCCAAGAGAACATTCCGACTTTCCACCCAATTTCCGCCATATGAATTTTGTGAATCCCGTCCTCGACTTCGACGTCTCTGAAACAGCACAGAAGAGTCAAAGACAGGCTCCTACCCATCCATACTGAAAGGGCAGCCGGCTTTCTACGAGTTCTATGTCGATAGTTCTATGCGAGAACAAAAGAAACAACAAACATGACTCCCAATTACGATTAGTCCGAGAACAATCCGAGAGATCACCGAAATTCTTCCACCCAGTGCCCTCCGTCGCTTCGGTATTTTGTGGGATCGCTAGTGTCCTCAGTGATGAATCATGTATGTTATCCCATATGCTTTCGCACAAGTTATTGTTTCCCGCTACCGCGATACCGCTCACTGCCCCCCCCGGCTAAGAGGTTGCGTCAAGAGGATGTTCACCCAACGACAACGACAAGATGCAGATGACCAAAAAAAAAATAGCAGACCAAATTACCAAGGCCGCGTACTTTTTAAGCTGGGAGAACCCCGTATGATTTCCAGAAATAACAATAAGATAATTGAATGACCGAATAAGTAAATGCGAATGAACCAGCACATTACATATGCATTCTATCCAGACGACACCACTGTCTGCACGAAAATTATCGACTATGAACATAGACCACTTACAGACAGCGATAGAGACAGACGACCGATCCCATACCATGCTTGGCCACCACGACCTCACGGCGATACCGCCGCCGACGTCACCTCCACCTCCAGCCACTGCACCACGGCAGCGGCATATGGGTTGATGCTCGTAGCAGGCTCGCGTCGGAGGAAGTCGAGGACGCGCTGGCCCACGGCCACCGTGCACTCATCCGCGCGTCCGAACCCGGTCAGGCAGCCCTGGCGGTACTGCTCCTCCGACAGCCCAACCACGGCCGCGACGCTGCGCGGCGAGTCGCTGCTCAGGACGGGGAAGACGTACGTGTGCAAGAGCACAGGGAGCGCGACGAGCCCGGGCATGTCTGCGCTAACGATGCCAAGCTCCTTGCTCAGCTCGTCAGGGGTCTTGGCGGAGTTGTTCGCCTGGACGGACTTGAGGAGCGCAACCAAGGCCCGAAGACCGTCGAATGCGTCATCGACGGCCTCGCGCGCGAGCCGCGTCGCCTCTTTCTCAAAGGGTCGTGGCAGCGTTCCAAGGAGCTCGTAGAGCGTCTGAGCGTCTGCGAGCGTAGGTGGGACACATCGTAACCCAGGCGGAGATGGAGGGCGGGAGGGCGGGAGCTTCAGAATGAACCTGCTCGACGGAGGCGTCGTAGGCGGTGTAGTAGAGCGAACCTTCTTTGGTGCGGTCGCAGGCGAAGTAGGTGGAGTGATCGGCGAGGGAACACGGTACGCCAATGTAACGAGCCCATGCCAAACCAGAGAGATCAGGATGGTTGCTAGATGGGACTGCGATGCAGACGTCACGAAAAGGCGCGTGAACGTGCGCGCATACACTGGCATCACGGTCTGCAGTGCCGTGATCGATGGATGCTGGGCGCTGCCTACTTTAGCCGTCACGATTGTCTTCGATGCCGCGCCCGTCGGGCCGTTGTAATTCGCCGGCGTGATCTCGAGGCCGCTGATCAGGCCGACGAGATCATCCCAGATGCCAGCAGCCAAGGGCTTCACGACCCTGTTCACGATCGATGCCAAGGAGTCTCTTGTCGCCTTCAATCCATCACCTCTCGGATCACCTTCCAAACCCAGACCCAACTCATCAAAGGTCTCCAGCAGCTCACCGGCGAAGTTGGAGAGTGCAAGAGCATGGCTTTGAGTGGGATTCAGGGAAGGATTCTGTGGTGTGGGGGCAGGCGGGCTGGTGAATGCTGCGGAAGACAGCAGTGGCAGCAGGTTCGCAGAAAGGTTGGTCAAGAGCGTGGAAAGGGGACGTTGTAAGCACCGTAAGATCGCCTTGCGAAGATGCGGAGTGTCATGAGAGGCCTTAAGCTCGCTACACGTACGTCAGAACTGAGTCATGTCCAATGAAGACAAAAAAACGCACGTTGCAATGAGTGCACCCAATGCTTGCCCGCGACCAGACGGAACTGGTCGTTTCCCGTTCAACTGCTCGTTGACAGCGGCAGGACCCGTAGGCTGCGCAAGTGCTTTGGAAACCGCCTCGCTCAGTCTGAGACCGAGAACATCAAGATAGGATCCGTCTTGGGTTATGGCAATGGCAGGCGCAGGTGAGGGCACAGGGACAGGAGACGGACGGCGGAAGTTAGTCAAAGACAGCTTCGTCAACGGCCGTGCTGTTCTATCGACAGGCCCTATCAACTCGAGACGAGGTGGAGCTGAAGGCGGAGCAGGAGCGGGAGAAGTCGGGCGGCTGGCCGGGCGGAAGAGGGAGGAGGGGCGAAGGGAGTGCATCATAATGACTCGTGACTGGGGTATTGGGAGGAGATGGGAATGAAAGGACGGGTTCGGGGAGGTGTGGAGTAAATCAAGAGTTTCCACGAGTTGTTTCTTAGTTCGATTATTCTATGTTTTCTTTCTAGAGAAGCAGGCGACCTGATTCCGTGGAGGTGCAAGCGATTTATCCCATGGATTGAGAAGAGCAGAATTGAGAGAGTCGAGGATGGAGAAGAGTAGCCGACACTAAGGAGGCCTGTCTGTGTCGACGAGAAGGAATGCAAGAGGTCCGAAGAGAATGTTGTTGACCTGATGTGCAGTGCTGCATGGACCGCCCGCACGTCAGCACGGAGGCATGCGGTCAAAGCGTAAGAATGAGCTCACCAAATATTCACAGAAGCGACCATAGATTGGGGACGGTGCGACGGGCAGTCGAGATTGGGGGCGAGCAAGAGGAGACCGGTCGAAGGATTTGTCCTTGTGGTAGAAAAAAGAGAAACACGCGAAGCACCGTAGCTCGTTATATAAGCCTAGTCTTTCTCACGCCGGACCTGCGCCTCTCCGGAGCTCCTCTTCCTGTACCTTTAGCTCCGTTTCCCCTTCCAAGCGCTTTAACAGCATTCCATTACCGCATTCCATGTGCGCACCGTCGGCTGTGAACATGTGTACGACGGCACTACAACGGCCCTAAAACGGCTTTACTGTCCATGCCGAGCGCAGTACCTCACGGATCTTGCACTGGACCTCATTGGATTCGGGCTGTTCGACGCGACGCTCCATCCACGAGTCATTCAAAGCTCCACCTGTATCAAAGATGCGTGTATGACCCGACTGACCTACTTAAGTACCACCTAGGATCGGCGAGCTCAGATTGCGGCTTTTCCGGCCGGAGCTCAGGCGCACCCCAAACTCGACCGACAGGCTGCACTATGAGACTAAACGAGGGTGAAAATCGCCACGGAAGGCGGTGAATTTGACGATTCACCACATTCGAGGGTGAAGTTTCGGTGAAAGTCGAAATGTGGTGAATGTCGGTGATCGAAAATCTGGTGAGAATTATGTAGTGAAAGCGCGCATAGATTAGTCAAATTTCACCTTCCAGCAGCAACCTCAAAGGAAGATGAATATCACTGTTTGTCAATGATTTTCACCTCGCGGCGCAGTGACTATCACTTACAAACTCGGTGAATCAGACGGTGAATTTCACTACCTTTTCCGCTCCTAGTGCTGCAGGCAAGGCACACCGACAGCTGTAGAGCTGCGATCACTCGAACGATCGTGGCGCCGCTACTTATAAACCACTGTCAAGTCCTGCCATAATTACCTGTAGTTGGAGCATAGATACATGTGGGTCCTACCTCATATGAGCTTCGTGATTAAACCGTGTCCGCAGGTCCCAGGATCCCGAGTCATAGTAGTGCGGCGGGCATCATCGTGCAGGCGCTTGTCCTCATAAGTTTCAAGTGGCTTTATTACTGCCATCGGGACCTTGGATCCGTCAATTTATGCTCTTTGACGACGTCTATCGTCTCTCCATCCGAAGGCCATCCGCTGCAGCTCCATTCTGCTCTATCTTTGTCCAAATCAGGCAACTTGATAGACAGAGCAGTTTGTGCTGCCCGGGCCTCTCCGCACTTCCATAAACCCTCACCAAGCCTTCTCGAAATCGATGTAGCTCCGTGCTCTAAGTGCTACGTTCCCATCGACCAAAAGGTTCATTTTCATAGTAACAGAAGTGTATGCGTCGGTACCAGACGACATGCGACGGCGGCGGCGGAGTCCCTCAACCTTTCCGGTATCTAGAGAGCACGTCGATCGGCCAAAGGAAGTGGTTTACCTTTGAGATGGATCATCCGACAAATACTTGTGACAGAGCTAGCTCACCGGTCGATGGCCTGCGAAAGTGCGTCGACACAGTCAATATATTGACGGTCCGCTGCACTGCGGAGATCGGGCCTTTCGATCTGGTCAATCCGAGTCGCAGCTGCGCTACGAAACCCAGGAGTACTAAAAAGACGGAGACCACCATGATATCCATGAGACAAACCACGCCTCGCCGATCGACACTATCTTCGCCATGGAGTCTGTCGCGATGCCTTTCCTGAAAATCCCCATCATTCTTGCATGCGCACGACTATTTGACAAATCGACGACTCCCCCACCCCAGGCAGCCGCGGTGGACGCAGATCAGCAGCTTGAGACGGAACAGCACAAAGCACTTGACACGAAGCGCATCAGCCTGCTCGAAAAGAAGCAATGGATCACCATAGCGTGCTATTCTTCGAGGGTCAGTACAAACACTCCCACCAATCCACAAACAAACTAATCCCTCTGCAGTTGTCGTACTGGATCTTCAGCCTCGTTGAGGTCGCCATCATCCTCGCCCGTCAGTTCCCCTCCCACTCACTCTCAGGCCAGCTGCTCCGCCTGCTCATGGGACCCGCCATCTCCAACGCACCGCGCATCGGCGCGCTCAGCGGCGTCTACCTTGCCGGCGCCTCGGTGCTCGTCGCGGGCGCGACGATCCGCCTCGTCTGCTTCCGCACGATGGGCCGCTTCTTCACGTTCAACCTCACGCTGCGCCAGCAGCACAAGCTCGTGCAGAGCGGGCCGTACGCAGTCGTGCGCCACCCGAGCTACACGGGCGGCATGCTTAAGACGCTCGGGGTGCTCGTGACGCTGCTGTTCGCGCCGGGCTCGTGGTACGTCGAGGCCGGGCGGCACATGCGCGTCGGGCCTTATGCTGCGGGGTTCCTCGTGGCGAATATGTGTTCGTCGATGTATTACTTCACAAGGGGAGCCAAGGAGGACGCCTATCTGAGGAAGGAGTTTGGGAGGGAGTGGGAGGAGTATGCACGGCGTGTGCCGTACAGGTATTTCCCGGGGATTTGGTAGAGGTGTGAGCACAGTTTATGGTATACGCAGAATGGCCCGCGACCTAACGCGATGGACTTGACGGACTGTCGTGGATGTTTTTGCGACGCAAGGACTTATATAATACATAAATAAAATTTAGCCTGCGCAGTGGTATATATCGTCTCAGATGTATTCTACTACCATTATGCAATTTTATGCGAACTATTTCGAATCTTTCTCTTCACGACGATGGCAGTACTTGGAAGTTCTGCTGCATACCAGACTCGACAGATGGATAAATCGATGACTAAATCCAACTTAGACCTGAGGGCGGCCTCCCTGGCAGTGTCAAGGTAGAGCAGTCGGTCGACTCATCCTTCGAACAACAGTATTGAACGCTGTAATCAGTGATCTATCTATGACTGTATTCAAGCCGTAAGAACTGACAGAAACGAGTCTTGTTCTCGGCAGACTTTAATGGGATACAATACCCGTGCGCTCACAGCTGCGGAGAGACTCCCAGCCTCTTCTCCCTAGCAAGGAGATCATCAACAGTCTCATCCAGCGTCGTCTTCCAATCCTTAAACTTGCTGAACCCGATGATCCGCTCGGAGCTGCCCATGTCCCACCGGCACCAGTCGTCAACACTCGCCTTGTAGCCCTCCGGAATGGCAGGCAGGCGGTCCCTCAGCGCCGGGCGCATCGCGTAGAGGTACTCGACCGCGTCCTTCCACGTGAAGTAGCCGCCCACGTTGACGATGCGCTTCGGCTTGTCGGACGGCGGGGCCTTCAGCGCGAGGACGTGCGCGGTCGCCGCGTCGGCGACGTGCACGTACACGGGCGGGATGGCCTGCTCATGCAGGGGCCTGTCCTTGGATCCGTTGATGAGAGAATAGATAAACGCGTTCGTGCCGTCCGCAGGCACGTCGATGACTTGGCCGCGACCGGTGGGGCCATATAAGAAGGCGGGATGGACTGAGAGAGTTCTCGTCAGCAATGTGGATGTGGTCATGGCTGGAAGCTACGAACTTGTGGCGACGTCCAGCTCGGGATGCGCTTTCGCAAAATTCCAGAGCGCCTCCTCTGCCAGCTTCTTAGACGCCGCGTAAACGAAGAATGGCGGATAGTCCGGCTTCAGCGCCTCCTTGCGCGTCTGCGGGTTCCAATCTAAATTGTGAAGTGAGCTAGCGGCTGAAGTCGACACAGAAAATGACCCCTACCATTCTCCGTGTATGTCTTGTTGATCTTCACCTCCGCTGGGTGGTTCAGAGAGATGATGCTGGCAGTAACGACAATCTTCTTGATGCCTGCCTTCTGGGCATAGTCCAGGACCCTGATAGTGCCGTCAACGGCGCTCTGAGGGGAAGAACGTTCAGCACGAGCGGTTCACACTAGGGGGGAGAGTTATACCTTGATGACGACCTCGGCAGAGGCAGCACCAGCGAGAGGAGAGGCAGCGTGGATCAAAGCATCGGCACCTTAGGATGAAGAAATGAATATCCGGGCGTGACGTCCGGCAGGTGGTCTGACTTACCCTTGAACGCTTCCGTGAAGTCGGCGGTGGAGAGGTTGTCGATGATAGCGACGCCGAACCTATCACCAAATGAGGCATAGGCATCCTTGACGCGTTGGGCTTTGCCAGAGCGAACGGTACTGTAGATGGGATGAGAGCATTTCCGCAAGGAACAAGAGATGTGGTATACCCGCGAACGGTGTAGCCGGCGTCGAGCAGTTTGTCGACGATAACGGAGCCCAGGAATCCAGAGGCACCAGTGACCTATGCCAAAGATCGTCAGCAGCTTCCCACAAAAAATGATGACGGACGTACGACAACAGTTTTAATGTTTGACATTGTGCGGCGAGGACGTGCAAAAGAGGGCTATGAGCTTCTATGGATGTGTTGATGGATTTTCTAGCATCCCAGATACCCTTATATACCGGAGCATAGCGCAGGAAGGGCACTTGAAGACCATGATGACCATGCGGCCTGAGCTTGGATCGTCGGGGAGCTGACTGATCCAACATCGATGTCTCGCAAATCTGCACCACAGCTGTCAGCCTCCTGCCGTCTTCTACCCGATAAAGACCAGTCAAAATTTATAGCCGTAAACAGCGCAATTAGGGCGAAACTGCTTTGCGATCAAGTTCGTCCAACATTTTGTTGTTTCTGAAGTAGACGCAGACACGCAACAGAGATCTTCCGGATTCGTACGTTGTTGAGAGCGTCAACAAAGCCTGTGCCGCTCGCCACGTTCGCGACGTTGCTGGGCACCATGTCATTACTATGGGAGCGCACCGAGGAGCGGTAGATTATGATCTGTTAGTTCCAATGAAAAACATGATTCTTGAACCGAGTAACCAGACGGCCGAACTGAAAGCCAGTCTAGTGTTAAAGCACCTTGTATAGGCCGATGAAGAGAAAATTCCGATGCTGACGCGGCAGCAAAGCTGACGGCAATAAGTTGAGTGGAAAGAGTCGAGCCCGCCACGACTTCGGAAGTGCACATCGGGGATCGTCGATCGCCCGAGGCTTGTCGGCGAGGTTGCTTACGTCCTAACGCGGACGTCAGCGTTCGGGCGACTGCAACTTGCAACAGCTTGCACTGACCGTCTCTCAGAACACAGAACGAGCAAGTAGATTCTATGCGAGCAGGCTAGGTATCCCCTTGGATTTTCTTTGGATACGCAAGACGTTACGGGTTCCACGAAGCAGGGAGTTATATACCATATTATCACGTTTCTGCTCGAGCGACATCGATCGACGGTCCATCTGAACTCAAGTCTTTATCCCAGCCGCACAGAAGGTAATCTCGGCCCGTTCCTCAACCTTGCATTGACACTAGTCTCCGTACAATACTTACCTAGCATCACAGTCTCCTTCCCGATGCCCTTAGACCCGCCCCAGCACTTCCATCTCATCGCCGTCCACGGCGGCGCCGGCGCACACCTCCCCGCCACCGACGCGCCCCTCAAACGCGCCCTCCGCGCCGCCTGCACGCGCGGTCTCGCGCTCCTCTCCACCGGAGCGCCCGCGCTCGACGCGACGACCGATGCAATCAGCGCGCTCGAAGACGCGGAGCCATTGAACGCCGGGTACGGTGCGAACCTCACGCTCGACGGGCGCGTCGAGTGCGACGCGGGGCTTATGGACGCGGCTTCGGGCGAGTTCGGCGCGGTTGGTGCTGTGCCGGGGGTGCGGAACCCGGTGCAGGTTGCGAAGGCAGTGTTGTGGGCGCGCGGGGAGCGGGATGCGCTAGGGAGGGTGCCGCCGCTCGTGCTTGTGGGCGAGGGCGCGCGCGCGTTTGCGGAGGAGGATCAGAGGGTCGACCCGGAGGAGATGGTGTCGCCACGCGCGAGGAAGGAGTGGGAGTACTGGAAGGGCAGGCTGGATGCGTCGGTGAACGGCGCGGGCGCGGGCGTGTCTGACACTTCGGGCTTGCACGCGAGACAGGATACAGTCGGCGCGGTAGCTTGGGACAATAATGGAGATCTGGCGGCGGGGGTCTCGAGGTATGTTCTTTGCCTTGTACTCTGTACATGGTCATTGAATGCACCCCAGTGGGGGTCTGCTACTGAAGCTTCCTGGCCGCGTCGGTGAGGTACGCATGTCGACTCCGGTCCGCGCTCGTGCTGAATGGTGGCTTCACAGGCTGCCGTCTACGGCGCGGGCTGCTGGGCTCAACGCGGCATGGCATGCAGCGTCTCGGGGACCGGGGAGCTTATCGTTCTGTCTGCGCTTGCGCGGACGCTGGCGGAGGCGTTGGACGCGTCGCCGGACGAGGATGTACATCAGGTGCTGTTGCAGGTTCTCGTGGAGCGTTTTTACAGTGCGTCAATCTGTGTGCTGCGGCGAACTTTTCATAACTTATGCTGTAGAGACATGGAAGGCGCGTGGCGAAGAAGAGCCGAATGCGGGCATGCTCTTGCTGTCGAAGGAGGAAGGCGGCAACTCTAAGGTCATAGGTGAGTCTGCTCTGTGATCGATAAATTCTCTCTGACCACTTTGACTCAGCGAGACTCTGGTGTG
This sequence comes from Hericium erinaceus, assembly GCA_006506795.2. Classification (NCBI taxonomy): domain Eukaryota; kingdom Fungi; phylum Basidiomycota; class Agaricomycetes; order Russulales; family Hericiaceae; genus Hericium; species Hericium erinaceus. Next base: position 1,746,879 of record CM021172.1, on the reverse strand, counting down.
CATTCACGACGAAAAGCATGGCCATTGCATACGCCTCATCGCTGACTGGTAAACCTACAGTTAAGTCATACACTGCACTGTTCAAGTATCACAGCGCCAACGTTGTCTAGGCAGTGATCCTCCGCAATCCTGCACATTCGCATAGCGATACTCATCCTCCAATTTACGTCACGTCACTTCCCATAACTCAATAACCCCGGCTGACAGTAGCGAAGGGTCCAGACAAGTCTGCTCTGTCAGGCCGCGTCGACTAGTCCACACGTGCGGTGCTAGGCCTGGCGGGGCCCCACGTCTTGGTCACGACTTCGGTGGCTATCGCAGGCTGGCCGATAGAGAGCTAGGCATCCGGGAGGCAGGGGGCTTCGGTGTCCCATTCGGAGAGGCGCTGCTTGCGGGAGAAGGCACGCTCGGTCTGGATGCATTCAGGCGCTGCAGGGTTTTGATCGGAAATTTCGTTCTGCACGTGTGTCACCGGACCCGCGGCGAAGCAGGTTTGGGATGTATACGTACCTGCATGTCGAGCAGACAGGCACAGGTGAACAGAATACTGTAGAGCAGACTGTCAGCTTCTGCGGCAGATGGGGTCCAGGAATAAGTGGTCGCGTACTGGATAGACATACGGAGCAGACGAAGCCGATGTCAACGATGTTCTTGTGGCAGAAACACGCTGCACGGAAGTCGACCTTGTCCTGTTTTGGCACTGCGAGCACCTCGCGGATGTGCGGTGGTGGCAGGAAGGACATCTGCATCTGGTCAGACCTTTCAGCAATGAAGTAAAGAGGGTACGTACGATGAGGTATTGCAGGAGCGCGTCGCGCCGCTCGAGGAAAATGTAGGACCCACCGGTCAGGTGGGCGGCTTGCTGGAGGAAGACGGTGTCGGGCCCGTAGACTTTACAGACGTCAATTGCGACTTTCTGGTGGATTTCAGATGCTGATTCAAATGGAAGAGAAAGCGCTTACGAGTTTCTGCGCGGAGAAAATGGAGTTCATGATGGGGATGTAGGACGTGGAGAGGTCGGGCGAGACAGAGAGGATGAGGATGCGCGGATCTGTGATTGTGGCTGGGTCTTCTGGTGCAGACCCGGTCGTATGCGTGATGCGGTTTATGACTGTGTGGGGTGAGCAAATAAGGATCAAAGGAGGAAGAGTTACGGACAGCATAGTGCTTTGGCGAGAGCACCGACGAGCGCGACGGGTGCTGTCGAGATCTAAGTTCGCCTGGTATAAGTACTCTGAAAGGAGACGTACGTTCTACATCGGGTTCACCAAGGAGGTCTAGCTCATTTGCGATGTTCCTCGTTATGATAGAGTCGACGAGCTTGAATGGCCTGTACGTATTCGAGTCTGCATCTACACCATTGTCGTCGACAGCATCGACTGTCGAATAAAGCATCACGCTGCCGTGCCATTCAGTCTATGATCTCAATTGGGGAGCACCGCTCACACCTCTTCCCTGGCAGGGCGCCGAAGACAGCGAGGGTGTTCTCATGCTTAGATGCAATGTGCGAGTTGACAAAAGTAAGGACATCGGCAAGAAACGTCTTGAAGGAAAGCGGGAACTGGTTGGATGATTCACCGGACAGATGCCATTGGGAAGGCGAAAGGTCGATGATAAGGGAGAGATGGGACGCTCTCTCCATGGCGCGAAGCAGAACGCAAACTCACCGCGCGTGCGCTGATAATTACAAATCACATGACCTCTCGTCGGCGTCGATGTCGACGACTTTCTCGCGTCCGGTGTTCTCGCACGGAAGAGACATCGATGGGAATGACATGCTCAATACGAGTAGAATACAGCGAAGCGAGACCGCCTATGAATCGAAGACACCCCTGAACCGCATCGCAACGAGGCCGCCACGGACGAGCGCACGTTCTGGACGCACCTGCCCGATGCCGGCAGCATAAACACGTTTTGGGACGGCAGGCTGGCGGCGTGGCCTCGGACGACAAGGACTGGGAATGTATGCGGAAAGGGGACCCTGCGCGTCAGCGGGGAGGAAGAGGCTGACAGAGACTGCGCGGCGGGACCGGCTGCTGATGGATGTGACGGGGTTCGTGACGATGGGCGCCAGCGGTGGGGGCGAGGCGCAGGTGGGGTGCTGCCTGAAGTGGACGGTGCACACCGGACGCCGCGGCTGGGCCGGGGGCAGGCGACAGCGAGCGCGAGCGAGAGCCGGCCATTGGTCGCCTGATGCAGATAATGGTCGTGATGGCGCGGATTTTATTGTCGAGCCCTATCGGAGTTCGTCACGGGCGGTGACGATGGCCCTCTCGCCGGCGTTGCCCGTGGCGATGGCCACGCGTGTGAATCCGCCAAGGCTGTAGGTGTTGCCGACGGACGCTCAACTGTGCGCCCCTCTTCCCTCTCCCCCCATCACACACCGTCCCCTCCTCACCATGCTCGCCATCGAGCAGCTCGACAATCCCGGCACCTACAACAGCCACAACGACTCCGACGACAATATGCTCGTCGACTCCGACGACGACTCCCACAGGGACCAGGATGCCGACGCCGACGCTGACGCCGATGCTGACGCTGACTTCGACGACCAGCCCGCTCCCGTCTTCCCCGCCGCGAGCACTTCGTCGCATATATCCAAGCGACCGGTGAGTGCTTGATGGTGAAGCCATGTCCCGCTTACATCTTCTTACTCTCTTGCCTTTAGGTTATTAATGATGAGGACTCTGTACGTGTTCATCCTCTCCCCTTCACGTCGCATGTCGACTGACCTCCCTAGGGCTATGAGGATACCCCCGACGAAGCCGAGGACGACGACGAGGACGACGCTTCCTACGGAGACGAGGACTATGGGAGCAGCAGTAAGAAGAAGGCTCCGAAGAAAAAGAAGGCTCCCTCGAAGCCAAGAGGTATGTTCACGCCTTCTTAGTAAACATATCCCGCCCAACTCACTCCCCCCAGTCCCCGTCGTTTCTCGCCAACAATCCTCGTCCGATTCAGACTCAGAGTACGGCGCGCGCTCCAAGAAGAAGAAGAAGCCGCGTCTCTCGGCGGACGAGATCAGGACGTCCACCCGAGGTATCAAAGTCCCCAACTATACCGACGACATCGAGGACTTTGCCCAGTTCGACGAACCAGACCCAGGGTACTACATAGATACCAGCGCACATGCCCAAGAAACCGACGAGATTGAGTCTGTCCTCTCCCACTCCAGAGAAGAGGGCCATGAAAACGACCCTGAGGACTCGTGGTATGAGAACATTGTGAGTAGCCTGTCGTCTTCATCCCCGTGCACGGAATGCCTGTACCGACGCGACACGCGTTTTCAGCGTTTCCACATCAAATGGAAGGGCTTCTCGCATTTGCACAACACGGACGAGACGTACGAGTTCTTGAAGCGGTATAAGGGCCTCAAGCGAGTCGACAACTATATCAAGGCCTACCGCATGCATCAGGCCAGGCTCGAGCAGCCAGGCCTCACCCAAGAAGACCGCGAGATCTTGCTGCTCGAGAAGGAGCGCGAGAAGGAGGAGCTCGAGACGTACAAGATTGTTGAACGCGTCGTCGCACACCGAGACCACGAGAAACGCGAGACCGAGTACTTCTGCAAGTGGACGGGGCTGAACTACGAGCACTGCACATGGGAAGGTGCAGAGGAGATCCGCGGTACGGCAAAGGAGCAGATCGAGGCCTACCGGACGCGCGAGGCCGAGGCGAAGTTCCCGTACAAGAGCACGAATTACGCGAGGCACCAGCGCCCCACGTTTGAGAAGATCACGGAGGACCCGGAGTTCATATCGAAGACCGGGGGTGAGCTGAAGGACTTCCAGCTCACCGGGCTGAATTGGCTCGCGTATCTCTGGAGCAAGGGCGAGAATGGCATTCTTGCTGACGAGATGGGTCTCGGAAAGGTCAGTGACAGTCCAGAGCTCATGCGCGTAGTGTTCTGACTTGCCTTGCAGACTGTGCAAACTGTAGCCTTCCTCGCATATCTCTTCCACCGCATGCATCAGTACGGCCCTTTCCTGGTGATCGTCCCACTTTCCACCATCACCGCATGGCAGTCGCAGTTTGCGACATGGGCCCCAGACCTGAACGTCATCACATATATCGGCACGGCTGCCGGTCGCGAGGTCATCCGCAACTATGAGTTTGGCCCGTCGAACAAGAAGCTCAAGCTCAACGTGCTGTTGACTACCTACGAGTTGACGTTGCGGGACTCGAAGGAACTGGGCGACATTAAGTGGCAAGTTCTGGCAGTGGATGAGGTGCGTCTTTGTCCTGTGCCACGCCCTTTGTCCTCTTACTTATCTGGTTGATCTATAGGCACACCGACTGAAGAATTCGGAAAGTCAGCTGTACGAGGCTCTCCGGTCGTTCTCAGCGGCATCCAAGCTGCTCATCACTGGGACACCGCTCCAGAACAATGTCAAAGGTAACCTATTATTCCCAATACCGGAATCATATATTTACGCCATCGAACAGAACTGCTATCGCTGATGCACTTCCTGATGCCCGAGAAATGTGAGTATCATTTGTAGATGGGAGTCGATCAGTGACAGCATCTGATGGGCCATAATTAACAGTCGCGTTAACCAACGAGTTTGATCTGAACGACGCGGATCATGAAGTGAAGATCAAGGAGCTGCACAAGCAGCTCGAGTCGCTTATGCTGAGACGGCTGAAGCGGGATGTGCTAACGTCTCTTCCGACGAAGAGCGAACGCATTCTTCGTGTCGAAATGTCCGGCTTGCAGACTCACTTCTACAAGAACATCCTTACAAAGGTATGATTCAATCATGACCATTGACGGAAGTGACTGATACATGGTGGGTAGAACTTCGCGGGTCTCGTCAAGAGCGCAAATGGCAATCAGAACATCAGTCTTCTCAACATTGCTATGGAGCTGAAGAAGGCCGCTAACCACCCGTATCTCTTTGACGGCGCCGAAGTCAAGGTCGAAGCCCTTGAGGAGCAACTGAAAGGCATGGTCATGAACAGCGGAAAGATGGTGCTGTTGGATAAGCTGCTTGCGCGCCTTCGCCCTGACGGCCACCGCGTCCTCATCTTCAGTCAGATGGTCCGGATGCTCGACATCCTCAGTGACTATCTCTCCCTGCGCGGTTACCAGCACCAGCGCCTCGACGGCATGGTCGCGTCCGACCTTCGTAAGAAGTCGATCGAACACTTCAACGCGCCCGGATCCACCGACTTCGTCTTCCTCCTCTCGACACGTGCGGGCGGTCTCGGTATCAACCTGGAGACGGCCGACACGGTGATTATCTTCGATGTGAGTTTCTCCCGATTCAATCTTCGCATCTAGGCAGGATCTAAACATGTCGGACGGAACAGAGCGACTGGAATCCGCAGAACGACCTGCAGGCGATGGCACGTGCGCACCGTATCGGGCAGAAGTCGCACGTCAGCGTCTATCGGTTCGTGAGCAAGGACACGATGGAGGAGGACGTTCTGGAGCGGGCCAAAAAGAAGATGGTCCTCGAATATGCCAGTAGGTGTTCATACGCGATGGTTTCTACGCCCACATTACTTATGGGGCAATCATGCTCCAGTCATCAACCAGATGGACACGTCCCAAGCGCACCTGAGCTCTAAAGCGAAGGAAATAGCAAAGCCCGACAACTTGAGCAGAGATGAGCTGACGGCCGTGCTGAAGTATGGTGCGCAGAAGATGTACGTTTTCGTCACCGAGGTAGTTGGGATGTTTGCTGATTCATCATGCAGGTTCGACAAGGACGATACCCAGCAGAGCAAGAAGCTCGATGAGATGGACCTTGACGACGTCCTCAAGCACGCCGAGGATCACGAGACGATGGCCGCTGGGGGCGACGGCGGCACCTCGCTCGGTGGCGAGCAGTTCCTTCAGCAGTTCGCCGCCGTGAGCGATGTCAAGAACGACCTGACCTGGGAGGATATTATCCCGGCAGAAGAGCGGCAGCGCGTCGAGCGCGAGGAGGACGCGCGCAAGGCCGAGGAGATGGCGGCGCAGGAGACGCACCGGAAGCGCTCGCATGCGCCGGTGTCGTATGAAGGCATGGACGTCGATCAGCCGGCGTCCGCACCGGCACCCAAGAAACCCAAAGCCCAGGCGCCTACTCGCAAGTCTGCGAGCCAGAAGGCGATGGAGTTGAAGGAGCGGGACGTCAGAGTCTTGGTTCGCAGCTTGTCGAGATGGGGTGACATTCGGCAGCGGTATCAGACGATTGTGAGTTTTTCTTTCATTGTGTGTAATGCGTCGCCTCACTTGGCTTGTGTCGTAGGTCGAGGAAGCGAAGTTGAAAGACAAGAACAAGGGTATGATCATCGATGTTGCGGACGACATCGTCGAGCTGTGTGCTCAGGCGGTGGAGGAAAATAACGAGCAGAAACGCCAGCGCATCGCTGCTGGTGAGACGCTGTCCACCGCGCAGAAGAGCAAGGCGGTATTGGTGACCTACCGCAACGTGGGCAATATCAATGCTGAGACCGTCCTCTCTCGCACGCGAGACCTCGCAATTCTGTACACTCACCTCAGCCCTCTCAGCGAGGACGAACTGTACAACTGGTCCATTCCTGTTGACAACATCCGCCCAACGCTGAACTGGTCAGGGAGGTGGGGGCCACAGGACGACGCAATGCTGCTCGTCGGCGCATTTATCCACGGCTTCGGCAACTGGGAGGCAATGCAGAAGGACACGCGACTGAACCTCGCGGGCAAGTTCTTCCTCGAGGAGGGCAAGAAGGGCGAGGATGCGGCGAGCAAGCCGATCCCGAACGCGATCCACCTCGTGCGGCGGGGCGACTTCCTGCTGGGCATTCTTCGTGAACACGATGAGAAGCTGCGTTCGTACGAGACCTCGCTCCGGACTAAGGGCCATCTAAAAGTTTCTGCGTCACCTCCTCCAGTTGCGTCGTCGTCTCACAGCGGAAGTCTCAAGCGCCGAGCCGAAAGCGAAGCTGTCGCATCTGTGGAGGACACAAGCTCGCGAAAGCGTAAACGCAGACCGACACCGACGTTTACGGACTCGGAGTCGTCGGACGAATGGTGCGTTGTCCTGTTGTCTGGCTTGCGAATTTGGTCTGATGGAGGCGCATATAGTCCATCGATGGATGAAGCTTCGACGAAGGAGGAGCTTCGCCCTGTGAAGAAGCAGCTGGTACGTGTTCCTGCAGCTATGCATTTGATCACATTGTCACATTTGCGTCACCCAGAAACAACTGAAGCTTTCGGGCGGCGACATGCCTCGAGACGACAAGGTGGCGATCTTGAAGGAGTCGCTGGCTGCGATCGGTCGACGCATAGAGGTCGTGCTAGACGCGAAGCAAAATGCAGGCGAAGACCGAGATAGATGGAGACGGCATCTGTGGACGTGAGTATCCGATGCATTTTATGTGGACCGGGACATTGTTGACACTGCATCAACAGCTTCGTGACGCTGTTCTGGCCCAAGAAGGTGAAGGCAGGGAAGCTGGAGGAGATCCATGCGAAAATGGTGATGAAGGAGGCGACGGAGACCGTGCCGAAGAAGCCACGGACGGGCTCGAGCAGGCCTAATGGGTCTGCACAACCGGCCTCGTCTTCGGCGATTAAGACCAATGGGAAGTCGCATCGGTGACGTTTGGGGACTTTTGCGTATTTCTATCTACTCTGTCTTGCTATCGTCCTTTGGTTTATGTTGAGATCAGTACTACCAATTCAATGCTTTCGTGCTGCGTACGATATGTCGTTGATATCTATTCTCCGTCGTTTTCTCGAATCTTATTTGTTCTGCTCTGGTGCTGTATTAACTACATTTCTCACGTACACAGACATACAAATTATGCGGATAGACTGCCAGGAGATGGATCGCGCTGAAGTGCTAAACTGATGCCACTACTTGCAGCTGTAGGTCACGTAGATAGTAGATTATGGCCGCCTTCACATCCGCGATGCTAACCACACTAAAGAATGATTGCATTAGCAATAGACGACACGTTAGAAAAGGTGAACACACCTCGTTCATGCGACCAGCCTCCACTGACCCTTGAGCAACCCATAAGAAACGCTCAACGGGAACCCAAAGTTATCCGCCATCCCCTGGCGGAACTGCGGGTCCATCCAATGTGGCAGCGTAAACACGAACCACAGGAACGTCCACATGTATCCCAACCGCCGCAGCAAAGGCGTCGGCTGCAGCTTGAAGACCTTCCCGACCTCCTGCTCCACGAGGATCGCGGTGGCCTGCAGGAGAAAGAAGCGCAGCGCGCCGCTCTTCTGCAACCACTGGTCGCGGAACATGCCGTACTCGCCGGCGGCGTGGATGACGCCCGAGATGAAGAAGGCCGTGTAGCGGTGCACGTTGTCGGCCAGGAAGGTGCCCTTGGGCAGAGCCAGGAATCGGTAGGTAACAAAGTCTCCGTGCGTCGACACGATCTGCGCAGGCGGCTCAGTATCAATAGAGAATGGATGCAAAGGTTCGGCATACGCGTCGGAAAACCTGGTGCCATACACGCCTGTTCAGAGCGTCAGAAAGGCATTGCAATCAGTTTGCGACAGACACTCACCCCCAGAAACGGCGGATGGTATATGCATTGGACCAGTCACCGTATATTGCCGGCCACTGGTCTGAATCTGTAACACCCAGTGCCACCAACACGACCGAGGCGGCACTGTACCCGAAGCTCATGTATGACCAAAGATGCGCCGCATGCAATGCTGTGTAGAGGAAGCGCATCGGCCAATCGACGCTCGTCAAAGATACCCCGTCGCGTTGGAACACGGGCGATAGCACGATGAAAGTGTGTACCAGGTCCAAAACGACAAAATAGAACAGGGCTGTCAACGACTGCCTCTTGATAAAAGTCCATCGCGGTTCATTGGCCGGTGGGTGCGGAGGGAATACATGTCGCGGTTCGTGTGTGAAGCCAACGGCGCGCGGAGCCGACATTAAACGCCCCGCCCATTTGACCCGCTGCCAGAGCGAGAGCTCGTTCGTTGGCGTTTTCTGTCCGACCAGGCGGAGATCGGCCACATCGTTAATGAGGAGGATGTCGGAGCCCTGAAGTAAGGATGTGGTTATGAGACTCCACGTGACGATGTCATCGGAATCTTTCCCAGTCGTCGTGTAGAGGAGCATGTACAGGGACATGGCGAGCACGGGTGGGAAGAGGAGGGCGCGGAAGCTGCGAGAGCGCGATACCGCGCCGAGGAAGAGACATGCCTGTACCGCAACCTGCAGCCCACCAGGAAGAGGTTGTAACGTCGTGCTCATGGTCAGAATTCCACAACCACGGGACAGATGTAAAGGCGGTCCATCTTTGGTGGTACGGGACTTTATAGCAGCATGTACGCGATTAGCGACTCACCTCCGATTACCATGCATCAGGCCTAAGCATTGGCAATCTCACCTATCTATCCGATATCCCAGGTCGATTGAGAATCTGCGAAGCTCGAGTGTAATAAGGCGCCATGGCATCGCCCAGGGCCTGATTACCAAGAGATTCGATGAGCTGCAAGGAGCAAAGAGGTGCACACTGCGCCGGGCGCCATTGCGCGGCGTGCGTAATCAGCGAAGCACGATGCGCCGTGAGACGCACTCATCAGGATAAACCATATCTACCTGCAAACGACTTAACTTGTCGCCTGAAGGATAAGGACAGAATGAAGGGTTATGCATTGGAGCATTGAACGCGACGACAACAGATCTGAAGTTGGCCTCGGAGGTGTGACCTTGCTGTGACCTTGCCCGCGTGACAGAGGCGTGACTCTGAGGGCATGACTCTCTGCTCTGAAACTTGCTGACTAAGACACATGGTGTGACCGCGACGTTGTGGCTACTTACTTCCCAAAGTGGAATCGAAACGGGTAAGCTATCCTGGACCTTAACCTCCACGAACCTTCAAACTCGTACAATCATGGCGTCTTCAAGTGGTAAGTCTATCTGTTTATCTTGATGTTTTCATGCGCTGACGTTTGTTCCAGCTATCGGAAAGTTGTCTCGGGAGGAGTTTCGCCGTCAGAAAGACCTCGACGCTGCCCGGAAAGCGGGTACCGCTCCGGCTGCTTTAGATGAAGAGGGAAAGCCTATCAACCCCCATATTCCTCGTACGTATGCAGTACTCTTCTCTTATAGACAGCTCGCTGACCTTGATTCTCACAGAATATATCTCACAGGCTCCCTGGTACCTTGATACTGGAGCCCCCTCACTGAGCCATCAGCGTCGACCCGCTGACGAACGACCCGCCGACAAGCTCGACAACTGGTATGTTCGCGAGGTCATTGCGGCTCCGGCTGCGAAGAAGTACCGCAAGGGTGCGTGCGAGAACTGCGGTGCCATGACGCACAAACGCAAAGACTGCCTCGAGCGCCCGCGGAAGAAAGGCGCGAAGTACACGAACAAAAACATCGCGCCGGACGAGTTTATTCAGGACGCGCAGCTGGGGTACGACGCAAAGCGAGATCGGTGGAGTGGCTATAACCCAGCAGAGCACAAGAAGATCTATGAGGAGTACGAGGCAGTAGAGGCGGAGCGGCAGCGGCTGAGGGAAGAGGAGATTGATAATCAGACGACGACGGATTTAGCTGCAGTGCGGAAGGTGGCGAAGGCAGGGAAGACAGAGACCAAGGAGGAGGATCCAGATTTCGGGTCGAGTGAGGATGAGGATGCGGACGAGGACAAGTATGCGGACGCCGCAGACGCGGTAGGTCAGAAGATGGATACCAAGACCCGTATCACTGTCCGGAATCTGCGTATTCGTGAGGACACGGCAAAGTACCTCATTAACTTGGATCCATCGAGCGCATACTACGACCCCAAGACTCGCTCTATGCGCGACAACCCGTTGAAGGCCATCCCACCTGAAGAGGTAAGTCATGTTCTGTCAATTAGCCTTACATCTGCTAACCTTTCACAGGCTCGTTTTGCTGGAGATAACTTCCTGCGACATTCAGGAGATGCTCCTGCGGTTCAGGAGCTCCAGCTCTTTGCATGGCAAGCTTCTGCACATGGAAATGATGTCCACTTGAATGCGAATCCTACTCAAGGACAGCTCCTTCACAAGGACTTCAAGCTGAAAAAGGAAGAACAAAAGGACACATCCAAAGTCAGCATTCTCGCCAAATACGGCGGCGAGAAATACTTGGAGTCGGCGCCGAAGGAGCTGCTCCAAGGACAGACGGAGGAGTATGTCGAGTACTCGAGAACAGGTCAGATCGTCAGCGGCAGGGAACGTGCCAAGACACGGTCAAAGTATGCTGAGGATGTGCTCATCAACAACCACACATCCGTCTGGGGCTCGTGGTACGATCCCGCATCTGGGACATGGGGCTACGCCTGCTGCCACTCCGTGATCCATGTGTCATATTGCACGGGCGAAGCAGGCAAGGCGGCCAATGAGGCATCGAGCGCACAGACCCTGCTGGCTTCGACTTCCATGCCCCCGCCAGACTATATTCCCTCCAAAACTCTTGTCGAAGAGCACCACGACAGGAGAGGCAAAGCGAAGTCATTGGGCAAGGAAGTTGACGTCGAGAAGGAGCAGAGCAGGCTTGCGGATGCCATCGGCGAGGAGAGGAAGCGGAAAGCACGAGGTGACGACGGGGACGACCGGTTCAGCAAGAAGTCCAAGGGTGATGAGAAGGACACCCAGAAGTTCGACATGAGTGAGGCGGAGCTTGGTGAGTGCATGTCTTTATTCTTATGGTTGCATTATCTGACCTTTTTTGCAGAGAAATATCGGATGAACAGGCGCATGATGGAGGACCCGATGGCCAATTATGTCGACACGGTCTAATTCTGATTTTCTCGATGACTTGTTCCGCGCCATCTTTGTGTTGTTCTACTGTATCACGTTGTATGGAACTAATCGATAATTCGCATGGAAACCCACATTATGGAGCAAGTCGACATATGGCTTCTCGTCAGCTATGGAATAAAACTCAGCTGGGCTGATGCACTGATACACTGATAGTTAAGTGGGGGATCCGGGGCTGGCCCCGGTAACAAACTGATAAACCAGTCAGATGCCGCTCGGAGCATGCATGCGTTGTCCTGCCATCGCCATTCTCGCCAGCGGCCACATACATGACACATGTATATTCTTGTGGTAGTACAAATTCAGGACGATCTAGAGTGTAACTCTGAACGGTCATCCTTGGCCATTCCAAGGCCTGCGCTATGGATCAAGCGTCGAACCGCCAATATCTCCTCATTCGTCCTCTCTAAGCCTCACCCTCCTCATCTCCACTCTCCTCATCATCAGAATTGCCCCCTTTGTAGGTATCATGGAAATCGGCAATCCGTCAACCAGAGCACCACTTAACCTCTGGCACAATCTTCTCCAGTTCCGCGACGAACATGTCCCCAGATTTCGAACGCTTCAAATATCCGACTCGGTAGCAGACCGTCTGAATGGGTTTGACCTTCTGGCGCGCATCCAATTGCTTGAACCAGCTTTCCTGAAAGTCATCGGACGAAGGAAAGGGTAGATGCATGGTGAGATGACGGAGGTTTGGGAGGAAAAGTGTATCCTTGCAGGCGCCGTCGTGGGGAATGCAGATAGTCATTGCGGTCCAGAACGCGAGCGTCTGCAGTTGATCGCAATGGATTTCGAGTTCTTCAAGTGCCACGCAACGTCCGAAGGTGTCGATCCACTCCTGTGGTGTCGCGTAAAACCAGTGGCACCAGGCCAGTTTCACGCGGAGATGGCGTAAAGTCTCTATCGGGAATTTGTGACACCAGGGAGTTGTGGTATCCAAGGATGTTGGCGCAGATTCCTGACCGGGCTGAAGGAGATATCGGTTCTCGAGAGCATATGTCAGTTCCGTACCCCCATCACTCCCCATCCGCGAGACGTGAAACTTGTTAAGAGTGATGCGATCGACCTCGAGGACTAGGGATCGCAAGGGGCCCTGCTCTCTATTCGCATGCTCATGGAACAGGGAATCAAGTTCGCCGATCAACCCCTCATTGCCGCGATCTTCATATAAGCTGAGCTTTCAGGAGGAAGAAATTTTGATGCATTTGAGAAAGTCGCAGCACCGAGTTGCGTAGTCTGACAACCGTAATCTTTCGAGCATTGGAAGATCGATGCTGTCTTCAATAGAGCGTCGTCGAGATCTGGGAGGCAGACAACCCGCGAGATCCAATTTCTGCAGGGCAGACATGTTACGCAGGCCGCACAGCAACTCGTCGAACTGTGACGGGATAGATGCATCTTCATCTTCATCGTCATCTTCATCCGAGTTCACTCCGTTGAGAATGACCGTGAGATCTATCAAGTTGCGAAGAATCGGAGCAGACCAAGAGATAATGGCATCGCACAAAGAAACGGTTCGAAGCGCGGGCGCAGAAGCCCCGAACATGTCTGCAGGTAGACAAATCCATCCGTCCCGGTTTCTTAGCTCGAGGCTTTGCAGTGCTTTGACCGGAGATGCTACCATCAGCGTTAAGATACGCATCAAGCCGCCCGTATCTACCCAAAGGGAGATGTCGTGGATTCGGGAGGCGTGCTTGGCGATCTCTTCCCCGTGGGCAGCTGTGGGGGTGCAGTCCAACTTGAATGGGATTGGCTCAAACTGGCCGAAGGACACCGAGATAGGAATCGATCTTCCCCGTGCAAGTGCCGCTTGCATCCAAGGTACACTAAGCCCGCGAATCTTCGTCCAGATGTGAGGATAGTACAGGCCTGTTTGGCGCCAACTCTTGCACACATGAGTTACTTGCAGCCAACCAAGGTTTAACGGCTCCGGCTTAAATTCGTCGGGCCCATGATCCATCAATGGTGGGGATATCTCTGCACAAACGAGAAATATCCGAGCCAGGACCTCTGAGGGAAGGCGAGAGACGGGAGCCAGGGCATTGTGAGCCGCGCATAGTACGATTGTGGCTGCGAATTCAGGAGCGTGAACAATAGCATTGGGATTATTGCGAGCGAAGCGAGCATATCTCGCCTAAGGACTGAGGCTCGCAAACAAACAAGGCCAAATTCTGCGCTGCAGTGGCGCTGGGCAAAATTGAGCTCAAGTCGTGTTCGTCGCGCTAAATGCACGTCGATTTCAACAGATCTAAGTATAAAATTTCGCAGAACTGAAGCTATATACTTATCCTTGGATCTACTGGCCCAAAGTTTGTGTAGGGTTTATCATGAGAAATGCAAGATTTGAGGCAGGTAAAGTCAAAATTTCCCTCCTTGCGCGCGTATGCCACCGTCGCCTGCCACGAGGCCACAATATGCATGCTATTGTTATTGTCTTTGTCTTTGTCAAACCGCGTCGCTGCACGCAATCCATTTAATTACTGCACATCTTGGTGTCTCGCACTCTACTGCAGACGAATTTTCCAGACCTGTGGATACTGGCTCGAAGTGCGTAGCGAGCATCCATCGCGACTGCGAATCCATATTCGGGAAAGAGGCTACACGCAAAGAAGTCAGTGTACTTCGCTACCAGCGGAATGCAGAAAGAGCACGAACTTCGATATTGGTTGACTTTCCATTCTTAATATCCTCGAGTTGAAAAGCTTAAGTACTGTACTTCAAACAGTATAGAAGTTTTCAATATACGGTGACCTGAGGGCACTGCAAAATGGAGCCAATCAGTAGTAGCATCGGTGGATGACGTGCCACAAACCTGTTGTCAGTCCAGTGTAGCTTTCTATGTGAGTAAAGCGAAGGTGTTTTGGCGTTGAGAAATAGAGTTGGGGTGGGAAAATACTGGAAGAGATCCTGGGTGTTTGTGCAAATTTATGGCCGTGACGGCACACCACGAGGTCTATTGTCTTCAGGAATGAGTCAGCCGATGAAGACGACTCCACCCACTGTCCTTAGCGGCCAGTCATTGTCCTGACTCCTTAGCCGTAGCTCTCAACTGACGACGATGCAGCATGCCGTTTTCAGGTCGTTTCGTCAAGGTCCCACCTCGACTAGACTCTATCTCTGGTCGTCGCAATATTAGCTTTGCGATCCTCGAGCATGAAAGAAAGAAACTTGGAGCACCTATGATAATGTAGATGAACTTGAACCGTTTTGCAATGCTGCGAGCCTCGAAACCGCTTTCGAGCCTGTGACACGTACGCGACTAGACGTGATTTTGACTGCCGATCACGTGGGCGTGTTTTGCGTTCCTCCGCTCATGAGTCGCGTCGCGGTCCATTCACTGCAGCTTTTCTGACTATTCCGAGGTACGAGGAAGATAATATATTCTTAGCATATAACACTTCCACAGACCGGCGCTCGTGGCGAATGAGAACGAGCTCTGAGGAGCTTCAAGGCGCAGTCATGTACTGCGGTATTCAGCCCAACACTGACATGTCTCACTTGCGTTGACGCCAACATTGAAGTTTCTGCATTATCCCGCCAATGTTTTACCATGCAACTGTTGCGCTAATGTATGAATCACTGTATTGACCGCCGTCCGTGTCCTGCAGGCTCCACTGACTTTGCACGATTTCCCTTCACTTCGAGATACGATTCAGTGACAATTGAAGAGATAGCCTGTTCTACGCTCGGCCGAATCCATGATTTCCATCTATGAAGCCATCCCGTAGCTCACTACGAAGGCGATACATGCCTGGATCGCGACCTATGTAAATGCGCAAATGGCCTCACGGATGGATATTGATCATGAGCGAGAGTCCGCCATAAACACATAAAACTGAAAGGATTCATTGCCAGAGGAAAAGTAGAAACTGAACAGAACGTTCTCGAAATATGTGCAGCGCATGTCAAGCCCCCACAAAGTCGACCGACTTGATGATCGAAACTGCCTGTTCAGATCGGGGTTTGACGGAGCACTTGAACAACTTGGGGTGGCTACGATTCTTCATCAGTCTGTGCTAGGCGACATAAATGACCGGACATACTTAACAACCTCATCGACAAATTCAGGCTTCGGTGTGATGGGGACGCCGTTCTCGACTACCTTCTCGATGTTGAACACGGAGAGAACCATCGCACACACTATGAACAGGCCCGTGTCAGCCAGCAGCTGGCCTGTCAATGAATGCGTCAGTCAAGACCAATGAACGATCCTCGCCAGAAAATGTTTTACCAGGACAAACACTGTGAAAAACCCGATATGAGTGGGTGCGCACCGAATAAGGAGCAATCAATGCCTCACCGTCGACCAAACCCGAAAACAAGTTCGCGTGGATCCCTCTCAGGCTGTTGCTTTTCCGAAGCTAGGAAACGCTCTGGCCTGAACTCGAACGGGTTCTTGTATGTTTGTTCGTCGTTAAGGAATAGCCTGTGCGTACGAATATCAGAGGAGCACGTTATCGTGCGGAGACACGAAGCATACCATATGTTGGCGATGATAATCGACCCTTTCGGAATCAAGTATCCATCGTGAATGTCGTCTTGCGCGGCACTGTGCGGGATACCTGTCATGTAAGAGCGTGGAACGCGGGTCAGCCCTCGTCTCCTAGGAAGTGCGACGAGACAAACCTAGAGGACCGATTGGGTTCCAGCGAAATACTTCTTTCACAATGGCGTCGATGTATGGAAGTTGAGAGCGGTCTTTGATGGTCGGAAGCCTGTCGGGACCGATAACAGCATCTAGCTCTTGCTGTGCCTTCTTCTGAACTTCTGGGTTCAAAAGCATAGCTAGGAAGAATGTGTACGACGCGCATACAGTCTGGAAGACGGGAGTTCAAATGGAGCTGATTGGAATGCATAGTTCTTCAGTACTCACAGTATCGGCGCCGCCTGGTCCCGGCGAACCGCAACAGTCAGGACATTTAGCAAAATCGTCCGCGAAGATAACACTCACCGCCCATGATTGAGCTAGCGGTCCACTTGAGAACGTCCTCTTTCTCTTCTGATAACTTTCCCTGTTCAAGATACATCGAAGTAAAGGACGGAATTGCTTTCTCAGCTTGCTGCAAGTTTGACAGGTTAATAATGTCCTAATCGATTCACGGCCTTGAAAAATGCTTACCATTTGCTGCTTCACATATTCGTGAGGCAGATCGGTGCCTTTGTACAGAATGTCGCGCATGACCTTCGCCGATTTCTTCCACTCCGTCCCAGGAAACCAATCCGGCACATATTGCACTGTGTATAATGAAGTCAATGCGACTAGTTATTGTGAAACGGGCACCGCACTTACACATGGGAAAAGTGTCGGCCAAGAATCGGCCTGGAGTTATTGCCTCGGCGAAGTTGGACAGCGCCTCTTCGGCAAGCTGGACGAAATAATCATCCTTCTCCTTCACAGCATATCCATGGGATATCATCAGGATAACAGCACCAGCGGTCCTATTAACACCATGAGCAGCGTAAGATAAGCGACCCCATTAGACCAAGGAAACCACTCACAGACGGATGTGCCTTGAGATGTTTTCGCCGTCAGGCCCCGGTCGCTCCAAGATGCGCCGCAAGAGACGGTGCGTCTCCAACTCCTCTGCGCCATAGAACTTCTCCATGCTCGAGCGACTGCCCATGTGCCGGTGCATCATGCGCCTGCTCTCGCGGAAGCGGTCCCCGTAATGCATGAGCCCGAGACCCTGGTTATAGCCCGCGACCTCACCCCCGACAACGAGCTCAGGGCGGTCGGAATATATAGCGCTCTTCTTGTCGAGGATTGCGGCAGCGATCCTGGCATCGTTGACGATGATCGCGGATTGGCCGAACAAGTTCAGATGTATGAGTCCTCCTGTAGCCTCCACGTTAGTGCGAGCTTAGAGTTCATGAGAAAATAAAGCCGACCCCATTTCTCGCCCAAGCGAGCGTATTCAACCCATTGCTTCCCCTGGGGCATGTCAAGGATATTCCCTATGATAGGCCAGCCCTTTGGCCCGGGAGGGAGAGGCAAGCGGCGGCGGGACGTTATCAGCCGCTTGACGAGCAGAACACCCGCAACGAATAGAGCGCCATAGGTCAGAGTCTCAGGCGAAATTACGATCATGGTGGACGGAAATGGGATCACATACAACGTCAGAGCGAGCACTTAAAGGCTCTTGCACCGCTGATCGGAACGCGCAGCAGGATCGCCTACATTGAATTGCAGCGCGGGACGACTGCGACGGGCGGGCCTCCCGAAACATCGACCGCGCAGCCTGGCGGTCCGCCGAGGCTGCTTGGGACGCCCGACTAGGTTTTCTCCCGATGGAACACATACAGTCTTACACGCTGAAGAATTAGCACCCCTGTTCTTACCACGGCACATCCACGGATCGTAAATGCGAAGTTGGTCATTGATGCCCCAGGATGCATCGGTGCATCTGTTAAGAGAGAGGAGAGGAGAATCGAGTTTGCGCCGGCGTATTGAGTGGCTCCGCGGTCCTAAGAGATCATTATTGAATTAGCTCCACCAGTACACCTTACCAGGGCACACGCAGGTGTCACGAATGGCTGGGCGGCGAGGTTCTTGCCAATGCCGTCAACAAATTCCGCTATAGTCGGGATGCGGTACCAGCTATTTCAACAACCTTTTGAATACGGAGAAGACCATAGAGCAGGTGGACGTGAAAAACCAGGATGGCGAACGCGTAAGAAGAATCGCGATCACATGTGATAAACGCGCTGGCGGCGAGGAGGAGAAGCGCCCGAGTGGGATCAAAAGATGGCACGCGGGCTGTTTCGATTTCTTATGTTTTTATTTTTCGCAACACGCATAGTCCATGCGGTTGACGACAGCTCTTTCTCTGCTTCTAGGCCTCGGCGGACGCATTGCCTTTAACAAGTTTGTCAAACTCAGAGAACCGCCGACCATCGAGGACCATGTCCTCAACGGCCTCTGCCAGGGCGTTGCCCTCTACTATTTCCTCATGGAATTCCCCTACCTCGCATTCGGCGTTGCATTCGGTATTGCTGCACGACTCGTCATCAACTTTGTCCTCAATCAGAACGCCACGGAGTGCGCCTGCACGTTGTTGGGTGTCGCACTCGGAGTTTTATTCACAGATCTATTGTCCCAATTCGTTGAAGACGAGGGATCGGCAGAGGCGCGCAGGGCGAGATATGAAGGGTCTATCGTGGAAGAACTCCCCAGGCGCCGAAGAATCGTCCAATTCCGGCGTGCTTCTAGCGTCGAGCGCGAGAGGCATCATGCACGTCGCCGGCGAGAGTTCATAGATTCCACCCCATCATCCTCAACTACATCGACAAACTCATGGGAGGCCCTAGACTGGGTCGACCCGACACATTCAATGACATTTTTGGAGCGAGAAGTTGCTGCATTGCGGAAGAAGGCATCTCTGGCGGATAGCGAGCGGAGGCGGTTCAAGGAGGAACGGAAGTGGGCACAGTCGCAGGGGAACCAGGCTCGGGCCAGCCAAATGGGATGGCAAGTCAAACGGTACTCTGCACTCATGCAGAGTTTCCACAGAGAAGCGGATTTGCGATTGCTGGAAGGTATGCGATAAGCCAGACCGCTCTCCTCGTTGCTAACAACCGTTCTTTCTATTGTAGCAACCAATACCCGGCATCAGCAAGAGCTAGCATCGGCCGTGTCTCAAATTGGCATTGGATCTCCACCTGTAATGCAGCCAGCTGGAATCCCTCCCACTTTCATCGCGCCGACAACAGGTGCAGCGCCGTTGGTCTACTCGCCTCCTCCAGTATCCATCCCTCCCCCAGAACCAATGCGGCCAGGGTCGAATCATACCACAAATCACACCATTCCCCATATTCCACAGCACACGAAGACGCGCTCGATCCTCAGCCGACCGAGCGTGCGCATTGACGTTCAGACCCAGGAGTGAGTGTCGTCCTTCTCTTGACCTGGGGAACAATGCTCACAACTTGTTGCAAGAATACCCCGATTTCGCAGGAGGTCGCGCTCGGCACAACGTTACCGACAAGATATCCCTAACAATCACGACTCACTTTACGACACGGGCTACTAACCTTTTGGTACTTCACGCTGTTGTATTTCTAGTGGAGGATCTACAGACAGGAGGACGGCAGGCGAATGCTCCCGCAATGTTGTATGATATCTCATCGTGGCACACTTATGCTTTACTATGCCATCCAGTCCTCGAGGCGTTTCGACTAAACATCCGTTAACGGTGTGCCAACCTCAGTGTCCTCTATAACTCACATGTGCATTTTGGGGTTTCCGCGTTTTTATCCAGTCGTCGCCTTCCTCACTTTCTCTCCTCCCCATCCAGCGAGGCCTACTATGGCAGCGCCGGCAAAGCATGAGCCCACATAAACTATGAGCTTCTCGAATCTGCCATCCGCGACGTCGTATCCCGACTTCGCCCTGACCCCGTACATTGTCTGCGACACCGTTGGGCCCGAAAAGGACGAGAGCGTCGTCGTTATCGGCGAGCAGAGGACGTTCCCCAGTCCGCGCGAGAGCATGAGGAATCCGTACAACAGCGTCGCCAGCGCAGGGTCATTCTCTAGAACCACTCGTCAGACCATCTGTTTATGGGCAAGCAGCAGATGTGAACTCGATGCGCACTAGCGAAGATCCGGAGGAATCCACTCCACAGCGTCGACCAGCCGCCTCCGAGCAGCCCGAACGCCATGCCGAAGACCATGAGCCCAGGCACGCCGTTCCCGACAACGCCCCAGAACACGAACGTCGCAGCCGACGCGAAGATGCACGTCAGCACGCCGAGGAGCCACGGCGAGAAGCGGTCCGAGAGGAAGCCGAGGATGAGCGGCCCCAGCGCAGACGCGCCGTTCAGCACGGCGAGTGCGGTTGAGGTCGACGACGAGCTCAGATTGAGAGCGCCGGCGAACGCTGTGAGGCATGTAAGCTTGGGAACGACATCGGGGAGAGGTAAGACAACTGACTGGGAAGCCAGAGCTGCGGCACGAACCAGCCGAAGCCGACGACGGTGTTACAGAGCAGCAGGGTCCACCATGTCCAATCCTTGAACCATGCGCGCCGTCCTGCTGGTCGTCTTGGGCCGCGGCTCTTCGAAGCGGGCAGACGGGGTTTGAGGAAGGGCAGCGTAGGGAGAAGGGCGACGAAGATGGCGATCGAAAATATGCGCAGCGTTACGGAGGGGCCATGGGCACGCAGGAGAGGCGGAAGGACGAATGGGAGGACGAGGCCTCCAGCGGCAGAACCTGATGGGTTGTGAGCTGTTGTAGTGCGGCCGGGGTGATCCAAGTTTACCCATGAAGATGATGCCATTCGCCAGACCTCGTCGCTTCACGAACCATTCTGACAAGAATGCAATGCATGGCGCGTACAACATGGCTATCCGGTATCGGTATCCGTCAGTCAGATTCTGCAGGACCTGCACAGGCGCACTCACATCCTCCAATACCGTACAGCACACCTTGCAAGGCTACGATCGCCGTCACCTGGATGCCATCAGGACCATGAGAGCACGGCCTCGTAGCACAACGCCTGTACTTACTTTAGTCACATAGCTTGCGGCGAGCAGACTGATGGAACACAGGAGACCGCCGATCCACAGACACAGGCGCCGATGTTGCGGAAATCGGGCCAGAAGCGGATAGATCACAGGTCCTGCCCCAACGTACAGTTCATCCTCATTTCTATCGCTCCATATTCAAGAAGCGTTCTCACCAGTGCAGTATATCACGCCAGATGACAGCGTCCCGGCGAGCGGAAGAAGCGTTCCCGCCTTAGGTTGAGAGGCGAAGCGGGGGTCTTCCAAGTATACTGTGAGGAAGATACCGTATGAGAACGGGAAGCTCCAGACAAGCACTTCGACTACGAAGGCTGCAACGAGCTGAGCATTTAGGTTAGCCGGAATGAACGTAAAAGGCCATACGATGCATACGAATGCCATTGCGGAGAACCCGGTGTCCACGGGAGCCAGTGTTGACTCGTTCCTCAGGCCCTCCATCGTCTGCGAGGATGATCCTCCGTCTTCCTCTTCTGGAAGTTCACCATGGATATGGACATGGGCTGTAGAGTTAGTTGCAATCGAGCGCCCGGCCATGCCAGTGGTACCGCCAAGCTCACACTCGGCACCAGGAAGAACGTCGAGCTCGAGGACCTCCAAGGAAGCCTGCGATTTCGATGTCATGGTGTGATGCTACAGAGCTTCAGTGAGAGTAAATAAACTTACCTTTATGTAGTGATCAAACGAGATTTTTGTAAATTATTCCGTTTGTGACTCCGAGTCAGATTTGCAAGCTCGGAACACCTTCGGGCACGCTTGACAAAATACTCATCCTGATCCGCAATTTGATCATAGTCATTAAGTACCGGTCTGGCACTCAGAAGTCCGAGAATAACTGCACACGGTAGCGCGAACAGAACAGGATCGTTATCACATTCAAAGACCAGGCATTCTCAGGACACAAACATAACTATCCAAGTAGTAACAATGAACTGGTACACAAACAAGAGCAGGACGAGCGGTGACTAGCAGTACAGGCATGATATAGCATCATACTACATCAGTCATGGAACAAATTCTCAAGGGTATCCTTCGCTTCCTGATACTGGTATTCGTCCAGGAGCATTTCATCGTTCAGAGCCTCGAGGGCCTCCATGACCCAATCCTGGCAGTTCCAGCTGGGTATAGTGTTCTGCATGGGCTGTCGCTCCAGTATCTCCTTGATCTGGGCGATCGTATCCTGATCGTCAATGTCAGAGACGTTGATCAGCCCGCGGAAACGGCTCGACGCCTTCGGATCCGCCTCCCGGATGTCTAGCTCAAGTTCGCCTTCGTCACCATTGGCCTGGTAGATGAGATGCTGGATCTCATTCCCATCGACGATGCGCAGATAGATAGCCCAGTGGGCCATGGAATGTGCTGACGGCGTGTAAGTGATGACGGAGAGCTCGGCAGTGGCGACCATCTGGGCTCGATAAGTCAGTCAAGCCATAAAGCTCCGGAGAACGATGAATAACTCACCGCGAAAGACAGGGTACTGGAGTCGGAGGGTTGAAAAGTGTCAAGCGATGCTTTCTTGTATTGTCGAAGGACGTTGGGTGGGCTTTCGAAATACGCTGCCAGTTGCACCGCGTCTTAGGGCTTTTAAGGTACTTTGTGTCCGCAACATCTCATCTACCCGAGGGTCCTTGTATTTCGTTTCCTAGGTGAGTCATAAGCTACACGCAAAGTTGCGAGAAGTATGAGGAAATGGAAGACGACCAACGCGTATTTGGGGTGAGGATCGCGCACCGCAAAGTGCCTTCCCTTGCGACCCGTCCTTTGTTCTCGGTAATGGTATTTTGCAGCGTGTGTTTCTTGATACTGCTCTCCGGGCGACTCCTAAACTTCCTAGAAAGATGAGACATCAATAGGGATGATCTTATTGAGAGCATCCAGTGGTCTCGGCATATACAGCGGGCAGAGCTGTGTCTTTTTAGTGTGCCTGTGTTAAAATCATTTCGTCAGTTGTGTTTCAAGGTCCGTTGTTGACCCTTTCTCTACAGCACGAGGCCCCTTGCCTCAGTACCGCTAGCCATATCTGGGAGACTCACCGCAACGTGCTCGGAGTATCTTTGATCTATCGGGTACTTGCGACCAACAATGCAGATTCTGCCCAAAATGGGCATGACAGGATTATCAAGCCACCATCTGCAGGCCAAAGAAGTGCACCGCGTGGTGCAGTGATGGTGATTTGTAACAGTTTCAAGTTCAAGGAATGGACGTTGCTTTTGTGTGCCATCATGGCTGCAGCATCGCGCGCAAGAGGGGACCTGCGGACAATTAAGCATGCTCAAGGGGCTCAACTTACAGCCTGTTGATACACGTAAGCCTATGCTTTAGTTCTCTTGATTCCACACGATCCATCCTGGGAGCTGAACATGAGCCTTCTGGGAACCTGATTACAGCACAACATGGCGTAAAACATTAGTATACTATGGTCGATTCAATGACTCGGTCCAGAACAATCTCATGGTTATACCCTTGGATGGACTGCGGCAGATAGTCCCACCAGTCGCTTGTGTCCTTTATCGAACGCGTATTCATCCCCTTCAACTGTTCCCAATATTCAGGATAGAAACCGCTGGCTTCCCAGTCGATGATGCCGGACAGCTCGACGCCACCGTCAGGTCTATCGACAACCATCAGGTTCCGCGGATGAAAATCTGAGTGTGTGAACACTATGCGATGGTCAACACGCAGCATCGATCGCAGCCAGTCCTTGTAGCCTGGCGCAGCGCGAGACGATGGCGAGTGTAGGAGGAAGTCATTGAATTGGGCCTCGGTGAAGATCGGCGATGCGCTGACCCGCTCGTCTCTGCGCACATCCTTGCAGACGCGACGGCCAACGGGGGAGCCAAACTGTGCGCCGTGAGGAAGCTCGAGCTCGCGCAGAGCAATGAGGTTCCTGTCCAAGACGCTTCTGATGTGCGACTTCGCGTCCGCGGATAAGGAAGGCCAACGTGTCTCCAAAGTGGTACCGGAGATGAGGGTCATAAACATGAAGGATGTCGACCCTACGGTGACCAATCCCAAGGCACGTGGGGCGGCGATGTTCGGAATGCGGTCTTCCAGGAACTGTAAAACGCCGTGCTCGTCGTGATCAAGGTGCGGCACAACCTTCACAACCACATTCTCGCCAATCTGTATCACGGCGCGCGAAAGGCTCTCCCATATTGGTACGCCAGAAAGCACGCGTCCAAGAAGCATTGAAGGAAAGTCACATGAATGCTCGTCCGTCATCCCGAGGAGATCGTAGACAACGGGAGATAGTGGGTGGATGACTGTGTGTGGAAAAGAGCATGACGAGGAAATGGAAGGCGTCAATGTCTGACATTCAAGAGGGCGAGGTTCAGATACAGCTTGTTGTGACTGGAGAGCCGAAGCGAACGATAATAGCGCGCCAGGCAAAGCCAGTCGAGGTTTTTTGGATGGGGGTAAATCATCCTTGTCGTCACGACCTGATGCTAAAAGCCACTGTTGAGATCATGGCGGACTTCCAGCTAATTGACTACGCACCTGTCCGTTGTTTCACCTGGCGAGCCCCTACTGTCCGTCGCAAGCTTGCATACGAGGTGTACAACTTGCCCAAGACGGCTTCTATATCGGCCGCGGGGTCATGATCGAGAGCCTTTGAAATCTGTCTGAGAACAGATGCATTGAGGTTTCGGTAGCCGCGTTCGGACATGACAGGCTTGTTTGCAAAAGGTCGCAGCAATGATCATGAACTTGGAGGGAAGAAAAAGAACCACAGTGCACGTAACGATCTAATGCAGGGCGCTGCTACGATTGCCGATAACTCTTGCTTGGGAATAATCTTTGGTGGGTGGTGGCAAGTGAAGCTAGTGAAGTAAGACGTCTGTCGCTCAATAGGCGCTGAACCACACCGCGCTGCTATATTCCCACGGAGGACCGTTCTGATACTTATCTCCTTGGGAGTTCGTAATTCGGTCGTAGGCTGCTCCAGGATACCCCCGACACGTCTTCATGAACTGCTCTACCAACAAGCGAAATCATTCCCCAGAATCTCTGGAGGTGCTCTCGAATGATGGGCCACCTTGTGGCGCCCAAGAGCCTGAACCTGAACTCCATCATTCGGACCACGAAGATAACTGTCACTCTGAGGCGCGTCCGAAGAAGAGGAAGACGCGAAGAGGAAACATGTCATCACCACTACCTCCAATCTCTCGTCCGTAAAATCATTGATCAATCTTGCCACTACTTACTCGGCCAAATTGCCCTAGGTCACTTACCGATAGCACTCGGGGGCTCACACTGGTGTGGGCGAAATTCTTTTGAGAACATTGTGATCCTGTAAGAGATGTTCATTAATGGGCGGTCGTGTATACCAAGGCTCATGCACTCTTTCTAAATCGAATAGTGGTGACTCCTACAGTAAATCGAATGAAGGGAAGACGTGGGTGCGTTTCCAAATTTCCATATATCGTTGTCATTCATTCACTAACAACTCCAGGTTGACCATTTGGAGAGACGATTACGGAAAGATAACATCCCAACTAAGATACACAACTTCGCTTCCCCTGGAGCGACCGTCGAAGACGACATTTCAAACCAGCTGTCGCGCTTCTTCACAATCTTTCCCAAGAAAGACTCTGTCAATGGCGTTCCGGCACTAGACCCGGACAGCGCTACTTACTGTCTGTCATTTGCATATGTTCGGTTGAATCTACAGGTTGACGTCTGTTGCTAGTTGTATTTTTGGGTATCAACGACTGCGGCAGGACCGAGTCTGATGAGTTAGAGGCCATCGTCGAGGGAATAGAGGACGCCATTCACGACTTCTACGTCAAAGCCGGAGCCAGGAATTTTATTCTCGTCGATCTGCCACCCATCGATCGCTCGCCACAAGGTATGAGACACACTTGTCTTCCTTCACACACACCTGACATCTTGTAGCTGTGGATTCCGACTCTTTAGAAGAAATAGAGGAGCGCGTTAAGACTTGGAACGAACTGTTGCGGACACAGGCGGTCGAGTTCGGTACTAGCAGCAAGCAGGCGACGGTGCTCCTGTTTTCGTCGCACCAGGTGCTGTCAGAGGTGCTTGAATATCCATCCAGATTCGACTTCAGCGAAGATGATCCTGTGACTGAAGGTGGTGGCGTCTGGGAGGATGACTTGCATCTGACGAGCAATGTGCACGAGATTCTTGCGGAACGACTGCTTGCGTCCATGTTTTCGCAATCGTGAAATGTCGTGTGTCTTCGTGTATTTACAATGCTACGAACTCTGCCTTTTTGCGATCATCTTCTCACCAGTCCACCCGACGAACGCGACCAGCGCGGCGCCAGCATAACAAAGGCTAACGTACACGATCAGCCGCTCGAACCTACCTCCTTCAATGTCGAAACCAGTCTTTTTGTTGCGTGTCGTGGATACAGTGGAAGTGAGGCTCGTGAGGTGTGTCGAGACAGGCGAGCAGAGCACGTTCCCAAGGCCACGAGACAGCATGAGGAAGCCATACAGCGACATAGACACCGATGCGTCATCCTCTGCGCGCAAATCAGACCTCATCAATGCGCCTATGAAGGATGATGACTTACTAGTGATTGAACGCACGAACCCGGACCACAGCGTGCTCCAGCCCCCGGCAACGACACCGTATGTTGCGCTGAACACCAGCAGACCTGCGACATTGCCCACCGCACCCCACAAAACGACAGTACATAGAGCGGACAGGATGGCCGTGGTCAGAGCCAGAGGCCAGGGCGTAAAATGGTCGGATAAGGCTCCGACCAGCAATGGACCCAGCGCTTGAGAACCTATTTTGCCAGGTAAATGGCCAGAATAGGTTGCGAAGAGTAAGTTGATCGTCTCACCATTTAGAAGCGCCAACGACAGAGATGAAGCCGTGCCGCTCAGACTCAATGCTGCTGCGAACGCTGGGAGCACGAGACCTCAGCGTCCGCATGGATATCATAGAGAGGAACATACTCGGCAGCCAGAGTTGCGGTACAAAGTACCCAAATCCCTGGACAGTATTGGCGACAATCAGAGTCCACCATGTCCAGTTTTTGAGCCACATATCGCGGCGGCTTGATCCCTCTGCTCGTCGAGTCGGTCCATGCACCCTTGTTTCTGGCAGACGGGGTTGAATGAAAAACAAGCAGGGGATCATGAGAATGAGGATGGCCACAGCCAAGATGCGCAATGTCAGAAATGGGCCGTAGGCTTGCAGCAGAGGGGGTAGAATGAATGGCATCACTAGGCCGCCTGCTGCGGAACCTAAGAGACCACGTATTAGGGACAACACTCATGAGAATCCACGAAGCATACCACAGAAGAGAAGTCCATTGGCAAGCCCACGCCGGCGAACAAACCATTCGGACATATAAGATATACATGGCGCATAAACCATGGCTGCAGGCCGAATCCTCAGCCTTACTCGTGAGACAGCTGGACATGCTACTCACAGCCTCCCAGGGCATAAGTCGCGCCTTGAAGCAGCACTAATATCTGGATCTGGAGAAATTCACATCAGCGCTGATCGCGGATACATTTTCGCACACGCACGTTTATCACATAGCTGGAGATCAAAAGGCTCAGAAAGCAGAGAAGTGTCCCCAGCCACATGAAATGCCGCCTCAATTGGGGATAATACGATATGAAAGGATATACAAGCGGACCTGAGAGCAATTCGGTCAAATAGACTGCAGAGTAAAATCGGACGGTCGCATACCAGAGCAGTAAATGATGCCCGATGACAAAGTCCCAATAAGAGGGAGCAGCGTCGAAGCGTTAGGCTGCGAGGCCAATTTTGGTTCTTGTAGGTATGCTGTCAAGAAGATACCATATGCGAATGGCAAGCTCCAAACGAGAGCTTCGACGGTGGCACTAGCAAGAAGCTGTCATATCGCGAGAAAATGTGAGATTATCGGCAATATCGAGAAATACGTCTACTCACGAATGACCATGCTCTCCAACCATCATCAACAGGAGCAAAGGCTATTTCGTTCCTCGAGGCGTCTTCATCCCCAGGAGGCAGCGCTGGTAGGATGGACAGCTCTATATCCGTGTCAGCGGGCGAGAGAGTGTGTCCTCGTTCCGTCGACGGAGTGGGCAGGTCCTCGCGAAACTTCGAAAAGCCAGAGATATCATCTTGCGGCGTCGGAGAAAACTCGAGAGTCGAAGGCGATCGAGGCTCTTCAACGCCCATGCCGACTTCAGGCGAAGACATTGCACTCTTGTAACCTCAGCTGTCCGCGAGACCAGGAGCCTTTATATCATCGCGCAAGCGTGCAGGCTTCTGAGTGGCCCGAGCTGTTACGTTCTTCGAACTCCAGGCCAGTTCGAGGAGAGTGGGAGGATCAACCTGCGCTGAGCACGCCAGAAGGGAGAGTCATAGAACACACGTGCGGGTACATAATTGATCTGCGGCCGCGGATGCTCATAGGCTCTTAGCCTATTAGCATGTTCGATCATTCGATCATGGCGTAAAAGGATCGACACAGACGGTCCTGATCCCGCATGACTGAGCATTCTAGACCCGCCAGATAGTAAACAGTCTCAGCCAGCAGGAGACCGTGCAAGGGCGCGGAGTCAATCGACTAATACTGGCAAGAGTAAGTAGACCACGAACGACCACGGGGTGCAACTTCTCAAAAATTTCACTGCACAGTGACTTGCCTCCTCGATGAGCTGGCTAAATGTTGTGTAGCCTCAAAAGTTGTCATGATGGTGCCAGGACTTGCAATGTGCGTGAACCATAGAGCGATCTAGACCAGAGGTAACTGTAGTTTAGTCAGGTCGACCCGAGAGTTCCGGCACCCCATGGGGTAGGAAACTGATAACGAAGTCAACCAACGTAGAGGACAAGCGTAAAGGTTGCGGCTGAGGTGTTCCGTCACACAACGCGACTGTCACAGAACGTCATGACGCGTCTGTCACAGGAAATTACGACGCGTCTCTCACGTGCGTCCCTGTGGACGCGTCGGGCCGTCGGCTGCGTGTCGAGTAACGAGTTCCAGCAACTTTCCCTCCTTTCTGCCTTGCCGCCTCGTATGCTCCAACAAACGTTGTTTTGGCCATCTCAAATTGTCTGAAGTCACATTATATACCCCAGTACATTCCTCGAGTCGAGATGACCACTCATGTTGGAATTTTACCCGTCGGTGAGCGTCACATCACGGTAACCTTCGACTCATGTCTGAATGTGTGCGACAGATGTCTTAGATACCATTTCCATGAAGCTTGATTCCCAAGATGGTGTCAAAAAAACCTCTGACATCCCATTCTTGAGACTGCCCCACCCGCGAACAGGTGCTCACGATAGGCCGGTTCCTTGCATCATCCCCTGATTGATTTCATAGGCATACCTTCCTTGTTTCTGCCGTATCAGATCAATAAATCATCTGGCCCGTCAAGCGACTCATGGGGTATACTAGAAGTCCAAGGTGTGGCACCACCGAATGCTCGTTCATGGCTCTTTACCGAGGGACAAGTAGTAGCAGGTAAGAGTCGTCTGCTATTTCCTGACAGCCTCTAAATACTCGATATGTGATTTCATGCAGATGGAAAACTACTTATGATGACACCCATTGACCCTGCATTCCTGATGATACCCCTCATACAACTCACAAAACCCGTATGTCTTGCTACCTATTCTGGCCAGATCACCGACCAACCAGATGGTCAGGTGGGCTCATTCCGTCCAATGGACGATGTCTTCGAGGAAGCCGTCCTCAAGATCAAGCAGCAGTCAGAAGCTATCCCGCCAAACGACCCGTCGTCGACCGTTTCGGAGAAAGATATCACCTTCCTCTCCACGCTAGACTGTATCGCTAGCGCAATGAAACGCGTTTGCGAAACGAAAGGTGGGACATGTGATGAAACCCGTCAATTTTGCCTGACCGATGGCATTACCAGAGATCACATCTGAATTAACTGTATACCGGCATTCCGAGGAGAAGGTAACGGGATATCTGAAAGCCAAAGTTGCTCGGCTTGCGAAGGCGAATGTGTCTGAGCAATCAAAGACCATCATCCGGAAACTAGCCAAGGACGGTCTTATGGATGATGGCAAAGAAGACCTCCTCGAACGTACATGCTCTCTTTGATCCCTGTCTCAAACCTGACAATCTCACGCTTTGCATTCAGAGGGTCGGCTTAGAGCAGCCTGCGACCTTATCTCACAATACATACCGAGCGACATCTACATGGAGTTGCTTGCGACATATAAGTCCGTCACTCTCAGGCATCGTTATCTCTTATATTCTGAAGCACTTTGACAGTTTCAGCGCGCTTGATGCTCATGTCAAAATGCTCCAAGACGAAGCAGCCGCTGCTGCACTAGCTGCCGCGCCGGTGATGAAATCGAAAAATGTCGACAAAACAGACAGCGATGGCAAGAAGAGGAAGGCAAAGACAAAGGCCTCGCAAGGCGTCGAGAAGTTGAAGAAAGCAAACGTGTCTGGCATGTCGAAGATATCGACATTCTTCCAAAAGAAATGATGGAAGAAATGATGGTTGCATGTATGGTACCATTCACATTTGATTCGGCATTTGGTTGTTACAGTTGCCCGGTGCCCGGTGGACTGATTTGTCTATTCCATGGCATGATTCGATTGGTCTGTCCTGTCGATGCCAGCGCCAAGGAATATAACTCGGAACAGTGTAGAGGCTGAGCGCTAAACGTTAAACCATTGACAGTACTGCAGGAGTACTGTAGGGCTTGTCGATGCACTCTGTCTATCCGTTTGTGTTACAATATATCTTTGCTGTACCCAGTACGACACCGAAGTGAAAAGAACAAGTACGACATCTGGCCTTTGACATTCACCCTTTGCAGCGAGCAGCAAGGGTTGGTGCGGCTGACGTCCTGCGCAAGGATACCCCACATTAATACGTAACGCGTGCGGGGAGTGACATCCATTACCCGGCCGGTACGGGCTTAAATAAAGTCACCCCTCATCGTCCTCAGCGACGACTACAACGCCCCCCATGTTGCGAGCATCATCAGTCCGTCTCCCTCTTCGTGCCGTGTCCAAAGGCAGCCCAGCCCGCATTCAGAAGGCCGCTATCTCTTCATCAGCGAGGTTAATCTCCAGATCTTCGCCTCTCATCCGCACCCCTGTATCTGCTTTGCCCCAGGCTGCCCCGGCACACTCTCGCAACATGTCGACGGACCTTGGAGAATCCGCCGTTCGTCCAGCGCCAGACCAGGTCAACCAGGACATCGCAGACTACGTGTTGAACTACAAGATCGACTCCGAGCTTGCATGGGAGACCGCCAGACTGTGCCTGATTGACACCATCGGTTGTGGTCTCGAGGGCCTCAGGTTCGAGGAGTGCCGTCGCCTGCTTGGCCCAGTCGTAGAGGGGACCGTCGTACCAAATGGTGAGTTCATTTACGAGGACTTTGCACAATCATCTGAACTTCGTTTCCGTGTAGGAACCAAGGTCCCTGGCACCAATTACCAGCTTGACCCCATTCGTGGAGCATTCAACATTGGTACTATCATCCGTTGGCTCGATTTCAATGACTGTTTCCTCGCAGCAGAGTGTAAGCTCCGTAATCTGTGTCTTGGGAGGAGCTCGCGTCTAATCCCTATTACGCAGGGGGACACCCATCCGATAACTTGGGCGCTATTCTGGCCGTGGCCGACCATCTCGCGCGCACAGGGAAGCCGCTCACGGTTAAGGACATCCTCGAGGGGATGATCAAAGCACACGAGATCCAGGGCGGCCTTGCGCTCCTGAACTCCTTCAACCGCGTCGGTCTCGACCACGTTGTGCTGGTCAAAGTTGCGAGCACTGCCGTTGTCTCTAAACTTCTGTGGGTCCTATGGAACCAAAAATGACATATATATGCTGACGTTTATGGATTCTATGAACAGTGGCTTCACTCGTGAGCAGACCATCGATGCGATTTCCCAGGCATGGGTCGACGGCCAGTCCCTCCGGACATACCGTCATGCGCCTAACACCGGCTCGCGTAAGTCTTGGGCCGCCGGTGATGCCTGCTCCCGTGCTGTCAACCTCGCCTGGCTCGTAAAGAAGGGTGAGAAGGGCCTCCCATCCGTCCTTACGGCCAAGACATGGGGCTTCTACGATGTTCTCTTCAAGGTACGCACCGCCGCGCGCACGCATACATGCCGCTGAATGAATTGTTACTTGTCGCAGGGCAAGCCGTTCGAGTTCCAGCGCCCATATGGCTCATACGTGATGGAGAACGTTTTGTTCAAGATCTCCTATCCCGCCGAGTTCCACGCCCAGACCGCCGTCGAGGCCGCGCACACCGTGCACGAGAAGCTCAAGGCGCTCGGCAAGACGTCCGACGACATCAAGAGCGTGCGCATCCGCACGCAGGAGGCCGCCAAGCGCATCATCGACAAGCAGGGTCCGCTGGACAACTTCGCTGACCGCGAGTACGTGTCTTTGATCTGCCCTTCCAGACCCCAAAAGCTAATGCATTTGTTTCCGCTAGCCACGCCATCAACTACATGGTCGCCTACCCGCTCATCTACGGCAAGCTCAACTCCGAGAGCTAGTATGTCCCCTTCCAACCTTTGAAGTCTTTGTATTTCAACCGACTCCCACAGCACTGACAAGGCCGCCTCGGACCCGCGCATCGACGCGCTCCGCGCCAAGATGTACTGCGTCGAGGACAAGCGCTTCAGCGTCGACTACCACGACCCCGAAAAGCGCTCCATCGGCAACGCGCTGCTCGTCGAGCTCAACGACGGCACCGTCCTCGATGAGGTCGAGGTCGAATATCCCGTCGGACACAAGCGCCGCCGCGCTGAGGGCACCCCGCTCTTGCTCGCCAAGTTCCAGCGCCACATCGGCCACCACTTTGATGCCGCGCACCAGAAGAAGTGAGTGGAGATGAGTTTGTCTATGAGCTTAGTGCTGATGGATTCGATCTCCGCAGGATCTTGGACACGGTTTCTGACTCTGGGTCCCTTTTCAAACTTCCCGTTGACAAGTTTACCGACCTCTTCGTCAAGCCTTGAAAGTAATCCTTGCATCGGAACGGAGAATCTTTTACATTTAACTGTCAGGATGCCGGGCACTACAGGAAAAACAGTGCAATGCGTGATATGGAACAGATGTAAAACATAGAACGAGACGGAGACTTGGAGTTTAATCGAACGAGATCTATGATGCATGCCAGAGTGTGAACTCTATACGCTGTACATGAACAGGATAACAATCTACCGAAACAAACGACGAAAAAAGCGATACGATTATATTTATACATGCAAAGCGAAAGCGACGATAACCTCAGACAGAAAGCTGGCAGCGACAAACTTTGAAACCATTGAAAGCGAAGAAAACACGGCGGATTTTTTCGATCGAGGAGGTTTGACGTCTCACCGGTTTGCAGCCCCCGCAAACGGCTTGCGGGCCCTGCTACGCATCTTTTTGCGTCCCATGGAGCCACGAACGGCTCCTTCCTTATCCATTTGCTCGCACCTCTCGCGTTCTTGCCGTCCCTTTCTAGCGAGCTCGTATCTCGACGCCTCCTCACGTCGGCCATTTTCGCTCCTGCTCCGAGAAGGCGAAGGCAGTCGTACCCTTGCCTGCGCATCAACAGTCGCTGGCTCAATGTACAATTCCCCCAAGCTGTAGTCAGGGAATCGGCTCTGAGTTGCAAGACCTTGTTGAGCAGCAGCAGCGTTGGCAGCGTTAGCGGATCCGCGAGCCTTCGCTTGAAGCTGAATGGCAGACATAGGATACGTGATCTGGGAGTCGACATAGGAATGAGAGGCGGCGTTAGAAGCGCGATAAGTCGTCCGTTGCAAGCCAGTATTCCCAGAGACAGTACCAGACGCAGGAGATCCGCGTGCAGGGGAGATTGAGTCTTCCTCAGGGACTGCAGAAAGTCGCCTTTGCATGAGCCTTGCGAGCGGAATCGAGCGGGGCTGATTCTGAGAGGAACTCCGCGTTCGGAAGTTTTCAGGCGAAGTAGGCGAAGGCGGCGCTTGAATGTGGGCTTGAGGATATACATTGCGACGTTCCACAGTAGCCGGAGTATTGGCTGGAGGCCGAGGAGAGACAAGAGGTGCGGATGCTGGAGATGATCCATGTTGACGATGAGATACATAACTTGTTGAGGACTGGGGAATGAAGACATTCGAGCCATTGGTGACAGGGACTTGAAGCCTGGTGGATGAGCTGATCTGAGCCGGTGGAGCCAGAGAAGGAGCAAGACCCAAGTCATAGCTAAAGTCGTTGACGTTGTCAAGATATTGTTGACGCAGATGACTGGAAGAAACCAAGGAATTTAGAATCTGATTCGAGGAGAGCGACAAAGGTAGTCCCGACACATGCGAAGTCAAATTTGGAGACAGTATAGAGTCTTGGTAAGGAGAAAAGTCCGAAGACCACAGCGGAGACGAGGAGTTCGGCGGAGTAGGCAAAAGATGCCCATGTTGTCTTTGAATTTGCTGCCGATACTGTTGTGCGATTTCCATGGCAGAAGAGCGACGAGGTGGAATCTGTACGTTCTCAGGGGAACGGGGTTCTATCAGAATTTGAGGTAGAGCAGAGCCTAGAGCAGGACGAGTAGTGACTCTCATTCTCCCAGAAGACGGAAAGGGTTCAGCAGGAATGTCGCCTATGGCGTGACCAGTCCTCAAAGTATTACTGGCAGAGCGACGTTGAGGCTGAGTTCGGGCAGCATTGAATTGTTGACGAGCATCGTAATCACTGTCGATCTGCCGCAGAACGCTAGTATCGCTCAACACAGAATTGACAAGATTGTTGCCAGTGGTCCGGAAAGTTCGTGCAGTCCCGTTGTCCTGCACGAGGTTTTCAAGAACGATGGCATCATCGAACAGGCCACGAGGATATCGCGCTTCGACCGTAACATGTTGATCACCATGCTGAGCTGATTCTCTCAGAAGATCAACGGAGTCGCGAGGTTGAATGCGTGACACAGATAAAGTTGAATGTGGCTGTGGTTTCTGAACGCAGCCCGTTGGCTGCTCCTGGTGCGACTTTCGTGGTGTGGACTGAGCAGGTGATTGAAAGACAGAAATGAGTTTCTGTGGAGGAGGACCAGCATCTTCTGAGCCAGACTGAGACTGAGGCAGCGCATATTCGTCCGATTCCAGTCCCCAGATCATGCGCGGCAGATCGCCCGGTCCCTCGATGATTGTCCCTTCAGCTCCGCTGATACCAAGTCGTCAAAATTTCAGAGTAAGCTGGACGTTCTTAAACCGACTTACGATGGACAACGGGCATATGGTAAGGAAAGCGGGCCGTGGAGAGCGGGTATGGGTCTGGGAGGAGACTTCGCCCAGCTAATCCATCCTAAAGAATAAACCTTGATCAGTATTGTCTTTAGACGAGATATTCATGCAGTGTGTACCCTCGTCGTCGCCCGTCGGTTCTTGCGCAGAGTCGGAACTTTCATCGGTCTCAGAGCACTTCTTACGCAAGAATGCTTCCGAGAGCTCTCCATTGTGCTCGATGATAAGGACAGAATCTGGAGAGGATGGTGGAGAAGGTGTATGAGGAATGCCTTGTCGACGGCGAGAAAGACAGATACCAGAATTCTCGTCTTCGAGAGACGTGTATGAATCCCCAGTGAGTACAGAAGCGTCCACACGGTCTGAGGACGATACACTGTTGTCAAGCATATAGCTGTTGGACGAGCCTTGTTCTGGCATTGAGACAATTCGTGCTGTAGATTTGAGTGCCCTTCTTCCTGAAAAAAGTGGCGCGGTTTCTGGAAGAGAGACAATCCTGACAGATTCTTGGTTGGAGTTAGACGGCTTGTTCATTGGCAACTGGGGCTTGAGCGATCGCTCCGTCGCCGTCAACAGCGGCGAGCTATGAGGTGATAGACGCATATATGCACTTGAAACATATGAGAGCTCTTCAGCCATGATTGCAGAGGATTCAAGACCTTCGAAGAGAGAAAGAGAGTTTTCCTGCGCGAGTTCTAAGGCAGATGGACTGTCGGACGCCTTGGACGATCCTGTTTGCACCCCGCGATCAACGTAGCACTTCTGGTTCTCTGGGCTGCCCGCCGACATCGTGAAGCCGCCAGAAGTAGTCGATGGTAGTATAAGTGATACTTGAATGAGAAAAATAGCCAGGTATGCAGCGTGACCGTCGTCAGCGTTGAGATCGCTTTCGCGCGTGGTGGGGGGAAGAGACAAGATATGTCGCGTCCTCGTCATGTGAAAACTCCGACCGACAACGTGACTTTGTTTTGGGTCGCGTCCGAGCTTGTCAGACGCGTTCTCCTCCTTTCCGCCGTCTACAAAAAAAAAAAAATTAAGCACATAAGGTACTCGAGCATCACTCAAATTATGTGGTCTATGGGTTGGATCTTCAACTCACCTCACTGCTACTAGAATGAATGCAGCAAGCTCTGCTCACGAGTCCCACTTCGGTCCTCCTTCGGAACCCATAAATGTCGGTGAATTCTTACAAGAGGCTTGGTAGGTACTGTTCTTTGTTATACTCAACCGTTTATCTACCAATTTATTGCTCGATCGACCCCGACATCAACAGCTGCAGTCTGTCATCAACCTCGAGTCTGTCCGATGACGTACTGTCTATCATGGAGGAATGCAGGTTTGTCTTCAGAGTTCTTCGAAAAGCAGAATTTCTGATGAAACATAATAGTGTCGACGACCTCAAGTCTTCTTTGAGCGAGACTCTGTCGAATCCGCGTTTGGCTGCACATGCAAAGAAGTTCCACGACACAACAGTAGCAACCATCTACGAGATTGCCGACCCGAATGTATCCAACAGGCGCAAGCGTAAGCGCGACGCAGCTCCGTCCACGACCCAAGAGGTACCCGAGGTCTTGGAATTTCAGAAAATGCTAGACAACATCCGCCTCCAAAGTTGGCCGTGAGCGATTTCACCATTCATTCGTTATGCTTCTTCCAATAATGGACATAGACTTACCCAGGATGCCGCTTCATTTATGAGAGGCCCAAAAACATCTGACCTGAATGCATTATCGGCAGTCGTGCGTAGTGTCACAAGGTTTTGTATAACTACTTCTGATAAAGTGTTCCTCAGAAATCGCTGGGCTGTGGCTCTTCATCCACTCATATTGCTATCCTGACGATCACTGTCCACAATCGTATCTCATGGTCGCACAACTACGTATCGCGGTTCTCGCAACACGCAATCCTTTCGTCCCAGACGTTAGGCGATCTCTTCGAGGCGATCCCATGTCCGTCCAATGAGCTGCCACGTGAAATCATCGAAGACGGAGACATGGCTGGGTACAAACCACCTATAGATGGGGCTCCCTCAGTCACAAGTGGATGTGTGGTTTGTATTGAGGATGTCCTGCACGGAGACGGCCTGAGTGAAGAGGATTATGCCGAGTACGGATATCCGCCAGCCTCATAATTCTCTGTGTCTAACACATATCATAGCAAACTGTTCTCTCATCTAAGTTCCCATGGACGACATTTGAAGAAAGGGCCCCCAATGCACGAAATGGCCTTTTCATCACTCAGCCTCCGCCTGAACGAGCCCTACTGGCTTCTTCATCAAGGCAACTGTGAACATTTTCTTGTACTTGAGCAAATTCGGTGGGCAATGATATCAGACATTCTTGTCTTTCTCGGACTCATTTCGAAAATGTAGACTAGTCCAGGACGACGATCCGAAGGCGGGCTATCCACTGACGACGCAGATAACCCCACCTTCACTCGATACGTGCAAGGCTTGCACGAAAGTACCGGCCGTCTACTCAATCGTAGGAGATGTGCGGCTGGGCGAAAGTCCCTGCCTTTTGTGCGCGCCTTGCTGGAGGAATATGGGCCTACCAAAAGGTGACGATGCGAGCCATGTTCTAGTTGTTCAGTTACCTCGACACGAGCACGGGTGGTAGGATGTTTTCTCTATTGCCTACGAGCACAACACAACAGGATGTGTAAATCTAATCGACACTTTCTATATCTACCCGATCCATAGATCCTTGATATATTTTTGAGACATGTCTTGACTAACGTCTACACAAGACCATTCGACTCCAGCAGCAATACGATGCCTACCCGAAACATCAATAAACATCGTGTGAAGAAGGACGGTGGGACTTACTGTGCACAATTTCAGGTATACTCTGCTGCGTAACATCGACAGTCAGATCCGTCTTTTCCGGCGCCTCGAACTCCTCGTCAACGCCGGGGAAGCCCTTGATTTCGCCCTTCCGAGCCTTCACGTAGACGCCGCGACGGTCTGTCTGCTCGCAGTGCTCTACAGGGGTCGCAACGTGGACCAGAAAGAAGTTGCCACCGGGACCCGCTGCATGGGTGATCGTATCACGAGCCGCATCTCGGCTCTCTTGAGTGGGAGCCGTTGGGGTGGCAATTACGGCTGCGCCAGCGCGCGCGAGTTCGGCGGCGACGAACGCAATGCGTTGCAGGTGCGTTGTGCGGGCTTCCTTCGAGAAGCCAAGCTCTGAGAAGCAAAGGCTGATTCGAATTATGATTCCATGGAAGTCGAGACGGCCTTACCTGAGGACAACTCGTGGCGGACGGTGTCTCCCAATAGCAGAGACACACTGCGACCACCCTGCTGGTTGAGGACAGTCTGCAGGGCTCTTGCGAGAGTATCCTTGCCGGAATTGTACAGACCGGTTAAGAGAAGTACGAAGCCTTGCTTCAGACGGGGCGGGTAGCTGGACCTCAAAGTCTGTACCACGGCACTGAACAAAAGAATGAGCGGATGAGCTCAAAAAAGACAGAGCGTTTTCACACATACTCGTAGCTGAACCAATCTGGGATGGGTGCCCCGGTCTTCAGCCGCCGACGCAGCTCGGTCCCGGAGATGTCCAGGGTCTGAACGCCCTTCGGTACCTCGTCAATCGGCTGATACTCATCCGTCGAAGGCAGATACGTCATCATTTGGAAGGGAACCATGTCGATCTGCAGCTCGTCGTGGTACTTCGTCACCAGGTCCTGCGCATCATATGGTCCGTAGAAGTCCTTTCCCTGCGAGTTCTTGCCCGGTCCTGCATGATCTCTGCCGACAATGAAGTGCGTCGCGCCATAGTTTTTGCGGATGATGGCATGCCAGACGGCCTCCCTGGGGCCGGCCATGCGCATCGCGAGTGGGAGCAAAGCGAGGTGACCCATGCCGTTGGGGTACTTCGCCATGATGGCTTCGTAGACGCGCACGCGGGTATAGTGGTCTACATCGCCGGGTTTGGTCATGCCTACGACGGGGTGGATGAGAACGTTGGCTTGGCGCTGGCGTGCGGCGCGAACAGTCAATTCTCGGTGGGCGCGGTGCATGGGGTTTCGGGTCTGGAATGCGACGACCTTGCGCCATGCAAGCTTCCTGAAATGGGCGCGGAGCTCAGCAGGAGTATCTAATTGACGATACGGCCTGAGAACAGAACTGAATAGGTTGGCAGACAATCGAGGACTTACAGCGAAGCGCGACATAGTCGAAGTACGTCGGAAGCTGGATGGCCTGCACCTTTCCACCGATATAGAACTCCTGGACCTTGTTTCGAAGGTAGGAAACGGATGGATGGGCTGGATCATCGGCACCAAGCACACGAACAGCTTCCTTGACCTTGTCCGGGCGATAGATGTCTTCGACTAGACGGAGTATCAGTAAGGCTTCGGCATACCGATTGCACTGGGATCACCTGTGAGAATCGCGAGTGCTTCGTCGTCGCGAGGGTCTCTGAGCGCTAAACGTGCTCCAGGGGTGATAGAGAGTCGCTCAATATCTTTCGCCGAAAGGTCGAGCGTGATCGGGATGGGGAAGAGTGATCCATCCGCGAGGTGAAGCTCATCTACAACGCTGTGTCCTTCCCATTGATCAGCTTTCTTTAGAGTAAGCGATGCAAACCGACCTTTTGTAATCAGCTTCATTCATAAACCCCTCCAACGGACTGAAGCCTCCATTGATGATCAGCTCCAAGTCACATAATTGACGCTGCACAACAAATTCGTCGGGTAGGGCGGACAGAAGATGTGAAACGGCGTACTTCTGTCAGAATGATGTCTGCTAAGTGCAGAGCCTCTTTCTCCAGCTCCACATGGATGGGTTCGTCCCTTGCGATTAAGTCCTAACAAAAGATCGACAATGTGATGCGATTCCGCGTGCACAGAGCAAACCGACCTTCAGAACGCCGCCGTGCGGGGTGAGTGGCATCTTTTGTTGAATTTGACTCGCAACCTACTCAGGTTATCGACCAGAGAGCGATAGAAATCAGCGTCACGCATATTCGTGGAAATGCAAGCCTTATAGGCACAGAGCGTTGGTGGCCATGGTGGTAGAATCACGCAATCTTGGACGGGCGGAAAAAGTCAGGCTCAGCTCGGCCGAGCGTCAAACGCTTTGCTGCCACAATCTCTTCACCATCGCGATATCAAGACGTGCTCCCGCACCGGGTGAACACTGTGGATCGACATCCATCAACTGCAATGGCAGATGCAGATTAATACGCGAGAATGAAGGCCTGACTGCCCTGGCCCATGGAGAAGAGTTTATGGCATCTCTGATTGACACTGATACAAGTCTGATTCAGTGTCCTCTATCAAGAAGATCTGGGCAAAGTGTATGGTCTAGCATTCTTCACTGCGCCACGTAAATACAGCGTCGATATGAGCGCGCTGACGGGCTGACGGTAGTAGTCGTCGGCATGGCGAATTTTAAGGGTGAGAGTCAGACCGCAGGAGACTGCTGCTGAAGGACGACCGTGGATCTCCATCGAGGTGAGTTCGTTCAGCTCTCCCCGGCACTCAGTTAATGATGTTTCTGTCGATACTGAAGGAATTCAGCGTTGGAGATCAACATCTGTCGACAATGAGAAGAAAATAAGATGAGTAGCTTACTGCGAAGTCAGACTCAGATTCTTGCTCTAGCTCTCGGCATTGCTGTAACCACGCTACGTTGCTATCCAATTGCTAATATTTGATAACATAATGTGAACTTCCCCCGCATTCCATCGACACTCGCGATTACGTGAATATCATAGAACGAACCTAGGTCTTCTTGCTCCTCCTCACTCCACCGAGTCCACCCCTCGAAATAGTCGAAAAGCGTTGTCAGGCGTTGTTTGGCGTTGCAACGCACTGTCGGGATGATCTTTCAAGAAGCCCTCGTCGTCAGTCCCCTTGATCAGCTGCGAACCCGCAACACCGCAAATATTCACAACGTGCGCTCCCTTCCCGCTGTAGCCTCAGCTTTGTCCCTTTCAATGGCCAGGCGCTCTTGATTCGTGAGTAATTTCCAACGCTCCGTTTCCTCTACTCGGCAGGCCCCGGCTTCATTTCACAATGAGCTATCTTTGTTCACTCTCTCCACTGAGATCATCCCCCGTTCTGGCTCGCGATGAGGGTTCATAACATACTTGCGAGGCAGGGGGTTCGCCATAGGTATATAACCTGCCAACAGTTATGCAAGGATTCCTTATCTCCCAGAAAGTTCCCCTTTCTTCCGAGTCACTTCTTTCGTCCCTCCCATACGACGATCAGGTATCGTCAATTGTAGCTTCTTGCTCTTCTTCTCACTCTTGTCCGCCCGTCTTTGTGCCGCGCACTATTCACTTTCGGTTGTGTTCGTCGTTGTTCCGCGCATTCCTTTGACTGAGTCCCGCCGCCTATTTCATTTATCTACCAACTCCATCACGATGTTGTACCGCACCGTTGCTATTTCTTTCGCCGCCGTCCTTCTCGGCACTGCCGCCTCTAGGCCTCTGGAATTTGTGCGTCCAGTTCATTTTTTCGCATGATAATCCCGATTCACCGTTTGAATCAGAGCCGGAGAAATCAACAAGGTAGCGATCAGCAAGGCGGCGCATCCAGCGGCGCGGCTGCTCCCGCGGCTATCGCTGGGGGTGCTGCAGGCACTGCAGGCACATCCTTTGGTGTAAGAACTTTCCTTTATTCCAGCACGCAACACTAATTTGATTCCTTCAGAATATCATTGGGGGACTGATCGCGGGAAGCGCCGCTGGTGGTGCTGGTTCCAGTACCTCTAACTCTGCCGCTGCAAGTGCCGCTGGCAACTCGACCTCCACTACGGGTACTACAAGCAATTCAACCTCCGCTGCAGGCGCTGCGAGCAACTCGACCTCCGCTGCAGGCGCTGCAACCAACTCGACGGGTACTAGCAGCTCAGGTACTGACTCTGCCGCCGCCGCCGCCGCCACCGATGCCACCGGTGCCGCGGGCGCGTGCGCCTCTGCGACCACGGTGACCGTGACTGCCGCTGCCGCTGCCGGCCAAACTAGTGTATGTGCCATCCCCTTCAGTCCTTGGACTTATTCTGATGGAGTCGCTTCATATTCACAGGCCACTACTGGTGCTCAGGCTGCGGCTGCTAAGGCTAAGGCCAACAAGGCTAAGGCTCAGGCTAACAAGGCCAAGACCACCAAGAAGAAGCAGGCCGCCGCTGCCGCCGCCGCCGTCTCTTCCGCTTCCGTTGCCAGTGTTGCGGCGGCTGATTCCGCTGCCGCTGCCACCGCCGCGGCGACCGATTCCGCTGCCGCTGCCGCGACCGCTACCGCCGCGACCGACTCTGCCGCTGCTGCTGCTGCTACCGCCGCGACTGACTCTGCCGCTGCTGCTGCCGCTACCGCCGCGACTGATTCTGCCGCTGCCGCTGCCGCGACCGCCGCGACTGATTCTGCCGCTGCCGCTGCCGCGACCGCCGCGACCGACTCTGCCGCTGTTGCCGCTGCGACCGGTTCTGCGTAGAGCTCGTCGAGCTCATCTCAGCAGCGCAGGGGGGTGAGTGAGTTCCTTCACGTTTCGGGTCATCAATGATTCTAATATTTGATTGAAGTTCAATCCGCTCTTCGCGCCTCACCGCGGTTTCTAGATGTTCTGTGCTAGTCACTGGGACCTAGTGGACATGCTTACATAGCCGTGACATGTCGGACAATGCAGATCAATGGACCTTTACGTACTGCAGCGATACTTACTTCGGAGTGGTGAATATTAGCTTGAGCTACCAGTCTTTATTCCATTTTTTTGCTTGTCATTAAAGCATCGCGTCGTGTCGTATGGGATAATTGGCGCGTCTAAGACTACTAGAAACTGAGTACAGTATGTAGTGTGCACAGCCACCACCGCAACCCCCTCGGTTTTTAGACCAAGACCCTCTCGCGGCCTCTCGCGGAGTCTTGGTATGAGACTGCGAAACATCATCTTCCTCACCTAAAACTACAACTTCTTTGCTTCCGAACGTTTCCTGCCCAAAATGAGGGTCCCATGATCACGAGCATAAGCAACTGCCCAGTGACTATCGATACTGTTATGTAGAGCCATGCTTTCCAAACTCTTAATGCACTGATTTCCGCCGTGAACGTGCTGACCGTTGTAAGGCACGGACAAAAGCCGTCGGCCAGTCCCTGCAGCAAGGAGCACGTGTTGGGCGAAACGGGATCTGGCAACCCTTGCAGAACATGAAAGAGCGCGAGCAGCCCGGTGCCGGGAGCGTTGGCTGCGAGCGCTCCGACTGGCATAAGTTTGACGCGGGGATTCAGGAAGATAGACAAGATGTATCTCGTCAATGCTCCTGGGAAGGTAAACAACAGGGCAGCTGTAGCCTGATGTCGGAACGAGGGAGACATTCGAAAATAGGCAGGATATGTTGCAAAGTAGATGATAATGGAAACGACTAACGACTGTTATGCTGTAGCGAACGACTTTATGTGGAGGGCGGAGGATGGGTACGAAAGGCATGACCAGGGTAGAGATATAGATCCCAAATGAAAGGGACGCGATTGAGATCGAAAGGATGAAGAAAATTTTGGTGAAGCCATCAATGACCTGATTATATTGTTAGGTAGATGAAGGAGTGGAGATTGTTGGACGAACATCTCTCAACCAATCACGATGAAAATTCCCCTCATTTATCCAGGAATTGAATATGTCTAGCTGCCAGCCTGCAAACGTCGTCAAAGAGCCACAGAAACCTGTTGCGAATGTATTAGATTGGCAAACTGATTTCAAGAGTAAGATGACTATACCTGTGGTGAAAGCAGTATATAGGGGGCCATAACTACTTGGGTGAGATCATGAAAGCAAATTTAGGTGCAACAAGACTCACAAGTTTCCAAGAGGCTCTTTCAGTGGGAGGAATACACCCATAATAACGCAGCCGATTGCTTGGACCCATGCGAGCGAGAATATACTCCGGCTATCATAGTCAACCAAAGCCTGAATACCGAGTCTGGCGAGGGCGCCAAAGACGGATGCGGGCATGAGAAGTACGATGACCGCAGGGGAAAAAGGATGGTAGATTTTAGGGGGTGGTAGATCTTCTTCTTCGCTCGGGGGGGCGATCGATTCCCGCAAGGGATTCTGCATCGTCTATAGATTCATGACGCGCTAGAGCAGAACCTATATCGCTGCGACGCAACGTGCTTGTGGTGTGTCGGCGAGTTAAACCGTTGCGTCTGTGGTCCGCTTCATCAGCGAAGACGTGTTCCTTGGAAGAGCTCGTCGCCATTAATGGCATTAGGTAGCTCAAAGTGAGAGAGACGCAAAGCTGCCTTGGTCCTTGCCTGGAGAGCAAGAACAGCCAACCCATAATATCCCCCTTTTCGGTATACTCTATCGTCACACGTCATTCTATCCACCCCTGTGACACCCTTAGTAAGCCTAGTTAGCCTAGTGATCCGGTAGCGATCACCGAGGCTAACTAGCCTCCGAGCGCCCTTAT
Organism: Hericium erinaceus; assembly: GCA_006506795.2. NCBI lineage: Eukaryota > Fungi > Basidiomycota > Agaricomycetes > Russulales > Hericiaceae > Hericium > Hericium erinaceus. Next base: position 1,701,988 of record CM021172.1, on the reverse strand, counting down.
CGAGTGGTCGACAAAGAGCCTCGGAGCCTCGTCGACTTGGGACCTCTCGTCTCCCTCTGTCGACATCATCACTGATAGGGCGGGCCCTGGGCGCCCCCGGCACCGGTTGCCGGGCGTCCCGGTGCACCTCCCGTCCCGTCCTCGTACGTAATCCCTATCAGACGCCCGCGGCGCCATCATACACGGCGTCAAAGGCCTCGTCGTCGTCGTCGGCAACGATGAGCTCGGGTTCCTGGCCTCCCTGTACTCTGAATACCATCATATATACATGTTTCGAAAGCGTTTGTCGAGCGCTGTCCGAATATCGGGGTTTCGAAGCACATAGGTAAAGTTTCCATGTCATTTCACCGGGGGACCAGCGCACAGGCCTTCAAACATGTCATGTGCCCGGCAAATCTCGGCCCCGGGCCAGTGCCTGGACCATCAACATACGTCATCGCCATCAAATGGCCTCGTCCCCCCCACCATCGACGTGCTTCCTCGGCGCCTAATGCCCTGCAGCACGTCGTCGTCGTCGTCCCCGGCGCCTAAGGCCTCGCCGTCGCCGTCGGCGATGATGATGATGGTTATCCCGCCCCCCGTTAGCGTAGATGGTCCTTCAAATACTTTTTCTGACGTGTTTTTCCACGCTGATTTCGTTTATCGTGGTCTCGGAGAGTTCCCATGAGCGTGTGTGTTGCTGTCAGTAAGTCTTCAGTGCCAGACACAGGCATATGTTGCATTGTGTCGTGTCACACTGTGTTGTGTCTGGTCAACCTCATGCTAAGCTTTGGCTGCCTACACAATGTAGAACAATGATAGATCAATTATATAAGGTTGGATTAGCATAGGTGCAATGTAACAGAGCCCAGGCACTTTACTCTAAAGCCAGATCCTCCATTACTTCTGTCATCCTCAGGCATTGGTCCTGTAAGTCTGTGTCTTCGAGTACACCTTCCCCATCTTCATAAGTCGGCTCATCAGTATCCTGCCATCCACCACCTGAATCGACATCAGTAGTAGAAAAGCCACCGCCGCGCTTCCCCGTAAAACCTGGAAGCTGCTCGAGGACATTAAGGATGGCATGGTGCATCTGGTTGACGCGATGGCGAGTGCGATACTGAGCCTCAATTTCAGCTGCAAGGAGATGGTTTCCTGCCTGTGATTGAACTGTGATGGCATCCAGGTAGGACGTGTCCTCCGAAAAAATGAATGTGCGAAGGCGCCAAGCCTTGACGTTGAGATGCACAATCTCTTCGCGTGCACGGAGAAGCTTGAAAAACTTGTTGGCCACCTCTCTGTTGGCTGGCGACATCCAGGGCTTTGCTGAAAAGTCAATGCCTGCATGCGAATGGCGGAGCACGTCAAATTCAGATACAAAGCTGAAATTGACCACCTCTTTCCATTCCAACGCGGGTGCCTGGGATCGCATCTTCGCAGCGAGAATATTGTAGTTTGCTAGTGCAGTACGGATTGCCTTACCGCGAGACCTGATGTGCTTCCAGATAGATGTTCGGACTTTGTACCCTGTGTGCATCCATGAGTAAGTTCGAGTAAATATAGTGAAAGACGAACCCATCCCAGCAATATTTGCCTTCGACATCTCGAAAAGACGTTGAACGACGAGCTGCTGGATTTTGTTCAACGCCTTGTGAAGGTCTCGCTTACGAAGATATTCTAGAGTCTCTTGATACTTCGTATCATGTGGCGTCCAGGGCGGATTCACAGCAAGCTTGTGCTCGAGGTCTTCAACTGCTCTGTTGGCGACCTGAAGCTGAACTAGGGCATTTCGCCGTGCGGCCTCGAGGCGTGCAGTCTTTCGGATCTCGTTGTTGTATGCACGTGAACCCTGAGAGCTTTGAGTCTCTGGTGTTGAGACGAACATTTGGGACGTTGAGTCCCACTTTTTACTGTCGAGATACCATTAGTTTATGTATATGTTCATGCTACTAAAGAACGTACTCAGCTTTGTCTCGAGCGATGAGGGCTTCAACGTATGCGCATTCAAGGATGCGCTCCTCGGGCTCATCCTTCAGCTCATGAAGCCACTTCTCCTCCTCAACGAGCCATTGCTGTACTGCAGCCTCGTCAAGCTGGAGGCATTGCACCATCTCGTTTACCTCGTCAGTGTGGTCGTGTATGATTGAAAGGGCCTGCCGGTAATTGTTAAGAAGAAAGCGACCTATTCAGACCATCGTTCAGCCAACACTTCATAGCAGCGATAGAGGCACTCACTAAGGTTCGCATACTTGTCATCATCCCATTGCTGGAAGTGTAAATCTAGCACCTGCATCCAGTGGAAACGACTCGAGTATCGTACAACATGGGCCACAGCATTCGAGGCAGAGAAGACCTGCTCCATGCCTTCAAGGTCCTTGAGCCCGGTCCCGGTATGGTAGAGAGGATGGTGGGATAGCTGGCACAGGCGGTTGTGCGCCCATCCATGAAATGCATTGACAAATACTTGAAGCCTCTTCCTCAGAGCCTTAGGTCCTACGAGTGCACTGCGCTGGACTGTTTTCTCGAACGTGCAGCCGATGTCGAACGCAAGGCCCTCGTTGTCGTCGTCGTGAGCATCCAGTTGATGATCTACAACGGCCAGCGGGTATTTCGCCCTGCGCAATCATAAGCCAATAGTAAAGCCAGTACATCATTAGCACTTACAGCTCTCCGCTCCGCACCATCTCGCAGAAGATCGTCAAAAGCCCATGATGACAGGAGCCCCCAAATATTCCCGTCACGTCGTATATGTCCAGCGCTTTCTTCGTGTGTTCAGCAGCGCTGGCCTTCCAGCGATCAGTGCATGATGATGTGCCTTCCTGACCGTCCATAGGGTCACTGGGAGCGTCGGGATCGGGGGCCCATGGTGCATCCTCAGGCTCTGCATCATCATTCTGTATAGATTTCAGTATCAACAAGAGCACAAGGATGACCGCGAGGTACAAACCAGATCATTCTCTGCACCAGACCTTCTGCCCTTAACCTCATCCTTGTACTTGTCGACATGTTCTCGTGACAGGAAGTACGAGCTCTCGAGTACCCATTCATCCTGAGTTCCTGCTGAGGCGACGCGCTTCGCTGAATTGTTGCCATCGACGCAATACAGCCGCGATGGAACCAGTGTGAGTTCATCATCGAGCTGCCCATGTATCATTTGGGAATTAGAACACAAAGAGTTACTAGCTCTAGCCCCATGTTAAACGCACCTTGAAACTACACGCCGGGCACGAATTCTTGAGCCGCCAAAGAGCGTCTTCACGCCCGATGGCACAATTCACCATCCGGTTCACGTGCCGTAGAATTTCTAGATATGCATCAAATGCGATGGAGAGTTGCTCATGAAACGATGCACGATAGTCGACCTGCGCAAATATTGGGTGAGACACTTTTCGTGAGGACAACAATGCACGTACATTGTGCAGGTCACAAAGTGCCCTGGCCATGGGAAGAATGCCAAGGCCCGAATGATGGCGCTGGAGGCGATGGTACAGCTCTAGCAAACGAAGGTTGAATGCAACCGATGGCTGCTGAGGCGCACATCCCAGAAAACCGAGGCGTAGCAGGGGCACATTGGCCGTCTCCCCACCTTTCTGAACCACGGCCATCGCAGGGAGTCGTGCTGTCGAGTAAGGGCATCTTCACCTCATGAAGTTCACAGAATATATCCTGTAGCTCACCATGGGTGCTAACGGTGTCGTGACGGTGGCGTGGTTCGAAGGATATGAGTATATATTCCAGGCTTATAAACAACCCAAAATATAAATCAAATCACACTACCCTAGATACTATCAGGTTTTCCACTTTCCCAGATGTACCTAGTCGTTCAAGGAGTTTATCAGGTTTTTCTCTTTGTTGTATGGTTGAGCAGCTCTTTGTATGCTTCTCTTTGCTAGTGCTTATTTTGTGGGTTTTATAGCAGAATTGCTTGGCCTTGTGTATGCTCCTACAAATAGAACCAAACAAAACTTCGGAATAACTGGGTCGTAAAAGTCGTAAGAGTGCCGAAACTCCGAGAAGGCTTGAGCTTGAAGTGTCGAGACTTGAGATCGTAAAGGTCGTAAAGGTCGTAAAGGTCGTAAAGGTCGTAAAAGTCGTAAAGGTCGTAAAGGTCGTAAAGGTCGTAACTTGGTCTTGCGTGAACTGAAACTGGATGGCGATATTCAATACGTACTACGGACGTCGAATGGAACTAGACTTGAATCGATGAGTTGCTTACGTACCACAGACGTAAAAGCAAAGATAGGACTTAAGTGAACCAACTAACTAACTAGCCTTCCAATCGGTCTAGTAGCTAAACTTACCTTAACTCAAATGCTTCACACTTATTCTCACTCTGGAGATGGTGGTTTAAAGTCAAGTGGTTGATTGGGGGGGTTAGGTCAATCTGGAGCTCCTTATATACCTTTTGGGGCCCCGAGAATGAACTTCCATATATGTACATGATGCTACACTACTGTGAGAACTATCTACTATGTATGTAACCTTAGAGTATTTCCTGCATTTGTTAGTGATTTATAATGAGCTTTATAAGCAAACTTGGCTTTTGTAATGCTGCATTCCTTGCTTATTAAGTGCATTTGTAATCACGTTCTTGCTTACTGATCTGATTCATAATCACATTTCCTGCTTATAAATCCACTTTCTTAGCACTCTGCATGCTTTATAATACATCTTTCCTGCTCTGTAATCCCAAATCTTGCTTTGTAGTCAGAGATTCTGCTTTATAAGCTTTGTTTATTACCCTTTGACACTTTATCAGTGCTCTGTAAGCAAATGTGCTTACAAATCCACTGCTCTGTCGGCCTGTGGGCTAGGCAGACTCATCACTTGTAAACTTGTTGAACCATGAACTAGAGCTATTCTTTATTCTTAGACTATTTACAAATTTGAGTATTTATTTTTACTCAATTGTTACAGTTATTCAGACTTAGCTCTGAGTCCTGGCACTTGTTCTCATTCTATTACTAGACATAGAATAGCTCAAGTTTACTTTCAAATATCTTTAAGATTTATCTAGCTTTACTGTAAACCTTCAAGCTTTCTGAACATGTCACTGAACGAATGTATTCCATCATGACGAACAAACTACGGACGACTGCTGCATGTGACGTATAGTATGCGTGCTCATCATAGCCGAGTAAACAATAGTAGTAAAGTCCACGTAGCACTTCCTAACTTGTGACGGATGAGGAAAAATGATGAAGTCGACGAAGGAGGGTGCGATGGGACAGATGGTCGTGTGATTAATGCAGAAGGTCCGAATAGCTCGCGCGCAAAGATCGACATGCGGAATATGATGACAGATAGCATAGATGCGAAAATGAGTGACGACGATGTGATCGCAAGCAAAGCATGAGACAAAACAAAACATACGAGCAGTCCATGGCTGCATTCCCTCTCCTCAGATGTAGTACCGTTCCTTCCCTGTCAAGATATCCATCTTGCATGACCACCGCCGCAACTGCTCCACCCTCTCCACATCCTCAGGGTCGACATTGTCGGGGAGGACGAATGGCCAGTTGTGGATCTGCCTGTCACCTGCCGGGTCGAACGGTTCGTGGATGTCGATCGGATGGCGGCAGCTAAGGAGAGCGAGGATGGGATAGTAGCGAGGGAGCTCGGTCCAGATGCGAGGGACCACGAGCTGGACACTCGTCGGTTCGTACCCCCGAGTGTCTTTACGCTCTGCTCGGAAGTGCACCCAGGTTGGGCCGACGTGCGAGATCTTGGCCAAGCGAGCTCGGGTGGTGAGGGTGGTCTCCTTGTAAGTCAGCACCAGCTCGACGAGCAGGCCTTTGCGGATGTGAAGGGATGGGCACTGCATGACGAACCAGCTGAGCGAGTAGGCAGGATACCGTGCCTCTACCGAGAGATGACGATAGGAGGAGGGATACGTGAGGTGGTCATCATCGTCGAGGTCATTGACGATCTGGAGAGGAGAGGAGGGACGAGGTGGTAGGGCATGCTGGTCCGGTGGGGCTATGCCACCTGGCCGTTGACACGAGGCAGGGCGCACGGCACTTATTACGATTCCTTAGAATCGTTTACTCTATACTGCCTTTTCATAGTGAAAACGACACCAAAACGATGACTATGCCCATTAGGCAGTTGGCTTATATAATCACACATCTTCAGTCTAACGAGTTTGCAGGTTCAACTCCAGCTCTGGCCAAACTTTCTTGATTTAATGTAACTTGATCAGTTTTCAACCAATTCACCTGTTCTCAAATGCATCTGGATTTGCTCATTGAGTGCTTTCTGACAGTATTTTTTGCATCCTGATCTGTGCAGAAGTCACAGAGTGCAATGAATTTCTACATTTCCCCTCTATGACACTTGAACTAGAGCTAACTCAGTCCATTCTTCACTGATTTACTTGTTCTTAAATGCATCTAAATCTACTCACTTATAGCTTTGCTACCACAGTTTTATGCATCCAAATCCATTAAGAACTTGCAGAATGCAAAGTGTTTCTTTTTTTCCTCTTCTAAAATGCTTGAACCCTAGCTAACTAGGTCAATTCCCAACCGATTTACTCGTTCTAAAGTGCATCAGAATCTACTTATTGATAGCTTTCTGACGGTACCTCATACGTCAGGATCGGTGCAAAACTCGCAGAATGCGAATTGTTTCTGCATTTTCCCCCTGAAATGCTTGAACTCCAGCTAACTTAATCAGTACTCAACCGATTCACTTGTTCTCAAATGCATCCTAATATATCAGAAAGCCAGTCTCCAACACAATTTATTGCTTATAGAAAGATACAGCCACTAAAATGATACACAGCAAACAAATGTACATACTGTTTATTGATAAAACAAGCAAAAAAAGCAATTTATCGGTAGCAGTGGGTCCTGAGACTCGGTCATGTGATCTTACAAGACCTTGTGCGGCCGAACAAGGTCTTAGCGCCCATTTACATAAGCATAAGTCGCTTAGAGAGCTAATACACTGTATACAGTGATTGCTTTATAGCTCTGCAACAAAGCAATCAATTGACAAACGGTAAATTGTGTTCATATACCTTGGATTACATCTTTCCAACCCAGTTTAGAATACGAAAATCGGATCACTGTAAGCAGAGATATTCTTCGATTTATATGCTATATTAGCAAAACAGTATTGTCTCCTATCTCAACAACCAATGGTGCTATGATGTTGTACACTGTATTGTTAGAAAGCTATTGTAAATCTGAGTTCAACAAGCCCTCATACATCATGATTGATGCAGTATCAGCAGAGCTATAAAGCAAACAGTCTGCCACATCATCACAGACATATAGTCCAATAGGTCAGCATTTTGTCATGCTATTTTGTTGTTTGTGGCACTATTCTAGAGCTATTGTAAATCTGATTCTAACAAGCTTTAACTCATTCTGATTGATGTGGTATTGAGAGAGCTATGGCCTGATCTCTATGCCACATCATCAGCAGAAAGTTGGTGATGGCCCCACACCATCATTGGACACCTCAGCCGCAACTCGCTGCAGATGGGGACTGGGCGTGTCCAAGCCTTGTAGTTAGTGTGCACTACTGGTAGTATCACACTGACTTCAAAGCTATCTGAAGAAAAGAAGAGAGAGCAGAGAGTGCAACATCAACTACTGCTGACATAAGCTAAGCACAGCCACCAGACCTTGTGCGGCCGAACAAGGTCTGCTATTGATCACGTGATTGGCCATTAGCTTTGTTCAACAATACAATGTTTGACATTGATCATATATTCAATCTTGAATCTTGTTTGATTAGACATACAACTAGACTACTACTATAATTGTAGATATTACAAGTATCTATAATATAAGCATATATAATAGTGTATATCATATATCGAGCTGAGTATAATAAGATATGACAAGTGTGTACTGTATTACATACCAGATTATATATAAAATAAGGTACTAAGATATATAACATAGCAGAAAATGTAGAGTTATCAGAGGTAGGAGCTGAACTACTCATGATTAGATTAGATTAAATAGTGTTTTTTTATATGCTTTAGGGTTCGACACGAGTCAGAGTCACCTGTAGGTCAACACGGGTATACCCACGAAATTGACCTGCAGGTATCTAACTTGTAGATCCAGATCACCTGGTGGCTGAGACCTGTACAAATCCAGATCAAGGTTGTGCTCAAACCCATTGACCTGTGAGTGACCTGCGGGTAACCTGCTATCCAAACTTTCTTTTGGTTAACATATTATATTGCAAAGTTCAAATCTATATGTCATGATCCCTAACTAACTACATACTATATGCCATCTGCCAACACTAACTTACAGCTCCAATCACATATGCCCATTATCACTATATCTTGTCATACCCATGAAGTGTATAAAGTCTACAAGCAAGGCATGAATTCAAAAGGCTGCATGCGACATACTTGTGGCATCGACATGGGCATATGCATGCCGGTGGGGCAGCTTTGAGTATGTGTGTGCACATGGGCTGACACATGTGCGAGGGGAGCATATGTGGGTGCTGGTGTACTGGCATAGCTGTGGGCATGCACACACAAATGACATCACCAGCTTGGATGGAAATTGGAAATGAGACCGGGGAGGGTGCATTTTGATTGTTGAATAGCACTGATGGTATATAAAACTTGCCTCACATTGGGCTTCTGTCAGACAAATGATATGACAGCATGCATAGTGGCATGTGTGATGTCCATGGGCACAAATTCACACATGTAGTTTGAGCAATGGACTATGGGATGGTGGGGGCATGCAGTCAAAAATGTGTATGCTGGCAGGGCATGTATTGGTAGATGCACACTGTCTCAGACATGCAAGGATATACAAAGCTGTTTGTGGACAACTGCGCATTGTTGAGGCATGCTAGGCACTGCTCAGATGATCAGCAAAAAGATGTCAAGCCTTGCTGTTGTAGCAACAATACTGTAGCAACAAGACCTGACAGGCATTGTGGGCTTTGCAGTTGCAGTGCTAGACTGGCACTGTGCATGCTCTTATCGTTGTGAGTGAGAATTAAATCTCTGGTGCACATGAGTGCTGGTTGTCAAAAATGGGTGAGGGCCAGTTGGCTGGTTGACCTGTTGATGAGGACAATGGGAGAAGCACAAATGGTACACAAGATATGGTGGATGATGTCAAAAAATGGTGGAATGTCATGAAACCCGTCAAACATCATGGAACCTGTCGAAGAACAGTGAAAAATGAGAGCCTCCATCAGGAAAAACCGTATGTACTATCATGAACTACCGCTGGCTACAGTAGCTATAGTAGCCAGAGTAGTTGCGGTAGTGTCTGTAGGACTCTTCTTATTTTCTGTAGCTACTGTAGATAGATATTGTCTACTGTAGTTCACTGTAGTACAGATTTGCTACTGTAGACAAGTCAAGTTTCCACAATGTGCAATCTTCTACAGATGCTATAATGTGCTACCACAACTACAGTAGTCCATCCATGCTACAATAGATTTATTGCACATATGCAGCCTGTTATATTTGCAGGTCTTCAAATTTGACTAACTCAATATAACATCTAAGTCAACAAAAAATTCTTATGCAGTTCATAAGGGTTCAAACAAACAACAATAAAATTTATTTACTAGCAAATACAAATACATGGTACTATATGAGACTACACTATAAGAGGATTCAAAAGCATAGACTGTAAAAAAGAACAAACATTACAAACATCACAAAAAAAGCAATATTATATCTAACAAGTACTAGTAAAAGCTAGTTAGTGAGGTATCAAAGGCTATAAGCAAAGACTTACCAAAAAATTAAAAAAAAAAAGAAACAAAAATGTACATTTCATAGTAAGGTAAGAACAGACATAAGCATAAAGATTACTAATAAGAAAAAGGAAGACACACCATGCACAAAGCTCAAGTCAATGACAGAAGAGATGATGGGGGTTGGAAAGAAAGAGAGGTCGCGCATCGTGCATGCCTTATATAGACGTGGCGAGCGGAGCCCAAAATGCAGCTGCCGTGACTCGGCCCGGATGCTGCCGGGTGCTGTGTCAGAGACTAAGGCAACAGATTTCACTAAGTTCGTGTTGCTGTCCAGTAGCTTATAGTATAGTAGCTATATAGTTCTGTGATTCAAATAAATTGAATCAATGAAATATAGCTACTGGTGTTTTTTCAGATTTATCCTGATTTTATTTGATTTACTACATTAGAAACATTCCAACTTGCACATGTTTGGTGGTGAATGACTTGACGCACATCAAAGTTCATCAATAACATTCATCTTGCAGCTGCTACCCTCAACTCCCCTCCTTCTCTCCTCTCCTCCTCCCTCCCTCCCCCTTTCGTGTGGAATCAAACGCCCGCAGATGGTTATAGCATGATGAGGACCCAGCAGGTGAGTAAAAAAAAATCTTTTCATTTATTCATGCTAACACTGAGAGTATCGCACGTCCGCTGCACTATGCCATGCCTGCACACCTGTCCACTGCGCCACACCTCACCCATGCGCACGTCACTGCACCATGCATGTGTGCACATCCACTGTGTGCACCACCTTGCACCCACTCCTGCACCCGTACCCCATGCATCCGACGCATGCATGCACCTGCCTGCTGTGCCGTGCCTCACCTGCATGCCTGTCCACCATGCCGTGCCTCACCTGCATGCCCATCTACCGCACCGTACCTGTAGCCACATCCACACCACACTGCGCCACATGCCCCCCCTAGTGTGCCCCCTCCCCACCTGCACTGCACTGCACCTCACCCGCACCATGCCCTGCCACCCTGGGAGGACAAAGAATCATGCCCAAATTTGGGCATGATTCTTCGTCCTGCTCTGTGCCGCTCTGCCGAGGGCGTGGGAACATCCTAGGTGACACCTAAGAAATCAGAGGTATCAATATTGCAGTACCACACGTCTAGTACTTACCTGATTAATATAATAAAATGAAAGCCCTGCATTGTGTGAGCAAAATAAGCCTAAGATCATAGAAAATGATGGAGATTTGAGAAAGTGAAAAAAACTCGCCTAGGAGGAGGGATGATAGGACAAGTTTGTCCCTTGCGCGATGAAATGTCCACCAATATGGACGCATGAGGGCTTGTTCGAAAGTTACGAATCAGAGCTTTCAGTCGAGCCTAAGAGAGCTGTGATACGTACAATATATCCCAAGATATGGCAAAAACACGTTTTGCCACATCATCCAGGAGATCTTGCTGTTTCGTGGCGCTACCTGGTCCTATCGATGTGTATGTAGGCTTATTGGAAAGGTATGGATTAGCCCTTTCCAAAACTGTTAAAACGTCGTCGATACGTACTGTATTGACCGAGATATGACAAATTCGCTAAAAGGCGAATTTTGCCTTACCAGGAGGAGAGAATGTCTTGCTGCGGAGCAACGGCTGGTTGGATCGACTCGTATGTAGGCTTGTTCGAAAGCTATGAATCATAGCCGATCCATGCCCTGCTCGTTGTGCTATGCCAAGATCCTGCTATCAGTAAGTACCTATCAGAATAAGGCAGGTAACTCACCTAATACTTATCCAAACACCTCGCATGTGGGCTCGTTCGAAAGCTACGATCAGCACAATTCGAACGACGCCAAGATCGTGCAAATCGACAAAGGTTTGAGGTCTGGAGAGACACATTTGTGCTATGATTCAGAAGATTATTTGACGTACCTATTAGAACCTTTTTTTTGGAGCCAAGGCCCAGATACAAAGCCCAGAGGCAAGGGCAGTAGTAGAACCTATAATTCCATATGCATTAGTATCAATACACACTGTGAACATACCTTGAGACAGGACTTCAATGTTTCGACTTGTTGAGTCGCAGCGCTCCAGTACAGCCAGCTTAAGACGACAAATCATGCCTATATTTGGGCAACATTCTTCGTCCTGCTGCTCATACAATGCGGCAACACTCAACTCTATACAGTCTTAAGTAAACTTATAAGAGTTGATCATATATATCATATTTATGTTGCTAACTAATGGTATATGTACATAAGAATCATAGAATAGTTAAAGTCAATGATATAATGCATGTTAATACATTGTCTACCACAGCTACAGCAGGCGCATCATAGCTACAGCAGATAGATGACGTCTACAGATTCCTTGATCAAAATGTGCCTTGCATAATTACGTGCTACAGAAGCTACGGCTAAATTACAGTGGTTATGATTCTTCTATTACATCACTAAGTCTAGATCAGTAGCACTAATCTGACATCAGTAGCGCCCATCAAACTTCTGATGATCGGTAAGCGTGTTTGATGGATTTGCGGTTTTTCCTGATGCTCACCTGTTATCGAGTGAGACTCCTGAGATCAGTACAGTACAATGAAATAAAAGGCTTTTGGACTCACCTAGAAGCCTCTCGAATCTCCATAACACTCATCCTGCCATTGAATTGAGGAGATATGATGAAAAGGGGAGGATTAAGATGAAGAAACAAAGAGGAGGGCATCGTAAAAGTGAGACACAACTTTAAGATCAACTGACCTGCAAGTGACCTGTGATGTCACAGATATCTGACCTGCAGCTCCAGATCACCCAGTGGTGCAAATCTGCATAGATCCAGATCAGCACCTTGGACAGATAGAATACCTGCGAGTTCAGATCCAGGTCACCCACGAGTGCACTTGTGTTGAACCCTAATATACTTAAAGTGATGTTTGCACAATTGATGCTCTCATGCATTTGTATAAGTTTTTTTGTTACTTTAGACCTTTATGCTAATTGACAGGCAATTTTACCAGAAAGTAGTTGCCATATTTGGTCACTAATTTCTGCCAGTATACAAAATATGGTTTGAAGATAAGAATTCAATTTTAATAGTATTTTAACATTGAAGAGATATAAGCTCTATTAAAAAAAAAACTGGTATGATTTATGTTATTTTTTTTGTAAAAGTCAGAAAAAAAAATCCAAATATAGAAATTAAATTCTGCCTTTGGTGCTAGCAGCAATGCATACAAATCAATAGAAGGTGCACAGGCTAACAGGAAATGTATGAGGTAGTAGAAGCATACATAAGTTTGTTGTGATGCTCATAGGTTGATACATGTGTAAGCAGATCAACAAAAGTATGCATAGGTCAAAAAATGTGAGCCAAGAGTGCATATATGAGTTGGTGTAGTGTGTATCATCTGAAAAATTGAAATTTCATATAGCCTAGTATTGATCTATATGTTTTATCATAGCACTATAAGGTCTATCACTATTTATGCCACCACAGTTCTCAACTATGTAAGACTATGAGGCCTATTATAGCTATCATAACAGTAGTTGGACACTATATAGTGCTACATGTTTCTGAAGGATAGCTGTAGTTGTTGTACAAATCATATAAATTCAAAGGCTTGCTCTGATCTATATGGTCCCTACTATGATCCCTGCTATTAGTACCGTCTCAGATCAATCAGGTACAAGAGATATAAAGCCAAAATCAATTATATTTCATACAGCTACTAGTACAATCAAGTATATTACAAGTTCAAACAGTGCACACATGCACAATGGTACACATCATGTACAGGTAGAGCTATGTGCAGGCATGTGTGCACTGGTAAGGCACTAGGTTCATGCACAAGGCATAATAAGTGTCATAGCTGTGCAGGAGGTCTAGTGGCGATGCTCACCAATGTTAAGCTGTAGTGGGCCTATATGTAAGATGCAATGTGCAGTGAGGATGTGTGAGATATTGAGAGCCATGCATGAGGCATAGAGGGTGAGCATAAGGCATGCAGACCCATATGTAAGGCTGCTACTAGCTTGTACAGGAGATCAACAGGGTGTGGTGGCCATGCACAGGGTGCTGCAAGCATGTGCAGAGTGTCAAGATGCTGTGGGCCTGTACATGAAGTACAGTAAGCATTTATAGGATGGTGGCTTGTATGCAAGATGTAGTGTAGCATGATGAGCATGCATAAGGTACTAAGCCTATGCATGGCTCGGTATGTCTGTGTATGAGGCATGAGGCACAAGGTACAGGCAGGTGACACACCTGCACATAGCAACACACAATGCATGTATATAGTTGTGCTGGCTAACATGCTCACATTCAGCTGTACTCATCTCTAAGCTGTCACTGGCCCATCCACAAGGTACATTGAGATGTGGTAGACCAGCATAGGATGTGACCAGTGAACATGAGGCATAGTAAGCTGGCATGAGGTGTAGCAGGTATGCATGAGGTACTGGCCCCAGCACAATGCTACATGCCAAGTATAAGACATGAGGTACAGGCCTGCATGCAAGATGTCAGTATACCTGTACATGGTCATATATGACGGTAATTTATATACCTTCATTGATGATAAAAAAAGGAATCGTTTTGCCATGCACAGCATTGGCCCTCTTCCACCAAGTCGATGCTCTGCTCGAGATAGACATCCTGGGGAATCCTGACGTGGGCTGTACACCTGAGATGACCGAATTAGGTAGCACGTGGCAGGTGTATTCGCGGGTTACTCGGACTTCGATGGGATTGTCCTTGAAGATTGGATTGACGAGCAGCGGATAAAGCTGTGCATCAAGAGATGAGCGGTGAGGGCAGAAAATACCGAGCATGGTTGCCAGGTGGCACTGTGTGTCAACGCGAACCCTTTAATATCATTCTTGCTTCCACATGAATATTACTGAATCTTAAGATCAGGCGCCAGACTGCAGGTTGATGGTGATCGGGATCTTGAATCTGGGTCTCGACTTGGTCCGGTCGCTTGGTTCTTGCCGATCAGGTCCCATAGTGTTCAGCAACCCATTTATCGGCCCATACTGATCTATTGCATACCGATACCGATCTATCGTACAATTTTAATCACTGAATCACTTAGGTCGATGATCAAAACGGGTTTTGTTCATGACATCCGCGGGGAACTTGAAAATCAACCGTCCTCGGTTGTCAAACTTGCTGGATGACCCTGTTACATTAATCTTCTCCTTCATCAGATAACTCCACATGAGAGCCCTTGGTAAGCTTCTTTAGTAGCTTCTTATTGCGAGCGATATACGGAATAAGTCTAAATGCGGCAACTGCATCTCGTTTAAAAAGTGCCGGTGAGTTCCTTAATTACATAAGATCCACCTGGTGTGCATCTATCAACTTCATAAGGTCCGAGATATCTTGGCAATGGTTTTCTGTCATGCTGCATCTCAATTCCGGAGTTTCGGAGTAATACTAAATCTCCTGGTTCAAATTCTTCCTTCATCAGTCTTGCCTTGAACTTTTCTTCGAAGTCTTCCTTGGACTTCATGCAGTATCGGCTGAGTCTAAATGCAGCATGTTCCTGATCTTCCTCTCTTTTCTCCAATTGACGAAGACGTAATGACAGTAAATCTTCTGGGCTCATTCCCGACGTAAATCCTTCTACCATAAATGTTGCTTCTGTGAGATCGAAGGGTAAGACGGGTTCTACACCATGTAATAGATAATATGGTGAATATCCTGTGACTTGACTGGTGGTAACTTTATCAGCAAAAAAGGCTGCCGGCACTTTTGAAGGCCATTGATTCATTTTGTGTTCACAAGCCTTAACAATGGATTCACGAATGATAAAGTGTCCACGTTCAACGACTCCATTGGCTCTCGAATTGTATGGTGATATTGGAATGTGTGGAATATTCATTCTGTCCATAAGATCTGCAAATGCTGCTCTTACTTCTGGGCCATTATCTGTTGTAACTTGCCCTACTGCTCCGTATCTGCAGAATATTTCTTCCCAGAAGAAATTGGCAAGAGTCCTCGAATTTGCTTTTCTGATTGCACGTCCTTCTGAGGCTCTTGATAAGTCATCTCTTGCTGCAACTATATATTCAAAGTCTCCTGCTTTTGGCATGTACATTATGTCAATATAGACTCGTGTCCATATCGTTGAAGGAGTTGATACGATTATTGGCATGCGAACTTTCTTTGTACTGCGTACTTGACATTGATGACAGGATGCGACATGATGTTTAACATCAGCTCGCATATAAGGCCAGTAGAATCTAACCCTAATAGTTTCAAATACTGCAACCTCTCCTCTATGTCCTAATCCTTCATGTGCTTCTGTCATGATTGAAAGTCGCTGTGCTGTCTTGAGGATAACCTTGAGTGGAGGTCGGCTACCATTGCGCTTGAAAAGAATTCCCGCTTTTACAAAAAACTGGGAGACCTTCTTGATGAATCTTTTCTGCTGTTGGACTGACACTGCTCCTGGAGGATATTCCAGGGTTTGTAGAAACTTGAATATATCCAGAAGGGTCTGGTCTTGCTTTGATACTGTTGATGCTAATACTGACGGAAGTGTTTTGGGACTATACCAGGATAATACAGGCTTGTCCACCGAAATTTTTAGTGGCTTGGTTCCTATGTACAAGGCAATATCATCCAACCATGCATCATCATCAAAGTCAGGTTTCTCATCATCTGCCAATTTTCTACGTGACAGTGCATCTGGTCCCTTAAATTTGTTTGCTGGAACATGGACTAGCACAAAGTCAAACATCAAAATGCCTTGAATCCAATGATTGACTGCTGCATTTGGCTGGATGTCTGGAGAGTTTAACATCCCCTTGATATACTTTGCATCTACTTCAACATAAAAGTTACGTAGTCCTACAATATAAAGACTATAATGCCTTAAAGCATGATACAATCCAAACAATTCTAGCTTCGGCTGAGAGTAGCGTGATTCAACTTCTGACATGGGCAAGGATCCGTAACGAGCAGGTCGTCTTCGTCCTTCATCATCAAGCTGGGACAAAATAAATCCAACTGCCACATAACTTGAGTCAACTGATAGAATTACAGGATTATCTGAGTGATAGTCAATAGGATGTAAGGCTGGGGCCGATGTTGCTAACTTTTTAAGGGTGTCAAAAGCTTCCTGTCTTCTTTCATTCCAAATGAAGGACTCTTCATGTCTTATAAGCTCTGTCAGGGGTCTGGCTATCTGAGAGTAATTTGGAATCCAAATTCTCACTGTGCCACATAATCCTAAGAAGCCTCTTACTTCAGTGGTGTTTGTCAATGGAGGCCAAGATAAAATCTTCTGAACTTTCTTGTCTTCTGGGACCCTTCCACATGGTGTACACTTTTGACCGACAATGAGCACATCGGGTCTGGCTATTTGGGCTTTATTAGGGGCAAATGTCCCACCTGCATGCTTAACACGATGCATAATCCGATGCACATCCTGGGCATGTTCCCAAATAAATCTCCGGATTCCTGAGTTTTCTTTTAGTTTCTCTGGGTTTCCATTCTTGTCAGGATAAATAGTCTTGGGTCCTCTGACTCCTAAATCATCAATAAAGATATTGGCCTTATCGGGAATTTCTGGCTGCAGGATAAATGTCATACAGTTCTGAAATTCTGCTGGAGAATTGGTGAATCCCATTGGTATTGAGGTTATTCTTAATAGGCCTAGAGGTGTTCTGAATGCTGTAAGATCTCTGCTCCTGGGGTCAACTTTACGTGCGTCAAAACCCCAGAACAAATCGAAGACCGTACTACATGCACGTCCTGCGAAGGGTTCAACAAAATCATCTACAATTGGAGGGAGACCTGCATCTCGAATAGTGACTTTATTGAGGGGCTGGAGATCATAGACAATACGGAGTTTACCATTTTTCTTTAAGACACAAAACCAACTTGAGCAGTATGCTGACTGACTTGGTTCATATACACCTGCTGCGATTTTGTCTTTAAGCAGTGCTATGACCTTGTCCTTAATGCCTGGAGGAATGGGAATATTCCTACAGACCCAAGGTGTATGAGGGATAGTCGGAATTATATATGGCGTAAAGTATGACTCTTTAAGAGTACCACGTTCAGTCTCCGTAAATGCTAGAGCATCCCAATTTAAGCACATAATATGCTGGAATAACTTCTCTTCTTCAGGCCAAAGGAAACCTTCTCCATTTACATTGAGCAGGTCCATTTGTTCCTGAGTCATGCGATTAGACGGGATAAATTGAGGAGGATGTGGCATCAATTCAGGCAGACTGCTAAGTGGGTCTTCCGGAAATCGCCGAGAGACTCAGGCATTTTCGGGGAAAGTACCAGCCACTGGTCAAATTTTCTTATCCACTCTCTTGTAGGCCGTCAATATCATGGAATTTGATTTATTTAAATCGGCGCTCGTATTCTGCGTCGATTGGTGAAATAACTGAGTGGTTTGGTTGGAAAACGGCTGCTCTAGAATTACTTTCATGCGGGACTGTTGACTTAGTGCTGGCGTCGCGCGACACATTGGGCGCTTAATTAAATCGAAAGGCGAGAGGAGTCGTGATAATATCTTGGGACTCGAAGAGTCCGAGTTCTTGCTGGGAAGTATGTTGTAGAACATTGTAGCTATAAGTTCTGAACTTTGTTTGAAGTGCTGAAGTCTGTGTGTGTTGAAACACTTTGTAACTCTACTGTACCTCGAGAGTCTTAAGGGAGTCCGTCATCGGACAGGGAGATCACGCGAAATATTGCACAAACCGGGCATTAGATTCCAGTAAACTACGATACAAAACATGTACGCGGACACTGAACGACTGCCGAGGGTGCGAATTTTATTCCACCTCCTCAAACTCCTACTAACTTCCACGAGAAATTGAAGTACTTGAGGCCTGAACAAGGCGCGGTGAACGAACGAATGGCGAGGCGGACGAGGTAGCGTCAGGACATGGTAAGGCGGCATAAGTCGACCGGCTGCGAAGTGCGCAGCGACGGCGTAAATGGGGGAATGGAGGCGAGGCAGGGATCGGGCGACTTACCGAGTCGCGAGCCATACGGCCCTCCCGTCACCCCAAACTCTCTCTCCGATGTGTCTCCGGGACACGCCAAGGGACCACTACTTGAAATTGCGATGGATCGACTGCTGGGAGTACTCGCGCAGGCCGAGATCGGCGTGAGTACGGATAGGATGGGATAGACTGGGAAATCACGACGAGGTTAAGGAATTTGATGAAATGAGTGTGCCGTTGGGCAGCGCAGTTTGACGGCATCAAGACACGGTAAGAGGCGATGTAGCCTTGGGTTTTTGAGGGATTTCGTTCTTTTTCTGGGCCCAGGTAAGTACGTCGTGTCGAGTTCAAGCGAGGTGCACGACTTACTTGGGTTTTTCGAGATTGTTGACGAGATGGATGGACAACGAGGCAAAGCGAGTCGGAATCTATGTAAAAGGTTGCACGGCTTATGGCGATCGTGCCGGCGCGCGTTCGTTATACACAAGAATCTAGAAAATTTAAAACGAGGCGAGGTGGAACAGGGAATGGGCGAGGTCGCGCGAGTTAGCCAAAGCTGACTCGAGGCAAAACCGAGGCCACTTACCTAGAGCCTCAACCTATCTTACATTTCATCCTGAACGAACAAACGCGAAGTCGAGCGAGTTGCGAGGTGAGTTCGAGACGAGACGAAGAAGGAATGGATGAGCTCTAAGGCAGAAGGCAGAAAGGCACGAGGCAAAAACGTACCTCTGGCAAAGTCCGGCTGACCCTACGCTGGGGTCACAAGTGACTTTGAGGAGGGGATCGTGGATTTTCATTGATTGGGGACCGAGTAATACAATTGCTGACTAGAAAATTCTTGAAGGAGTCTTAGATAGCCCTAGAATACAGAATATAGAGTCGAGATGGGAAGGAAAGGGAAGTGAGGGGGGATTAAACTTGATTTTCTTGATTTTCGCGAGATCGAGAGGACTTGGGCGAAATATGAGGCTGCGCGCGGGGAACTTGGATATGAGCCATCCTAGGGCTCGAGAATGAATAAGTAGAACATACATTATATGGATTGGCCACCGTACTCTTCGAGTTGCTGGTCAAAAACCTCCAAAGAACGGCACTCCGCGCGGCTGAGGCGTTGGAAATACGCTTCGTTGGCTGGACGAGACTCCAAAATTCCCAAATCCACCAGCTGCTTGATAAGGTGGTCGTCGCCAAAGCGACTCTCCGTGAGGAAATGGACCGCCTCCGAGAACTTGCGGTGGCCCCATAGCTGGTAGACGCTGGACAGAGCTATAAGGAACGTAACCTCTTGAACTCGGAAGAGAGACGGGCGTGGCGGGGAAAGGATTCGGCGAGCAGTCTCGGCGCGCAAATGATGGGATGCTGGGCCCACCAAAAACATTCATTGGGCGGGGGTGAGTGGTGGAGGTAACAGGATAATGTCCAATACGTTGAGGAGGTCGATAATAAACTGATGGAGGCGCTGATGCCAGAACATGTACACCTTGAGGTTCCAGCCTGCCCGCGTCGCGTGCTGGACTGTTAGCTGGTCGTTGGAGCGGTCAACGCGTAAAGGGTCCTCCAATCGGTCGACGGGCACTCTGTCTTGTGCGCGCGGGAGGTCGTGGTTCGTGAGGGTTGCCGTCGGAATTGGCTCCGACGCCCGGCCGTAAAGGTCGGGGAACAAATTGCGGAGGACTTGCGGATCGAGCTGACGGAGCTCGTCGAACAGGCTGGCGAGATATGGGACGAGCGTCGCGCGCGCGCTGGGGATGTTTTCGTCTGACTTGTCTGAATTAGACTCGTCCGTCCTGGGAGACTGCCAGGACTCACCGTAAGCTGCCTCGCCCTGTCCACCATTCTCCACTATAGCCGGTCCTTCCCGCCGAAATTCGCGTGGCGTCGAGGTGTTCTCGGTGGGTGTAAAGCCCATCGTCGGCGTCGCCGGTGAGTTCGACAGTTCAGGCATCGTGCGAGTGGTAGATGAGAAAGGCGTGAGCAGCGGGAGACTTGACTCGCGGCTGCTAATCGATAAGTGGGCCAGTGTGTTGACAGAGTCGTCGGACTCGTCGCCTCTGGCATCCTCCGAAGCAGGGTCAGGCGTCGAGCGGAAGAACGAGTCATCCTCGTCGTGAGCGATTCCAGCCTTGTCGAACAGTGGCATTGGCGTTCTGGAGCATGAAGCGGGGTTCATGATAGGATGGGGATAGACTGGGTCGGCGAGCGCAGCGAGTACGACTGGCGACTGGGGCTGAGAGCGATTTGAGTCGGCGGACTTGGCAACACGAGTCGCAACGTCTTGAGCAGGGCGCGAAGGCTGCGCGGACTGCGAAGCGACATCTTTGCGGGGTGCAGTATCGAGCGAGACTGCTGCAGGCACGATGCGAACAGTTCCAGAATTAAAATGAGGCCTTGATTGAGACTTAGCGGTAGACGTACCAGAGTCCACCATCATGCGGGATCCTCCATCGCTCGGGTCGGATTCGTACTCCATACGAACGGACGGCTCCTCGAGTTCCTCCAAGACGTCGATAGAGCTCTTGCTAACTTTCTTGATGGTCTTCTTGCGAGTGATAACCGCGGGCTTGTCGCGCAGCTTCGGGTCTTCCGGGGCATACAGATCTTCAATATCGATGATGTCAGAATCATCTCCGCGGCACTTCTTGGAGCTGCAGGAGCTGGAGCTGTGGCAACTCGAGCTGTCATCAGACTTCGCCTTGCGCTTGAGCTCAGCGTCACGCGTCGAGTCGCGCTGCGGGATAGGCGGGCACTGGCCTAAAGGCGCGGGAGAACGGTCGTCACGAGGCGAACGAGGGTCCAAGAGGCTGGCGAAGATAGGGAAATCATCGGCGCTGGGCGAAATGAAGGATTGGGACATAGCGTACCGCGTAGACAAATCCCAAATTGAATTTTCACGTTGAAGTTGCGCTGAGTGGAAAGAGACAGTCTGCGGCGTCGAGGGCTGCATTGAGACCAAGCCTGAGTACTCGCGAACGATCTGCGAGAAAGGCGCGATGGCGGGACGGTCGCGAAGGAGCTGGGAGATCGGCGGCAGAGGGGAAGACAATGGATGGGGTGTGTCGAATAAAAATGGGACTTGCAGTGTTGAAGGCCAAGGCACGACACCGGGACCGGAAGCCTGCCGTCGAAAGAAACGTACGAGGGCCGAGCCATACTCAATATTTGGGGGAGCGTTCGGTGGGAAAACCATCTGGGCGACGCGGAGTAACAGGAAATCATCGAACTCCTCACCGGTAGGTCCATCCTGCCCTTGCCGGCCTAAGGGAATACCGGATCGCGAGGAGAAGAAGGTGTCGCATAACGTACCCTGGCGCTCGAGATTGGCCTCGTCGCTGAGTCCGCAGAGAATAGACTCGTAGAGTGAGCGTCGGTCACCCGCGTCAGTTAGACGGGCAACTGGGATAGGGTTGCGCTGCTCAGGGATGGAGGCGAGGTCGAGCTGGAGATTTCCGAGGGAGAACTGAGGCGGGCTGCGGGAGGACATACGAAGGGGAGAGAGTGTTGGGGGTGAGAATTCATTAAGCGACTCACGGAGCTTTATACTAAGCAGATACTCTATTTCTTGCCATGTGAATTGAGTACTTACTGGGAATCCGCGCAGGCGCAAGAGTCCTGCAGCAGCTTCAAGATCTGCAAGTGTAAAGGTCGGCGCCAAATTGGAGGATGCATCCGTGCCTGCTAAGATAAGATCGATCTCAGATTCTTCCGTTCCGTCATTGATCGGATCTGAGTTCTCGCAATCCGAGATTCGAAGTCGATCGAGATACGTCAGATCGGGCTCGACTGTGCACGCAAAGACCCGCGGCATCATTTTTCCTTCAAGATACTTTGCTTCCGCGTCGTTAGGTGGATGATAATCCACCATAACTTCAAATCGGGACTTATCGACGTCCCAAGGATCCTTGAATACCAGATAAGTCCCTTCAGATCTCTCGTCAATGGTCACGAAATTCTGACGCTGCCAGGGTCTTCCGAGGAGCAGCGGGAAGGGTACATGGTCACCCACAAACATATCAGCTTCAGTGTTGAGGTTTCCGATAGCCAAAGGTACGTTGGTTACTAATCCTACTAATTCCTTTGACTGACCGTTCGCGTCCTTCATTTGAATTGTCTTAGAAATATCGCACGGCAAGCCAATCGCCTCGCGCCAAACACGTTTATTTATGACATTAAGTTGCGAGCCCGTATCCACAATAGCGGTAATGTAATTCTTGCCGCTTCGTACTTTTATCCGGATGAGATCCCCTTGCAGATCGTGGTGGTTCACTGAGTCAATTCTGATCTGTCGGTAAGTCACGCCGCCTTGTTCATTCGCGCGCGATGCTCGGCGCAAGGACTGCGCGACCTTCGAGAATGCGTCATACCAGACGGATTCAGACTCGTCAAGATCCGACGAGTCTCCCACAACGGCCACTGCGCTAACAGGACTGTAAGGTGCGACTTCACTTGCTGGCTTATACTTAATGCTTTCTGACAATACCTGCGCGACATCTTTAGATATTCCTATAATTTCTCCAACCTTCAGGGCTACAGGTGTGTCCAAAACTCGGGCTAAAACTTTCGAAGGCTCGACTACTGACGAAATCGCGGACTGCTTAGGCATCCGTCGCATCTCCGCGGCATCTCCTTTTCCTCCGCCATCCACATGCTTCACCGGCGCGGGGCGACTGCGACGAGCTCCCGTCTCGCGCATCTCAACATCATCTCGGATGTTTTCATCACGCGTGCCGTCAAATGCCGGGGTACGCGTGTCGACTGGATGGATTGGATCGCGAACGGGCAGGGTTTCTTGGCGCGCTGGTGAGTCATTTGTATTCAGTCCCTCTTCAGATTCATTCCATGAACTTCGGGCTCTGGTCCTTGGATGGCCAGAGATCTCTCCAGGGATCTTCGAGGCGTGCATAGGCCTTGGTGCCGATGTATTGTCTTTTGATTCCGGCGCAGGCTGAGGTGGACTCATGTGGGTGCTGCCAGAGGCTGGACCAGACGAGTGTCATGAATCACCCATTGGTCTTCTTCATTCCCTTTGTTCCCTATATGGACACTCCCTTGTTATGTCCCCTTGTTCTCTGTTAGGATATCCCTTGTTCCCCTTTAGGATATCCCTTGTTCCCCTTTGGGACATTCCTTGTTCCCCTTCCCCTTGTTCCCCTTTCAGGATATCCCTTGTTCCCCTTTGGGCTATCCTTCCAGTATATATAGGGCTACCTTTCTGACTGGCTTCCTCAGTTTGTCCACTTGACTCTCCAGTCCCATTGTACCCTAGACATTCTCAGCCTGTCTCTACTCTCTATGACATCCTCTGCTCTTTGATCCTTAATCCCTTGGGGTGACTTGGATGGCTTCACTGTTCCCCTGAACCCAGTCTTGACAACGAGGATCCGCGAGCGCGGGCTCGTTGGGCCGGACTCAAAGGAGGTACGTGAACTCCATCGAATAAGTCCCTTTTTGCTTGTGTTCCTGCTGACTCACGTGTACTGGCTCGCGTACTGACTTTCCTACCGCCTTCAACAGGAAACACTTCGACATCGCTACCACTATATTCACCAGGAATGAAATAACGAGACGGTGCGTCCTCGTCTGATAATTCAAAGTCACTCAGGCCTACCGCAGTAACATAATTTGTAGAGGGCGCCGCACGCTGAGCAGCTTGCTCGCATTTAATCGCACTTAGGAGAGTCTCACCGGGCTGGCATCGAACACGCTGTCCATTTGCATAGGTGTATTTACCATCAAGATCGCGTACTAACATTCGCTTATCGATGAGCCTATGCAGCTCGATACAGTTACCCATACCATGTCCGCGCGCTCCGCACCCAAAGCAAGTTATGTCCCCTCCTCGAAAGGGTGGACTCTCCTGCATTGTCGGGACCGGCGCCGGCTGCGTGAGGCCATTTGCAGACTGCGAGAAACCATTCGTGGTCATACGGGATCGATTGAAGGATGGACGAGGCGTCTGCGAGGGATTCTGAACGTGCGGAGGCGGATCACGCTGGAGGATCGTCTTTTGCGGCATAGATGTATGATTATTATTGCTTATACGAGGTTGGATTGTCGGAGGGGCAGTCACTTCCCTTACGCATTCATCGAGTCGAATTGCCTTAAAATATACGAGACCGTAATTTGGATCATCTGTCGGCATTGAATTAAGTTGCTGGATTAAATCTTCAACTTGTCCTTTATCTTGCTGTCTTGGGGAGGGCGATCGCAGTCGATTCTTCGGATAAAACTTGATGGCTTCATCATGCTTCTGGAATTTAACTCTTCTGTCCTTCTTGTATCTAGAGGACTTAGACTTCTTCTTGATGTGCTCATCCTCAGAGGTCTCAGAGTCAGAATCATCACTGTCAGAATCTCCTGACCAGTTTGTTCCTATGCTCTCCTCAAGACCAATATACCCTGCATCTTGCTGGAAACTATTGCGAAGGAGAATCCCTTCAGCAACTTCATTGACTTGTTCCATGGTAAATGGCTGAGTATGATCATGGTATGGATATTTCCCATGAATGCGCTGATCAATTTTGGCAAGAAGTCCACTTCCAATGCCCATCCAGAAGTATAAGTCTTCTTCTCTTTTATCAATCTTGTGGGCCTTCCTAAGCCAACCTGAAATACTGACAAAACCTCTGCAGTATTTACGCCAGGCTCCCATATCACCCATTCTCTTATACTGAGACTTCTCAACAAAGTCGACTAAATCTTTCTTGGAATATCGTTTATTCAAACGATCTGCATCGAAGTAACGAGCAATATCTTTCTTAAGCTGAGCCCAATTAGGGGTCTGGAAACTATTCAGAGCCTCAATTAAGTCTGCTGCCTTTCGCGAGCAGTACTGAACTACAAGCTCACATTTTTCTGCATCAGTAACTACATTGTTCTGATGACAAAGAGATTCAAAGGTCCTCAAGAACCTATCCACCAAGTAATATTCCCCTTTGAACTTGAGGGGGGCATGCTTGGTGCCAGGCAAGGGCATCGTAAGTGCTGATGGAGTAGCTGGATTCTGCATCGGATTTTGATTTGGATTATTCTGTGTTTGAATTGGATTTACTGGATTTTGATTTTGAATCTGAACTGGAGGAAGCTGAACTGGCTGGAGAACTGGAGAATGATGGCTAGATGTCACTGGAGAATGTGAACCTGTATCAGAATCCAAAAATGGAGAAGATGGAGGTCCTGAATCAGATTGGGATGTCAGATGGATGTCAGGCTGATCAGTCATGGATCAGAAAGGGGATGGATTTAATGGATAATACGAAATCTTGCTGTGATCTTGAATTTTCTCTTGAAGGGACTTGCTGAGCACTTGCTAGAAACAAGGGCTTAAAACCAAACAAAGAACCCAAAACAATCTCCCTCGCGGTGGGCTCCAGATGTCGTGACGGTGGCGTGGTTCGAAGGATATGAGTATATATTCCAGGCTTATAAACAACCCAAAATATAAATCAAATCACACTACCCTAGATACTATCAGGTTTTCCACTTTCCCAGATGTACCTAGTCGTTCAAGGAGTTTATCAGGTTTTTCTCTTTGTTGTATGGTTGAGCAGCTCTTTGTATGCTTCTCTTTGCTAGTGCTTATTTTGTGGGTTTTATAGCAGAATTGCTTGGCCTTGTGTATGCTCCTACAAATAGAACCAAACAAAACTTCAGAATAACTGGGTCGTAAAAGTCGTAAGAGTGCCGAAACTCCGAGAAGGCTTGAGCTTGAAGTGTCGAGACTTGAGATCGTAAAGGTCGTAAAGGTCGTAAAGGTCGTAAAGGTCGTAAAAGTCGTAAAGGTCGTAAAGGTCGTAAAGGTCGTAACTTGGTCTTGCGTGAACTGAAACTGGATGGCGATATTCAATACGTACTACGGACGTCGAATGGAACTAGACTTGAATCGATGAGTTGCTTACGTACCACAGACGTAAAAGCAAAGATAGGACTTAAGTGAACCAACTAACTAACTAGCCTTCCAATCGGTCTAGTAGCTAAACTTACCTTAACTCAAATGCTTCACACTTATTCTCACTCTGGAGATGGTGGTTTAAAGTCAAGTGGTTGATTGGGGGGGTTAGGTCAATCTGGAGCTCCTTATATACCTTTTGGGGCCCCGAGAATGAACTTCCATATATGTACATGATGCTACACTACTGTGAGAACTATCTACTATGTATGTAACCTTAGAGTATTTCCTGCATTTGTTAGTGATTTATAATGAGCTTTATAAGCAAACTTGGCTTTTGTAATGCTGCATTCCTTGCTTATTAAGTGCATTTGTAATCACGTTCTTGCTTACTGATCTGATTCATAATCACATTTCCTGCTTATAAATCCACTTTCTTAGCACTCTGCATGCTTTATAATACATCTTTCCTGCTCTGTAATCCCAAATCTTGCTTTGTAGTCAGAGATTCTGCTTTATAAGCTTTGTTTATTACCCTTTGACACTTTATCAGTGCTCTGTAAGCAAATGTGCTTACAAATCCACTGCTCTGTCGGCCTGTGGGCTAGGCAGACTCATCACTTGTAAACTTGTTGAACCATGAACTAGAGCTATTCTTTATTCTTAGACTATTTACAAATTTGAGTATTTATTTTTACTCAATTGTTACAGTTATTCAGACTTAGCTCTGAGTCCTGGCACTTGTTCTCATTCTATTACTAGACATAGAATAGCTCAAGTTTACTTTCAAATATCTTTAAGATTTATCTAGCTTTACTGTAAACCTTCAAGCTTTCTGAACATGTCACTGAACGAATGTATTCCATCATGACGAACAAACTACGGACGACTGCTGCATGTGACGTATAGTATGCGTGCTCATCATAGCCGAGTAAACAATAGTAGTAAAGTCCACGTAGCACTTCCTAACTTGTGACGGATGAGGAAAAATGATGAAGTCGACGAAGGAGGGTGCGATGGGACAGATGGTCGTGTGATTAATGCAGAAGGTCCGAATAGCTCGCGCGCAAAGATCGACATGCGGAATATGATGACAGATAGCATAGATGCGAAAATGAGTGACGACGATGTGATCGCAAGCAAAGCATGAGACAAAACAAAACATACGAGCAGTCCATGGCTGCATTCCCTCTCCTCAGATGTAGTACCGTTCCTTCCCTGTCAAGATATCCATCTTGCATGACCACCGCCGCAACTGCTCCACCCTCTCCACATCCTCAGGGTCGACATTGTCGGGGAGGACGAATGGCCAGTTGTGGATCTGCCTGTCACCTGCCGGGTCGAACGGTTCGTGGATGTCGATCGGATGGCGGCAGCTAAGGAGAGCGAGGATGGGATAGTAGCGAGGGAGCTCGGTCCAGATGCGAGGGACCACGAGCTGGACACTCGTCGGTTCGTACCCCCGAGTGTCTTTACGCTCTGCTCGGAAGTGCACCCAGGTTGGGCCGACGTGCGAGATCTTGGCCAAGCGAGCTCGGGTGGTGAGGGTGGTCTCCTTGTAAGTCAGCACCAGCTCGACGAGCAGGCCTTTGCGGATGTGAAGGGATGGGCACTGCATGACGAACCAGCTGAGCGAGTAGGCAGGATACCGTGCCTCTACCGAGAGATGACGATAGGAGGAGGGATACGTGAGGTGGTCATCATCGTCGAGGTCATTGACGATCTGGAGAGGAGAGGAGGGACGAGGTGGTAGGGCATGCTGGTCCGGTGGGGCTATGCCACCTGGCCGTTGACACGAGGCAGGGCGCACGGCACTTATCGATGCTCTGCTCGAGATAGACATCCTGGGGAATCCTGACGTGGGCTGTACACCTGAGATGACCGAATTAGGTAGCACGTGGCAGGTGTATTCGTGGGTTACTCGGACTTCGATGGGATTGTCCTTGAAGATTGGATTGACGAGCAGCGGATAAAGCTGTGCATCAAGAGATGAGCGGTGAGGGCAGAAAATACCGAGCATGGTTGCCAGGTGGCACTGTGTGTCAACGCGAACCCTTTAATATCATTCTTGCTTCCACATGAATATTACTGAATCTTAAGATCGGGCGCCAGACTGCAGGTTGATGGTGATCGGGATCTTGAATCTGGGTCTCGACTTGGTCCGGTCGCTTGGTTCTTGCCGATCAGGTCCCATAGTGTTCAGCAACCCATTTATCGGCCCATACTGATCTATCGCATACCGATACCGATCTATCGTACAATTTTAATCACTGAATCACTCAGGTCGATGATCAAAACGGGTTTTGTTCACGACAACGGCAGACACGTGAAACGTGCTATCCCCCCCTTGCCCATCCTCCTGATCTGCAGCGCTCTCAGCATACAACGGGGCCCCGGCTTGCACTCCTGCATCACCCTCTGTGCGACGGCCAGCATTCGTGCCACTTCTCTCAGCATTCCCATGATCTTCTTCCTCACCATCTCCATGTTTCCATTGTAGAAACGCCACCACAAGGGCAGGCATTTCGGCATCCCAATTTCGATGAAGTGCACGAAGCCGCTCGCACCACGTGCGCTGGTCCCAGGGACGACGGAATCTCTGCCTTCTGGAGATAATGTTATTTAAAAAAGCTCAACGCATGTATTGTAGAAAACGACTCACCCGTATGCTGCGTTTGTGAGCTCAAATGCTACCCTCAGTCGATCCCCAAACTCGCCGCCCTCATGAGAAATCTCCGGGGCCGCATCATCGTCATCGTCATCAGAAACCCACCCGGCATTGTTGTACGTATCGTCCACCTCTGTTGGAATGCCTGCGAGGTCGTCGGGTGCACCTCCATTGCTCCGAACCTCTCGGTCAATCGCACGGCGGACATCCGACGGCAGAGCTGCGAGTGTGTGTTAGATAGGTGCGATAATGAGATAATTACTGAATTAAAGCTCTTCACCTTGCAGCACTTGCGCTCTGTTGCGGAGCATTTCATCTCGCTCTGAGGCAACTTTGCTGCCGGTCTTGACAACTGTATGCAGCCCGCCATTGGGACTGGCGCGTGCTGATTTCACCTTTATTTTCTGCGAGACTTTGGGCATACGGGAGGTCTTTTTCTTTGAGGTGGAATGAGTGACCCGTCGACTCACAACATTACGAGTTTTCCACTTACCTGGTTTGCGACTTCACTCGAGGACCTTGCGCGAAGAAAGTATTGATCTGTGTACTAAGCGCCTGTAGCGCGAACAATCAACGAATTTCAGCGCTTGCGCTGATGCACGGCGATGATCGATGAAACTTGCAAGCTAGCGCCCACAAGCGCCCACGAGTCAAAGGCGTTAATATTGATGACCACTGCACTTTAGCTTGGAAGTTGCATATGGCTATCATGTTCTCTACATCTCAGTCCAATACGCCGAGAAACTGACTCACTTTCAACCCTCTGTATGCTGCATATCCACATATCATGTCCCGCACGCACCCATCCATTCCGGCGCCTCGGCATCTCGTGATGCACTCGGCTGTTCAAACGTTCAGGCCTGCAGCCTCCGAACATAGGCCCGCCATCCCGTAGGTACATACTTAACATTTGCTAACCCTCGACATTATGCCATCTCAGCGAGCATCGAGGGACTCAGTCTACTCGATGCCTATTACCCTATGCAGTATGAAGCTTTGCGTATCCATCACTCTCAGTGCAACGAGCCCAAGCGCAGCAGGTGCCATAGCAGCAGCAGGGTCAGCACAGGTAGCAGCAGGACTATCTGCTTGCCCAGAAAGCCAAGGTGCGCTCTGACCGTGTTTGCGTATAGGTCAATTATGAACCTATGGTAGATACGCCAGCTGCAGGTGAGGTAGGAGTCAGAATGCAACGACATGGATGCCCGCGCAGCAGGAATACATACGGTGAATGCCGTGCGAGTGTGCGAGCTCTCCTGCTCACACTCATACATCACTTATTGCCCGCTTCGCCGGGTACCTGGGCCCATCGCACGTGGTTCATCGCGCCTAGGATCCTGCGCGTCGCGCGTCGTTAGACTTGACATGTGTTCAAGCAGCTGGGGCGTACCGCATCGCACAGGCACAAACAGCATTTGCGCATTCGCGTTGTCTCTGCATGGCCTGGATTTGCTGGCCCATCCATGCACGCACACAGTCCCATCGACGCAGGCCACCCCATCGACGCACGCCGCTCCATCGACACATGCCGCCCCATCGACGCACACCGCCCCATCGACGCACGCCGCCCCTTCGACGCACGCCTCCTCTTTGACGCATGCCGCCCCGTCGACATAGGCCGCCCCACGCACGCAGGCCGCCCCATGCATGCATGCCGCCCCATCCCCGTACGCCTTGTCAGGCCAACGGAGAGGCTGGACCTGTACCCAGCAATGTCCCAGCAGCACTGCGCATCCCTACAATGCTGTTCCATCCCCAGCCGCACATTTTTTAAATGCGGAACGACGCGCTGACACCATGCTCCCGTTGACCCGCCATGGTAAGGTGGACAGCAAGCCCCCACGATGGGCGAGGCCGTCGAGCTCTCTGTGGTGCTCCTTGCAAGGCCCCATGGTCAGGCTATATGGAGCAGACATGGCCGCCATTACTGTGTTCAACCGGTCATTGTTTCAGTGGCCAGCTCCTTACTCGTACCTTGCCCACTGCTCTAATTACGGATTCTCTTTGAAATAAATGTATGCTACATACCTCATAATCGTACATGACAGTTGGTAGGGGCTCGGGGGATACAGATGCACCACAACACGGGCCCGAGCATGCTTTGCTGCAGTAGGGCTCATGCCTCAGGGGCCGCTGTGCTGTCGATGGGGTGTACCACAGTGAATCGACGTTAACAAATTCAGGTGATATTAAATCATGACTGTACTCGCCTACATTGTGTGTTATAACCACACTAGAAGTTTATGAGCGACGAAGTATTGTATGTTGATAGGCATGTGTGCAGGCGAGTTGCTGTGGGTGCAGTTACTAGCGAGACGCGTCGACCGCATTGACCTGCATGCAATACTAACAGTTTGGCATTGAGGCGTATTACTTTGTACACCAGTGCAGCGTCATTCGAGCTTTTCTTCTTGATTTTTTTCTCTATTGGTGGGGGCAAATTATGGGAGTCTGTCAAGGTCATTTTGTTTCGAGGCAGCCACTGATAATTTAGTTCTAGAGGGTATGTACAATGTTTTTTTCTCGGAGCCGGAGCTTTCCGCAAAGCGCTCAGGCGCACTGTAGTCCAGGGGCACTGATTTCCACCCTTGACCTTGACCATCATCTCTCCTATTTCAACGTCCAGCTAATCTCAAATATCATGGGCTTGCCGCGAGCTGCTCCATCTACGTACTATGCCCGGTAAGTCTCTGCACACTGAGAAAAGAAAATCTACTGAGCACACGCCCGTAGGAACCGAGCCAGAATTAAAGCTCAGTCTAGGGATTACAATTATGTGAAGCGCTGTGGGCGACGTAAGATTAGTAAAGCGCAGCGAGCAACTGTAGAGGCCGGTCGCCGCCAGGAACTTCTTGGAGTAGCGCGGTTAGTGGGTTCCTTCCGGTTTATCTGCCCAATAGATGCTGAAAGCGCTCATAGTACATATGCGGAGAGAATCGCCCTTGATGCGTGGAGGGGATACGACCCTGCCGTTAAGCCTGACATGCGCGAGGTGGAGCGGAATCACCGGGGAGCTCTTCGTATGCGCCTGTGCTTATTACATAGGGAGCACCCGACACGAAAGCAGGCCAGTATCGCATATGCACGTGAGATCGAGGAGAAACTACTCGATGCCATGGAGAAGACGCATAGTTATCTGCACGACCTGAAGACCAGCCTATTTTCCCTTCGCAATGAGCAATTCCTGCATCGCCAGCGCCGGCTTGTGGTGGGCTATCACCAGAAGCTGGAGTATCTAGGCCGGGGAGATGATGCTTACGAGGCAGCACTCAGGGATCATCTGTTAGTTTTAGAGGGCCACTGGTGTGTACTGCGCTCTTTGACCATGCTCATAGTAATGGCTGACGGGCGCACCCAGCGTTGATCGTGTCGCGTTTGAAGCCCTCTATGGCTGGTGATTGTACGTGGTCATGGGTATAGGGCTGAGGTGTAATGTAGGGCAGTAATATTGAATTTTTATACTGTATTTCGATTTGTGTGCTGCAGGTCCTCGAGGTTAACACAAATCGTGTCATGAGGCTCACAACCTGGAGCCACTGCACCGGCGCGTCTCGACACGGTCATGTGATACAATCAACATCTTCAATGCCTGCACGTCAAGGGCCACAAATGCGTTATTGTTAACGGTCGAAGACGCCGTCGTCCTCGAGCTTCACTCTCCCATCATCTTCAACATAGGTACGTCTCTCCCTTCCGTACGCTGCATCCCCGGCTTTTTCTTCTTCATTCTCTCTCACTGCGGTTGGGTCTCTCCAAGGCCCTGCCGCGGTGTCTTGTTCTCTCGGGCGGCTGCGCGGTTGAGTCTCTCCAAGGCACTGCCGCGGGCTGCCCCATTTTTTTTTGAGCCCATATTTTTTTCAACCAAGTCTTCTCCTTCTACCTCGAACTTCGGAGGTGCTGAGCTTACCCAGCGTGCCATCTCTCTAACTAGACGCTGCACGTCCTCCCTTCGGTAAATCTACAATGTGCCTGCAGGCGAGTGTTTTTATATCATGTTCTCCGCCCTTGCCAACTAAACTGTACGTTTGACCTAGTTACGATCTGGTCGGACATATGGCACCGTCCCGACTGCTGCTGCCGCTTTCAAGACAAATCTACGGTACAAAGACCTGGTCAGAAAGGCCCTGAAGGTCGACGACGAGCTCGGAGACCTCAATGAAAGGCTGGCTGAGATCGCCGCAGCCGAGGAATCTGGGAGCCGCTCCGATTTGACACGAAGTGTTACCGTGGAGGATGTCGAAGTGCCGGAGAGCTGGGCTGGCTCGTGGTCACCCTTTCTCTCCTTATCCCCCTTGACCACCCCGCCATCCAGTCCCAGCCTTTGCCCCTCAAAATGTGAGGATGAAGACGATCTCTGTGGCATGCCAGAGCTTGAGGATGACGAGCCCAACGATGCCTCAGCGGCACCTCCCACTTCCACAAAGCCCCTGACGATGGCTGCATCACATGTGCCCCCCCTTCACCAAGGCAGCCACACTGCCACAGGTGGCAAACGAAAGAAGCCACGCAAACAAAACCAGGGGCGCAAGGACGGTACGAAGCGCCGACGTGCTGAGCAGCGCAGGGAGGAACGCGCAGCGGCAGCCCGCGTTAAAAACTGGACCGCGCCGCCGAGGACCCATGGCACGGCTTTTGCTAGTCGCCCCCTACCAGCAACCATGACAATGAGCGATGTGGATGCGGACGTCGACTACAGGGTGACAAAAGGCGCGTACACCGCCCGCCGCCAGGAGTCCTTGAACGCGATCCCCTGGGAGCGCTTGGAGTTGGACGCACGGGGCTTCCGATACTTCGAGTGGTGTGGAAGGTACTGTCCCAGCCCCCAATGCACGGTGTGCCCTTTATTGATGCCGTCTTTAGCGTTGCATACACTATACTCGACAACCAGGGCCGCGTAATCGCCGTTCTTGTGCCGCCGCCGCTAGAGGAAGGCGACCGCGACGAGAAGGACTGCTGGGAGGCCTCGATCAAGCGCACTGCTGAGAAGTTTGAAGATAGACGTGCAGAGGCGGAGGAGACCTTCTCGCCCAAGCAGACGTCGCATCGCCGGGGCGACTTCACTGCACTGGCCTCAGGGATTTCGTACAGTGGCAGGCAGACGGTGAGCGCCCCTGTGTTCATTTTTGCTTCCGGCTGACTTGCTGGTACATAGAGGCCCGGCAACCTACGTCATTCCAAGCGTCATGACGAGCTGCTTCGAGGCCTCACCGACGATGCTGATGTGTCTCGCATCACAAATTTCCAAAGCGGTGCGCTGCTTTACTCCCTTCGTGTGTCGCTATCTTACAGATTTTTGATTTCTGTCACAGATGCCATGGCGTCGTACTATCCCAAGGTGTACGCGC
The DNA here is from genome assembly GCA_006506795.2 of Hericium erinaceus. NCBI lineage: Eukaryota > Fungi > Basidiomycota > Agaricomycetes > Russulales > Hericiaceae > Hericium > Hericium erinaceus. The sequence continues at coordinate 1,667,441 of CM021172.1, read as the reverse complement.
ACGTCTATGACTCCCTTCGCGTGCTATCCCAGAGCCAACCTGAGCTGCACCGTAACTTCCGTGGCAGCAGCATCTATCCCACTTGCACCTTCAACCTCGGTCCCAACACCGTGTGCTGCGACCACAATGATTGCAATAATGCCCCCGATGCTCCATGCGCAATCACGGCACTCGGGGACTTCAATCCTGACAAGGGGGGTGAGCTGTACCTGTGGGACTTGGCCCTTATTATAAGGTTCCCGCCCGGTACGACAATCCTCTTGTCGTCGGCGAGCATGCGCCATGGAAACCTACCAATTGCGTCAGGCGAACGACGCTACTCCATGACACAATATTGTCCAGGCGGTTTGTTGCGCTGGGTGCACCATGGTCTCCACCCTGCATCTTCGCTCTCCAAGTTTGAGCGCGCGGCATTGGACGGCAACCATAAAAAACGCTGGGAGACAGTTCTTGGTCGGCTCTCGAAGTATAGCGAGCTGGAGCAGGACCGGGAATGGCTGTTGCAGTGGGAGCAGAACCACCAGAGGGATGAGTAATTTAGCTTTAGTGCTCTATACCTTGTACCGCTTCATCAATAAATTGAGACCCTTTTCTTGCGGCCTGGCCACAGGATTTGATGGCCACCAAGGCTAATGAATCACGCAAGGCTTCAAGCTTCAAGCCACAATATCCAATCCTCGAGCATTGGCAATTGCAATTACAGGGCACAGGCCTATGCACGCACGGACGCTGGCCACAGTTCAAGACTCCGACCGATCGCCAGGGACTCGTCCTCTTCCCCTCCGGCCCCACCCCTCAATTCCTTCTCCCTCCCCCTCCAAAAATCAGCAGAAGATGGTGCAGACCGCTCCCACTTCCTGCAAGAAAGCCCGCCTCACGAAGGAGCAACGCGCTGCCTCCAAGGTGCACACTGACGCTATGTGGGCAAGGATTAAAGGCGTTCGAGACTACGTCCAAGATGAGATTAATTCCGTATCCAATGACTATCAGAAGTACGTACATTCCAATTTGCCATCTGCCTCGCACTCATGCTGCTTTTTAAGACGAAAGGAATGGACCTCAATGCAAATTTTTGGAGGCAGCAAGCTTCTGAAACCGAAGCGTAAGTCCAACGCTTACAACGCCTTCCTTCGCGCTCGTTCCAGGGCGAACAAAGAGAACGGTCAGTCCATTTTTTGTGCAGCTAGCATGTTACTGACCAACCGACAATCAGGCATTGGGACCAATGGGAGACGCACGCTGCCAGAGCTCTCCCGCAGTGCTGCTGATGACGAGGCCTGGAAAAACCTGTCTGCCGAGGAGAAGGCCGGTCTTGCTGCTGATCTGACCAAGGAAAGGGATGAGGATACTGCCATCCGTCATGTCACCGGCGTGCATGCATCACACGATGTTGGACGTACAATGGACACCGTTGAGGCTGAGGTACGTGCTATTTACTTCGTCAACTGGGACGCCATGCTTATCAGAACCTGCGTGATGTTAGATCCAAGGCCTTTTCAAACGGACCGGTGCGCAGTACTTACTGTTTGTTGTGCACAACGAGGTCACAGAGACCTGGAGCGCCCGCATTGCATTCTCGGACAAACTTGAGGATGGCCTCAAGGAGGTGTACAAGGCAACGCCTGAGGAGATGGGCATGAAACTCCAGGCGTACTCGACCAGCGGCATCAGGGGTAAGCAGTGTCTGAAAGCTTTGATCTTCATGTATTGACCACCCCTTGAAGGCGTGCTCAAAGGTTCTGGGGGTAAGAAGAAGACTTGGTTTAGGGGAGAGGCACGGGAGCTGATAACCAAAGGCCTTGGTGAGTGTATCTCTGTTGTGAACAATGATCTTAGCTCACCGTACTCTAGAAACCATTCTCCTCGCTCGTGGGGTGGCGTCCGACAAACTCCCGGCAATGTCGTATTCGGCATATGAAGCCCTGGTCTGCAAATGGGGCATTGAGCTCAGTGGATGGCCAGAGGCTGGCGGAGTATGGGCACCTGGAACGTACAACAAGACTGCCGAGGTCGAGCGCATCTATGTTGCCCTGAAAAACAAAACATGCGTGTGGAGGAACCTGGTGTCACAGATCGCTCCATTTCTCTCCGCCTTCTTCTCTGCCATCAAGGCATCGTGTTGGTCATGTGCTCCAGCAGCCCCATCACATGTTCACTTCCTCACATGACCTGGGGCTATCCTTCACCCATGCCCTTGTTCCCCTTTGGGACATCCTATTGTTCTCCCTCCCATTGTTCTCCTTTTGGCCACCATTGTTCTCACTCTATTGTTCGACCCATTATGGTGTCCATTGTTCTTTTCCCATTGTCGTCCCAGTACTTATAGGCTCCCTGTCACTCGCCTATTTCCCTAGATTGTCCATTTCGTCTGTACCGTACTGTACCTCCAATACAGGTCACTGCGCTGCTAGTCGCTCTCTGCTCTCTCGCTCCCATCATCGCTGGTGACTTGGGTGGTTCTCTGCTGTCTACGACCGCGTCTTGACACCTGGACAATCTCTCATACACCCGCCTCACCTCCCTACTATCGCCCATCATACCTTTCTTCTTCGAACCCTTCACCACCGACATCTTCACCGAATCTCGACATCCATTCCATCAACCTCATCTCCCCTTCCCCATCGCCAACACCATCGAGGGCAGTGCACTCATCCCCCTTCTCCGCTATTGTGCTGTGAAGCGTTGGGAAGCCGAAGGAGTTTGGTTTCGATTGAGGTCGTGGAAACCACGTGCAGGTGCTATCTCCATTGCCTTATACGTTCGAATTCGAGTTTTCTTTGACGTCGACTTGCAAGAATTCACGTTCGGTGCCTCGGACATTGCTTACCACTGTCGCCAACCCAACCGAGGATCCCCTGCAAGTATCCTACCATCGACCTCGTTCCCCTTTTGCACACTAGGTCTCTTCACCCCGGAACCCTCACCTGAGCCTGTGTGGGCCAGAGAACGCCTCGGCCACTGATTCCTCAGAACCCCGTACTCGGACCCCCTGTACCCTCGTGCTCTTGGTCGTCGTCCAGTTGCAGCTGACTTCCTCTAGACCTCACCATTGATCCCACCGACCCCCGTTTCCAGACCACAGAACCATACCCACTTGGCGTCTTTGCCTCGCTCGACGAATACTTCATCTACACCCTTTCTGGCATCGTTCGAATAGACTTTGTCTCGGAGGACGACGACGGTCCCGCACAGTGGTACTTCGCTGATTGTGATGACCAGGCAGACCTCGAGCTTAACGACTTCGACGTCGCAGCCACAGAACACCGCCGCCAACACCCCGCTACCCCACCGCTTCCCACCATTGCCCTTCCTAGTGCAGATTCTCCCCCTGCTCGCACCACACCACTTGTTGTTCCCTCAGGTATTACCTTCAACCCGGTAACCAACAACTACTACGCATACCGCTCCGACACCAATCGGCTTGTAGTCAGTTGGAGACCCAGCCTCGTAGAAGAAAGTGACCTGTGGTTTTGGCAGGCCAGTACCCTCTTCTTAACCACTGCAGAACTTGCACTCTCTCAGGCAGTTATAGAGAATCTCGCTCAGCAACAAACTACCCGCCTCGATACCCTTCGGGCCCCACTACCACCACCTGTTTTGACGCCTACCCCAGTACCAGTCCCCTCACCTGCTCCACCCATTGCTGCTGTTGCATCAACATCCACCGTCAACGTCAAACCAATCATCGCCACAGCTCCCCCTGTTCAGCCATCCATCGACATGTCCAACCCTGAGATCGGCGTCAAACCTGCTCCCTTTGAGGGAGATCGTTCCAAGTCCAAGGAATTCCAGCTGCGTATTCGCTTATTCCTTCGCGCCAACTCTGTCAGGTATAAAGAAGATACCGCCCAGATCTCCCTCTTCCTCGACCTCTGCCAGGGCCCTATTGCCGGCCAGTGGGCCACCCAGCGCGTCGAGGAGATCCTCGAGGATGACGATCTCGTGGCTGCAAACACATCTCCAGCTCACGTTCCCCGTTACGCCAACCTCACTGCCCTTCGAACTCGCTTCAACTTGGACTTCTCTCCTCTCGACGACTCCAAAGATGCCTCCCATGCTATCCAGACCCTCCAGATGGGTACGCGCCCGGTAGTCGACTACATCACCGAGTTTGAGTCCTTCGCCCCTCGCACTGGCTACAATGATGTGGCCCTGATCGACTGGTTCCTGCATGGCCTCAACAGCGCCCTGCGCGATGATTGCCAGCACAGCTACCCCACGCCTACCACCCTGGTCGAGTGGAAGGCGAGGGCCCGTGACAGGAATGCTGCCTACCTCATGCGCACCCGGTTCCAGAGTCCCCGCCCTACAACTGGGCGCACCCTGGTGAGCACTCGCTCCCCTCAATCCGCATCTACTGGCCGATCCCGCACAGTTGCTGCTACAGGTGCCCAACTGCCCAAACTCTCGGAGCCTGACCGTGAGCACCTCAGGCGTGAGGGCGGTTGCTTCCACTGTCGCCAGAAGGGCCATGGCTTTCGCGACTGCCCCCTCAATGCCGATTCCAACCCCCGTGCCCCAATCCCTCGTGTCCGAGCACTAGAAACCGGCTCTGCCCCGGGAGTAGCTCCAGAAGATGCAGCTGCTGCCCTCGCTGTCCCCGCCATCAACAGGTCCATCGCCGACTTATCGTCGCAGTTGAAGGACTTGAGCGAGGATGAGAGGGAAGAGGCAAAGGCTGTGTTAAGGGATATGGTTGAGGGTTTTTAAAGCGCCCCCCGGTCATGTCGTCCGTGGGTGGCAAGAAACATTTCTTTGATCCATCGAATCACTTCTCTGTACTATCCGACCCCTGTGAGCAATCGTATCCATCGTCTTTGCGCATGTCCGCTATCACGCCCAACCGTCAGACACCATCCATTACGCTCCAGGCCAAGATTATCACTACCCCGATCAAGAAACAAATCGACGCTGAGGCACTTCTCGATAGTGGTGCAGAAGGCATCATTATGCACTCTGAGTTTGCCAAGAAACACCAGTTCCCCCTCAAGAAACTCCCTAAACCCTTTCCCGTTCGCAATGTGGACAACTCCGAAAACATCATGGGCTGGGTCCGCTATTCAGTCAACCAGAACATCCGCATTTACGCCAAGGACTCGACGTCCTTCCATGAGGAGACAGCTGAGTTCTATCTCGTTGACATTGGCGACTACGACATTATCCTTGGGACCGATTGGTTACAGGAACACAACCCTGAAATTGATTGGGTCTCTCGTCGTGTCAACATGACTCGCTGCCCTCCCTCTTGCACTCTGAATAAACCCCCGGTCAAGAACCTGTCCACTCGCACTGAACGCCGCCACTCAGCCCCTCGTCCACCAGTCCTCAGCGCTGCTGCAGTACTGCTCCCCCCACCTTGCCCCCCTCCATTGCTCCCACTGCCCCCACCATTTGTCGCTGCTCCACTTCCCAAATAAGATAGGCGACGCGCAAATCCTGCACCCCTCATAGCATTATGTAATGTGGCGTGGGAACCGCCAAATTCACTGGGCATGACTTGGTATACCGCCTAGTCAAGTCGGCGGGGAAGGAAAATGTACAGTACATCTAGTCTATCTATCGGGAAGTGATTTCTTTACTTCTGCTACCATCTCGGGAGGTAAAACGCGATGCCCGTGATACCTCCGATTTGCCCAAGCTGCTTGTGGACCCGACAGGCCTTGTCCATAAGCCGAGATGAACCGTGCAGAGCGGTTAGCGTACCGTCGGATTGTGAGCAACGGAACATCGTCAAGCGATGCCTTGATGTTCCGTTCCATCTCAGCAAAGTTGCTTGTCCGAGGACTGACGTGGTAGCGCAATTTTGCCGCTCCCCAGTACTGCTCAATAAAATTGAGCTCACAGTGAAACTTGGGGTAAAAATCACAGATGTGACCCCGTCTCTCGATGAGCTCTTCGAGAGCAGATTTCTGCCCCGCGAAATCTGCCTGGTGGTAGAGGACCCGACGGCAGCAACAATCGGTGCCGTCCTTGCTGCATCTCGGCACGCATGCCGCGGGAAGGCCATTGTCTGGCCACAGGCCCCGTTCCCGGATAATCACTTCCATGCCCTTGAACCAGCCGGGCATGGTTGGATGATCATCGGGGAAATAAAGCGGCTGTCGGGTACCGTCCGGCAAGATCCCGTCGCACATCTTCGGGCCATCTTTGACATGAGACCATCCGTGCTTCGGCCGCTTCGGCATTTTTGTCGATGAGAGTGCGTCGTCGGCACGCTTCTTGTGATTTAAGGCATTGTCGAACATGAAAAGCCCGGTGGCTTGTCGATGTGTCAGGGCTTCGAAGATGTCAATCGCCTTGTCAGTTTGCTCGAGCAGATGACCATTGTTGAACCAACCATCACGGTTGTTCCCTGCCCTGAAAAATATTCGGGCCTCTCTGACGAAGATTGAGTGACATCCACAATTTTTTGGACTTCAGAACTCACTGGCATTCATGCACAAGCCTACCCAAGTTGGGACAAAGAAAGTCGGACACCATCAATGACTCGCCGTCTCCTTTCGGCTGCGGAGTTGGTCCCTGGCTCGGGTGCGACCAAACTTGCCGCCGGCGATCATTCTGATAAAATGTTGACTCGTCGTGCGTAATGAGATAGAGCCGGAATCTCGGTCCCTGTGGAACAGGAAATCCAGTTGGTGCACTTGCGTTGCCGTCCTGGTCATAATGCACCATTCGTCGCTCATACTCCTTCCAGCGGATAACAAAATTGTTGCGGTAGTCAACAACATCTTCGCGCTCATGCCCGTCAATGTACATTCCATTCTTCTTCTTCCCATAGCGCCAGCTCATCTTGTGGAGCCACCGCTGAGCCGTGCGCACTGAGATCGTTGTCTTCTCATCTGAAAAATCTGAAATCTATATAGCTCACACTCAAATGTATACCATCTATCAAACATCTATATCTACTATCATAGTTACCAAGGCAAGCTATATAGCACTATGCCTCCTATCATAGCATGCATAGCTCTCAGCTTGCATTATATAGGCTATATACTTGCATACTATCTCTATAGGTACTATATATGCTATGTACTCTATGTAGATTCCTACACATGCTATGAGAGCTATGTATGCTATAAGATGAACCATATTTTTGATAGTTTGGGTAGGATCTAGATACTATCAATGATCTGAAGGTTGGATAGCAGTGACATATTTTAATATATAGTCTGATAAGTGTATTTGTCTACAAAGTTGTTTACAAAAAATGACTTGCACCGTTCAAGTACATTATCCTTGGTCCATGCTCTGTCTGCCCTATTCCCAAAGTCTGGAATTAGCTGACAGCTTCTTCGAATGTCAGTCACTTCTACCACTGATACATCTGCACGGTTTCCCTTTGTGGGTACGACATGATACATGTGATGATGTGCCCTCTTTACTGTGAACGCACTATACCACTGAATGTATGCCAAGTGACCAGGCGGTGAAGCTTTTCGTGAAGTGAAAATCATCTGGTTGAAGGCACTTGGAAGCTGAAAGATGACTCGCAAACGACCAACACGAAGTCCTGCTCAAGATTTAGCTTTTGTCATATAATTACCAACATTATAGACATACCTTTAACACCTGTCTCTTCGGCATCATCTCCAACAACCACCAAGACAGTGCTAAATTGAGCAGCCTTACTCGCAGTTGTCGGAATGGCCACCGCAGTATCCATAATAGGAGGAGCATCGTCAAGTTGCAAATGTTGAAGCTTGAACTTGATACGGTCCCAAACCTCGACGTGATTGAAGGGAATAATGATAGGATCATTACGGCGTTGGCGAGGCGAGAGTTTACAGTAAGTGGCAATAAATGTCTCCAGTGCGTGCGCGAAATGTTGAGCATGGTAGTCGCTGATAATACGAGTAAAAAGGACTGATCGATGATTTGCCCGTTTTGCAACAACGTGGCCAGGGATCATAGCGTGAGGAAGTTGCAGTGGTGGAAGGGTATTCCGACGATAATGAAGGTGGACGTCAAAGATAGCAATACGTTCACGGCGGTCAAGCCAGTTTACCATTTGCTCGAGATAATCGCGCTTGTTTGTAGCACGATAGGCATCCTTCGCATAGTCAATATGTAAGCGCTCTGTTGCCTCCGTGTTGTAATTATCTGTTGTCCCACGTTCACGTATGGCGTCAACGTAATGTTGGAAGGAATGAAGCTTCGGCAAGTTGAAATGACCAGCTACAATACGAAAATGTCATTAAGCAAGATCAGGTCATTCAAAAAAGAATAACGCACGTGTACGAGCTTTTAGCTCGAGAAAGATGTTCTTGTCCTTGTGGAAATCATCGAGCGCAGTTTGCATATACAACAGGGTCTCCTCGGAATGACTGTCGTAGACTGCGAGGTGCAAGAACTCTAAAAGAGCACGCGTAGCATTGACTGCACGTGCGGGTGCTTTGCCTACAATGCAGCCTAATAACTGCTTGCAGATCTGCTTGTGCTCGCCACCGGAGACGCGCACAAGACCGTTGATGCCGTTGGTAAATGATCGCACGCCATGCGCGGGTGGCAATGTCTTGAATCGTGCATCAAGCTCCATTATTCCAACAATTGACGTGGCCCAAGCTATGAGATACGAGAGCAGCCCTTGCAAGAGTTGATGTAGAATGTCGGGGGTGATAGCGTCATGAATATCGCTATAGAGAAAACCCTTCCAAAACGGATCAATAACATGGGTAAGGCCCACTGCCTTGAGAACATTCTCTTGACGTGTAGCATTTGGTTGTTGCGCGCCATGCTGTAGACTCTTCAACGTCTGATCTTGTTTTCGACGCTTCCACGGCAACTTGTGCTCCTCGAACTCTATCTCGACAGCGTGGCACTTCGGACACTGGGAGTTTTGGCGTGTGCATGCGACAAGGGATTGCTCCAGGTAGTCTGCCACATACACCGCAATAACAGGGTGACAGCGACGAACAGCCCCATCACCGCTAGTGAGTTCCACTCCATCGCGCTCCGGTCCCCTCAGAGACTCCGTGATAACGGTCAGTGCTGCATGGAAGAGACGCGCCCGGACAGTACGCGCAACCTCCTCGGAGAGTGAAGAGAGATCAGGAGTGGGGAAATAGCCGATAAGCATCTGAGCGTGGAGTGAAGGCTTGCGGCGGATACCTTTTGTGATGTTGCCGATTGTAGCATACATGGGATATGCGGTCTTCTCTCCGCTGTTGAACGTGTTTAGTTGAGTCTTGTCCGAGCTTAAAATAACTGGGACGACGGTTGCGCCGTCGCCTAGTTTTGCCTGCTCGTATGTCAGCTACGATTTCTGTCCACATTGAAGAGAAAGCCTTACCTGTGTGCTCCACCACCAATCGCCCGTATGCATTTCATTGTAGATACGGTCAGCTGGATCTTTCGCCGCACTGCTGTACTGCTTTTCGGGAGCAAATGCCATGTACTTGGTGAAAGCGGGATTGCCATAAATGGTTTTGATGCTCTCGAGCGCGTCGCGGAAGAAGAAGTCCGTCGAGATTGGACCACAAGACTCGTGGCTCACTTCGATAGATGCCGTTTGCCATAGAGCCGACTGAGGCAGTTGATCAATGGTCTGATTGAGAGACCGAGAATCATTGTACGAGAGCTTAAGTGTCTCGCGGAACTGAATGAAAGAATTAACAAATGAAGAAGCCTTAAAATAATCGCGACGTACCCCGGGGATTTTTAGAAGCTCTGTAAATGCATTTTGGCTAACATCTTGCTGCTTCGCCCACTTCGCCAGTTCCCAGTCCAAGCGGTTATCGAAAGGCTCGTAGATGTTCGTGGTTGGCAGCATCTGAGCTTGATACGCAGACCTCACGTCGGCATCGTGGCGGAGGACACGCGCGGCACCTTGATACAGAACGGATCCGGCCACATTGCTGAGATTGTCGTCATGTTCCGCAGGTGTGTGAGAGTCGGAAGATACATGGAAGGGGTTAGGGGATTGTGGAGCTGACGCGATGGACGGAGAACGTGGCGGAGGGAGGTGGGTAGAAGGTATATCGTGATCATACACCGTGAAAACATCGGCGTCGTCGTCGATAATAGTGTCAGTGGCCTCTGTTGAAGGCGGATCTTCCTCTTGGTCCGAGTCGTCGAGATAGTTGCGAATTTTGATCGGTTCAGCGTCAGCCTCTAGATCTAAAATCCAACGGCAACTTGTCGATTGACGCTGGTGGGTGCGCAGTGCTCTATCGTTCTTGAAGCCTCGTCGACGACAACCAATGCAGAGAATCGAGCCTTGTGCCATGAGGGAGGGGTCTAACTGGTGTTGTCTGAGTTTGTGAGGAGAGGCTACTAGTACTAGAGAATTACGAACAGAGACTAAAGTTAGTAACGTCTAAAGGCTGCACGAGCAACTAGGCCCTGACTCACGCGGCATCACAACCTCAAACAACGCGTATGTGTACTGCTGGCTAAGCCCTGTCTTCTTACTTCCCGCCTTGCTCCTTCATCCACTAACGCCTGAGCTCAGCCGCTATTTCTCTTAGAACTGAAGACTACTCACTCTGATGCTATCCGCAGAGGCAACTGCAGAGCAGCTTGTCGATGGACTCAGCGAGCTGAGTCCCTGTCGTCTACAAAAAGTCGTAGCTGAGAGTCGAAAGGCTCTGAAGATCCAGCAGGACCGGGGTACGTACCTCCATGGCTGCGGGACACAATCCACTTTTACTAATTTTACCTATGCCTTGTGCGAAGATGCTCGAGCTGAAGCTCAACGGGAAAAACGCCTTGCAGCTCAAGATGAGGCGCGCTATCAGAAACGCCTTGCAGCTGAGGAGGAGGCACGTTGCCGTGCGGAAGAAGACGAGATCGAAGATGATCCCAACACCGATAGAGAGGAGGAAGTCGAGCTTGAGGCCGCTCCCAAGAAGAGGAAGCCGTCATCCAAGAATGCTAAAGGAAAATGTGAGTTTTGTTCAACTCTGTCGAGTTACAACGACAACGCACCATCGTTTTCCTGTTCGTCGTTGTTGCCTTCGTTGTCTGTCGTTGGTGAACGCTGTTCGTCAACGTTTGGTGACGTGTGACGTGATGTGACATACGACGCACGTTCATTGTAACTGTTGCTCGTTGCCACGTTCCGACTCTGTTCTCTTGCTTGTCGTCTTCCATTATCTCTTCCTTTCTTGTTCGTTCTCGTTGTACGTTTTCTTCATCATCCGGTTGTTGCTAACCTTTATGGTCCCAGACTGGAACCAGTCAGATGAGGATGGCCCGGTTTCGAGCGAGGAGGAGCTACCTCCACCGAAGAGGCAGCGTGGCGGTCTTCAGGTGCATTCTTAGCTTATTCTTTTATTTCCTGCTTACTGATACGTTACTCTCGAGCCTCAGATTGTAGTGGGAGCACCGATGAGAGTCACAAGCAAGCTACCTCAACGTCGTGGCCATGCCCGCACCATCTCGACTGCGAGCAGCGTCACCGCGGTCTCTTCCCCTTCCCGCCCCCCGCCGACTTCTGATGCCCCCAGCAGTCCCCCTGCCCAACCTTCAAGCAAACACTCTGCGGCGCCTTTCACACCGTACAGCCAAGATCATTCTGCATACAAGACACAAGGCAGGCAATCCCCCTCTACCCAGTCACTGCTATCTACCGCGTACCGTCACTTCCGGATGAAGATCGCACTGGAAGAACCCTTCCCTGATGGCACGCTCAGGGTCGCAATGGCGAAGGCCAGCTTTATCGAAGCATGTCAGGAGGATGGTGTACCACGGCGCCTCGCACGTTTCAGAGCGGACAAGCTCTACGTTACGAGGATGTCAGACTCGGTAAGCAACGTGTCAAGTCTCGAAGACCTGCTAATTTCTATTGGCGACAGATTGGTGACCGCATTGCTCAGTTGCGTGGCGAGGTCAAGACAAAGGCTCAAGCCCTCGTCTCAGGACAGTACGCGCTAGCGTCACTGTCTGATGATAACCTCAAGAAGGAAATTCAGCGGCTGACAACCTGTGGTGCATTTCATTTTGAAGATACGAAGCAGGTGAGTGTATATTGATGCTGTCTCGATTAATCTCATGTTTGTGTCTAGCGCAAGGGAATGTTCAAGAATATTATCATTCCGATGGTTTTCGCCGAACAGTGGCTTAAGCGCAAGTCAGCCGAGGGTGCTGGGAAGTACAGCAAGCATTTTAACCCATGCTCACTTCCTCTCATTGCTCTTATTGTTACTGCGGTATGTTTTTTCTTTTCCGACTGATCCGATAGCTAACTTATCTCACAGGTTGAATGTGCATTGTGCGACTATGAGACAGGTGCATATTCAGCTGCGTCCAATCTATTTACCCAGGAAGAATATCTTCCCGCATATCAGAGGCACCTCGCCAGCCTCGAGAAGTATCAGAAGAAGGCACCTGCGCAACTCGCAAAGCTCCAGAAGGAGATATGGACGGATGGGTGGTACGTTTGGTCTTTATATATTGATATTGTTATCTCACATGTTTTTAGGAGGATTGCTGGTCGAAACCCACCTAAATTGGGTGCTGGAGACTCTGACCTCGATGATGATGATTTTGAGGAGGTTTTGCAACAAGAGGCTGGTTCTGCTTGATCTTTGAATAATCTCATCCTTCTGTCCTTTCTGCAGTAGCTTCCTTTGTTATGACTGGATTTTAGACCCTCATGCTTATACCACTACTTGCCAATGGTTATTGCTATGATTTTATCTGATGATGGTGTGATATTTGAACTATATAGTGAAGGTAAAAACTGGAAAGTACTATAGGTTGTCATTATTTACTACTTTTATATAGACATCATAATAAGGACAAGCCATGTAGACTATACAGTGATGTTAATGCCTTTATAAGATATGTATAATATTATATCAAGGATAATGAGTGTAGACTATACATCATGCTAAAAGTTCCATAAGTTATACAAGCATATGGTAGCTATTATCAATGACATACCTTCTATAATTATACTAGCATTGATAGGTTTGATAATTGACATAGCCAGCTATATTATGATAGCTTTGTATTTAGCTGTGATAGCTGTGATAGCACTCCATAGCACTCCATAGCATCACACTTGAGCTTCATAGCACTACATAGCATCACCCTTTGGCTATGTGGGCTATACAATAAAGGGCGATACTATGAAGCTAGGAGATCTATGTAGACTTTATAGAACTATGTACCACTGGCAAATTTTTCAGATGCTTTCTGCCGGTGCTCCCGAGCTGTTCCTGAATTTCGGGTTTGGCGACATAATCAACAATGTCCTGGGCCCGGACGTAACCGTCCTTGGCGATCTCCAAGAGATGGAGCTGAATCTGCTGTGCAAAATCTTCTTCCTCCAATATTGAGCTCGAGAAGCGGCCATACTGGTGCAGGGGCAGCTTTCCTGATTCGAGATATGCATGGATCCAGTCACGAATGCTTCGCGCCGTTGATTCTTTGCGCTCGGCTGTTTTCGCAGCGATTGCCGATGCTTCGCGCCAGGAGAACGATGTGTCCGCATCGAGAAAAAGGTTGAGGCTGCCGACCATCAAATTGATGCGGGAGCGGAAAAGAACATCAAGTTTCTTGTTCTTTGCGAGTTTGGTGAGCTCATTGCATGCGCGTTTTAGGCGTTCTGTGTCCTCGTGATGGTATTGGTTCACTGAGACGTGCGCAGCCTCAGCGTCGGCAGTTGGAAGGAATGCGACTGCATCCGATGTCTGATTTTGTGCGCGATATTCGTCCATCAGAGCCGAGAGCTTCTGAGAAGCGGAAATCTCGTCAGGAGAGTCCGCTTCATCGACATCTGTCCCATCATCGAGAAGATCCTGCTGAGAAAAATCAATCTGCCCGTCCATCAGTCCTTCTGATTTTCTCAGACAGACAATTCTCGCACTCACCTCCTCACAATCTGGTGTCAGTTCGGGCTCGCTCGGGGCAGAGCCCGTATGAAACATGTCCGCTAAGGACATCTGTCGAAAACCACGCCGTTCGTCGTCATCTGCCTCTTTCTTCGTCCTTGCTCGTTTGCGCTCGGCAGTCCGCTTGCTGGACCTGTCATATCGCGTCCCTCTGCGCTTCTTTCCCTCTTGCTTCTCGCGCTTCTCGACGGCAAGTGCATCAGCAAGGCCCTTTCGAAGGCGGTTATTGAACGCGGCAAGATCTGCCTCGTTTTGGATGTGCTTCTCTTCTTCATCCAGATCTGGTTCAATTTCAAGATCGGAATCATCGTCCGTGACATCTGTGAGAGCTGGTGAGTCGTTCTCGTCCCATTCTGAATCCCACTCGGCATCCAAGTCTGATTCCGGATCATCTGGACTGACAGGTTCGGGAAATTTGGGCTCTGGGGTGGGATCACGGTGAGTCTGACCGCGAGAACGAAGATTTCGTGCGCGCGCGCGGTTAGCTTTTGACTTTGCGGGCATCTTGACGCTTTTTGGTGTTCTTTCGTATGCCTACGGTCTCTGCACGGCAGACTTCAACGCGGTCACGTGGAGGGCGCTTAAGTCACATGGTGGGCGCTTACACCGCCAAATGTTGTGAGGTCGAAAACATAAAAATGCACGAGAGGGCTCAGAACCTCTGAAAAAGATGTTTGCCGAAGTTTTCCCTGACTTTGTATAGATGAGACTATATCTCCTTCAATTCTTATTATTTTCGAAAACAGTCTTCTGGGATTCATCAACAGACATCCATTCTATTGCTCCCAGGGAGCAGATTTGTAGCAAGTTGATGTGCCGCAGAGGAGATGTCATCGCCGTCGAGGGTACCGCGTGCTTACATAAGGGGGTGCATGATTTGCATGTCGCCTATCTTACCTGATCCCCGCTCGCCGAGTCCAAGGTGTCCGCCTTCGCCGCATCCACCTGTTCAAAGTCCCTGCACGTCTATTCACCGAGGACGATGACCCCCGACCTAATGTCGATGACGACTGGGTTGAGGAGGGCCTTCGTCTAGCTGGTGTTCTCCCTGACTGGGACACACCACCCCCACCAGACGATGACCCCGACTATCAACACACCATCCGTATCCGTCGCTCTTTCACCAATGCTCAGAAACTGGCGGAGCGTGTAGCCACTCGTGTTGCAGAGAAGTCCTTTGCTGAGATGGTTCCCCCTCAGTATCAGGATTTCCAACCTGTCTTCGATGAGGAATCCTCCCATCGCCTCCCCGAACGTTGCCCTTGGGATCACACCATTGACCTGAAAGATGGTTTTGAACCCCGTTCATGCAAGGTCTATCCCATGGCTCCTACCGAGCAGGAGGACCTCGATTCATTCCTTGATGACCAGGTCAAGAAAGGCTACATCCGTCCTTCCAAATCCCCTATGGCGAGTCCCTTCTTCTTTATCAAGAAAAAAGATGGAAAACTACGCCCCGTCCAGGACTATCGCACCCTCAACAAAGGCACCATCAAGAATGAATATCCCCTGCCCCTCATCTCTGAACTCGTTGACAAGCTCAAGGGTGCCAAAGTCTTCTCCAAGATGGATGTTCGTTGGGGTTACAACAACGTTCGCATCAAGGAGGGCGACGAATGGAAAGCCGCCTTCAAAACCAACCACGGTCTCTTTGAACCCCTGGTGATGTTTTTTGGTCTTACCAACTCCCCTGCCACGTTCCAAGGAATGATGAATGAACTTTTCAAGGATCTCATCGATACGGGCAAAGTCGTCATCTACATGGACGATATCCTCATTTTCACCGAAACCCTCGAAGAACATCGCGACCTTGTGCGCAAGGTCCTCCAACGCCTCCAGGACAATGACCTCTTCCTCAAACCAGAGAAGTGCTCGTTCGAGCAGCCCTCAGTTGAGTTCCTCGGTCGAGTCATCGTCTCCCATAATGCGCTCGCCATGGACCCCGTCAAGGTTGCAGGCATTGCTGAATGGCCTGCCCCTCGTAACGTCAAGGACGTCCAGTCCTTTGTTGGCTTTGGCAACTTCTATCGACGCTTTATCCAGGACTTCTCCAAAGTCGCTCGTCCCATGTTTGACCTTACCAAGAAAGACCATCCTTGGGCCTGGTCTGCTGAATGTCAACATGCCTTTGAGGCTCTTAAAGCTGCGTTCACCTCGTCCCCAGTCCTTATCATGCCTGACCCGTCCAAACCCTACCTGGTTGAGGTCGATGCCTCAGACTATGCCACAGGAGGTATCCTATCCCAGCGCAGGGAGGACGAGCAATGGCACCCTGTTGCTTACATCTCCAAGGCCTTCACCGCCCCCAAACGCAACTACGACATCTATGACAAGGAACTCCTGGCCATCATCCGTGCCCTCGAAGCCTGGCGCCACTACCTGGAAGGTTCTCCCCATACTGTGGAGATCTGGACCGATCATAAGAACCTGGAATACTTCAAGTCTGCCCAAAAGCTGAGTCGTCGTCAAGCTCACTGGGCTCTCTTCCTCACTCGTTTCGACTTCACCCTGATCCACAAACCCGGTATTCATCACCGGCCAGATGCCATGTCGAGACGACCTGACCATAGAGAGGGGGTGGACGATGACAACTCCGATCGTGTCCTCCTCGACCCCAAGTACTTCCAGATCCGTGCTACACGTCCAGCTGCTGTCAAGTCCATTGGCAATGCTGATCTTTGCCAACGCATTCGCAATGCCAAGACCAAGGACATTGAGGTTGTTCAAGCCCTTGATGTGATCCTGAACAATGGTCCTCGCTCCCTCGTCAAGAACCTCCAAGAATGGAACTACGAGGATGGCCTCATCCTCTTTCGTGGCAAAGTCTACATCCCTGCTGACAAGGACCTTCGTCGGGACATCGTCAAGCTGCATCATGACACTCCCATGGCTGGTCACCCAGGACGCTACAAGACCTATGAGCTCCTCAGTCGCAACTACTGGTGGCCCGGTATGTCTGTCTTCGTTCGTGATTATGTTGATGGCTGTGCTACCTGCCAGGCCACCAAGGTTCAAAATCACCGCCCTCATGTTGAAACAATTCCCAATGCCATCCCTACCCGTCCCTTCCAAGACATTACCTCGGACTTCATCGTCAAACTCCCAGAATGCCAAGGCTATGACTCCATCAATGTGGTCGTCGACCGTTTTACAAAGCACGTCTCCTTCACTCCTTGTAACGAGACCATTACCAGTGATGGCACAGTCGACATCCTTTTTGACAGGATTTATCGGAACTATGGCCTCTGGGAACGCCTCATCTCTGATCGTGGCCCGCAGTATGCAGGCAAAGTCATGCGTGGCGTCTTTGACAAACTTGGTATCAAGTCCTCCCTCAGCACCGCCTATCATCCACAGACCGACGGCGAGTCAGAACGTGTCAATCAAGAACTCGAGCAGTTCCTTCGTACCTTCTGCAACTACCGTCAGGATGATTGGGTCCAATGGCTCCCTTACGCTGAGTTCTCGCACAACCACCGTATCCACAGCGCCACTAACCGAGCTCCATTTGAAATGCTCCTCGGCTATATTCCCACTGCCATCCCCACTGTCAACCCCACATCGTCTACACCCGCCGTCGAGGATCGTTTCCGTCACCTCGAACAACTTCGCACTGAGGTCCAGGCCAGCCTTCAAACAGCTGCTGATCTTATGAAGCGCAACAACCAGGACCATATGCACGACACCATCCACTTCCAGGTTGGTGACAAGGTCTGGCTTGATGGCAAGAACATCAAAACCACGCAACCCAAAGCTAAGCTTGCTGATCGACGCCTGGGACCTTTCGAAATCACTGACGTCCTGGGCCCAGTCTCTTATCGACTGAAGCTACCGCCCACCTGGCATATCCACCCGGTGTTCCACACGTCCCTCTTGTCCCCTTACAAGGAAACCGATGCTCATGGTCCCAACTTCCCTGCACCACCACCTGACCTTGTGGAGGGCGAGGAAGAGTACGAAGTTGAGTCTGTCCTCGATGCTCGTCTCACCCAGAACAAACGCGGCATTGAATATCTCGTCAAATGGGCAGGCTACCCTGATTCGGAAAATCAGTGGCTTTCACGTACCTCCCTTTCCAATGCCCATGGTGCAATCACCGACTTCTACACCCGCCATCCACATGCACTCAAGGCTCCCAATCTTCGTGGACTCATCTACCTCGACCCCGTCCATGCTCATCACGCACTCCAGGCGAAAGTGCGTCTTAGAGAGGGGGTGATGTCACGGATCGCTCCATTTCTCTCCGCCTTCTTCTCTGCCATCAAGGCATCGCGTCGGTCATGTGCTCCAGCAGCCCCATCACATGTTCACTTCCTCACATGACCTGGGGCTATCCTTCACCCATGCCCTTGTTCCCCTTTGGGACATCCTATTGTTCTCCCTCCCATTGTTCTCCTTTTGGCCACCATTGTTCTCACTCTATTGTTCGACCCGTTATGGTGTCCATTGTTCTTTTCCCATTGTCGTCCCAGTACTTATAGGCTCCCTGTCGCTCGCCTATTTCCCTAGATTGTCCATTTCGTCTGTACCGTACTGTACCTCCAATACAGGTCACTGCGCTGCTAGTCGCTCTCTGCTCTCTCGCTCCCATCATTGCTGGTGACTTGGGTGGTTCTCTGCTGTCTACGACCGCGTCTTGACACCTGGAGCCTGAGGAACTTGGTGCACGTCGTGCAGTGAGGGAGAGCGCCGTTCTTGCCAACGTCACAGTCAACAGGCACAGGGGCAGCAGGAAGAAGGCACCTGCAGCTAAGAACAAAGGCAAGGGCAAGGTGCTGGCAAAGAGCAAGCCGTTCATAAGTTCTGAAAGCGAGGGCTCCCAGGATGAAGAATAAGGTACTGCGGGCCCACCTTATACTTCTAGCCGTACTGACAGTGTTTGCAGGGGCTGGACGTACAATTTACTTTGAAGCTGTAGGCTTAATGGGTCTGCATGATTACCTTTCTTTTCTCTCTTCGTATGTCTTGAATTAGATACACAAATTTAAGCCTGAGTGTCATTTAGTTATGAATATGATGTTGCCGTACCACTGCCTTTCACTGACCTTCGATAACGTGCAAGGGTGCAATGGCACCGCGACTTGTTACAACTGTGCCCAAGAACTTAGTACCAACAGCGACGCACATGCTCATGGGAACTCTCCGAGACCACGATAAACGAAATCAGCGTGAAAAAACACGTCAGAAAATGTATTTGAAGGACCATCTACGCTAACGGGGGGCGGGATAACCGTCATCATCGTCGCCGACGGCGACGGCGAGGCCTTAGGCGCCGGGGACGACGACGACGACGTGCTGCAGGGCATTAGGCGCCGAGGAAGCACGTCGATGGTGGGGGGGACGAGGCCATTTGATGGCGATGACGTATGTTGATGGTCCAGGCACTGGCCCGGGGCCGAGATTTGCTGGGCACATGACATGTTTGAAGGCCTGTGCGCTGGTCCCCCGGTGAAATGACATGGAAACTTTACCTATGTGCTTCGAAACCCCGATATTCGGACAGCGCTCGACAAACGCTTTCGAAACATGTATATATGATGGTATTCAGAGTACAGGGAGGCCAGGAACCCGAGCTCATCGTTGCCGACGACGACGACGAGGCCTTTGACGCCGTGTATGATGGCGCCGCGGGCGTCTGATAGGGATTATGTACGAGGACGGGACGGGAGATGCACCGGGACGCCCGGCAACCGGTGCCGGGGGCGCCCAGGGCCCGCCCTATCAGTGATGACGTCGACAGAGGGAGACGAGAGGTCCCAAGTCGACGAGGCTCCGAGGCTCTTTGTCGACCACTCGATAAGGGCGCTCGGAGGCTAGTTAGCCTCGGTGATCGCTACCGGATCACTAGGCTAACTAGGCTTACTAAGGGTGTCACAGGGAGGCTTACTAAGGGTGTCACAGGGGTGATTCTATCGATAGATCTCCCTCGTGCTCACCTGCCCGGAAGCAGTCCGGAAGCTTGAGTCATATGAAATTCGGCTTCAGCCGGGATTTTCTTCGATCGATTCCGGCCCCCGCCAATATAGGTTGATGCCCGCGTACTTACGATTCGAAACTGAACGTACTGAACGTCTACGTCAAGCTTGTTTCTCGCCGAACTAGCGTCTAGCCTGAAAGACAAGACTTTGCTTCCGAAGCTTCGAAATATACGAATTCTCGAGTATGTGTACGCTAACGTCGGATTGACAGGATCGTGTTTCAGGCCAGTAGGAATGCCTGGCTCAACGCAAACCGGCGTCATCGATAGTTACAACCGGCTGCCCGTTTCAGTACAACTATGAAGGGGGAGGCGGGACCCCGCCCATGAGCCCCGTCACTGTCCTTTGAAGAATGAGAGGGATGATTGGATGACTTTCGTAAGGTCTTTGCGCTAAATTTGTATTTCTAGACTTCAAAAAATATTCTATGCATTCCAGCTTTCGCGTTGATCGTGTTAGTTGGCATTTTAGTGTAGTGTTTATCAACATCAGGCTTCATGCTAATCATGTTTCCAGCTGGCGATAGAGAAACGTCGCGACATGCGGGGTACGCTGGGATACGCTACTTATCTGGAGCCCTGAAATTTGCCAAGGGACCAAGGGGCACGAAAGATATCTCAAGCGCCAAAGTCCGCTACATCCACGGGTCTCATGTGATGCATTTGGTGAGCTAGCCAGAGTCTTCCTTCTATCTGCAGCTCTTCGCGGTCCGCTCTTATCTCTCCAGCTTCAGAACTCGTCTGCAATATACTTATCTAGGTTGCAGCTCTCTCCTTATCTCACCGTCTACGATAACTGGCTATCAATCATTTGCGATTGCCTGAGGTCATGCGAAGGCCAGCCTGACTATATCTACGCGTTTGGAAGTGACGAGAAGTCGATGCGGAGTACAGGCACTCTGAAACCTCCCCGTATCTCGTCATGTCCTCGGTGGTAGACTCGGTACCCTATCTTGCGCGGACGGTTTCTGAGGGCTCCGATCCGAAGAAGGATATTCAAAATGTCGAGGTCGATGAGAAGTCGGTTGACGTAGAATCTGATTCTGGACCCGCTGAGATCATCAAGAGAGAGGAAGATGTTGCTGTCCAGGTTCGGCGTTCTGTCATCATATCTATGCCGCGTCTGTCTTGCTCAAGTCCAATAGGTTATCTCGACTGAGGACGACCCCAGTTTGCCAGTTCTGACCTTCCGAACTATCTTCCTCGGAATTGGGCTTAGTGCATTCGGCGCTGTACGTTCTTCTTTTGATGAGTGTTCCACAGTATTTCATTCCTCTCACAGGTACTGGGTACTATCTATACGTTCAAGCCTCAGAATGCCACTGTCTCGCAGCTTTTCTGCCTCATCATCGCATATGTGCTAGGGACTGCTATGCATGGTATGTTTTATTCGACATCTGCGCCCTACCAAAATCATTGATATACCATGCTTATTCTCTACCACTTAGTGCTTATTCCTAGTCATGGATGGTGGCGGTATCTCAATCCTGGTCCATTCAATATTAAAGGTTGATATGCACGCTTTTGATACTCAAGACATCATTTTGCTTATTGTTTGCAGAGCACACGGCAATCGTCATCATGTCGTCGACAGCCTCTACGGTGGCAATTGCAATGGAGATCATTGCGGCACTAGGTTTCGTATTTCCTGATTATATCATTCTGCATCTTTGCTCATGCTGATGGTCCTACAGACCTCTTCTACGACATCCGCCTCAATGCCGCTGCTGCCATTTTCCAGATATTCGCAAGTCAAATGATTGGATACGGCATCGCGGGCCTGCGTAAGCTGATATCCTACAAGCTTAGCTGCAACTGCTAATAAACCACCCCGAAGTCCGCAATCTGCTTGTATATCCGACCTAGTCCGTGTCTCCAATCAATTTGTTCAGGTCTGTTTCATTGGCTTACCGTCTTCTTGCAGCGCGTTCTACCCAGCGTATATATCAATCGTAAATCTCCTGCAGAGTCTTCATTTTGGAGGTGCGCTCAATCTCAAGAAGAGGTACGTAGCATTCTAAGCGTCTTGCGTTTGGGCGAGTTGTTCGATAATGGGGTTTTCAGGCGTTACTTCTGGATTGTTGTGTGTTCCTTTACTTCGGTTTGAGTGCTGTCCGCTGGCTCATCGATCTTCGTCAGTTCGGAGCGATCTTTTGCTGGGAATGGTAAGATTGGATCAAACGTATATCCCTACATTTGAAACTCAACACGTCATCGTGATAGGATCCCGCAGTATGCGTTCCCTCTTCTCACTGCGTTTTCGGTCATCTGCTTGGCGAGCAACGGTCGTTCAACGGTCATCCGCAATCTATTCGGCGCAGGATCTAGCAATGAGGGTATTGGCCTGCTGTCCTTCAGCACGTCATGGACTTTAATCGCTCAAGGATTCCCCTTAGTTTGGCCATGGAAAACCCGTAAGTCCAGCTGTCCTCCATTTCCCAGAATCTTTTCTCACCTTCGATCACCCTGAACAGAGATAAACTCATACAGTAAGACCCCTTCGGAGTCATGTCCGTGGAATTCCATGTTGATTTTTTGGTGTAGTGGGAATGGCTCTGGGCTACATCATCCTCACATCCTGCTACTACTCTAATATTTTCGATGGCCGCGACCTCGTCTTCATGTCAACCTCCCTTTTCGGGAGTGACGGTAACGTCTACAACCAGACTGCTGTATTAACCCCGGAGAATACGCTTGACGAGGCCAAACTTGCCGAAGTGGGTTTGCCGAGGTACACCACGACATATGTGATTTCTCAGATCGCGTACAATCTATCGCTTGGTGCGGCTGTGGTTCACATCTTTCTCTGGAATTGGAAGGAGTTGCGGAATGGTAAGAGGTCTTACACGTAGTTCACCCAATACAGCTGACGTTTCTCCAATGCCACCAGCATTTGGCGGTCTGCGTTTCATAAAAAATAACACGGAGATTGACGATCCACATTTTAAAGGTTTGCGCACCTTTGGGCGTGCCGATTTTGAGGATGATTCTGACCTTTTTATTCAAGAAATGCAAAAGTATCGCGAAGTGCCAATGTGGTGGTACCTCACGCTCCTATTCGTTTCGATAGGTGTTGGCATCGGGTGCAGCGTACGTCGATTGCAATTGTTTCGGAAGCCTTAAAAGACCAATTCTGCTCAGTATGGGGGCGGCCATGGGGTGGTGCTCATCCCTTGGTGGAGTATCCTGCTGTTTACCGTATTCAGTGCATTCATTTCTGTGGCTCTTGGCTTCAGTGCGTCATTCCATATTTTTATCGCTTGTGGCATCGACGCTAACCTTATCGACCTTGCATAGTCACGGCTACAACCGGATTCAACATTTCAGTGAAGTATGCCATTCAAATCATCGCGGCCTTTATTCACCCTGGTCAGCCAATGTCAGTGCTCGTTGCTTCTCGTCTCTGCATCGTGCCTTATTTTCTTCTCAGAACAAACATGTATGTCAATCTGTACGGGAATAGCACCTCGTTCCAGGTTTTGTACATGCTACAAGGTAAGCCGAGCATCTGAGAGCTATTAATTTGCCTCGTAAACGGCTCACCCTTTTTCGCAGATCTGAAGCTGGGGCAATACACCAAACTCCCCCCGCGAATGACTTTCGCAGCTCAGATGGTTGGTTCCATCGTCGGCTCCATCTTTAACTATACGAGTAAGCAGCTTGGCATGGACACGAAGACGACCTATTGACATCTGTGGTGACAGTGATGAAAACGATCGTAATGAACAACAGAGATGTCCTTCGCGATCCAGTTGGCACCCGCGTGGTAAGGTCCAATTTCCCGATGAAATCACAACTAAGCTCACTCGGTCCTCAGTGGAGCGGCTGGATCATCCAGCAGTACAACTCAGCCTCAGTTGCCATGGGCGCTCTTGGTAAAGAACTCTTCACTCACGGCAAACCGTACTGGCTTGTGCCCTTCGCCATGTTCATTGGGTTGTTCATGCCTATCCCGTTCTGGCTTGTCCACCGCTACGCCCCGGCAAAGTCGTGGCTTTCAAGGGCGGCAGAGTACATCAATACACCGATCATTCTTCTGTACATCGGCTACCTGCCGTACTCCGTTAATGGCCAGTGGTGGTCGTGCCTTGTTCTCGGATTCGTTTCGCAGTACTGGCTCCGGTCTAGACGACCAAGATGGTTCAAGAAGGTCCGTCGGACTCGGCCATCTTATATTCCTCGTCAAATTGACCTGTGCAATAGTACAACTACATCACGTCTGCCGCTCTCGATGGTGGCTCCCAAGTGATCATGTTCATCCTGGTAAGCGTGTCATCTTTACCCCGCACACTCTAATATGCACTAACTCAACACGACTCAGAGTTTCGCTGTCTTCGGTGCCGCTGGCACTGCAGTAGAGTTCCCCAACTGGTATGCTAGTTCTGTCCTGGCTCGTTCATTTGACTGATACTGCACAACAGGTGGGGCAATCCAGCCAACCTGTCAGTGGACAGGTGTGCAGCAACGGGCTGATTTATCACGATTCACGAACAATGGGGTTTCCATATACATTTTCCCGCAACTGTGTAACGAGCATAAATGATACCAACGAAGAGCGACGATCAAACAATAACTAGTACAGCGAGAGACGTGAATGGCACGCGTTCCAAATAGCATACACAGTAAGTAAACATCCCAGTATCCTAAGCTCCAGTCTGGTCAACAGAATCTCTACGTTCGTGGATATATGTA
Organism: Hericium erinaceus; assembly: GCA_006506795.2. Classification (NCBI taxonomy): domain Eukaryota; kingdom Fungi; phylum Basidiomycota; class Agaricomycetes; order Russulales; family Hericiaceae; genus Hericium; species Hericium erinaceus. The sequence continues at coordinate 1,642,934 of CM021172.1, read as the reverse complement.
TATATATATATGCATCTACGGACCAGACCGATCAGTGCGCAATGCGCAACGACACGTTATCCAGAGACGACACGATATTCATATGCCCCTGCTTCCCAGCCGCCTTCCCTTGCGGCCGTCTCCCCCACCCCATCCACCCAAGCACGTGCTCCGGCGTAACGCGATCATACAGCAGATGCCAGCTCTCATCCTCGTCCTCCTCCCCTGTAGTCGAGAGCCCGATCTCCTGCACGGAAGCGTCCGCGGACTTTGTCTCGACGTCGAAGGTACCAGAGTACAGCGCGTCAAGCGTAACGTTCACCGTGCCCTGCGTGTTGTGCGCCTGCAGCTGCAGCCGCGAGGGCGACGAGGCGTTAGTGTGCCGGATGAATAGGTCAAGGGGCGCATTGAATGTTCGCATGTGGGCGACGAAGTCGGGAACCTTCGGGCGGGGGGCCCACCAGTGCTTTTCTTCATTCTGCAGGCTGATCGTTGCATTGATGGGTCTAAACATTGAGGTCAATACCGGTCAAAAAAAGCATCCCACGACGCGTGCGACTGACCCATTCCCTGTATCTAACGATAGATACGTAGGCCGTTTGGACGTTCCGTCATTGACCAATGAGATTTCGGCATTGATAGGGCTGAAAAGGGATCAATATAAGTGATGCTGATGGCTCCGAGACCGGGACTCACGCATTGACAGTGTCCAACAACAACGAGTCAGTCACATTGAAAGCGCCCGAAATGTCCGCAGAAGACGTCCGGATGGAGATGATTGACGCCTTAACAGACTGCGGAGAGGAATCAGCAGGCAAATACATCATAGACCCTGTCCAACGCACCTTAATCGAGACGTTTGAAGACGGTCCGTCCAGCGTAAGTCTTCCGAATTGCATGTGCGGCGCGAGATCTCCAAAGGCCTGCTCGAAAGACGGCAGGTATGTCGAGAAATCCTCGAGAGAAAGATCCGGTTCGGTTTGAGGCAGAAGCACCGCTATCTCGATATCGAGAATGTCGGACGGCCTGATATCCTCTGGGATCTTTATTCGACGCAAGTTAGGACGATGTACCGTAGACGTTGCTTTGAGACAGAACATGCTGTACACACCGTGATGCCGAGTCCTGAAGTCTCGTCACTCTTGGTTTGACACGCCTTAATAGACTTGAAGAGGTCGCTCCGTGAATACTGGACATTAACCCGGACGACGACGTCCTCTCTCGACGCATTGGAGTTCATGCCCACTTCCAAGCGAGCAGCAAACTGAGGTAGTTTCCTATGCTCAGCTGTTGTGCTCGCCCGGATAACGATATCGTCAGGAGGAAATCCGAATTCTAGCCTGCCTCACGAAGCATTTAGCTAAATGACGACGTCATCTGAAGAATGAAAGAGGGACTTACGATGCAGCGGCCATGGGCGGCAGGCCCGGGAATGTCGGCAGCTCGACGTTCTCCCGCCAGTCGTTGCACTGCACAAGATGCCCCACGATCAGCGGGACATTCTTGTCGTCAATGGTCGTCTGGGGCGGTCGCGGGGGCGCATGAGGGCCTGGCGGCGGCATTGCATCGAAGGGTCCACGAGAATGCCCTTGCGGCCAGTGCCGCATTCGCTGACGGACCCGAAGGTAGGAATGGCCGGTCGGTATAACAGGGAAAGCGACGTACCAGTACGATCAGCGGGACGACTACGATCACGAACAAAGTGAGATATACGACCGCCGCCAGCCAGAACGCCTTCAGCATGCGGATGCTCCGCGTCCCTTTCGCGCGGAGACGCTGCAGCAACTGCTGTTGTGCTTCGGACGTCTCATAATCTGGGAGGGACGGACTAGGCGAGTAGGGGCGTGCGGGCTCGGAGGCCAGGAGGGGGATTGACAGGGAGGTGGACGACGACGCGGAGATGGGATCGTTTGGGAGTTTCGGGACCTGGTCTGCTTCCTCCTCCAAGATAATCATGTCAGCACTTGCAGCTTCGGCAATGGGGTATGGGACCGCTTAGTCGACGTCTCGACCGAACATGAGCAGTGTGAATAAAGTCAATGAAGGGTGGAATCTTGGGCGTCATATTGTCAGTTACAGGCGCCTGTAGCACTGGATTTCGGCACCGACAACTCGACATCGGTCGCCGGTTGCTTGTCGGTCGCATAAATAGTCAAGCGCTCAATATATATGAGAAGCCGGTCATCGGAGATGAGTAAAGCGCTTGTGCGAAGTACGGAGGGGTGTGAACAAGGTGGTCCATCATCTCAACGTCGTCTAGAAGTGGCGTTGACGGGAATGGCTAAGTACGTACCGTTACCGTCGAATCGAAGAAGTATGGGCCAACGACAGAAGTTGGTCTACCGAGTTCGCCATGTCACGTTCTGTTTGTCAAAGCGCACATTTGGAAAGCTGCCGAAAACAAGAAAAGCGTCCAGTGCATCATATAGATGCGTATGCAATAAATACTATCACTACATATGAATCTCAAAAATCCCTTCCGCCCTACCCTTCATCACAGCTCAGCCCTAGGAAACTGATCTTTGCCACTCGTCTCAAACAACGACGAGACAACAGAAGCGACGCGATAGACAAGCTGCATGACGACACCAACACAACCCAATGTACTATTCTTGCACGCACGGAAGAGCGGGGCGAGTCGTCGTCGAATTTCCTCAGTGAAGTTCGCGGCTGGAGGCTGTTCTGCACCGACGAGTGGTGACGGTCGCGGCTGTGTAACAAACTTAACGTCAGAGACAAAGAGAGACGGCAAAGGCCGGCTTACCTTGCCCTCAGTCGTCGGAGTATTCTCCGCTTCTCGAATCAAGCTCTCCGAATCTGCAGCACTCGCTGCGCGCCAGAGGCGGCGGAACTCATCGACGGCCTTCAAGCTCTCGCTAAATCTATGCAGGGTATTGATCAGAGCGACGACCTCTGTCCTCCGTAGGAGGTTCGTATTGTGTCGAGGGCTATAAATTCAGTCAGTCGCAGCCAGCGAATGAAATTGAGCGTCAACCCACTCCAAAGCCCTCTCATCAAGTTCGAAGAGAATCTTGAGTGCGACTGCGACGCCCGTCGTCTGGACCTTACCCCACAAGCGGCACTTGTCGCAGCCAATACAGTCCATGATGCGCGTGACGTTGCGGAAATGCTGCTTAAACTCCTCTTTGAGGACGTTGGCGTTCTCCCCGCGGAAGAGCACGCCCTCGTCAAACTTGCCGACGGTCTCTGCGATGCCGATCACGTTCGCGAGCTTCTGATTCGTGGCGTCGCGCTCATCTTGGGAGCTGCTGGAGCAGTAGTCGTATGCGGAGAGGTAGGGCCCGATGCGCGCGACCGCGCGCAGCAGTAGCACAGTGTTGAAGTAGATGTATTGCAGCCGCTCTGGATGCGACGCAACGCGCGTGACGAAGCACTGTAGATTCGGGCCCCATTCGCCGGTAGTCTGGTTGAGATATTCGTAGCAGATGTGTGTAGAAATCGATGCGTGCAGGCCTGACCGGAAATGAGAACGACGACACAATTGAAGTCTGCGGCTCTGCAACTCACCTGATATGATCTTATAGTACACCCTCTTCTCCAAGCACTGCTCGTCTGCAACTTCACCGTCTGAGCGGAAGACCTCAGATAGGGTATCTGGGAGTTGCACGGCAGCCTTGGACGGGTCCTTCATCAACGACAGTTCGGACTGTCCGAAGCAATTCTCTTCATATATCGCCCTCCAGACGCTATGTGCGGAGTCGCCGGCGTAGCCGGTGAAGCGTTCGGGATTGAGGGACAGGTCAACATATTCGCCCTCTTTGAAGAAATGAGAAGGAGCAAGGTTTGAAAGGTGGAATCACCGCCGTACCTGTGTCGTCATCTAGGAAACAGAAGTCCGAGTCTCGGTAGTAGCAGCCAGGTAGCGCTTGCCGCTGCACAGCCAGTCAGCCATGGTTGAAGCAAAATGAAGCGCAACCAAATACCTGTTCTTCAGAGGGCACCTCAACTTTACTGAGGGTATCTGCTCTCCATTTCTCTGGTATTTGGCTCTGCAGTGGTCTCAGCACAAGTCTATATCTCAACCCACAGCATACGCACCTCGTCTACTGTGATGATCTGACAGTCGCGGTTCATGCACAATGTATTCTCTTCCCAGAAAGGACATTCCCTGTATAGATCGACCTGACACGAGGGTTTCAGCGAACGTTGAATGTACGACTAAGGTCCAGACCGCATGCGCACCCGGAAATACTTGAAGAACGGCGTCTCGACCAGTTCGTGCAGTTGCTGAAATAGATCGCCGTTCACGCTCTCTATCATCTCGTAGTTGCACATGGTCATTTCAATTGGTCCGGTGTTCGCCTGGGCCGTGTAAGACACTCCGCGCGAGCGAAGGGACAGGACTCACCAAGTCATCGCAGCTGCAGCTCGCCTGCTGGGCTGGCTCGTGATCTAATACGTCCCGCACCTGTCCCTCCCTCACGAGCGCATCTCCCAAGAACGATGCGTCTGCAGCAAAGGCGGGTGTTATCAACACAGGCCACTCGATGAGGAGGGCCAGAAGGGCGTTAGGCAGCATTCGCAGCCGCATGGCGTACAAAGATGCGAGAAACGACAAACACGTCGTAAGGCTTATAAAAGAGAGCGTGGGGTTGTCCTTTGAAGTGAATGCTTTGGGATAGGCTGGACAAGGAAGAGATGAGAGGCAAGTTCCACGTCTGCACCTTTCCACCAAATACCGAGCCCTGACGTCACGTGCGCTTCTTGATGTTCCACGCCGATCTCCCGGGCTCCTGTCTGGATCTCTCTTCTTCGAGTCTCGCCTGCGCAAACTCCTGCCGAGCGCTGTCCAGCTCTCCCTGGCTCAGGCTCGCCCGAACGTTTTATTCAAGCCTGTGCCATTATACCTGTGCTGTTGCACAACGACGAGGTCGTCGGCTGGTCGTCGATGCAACCAGCTGCTTTCTGGGTCCGGCGGTGCATACGTGTCATCCTAGCCAGTTGCCGAGGTTTGCCCACAAGTGACAAAGCCCGTCGGCTGTTTGTCACGCCTCAGCTTCATGTTCGGGGACAGTTCCTGTGATTGATCATCGACACGCTATAAGTACTTATGGCTTCCAAACCGCATAATTGTTCCATTCCGACCAAAGTACATTGAAATACACAGGCATACATATTGTTTATGATACATTTACAAATACACGTCTTGAAGCACTGATAGCGTAAAGCACTGAGCAGCGAAGTCACAAATTAGTGCAGAGTTTAATCCGACTTCCATTCATCAACGCGCGAAGTCGTGGGACATCCCGGACTCGGCGACGACGAGAACTTGGTCTCAACGAACACCTTCAGGACACCACCCTCACGCTTGTCGAACGCCTCGTAGAGCTTTGCCATGTCATCAAGAGGTACGCGGTGAGAGATCATACTGAATACTCAGCGTCACTAACAGAACCAGTGAGCATGGAACGAAGAAACGTACAAGGTCGGGTCAAATTTGCCAGGGATAATATAGTTGTTGAGGAGCTCATCCCAATACAGCTTCGTCGGCGCTTGACCATTGCCGATGAAGGCGATACCCTTCTCCATGAGTGCACCAAGATTGAATCCGTTCACGAAGCCTGCGTAGACTGCGACAATGCCGCAGCGGCCGCGCTTCTTCGTAGCGAGCAGCATCTCGTTAACAGTCTCAGGCGTGTCCGTCTCCAACATGAGACCCTTCTGGATCTTGTGGAGCCAAGTCTTGGGCTCGTGGAACGTACCTATGTCGATCCGCGTGAGGCGAAAGTCGGGAGGCAATAGACATAATACATACCGCAATCGAGGGATACGTCAACGCCGCCGGGCACTAGTTCGTGGATTCGCTTCGGAACATCCTTGTACTCCTTGAAGTTAATCGGCTCGACGCTAGACTTCTTCTGAGCGAACTCCAGGCGGTCGGAGTATTTGTCGATGCCAATGACACGCGAGGCGCCCTTCAGCTTCGCCCAGCGGGCTGCGCATTGGCCAATGGGGCCCAGACCCTGCGAATTGTTTAACACAGAAGTAACGAACCAGAGTCAGCAGACGCACCCAGATGGCGACAACGTCTCCCTCCTTCACCCCTGTGTCTACCACATTGTGGTAGCTGGTGGGAAGCACGTCGGAGAGAAACAGGACTTGCTCGTCGGTCAGGCCCTCCGGGATGGGCAGAAGATTGTACTCTGCAAACGGCACACGCACGTACTCGGCTTGGCCTCCAGGGAATCCGCCCGTGAAGTGGGAATATCCGAAGAAGCCTGCATCGCGCGATCCGTACATATAATTTTGCAGCCTAGCGTATATTGTTGGTGTGCATGTCTAGTCAGAGCGCGCACCATACTCACGACGAACTGTTTGTCCTGTCGCAGAAGGAAGAAAGTTTCTTCTTGCAATATTCGCAGGTACCACAGCCGATCTGGAAGGACGACACAACGCGCTGTCCGACCTTGAGATTCTTCACATTGGGGCCAATGCGGTCCACAATGCCCATGAACTTGCGCCAGTAGTTCCGCATGAGACATGCTCGGGTGGTGTACGAGATAACACACCTCATGCCCCAAAATGTCTCCTTTTTGCAAAGCCAATATCTCACCATGATATAGATGCAGATCAGACCCGCAGATAGTGCTTCCGGTGACTTTAAGGATGACATCGTCCGGGTCGGTGATGTCTGGGATCCTGGACTCTATGACGCGAACGTCAGTGGGACCGAACCAGGCAAGAGCCTTCATAGTGGACCCGTCCTCGCGCCATTTTGGCTCGGTGTGGACTGCAGTCTCGACTGTTCCAAGTTTCTAACGACGTTTCGACTCGTGAGACTCCCGAGTTGAGACGATGGGGCTACACTCGCCTCCTGTGCTGTGTTAGCGACGGGCTGCATGATGATAGTCGGTCTTGAGAATCAGATAGGATGCCATTGCGTATTTATCCAATTGACTTGGAGTTGCCACCAAATATGTTGTTCGATGACGCCGTTGTTGACGCCGCCTCTCCAATCCAACTGAAGTCCTCTTTCAGAATAACTGCGGCCACGTGCATTCTCCCACAGGTTGCTCTCACGTGCACTCTCCCACGAAGGGGACGCTGGCAGTGGACCACGTCGTGCGCGGGAGAGGAAGCCATACACTTCGTTCGTTCCATACCACCACCATCATTTCTCGGCTGAGCCTCTTCGCAGTGCGTCAGTCGCTCAGGTACTCCCCGTCCCAGGTCTCGTATATTCGGACACCCGTCACCAATGGATCCTCAGCCTCATTTGAATGCCGCAGATCTCCAGGTGCGTGTCGACACCGCTTCTCTTTGCCTTTCTTGACATCTTTTGCTTCCAGAGGAAGCATGTCAAGCAGGAGCTTGATGGCGCGCCGGACCCGTTCCCCTCCCTCGTCGATCCCGTAACTCCGTCGAAGCCTGCTCCGTCCAAAGTAGAGATCGGTTCTGAAGATGCTTTCCCATCTCTGGCCCCGTCGGCTGCTGCTAGCAAGCCTGCTTCTGCCGCATGGGGTGCGGCTGCAGGTCCCCGTATCAAAGCAACTAGCACGCAGCAGCCCCAGGCGACTGAGTCGTTCACGCTTTCTGCGATCGATTTGTCTACTGCTGGCAAGGATGGCAAGCCCACGACGCTCGGTGAGATCATGAAGCAGGTCATGGCCAAGTTCAAGGTCAAAATCGAGGCTTCCACCAACCAGAAGACTCGTCAGACGACTTTTCACGTCAAGGCTGATTCCAAGAAGGAGCTCGAGAAGGGCAGACGCACTCTCCTGGCTCTTCTCAGTCCTACGGTACGTCCTCCTCCCTAGCGCCCCGCGTGCTTTGTTCAGACGTGTATCCAGGTCAGTTTGGTCATCAACGCGCCTGCTTCGACCATCGCCTCCATCATCGGACCTAAAGGTAAGTCATCATGCGTGCGTGTGTGCACGCAGCACTTACACGACCATCTGCTTACGTCTCCGAATAGGCGCTACGCTCAACCAGATCCGCGACCAGACTAACGTCAAGATCGACATCCCGCGCAGGGATCCTCTGGCTACCAACGGTCATGCTAACGGCAACGCAAACGGTACATCTCGCACGGCCTCCGGCGCGACCAGCCCTGTCCCCGATGATGAGGAAGAGGAGCCCACCATCCCGGTCACTGTCACGGGCCCGCAGCCTCTCGCGGAGGAAGCGCAGATGTTCATCAACCAGATCATCGCGACCAAGACGGCCAAGACGACACAACGCGTGCGCGACATCCCCTCGCACATCATACCGTTCGTCAAAGCGCGTCACTCGGTCTTCGTCAACGCGGCCCAGGGAGGTGACGTGAATCTCTCCCTGAACAGCGTCAACCGCGAAGTCACGGTCTCTGGCGACCGCGAGGCTGTCGGGCGCGTGATCGAGGCCGTGAAGGGCGTCGTCGAAAGCTTCAAGACCGTCCTCACGTCCGTCAAGATCACGCTCCCCAAGCGCACGCACCGTCTGCTCGTCGGCAAGGCCGTCGACGAGATCATGGCTTCCAGCAAGTGCGCGGTCGTCATTCCCTCTCCCGATGACAGCAGCGAAGAGGTCACCGTCTGGGGCAAGCCTGAGGATCTCGGTAACGGTCTGACGGCTGCCATGACCAAGGCGAACTCGCAGTACATCCACGAGTTCCCGCTTCCCGGTCCCATCGCCCTGTCCAAGCAACTTCTGACGTACATGATTCGCACCGGCTTTCCGAAGACGCTCGCTGCTGCCAACCCTGGTGTAGCTGTCTTCACGCCTAGTGCTGCAGCCAGGGAAAAGGCATCGGCACTGAACATGGACATTGTGGGCGAGAAGCCCGCCGTGGATGCCGCCGTCCGTCAAGTGTCTGAGTTGATCGGCAAACTGATTGGTGCGACGAAGGATCTGAACATTGACTGGCTCTTGCACAAGATCATCCTCTCGAAGAACGCCAAGAAGTGGGAGATACTTTCTTGATTGTCTTCAGAGCGTTCACTGACCTTTCTTCAGGATCAAGCAATGGCATGAGGCCCACAACGTCTTGCTGTTCTTCCCTCCTGAGGCCGACGAGCAGTCCTCCGTCCTCATGGTCTACGATCCCACTTCGCCCTCTGCGTCCCCCTCCCCCGTCGAGAAAGCCAAGCACCTCGAGGACGTGGAGAAGGAACTTCTGAAGATCGTTCACGATACTGCTAACGTCAAGAGCCAGACCGTGCCTGTCGATAAGAAATGGCACGAAGCTGTCGTCGGCAAGAATGGTACCACCCTCAACGCGTACGGTGTCTTTCTTTATTGTTGTCACTGCGTGTTTAATTCTCGATGTCCGTAGTATCATCGGCGAGGAGAAGACGCTCTCTATCAAGGTCGGAAGTGAGGTCGGCGACCCGAACACCGAGGACGTTATATTGGTCCGCGGCATCAGCTCCGAGGTTGATCGCGCGGTCAAGGAGATCCAGCAGATTGTCAAGAACGCCGAGGAGGATAAGATACTCAGCGGCTACGTGAGTCCTTCTTGGAGTTAGAGGACTCTGCATATACTTAAATATTCTTCCCATTTAGTCCGTCGAATTCGAGATTGACCGCGAGTTCGTCGGCCGTGTTGTTGGCGCCCAAGGTGCGGGCGTCAACAGATTGCGGGACCAGCTCGGTGTCAAGATTGACTTCTCCGATGACGGCGACGATGGCATGAAGGAGGTAGGCAAGAGAAAGAAGGCCGTCCACCAGAAGTCAAAGGTTCAGGTGAGTCTAATCTAGCAGCAGCATTGTAGCCTTGTCTGAAATTGGCATCGCTTAGATCGTTGGCCGGAAGGAGAACGTCGAAGAGGCGAAGAGACGTATCCTCACTCAAGTCGAACGACTGGTCAGTACCATCCGGGTGTTTGCCCAATTTTTGGTGGATTTCTGACCGCAGCATCTTCTCAACAGGCCGATGAGACGTCCGAGGTCCTGAAAATTGCCAACCAGTACCACTCAGGCCTCATCGGTCAAAACGGCAAATACGTCATTCGGCTTGAAGAGAAGTACGGTGTCAAGATTACTTTTCCTCGTGAGTCTGCCGAGACAGGCGAGGGCAGGACACGCGAGCACCTTGGCAAGGATGAAGTCCTTGTCAAGGGGGGTCGCAAGGGTGTTGCCGGTGCCAAATCAGAGCTTTTGGAGGTAGAGTGATATCATTCTTCTATACGGGCCAACATCGATGAATTTCCGTAGGCCGTTGAGTTCGAGAAAGAAACGAACAACATAATTAAGTTTATTATCCCTGCCCAAGCTATTCCTCGTATTCTCGGCAAGGGCGGCGCTACTATCAACGAGATCAAGGACGACACTGGAGCGATCATCGACCTCGACAAGAGCGAAGAGGGCAATGGTACAGCCCAGATCACCTGTCGTGGTACCAAGAAGGCAGTCAACGCCGCGAAGGCTGCTATCCAGGCCATCGCTGACCAGGTCAGCGAGGAGACGACGGCCGTCCTTAAGGTTGAACACCGGTTCCACCGCACGCTCATCGGTGCTGGTGGTCAAGGGTTGAAGGACCTCATCGCGCGCTGCGGTGGCCCTACCGATCCCAAGGTCCAGGCTGGCCTTGTTCGTTTGTGAGTCACTCCCAAATTATGTGCTTCCATCAGCTTGCTGATTTATATATTAGCCCGAGACAAGGCGAACAGCCCGATGATGAAGTTCGCCTTCGCGGCGAGCCCGCGCTGGTCAAGAAGCTCAAGGCCGAACTTGAGAAGGTGACCACGACGCTCCGAGATCGCGTTGTCATAGGCGTGAACGTTCCTGTGCCTCAACATCGCGCCCTGATCGGCAGGGGTGGACGCGCACTGCAGGAATTCCAGTCGAAGTTCGGTGTTCAGGTGCAATACCCCGGGTCTCACTCGTACCAGCAGGCTGGCAAACCCACCAACACAGAGGAGCTTGCCGACGTCCCGGCTGAGCAAATCGTCAAGGTTGTGGGCTCCAAGGCGGCCGTCGAGAAGGCCGTCGAGGAACTCAAGGTCCGTGTCTGTCTGCACTATGATGCCATGACGTGCTAAACGTATGGTTTCAGAATTACGCTCCCCCTCCCGCCGTCGAGACCATTTCTGATACCATCGCCGTGCCCTTCAAGTACCATGCCGTCGTAACTCACCAAGGCAACATCTTCAGATCCTTACGCTCCTATGGGGTCACAGTTGAGCAATCAGCTGAGCCCAAGAAGGTTTCCCTCCCTACCCGTCCCGCCGCTCCAGCCGCGACCGCTCGTATTGACGAAGCCGAGGAGCCATCTGTCGAGGCTGACTGGCAGGTAGTGCCGAACTACCAGGACGCAGAGGAGGGCGAGTCCGTGTGGACTCTTAAGGCCCGTGACCAGGGTGGACTGGACCGGGCAAAGAAAACCATCCAGGACGCTATCGAGCGCGCGGAGGGGATGACCCAGGTCGGGTTCCTCACTTTGCCCGACCGCTCGAGCTTCCCCCGGATCGTTGGTACCCGCGGGTCCAACATCGCTCGCCTGCACAGCGAGACTGGTGCCGACATCACGGTCAGCCGCGAAAACAGCACCATCGTCATCATCGGTAAGCGGCCAATCAATTTGGTGTTTTCGCAATGGCTCATGATCGGCGTCGGCAGGTTCCCAGTCGGCCATCGATGCTGCGAAGGAGGCTATCCAGAGGACTGCGTCTGCGCCCAGCGGCCGCCGTCGCTATGACTGATTTCAAACAACTAAATACCTTATCTACGGATGGATGGTCAATGACTGGGCGCATCGTTATCTAATCGCATTACAGCTGTCGAGCAATTCACGCACTTTTCATTCGCACTTTCTCTCATCTCCATCGCCCTCGACCGGTCATAACATGGTTGACGAATGTTCAAGGTATTTTTGAGTGTTTGCTCTTCCTGATTGTTGGCGAGTAGGTGAGGAGGCGGTGCAGCAGTTATTGCAAGTTTGTGCCCGTTTGAACGCCAGCTACTTGGTCTTCGTTCTTTTGCAAGCTGTCCGTGTTCGAGTGCTCCGTGTGCTGTTCAGGCGCAAGCCGTTCAAAACAGAACGGTACCGTACAGACAGTGATACCTTTTGGGATGCGCTGTCTTGCGTCGCTAGTGCCCTTACTTGCGGAATTTCCAGATGGCTGGATTTAGCATATCGTTGAGATACGTGGAGACGTTATAGAAGATCCGACAGTGTGAATACGACATCGTTCCAACATTCAATGTACAGTCAAGCGTGGAGTATTATGCAGGACAGGATAATTGTGCAAGTGGACACATAAATAGTTGGAATCAAGACACAATATTCTTATGCAGGCAAAGGAGCCCCATCAAGGTCCTCCATCGGCTCTCCGTCAACATCCGTGTTCTCCATGGGAACACCGTCAACATCATCCAAAGGCTCTCCGTCAACGTCATCCATAGAAGCACCGTCGAGTGGTTCTCCATCCACATCATCTACAGGTGCTCCATCAATAGGATCCCCGTCCAAGTCGTCGATCGGTTGACCATCGACATCATCGACGGGTTCGCCGTCCACGTCACTACCTTCATCCATGGGCTCGCCATCCAGATCTGCTGCCGCAGCCGCCTCTGCCGCAACAAGCGCGGCCGGTTTGAAGGAGCTGGCCTTGAACCGAGACGACGGTGCTGCAGGCGCTGCTTCCTCTTCTTCCTCTTCCTCGATGATTTCCTCTTCCGGAGCCTCTGCAACATGGCCTTCGATTCGTTGTCTCAACTCTGCAGTGAAGTCGGGAGGGAAGACTATCCAATCTTCCCATATGTCCACGACAGCTATGATCTGCTTCTTGAACGTCTCGGCCGTGATGCGCCCGGGGAAAGAATGGTAAATGGTCGAGAAGTGGTCGAAGACAAGGCCAAGGCGGCTCTGGAATTCCTGGCGGTATTTCCATGCCATAGGCAGTGGAGCGGCGGAATTGTGCAGGATATCGCAGATGAGATGGAGGCGTGCGATCTTGCGCGGGACAGGTGTACCGTCTACGACGAGAGAAGCGATGATGATGTCGGATACCTAAGCACCGTTGAGCAGATTGACTAACAGAGGAATATTATGACTCTTACCTCGTTGGCTGCTTCAGCGTGCTCTAGACTGAACGCCATGCATCGTGCAAGCTCCCCGCGTAGACCGCCGAGAGCCCGAAGCATAGACTCAAAGCGCTTGCGTGCATATTTCCCCAGCTTGGTCTTGCGAGTCCGTTCTCGTTCCGATTCTTCCGCAGAGTCAGTCGAATAAACACTGTTGTAACCCTGAAATACGAGACTGTCAGATTTGACAACATCTACTGGTTTGAAATCACCTACATCGTCATCAAACTCGGGTTCGAGACTATATTTACTATCGATCAGAGATCGGTAATATCTATGTCTTCGATGCTATACATTGCATGTTAGCAGATGTGAGTGTAGACCATAATGACGACCAACCTTCTCATTGGTGAGGAACATGTATCGAGGGTTGTTCTTCTCTCGCTCCTTCAACTTCGCTTCGTACTTGCCATCATGACCCTTGACCTCACCGGCCACGGTCCGAATGAAATCATCTGTGATATCATCCTCGTCCGTGGCAGAATGTCGATCGAAAGGCGAGCGACGCCGAGGCGACCTGCTTCGACGATCGTATCGAGAACGGCTGGAAGAACGACGACGGCGATAGGCTGGAGATGGAGAACGACTGGGGCTGCGACTATAGGAGCGTCGCGAGGATTCCTGATAACCATCACCGCGGCGTTCACGAGAAGGACTTCGGCTCCTTGAATGCGGCTTGGACTTTGGTACCACTGAGACGCACTGTGAGCAAGATATGCCAAAGAATGTTGAATCATGCAACACTTACCGTACATGGGCTTCGCGGCGATTGGTACAGCTTTGCTCCAGCCCACACGCAGGACAGAGCCTCCCCAGTCGAATCCGTCGAGCTCTCGCAGAGCGGCCTCGGCATCCTTCCTTTTCATGAAGGAGACAAAGCCGCTGAGACCCGCGTTCTTGTTGCGTCGAGTGGCAGTCATATCTGCACCGGGGCCCACCGTGCCGTCACTGCGCGGCCACATAACTTTCACCTGAACTGTGATCAGGAAATCTGACAAAAATATGCTTTGCAAAGCTGAAACATACAGATCCAACAGGACCGCACCGAGCGAAGAACATGCCAAGACTTTGCTCTGTCACATGCGGCGGCAAGTTGGCGACGAAGATGTTCGATGTCTGAAAGTAGTTGCAGAGAGGTCAGAACATGCATGCATACGTGGAATTAAGATATGACCAACCTGAGGATCTCCTCGGTCTTTGCTGCCGCTCTGCCCTTCATATGCTATCCCAAATCCATGAGAAAAGGCATAAAACCGAGAAACAGGTGCTCGTACCAGCCATAGCAGTAGCCGACCGTGCCCCTGCTGTAATGTATGTTAACTCACGAAACAAAATGAGTAAAAATAACTCACTATTTCTAGAAAATCGAGCCTCCCGTTCGGCCTGGTCTCTGAAGAGTCGTCAGTAAATGATGTAAAGAACAAAAGATATTTCCTACTTCTTGATTTCCTCGAGGAATGCGTCCATGGCTCGCTTGCCCTTGGGTTTGGGTCCAGTCGGGGGCGTCATTGACTGCAGAACATTTCAGCTGACAGCACGGTTCAGATTCAAGATAACTCACCCTGGATTCGCGTTCAAACACAGGCATAGGTCGTGACGAGCTTGGGCCCTTCGGCGGCGCCCGTGCAGGAGCATAGACACCGCCCACACCTCCCGATGGCACGAAAGCACGACCTGCCCTCGCCTGCTGCTGCTCACCATCGTCGTCGAACGCATGCAGAAAGTCAGCATACGCCTTGGCCGCATGCTCCTCCTCCTCTCGCTTCTTCGCCTCGGCCGCCTCCTTCTCCTTCTCGCGCCGGGACTTGCGCACGGTGCCCTGGGCGTATTGGGACAGCTTCTGATCGTCCACTGTTTTTTGCTAATGCACGAAAACGAACTGTGAGCGTCGACTGCGGGGAAATACAAGTTCTATCCGTCGCACTGGAAACGAAGAGTCCTCTTCGTCTTGGTCAAAGAATGTGGCCAGTTTGGCCTTAGTTTTGTCCATTTCGGAGGAGTTTGAGATGTTCAACTCGTATAAGCTGAGTACGTTGTGAGAAAGAGCACAGGTAGAGGGTAAAGTGCGAAGTAGTGAGGCTTGACTTCGACGCTGACTGCCCCGCCACACCGGCCAGCTCGGTCACAGCATGTCACACTCTTTGTGCTGAGTCACGCGCGCCCCACTTGGTTCACTCCAAAAAAGTGTCAGAAAGCCAGAAAGCCTCGAGCTGTATGTGAGTATAATGGCTACATAGAAATCAGCAAATTACATCCAGCTACATGTTTCCACTGCCTTTAATTTCTCCGTACATGACGCAACTCGCAACCTGCCCCACAGGCTGTTTACAACATTTACAAACCTGGCGCCGCCGATCTTATAGAGCTCGATAAGGTCGAGCATAATTATTGACGATCAACTGCATGGCCCACCGCATAGAAGATCATGCCTTCTACATCATCATACTCGCCAGCCCTCCCGATGCGTACGCCATCGGCCGCATGGGAGGATGCGGTTGCGCGTCGAACTGGATGTACTCCTGCGTCCCCGCAGAGTCGATTCGGACCTGTGTATATCAATCAGCGATCCCGTGTTCCACGAACTGAAGATGACGAAGCCTCACAAATGCACCCCTGTTCCCGGCTTGGTCGACATAATTCGGCGCGGAAAATACCTGGAACCATTGGTCAAACAGCATCGGTCGCATTTAGGTTCTGATCACTCACCGTTGTGCATAAGCCGTTGTGTTCGATGGCATAACCATCTGGGATCCGTCGGTCAGCAAAGAACGGGCACTTCGGTTTTCACAAGACGGGTGACCCACCTTGGCGAACTTCATGACTACGCAAGATGCCCGTAACACCATTCAGCTCGCACCATCTCCGGGTCACATCGGGGCCGAATGAGATGCCGACGCCCTGCACATGGCCGAGACTAACATCAGCACGGTGTGAAGGGGGAGAAGTGGACGACAGCAAACTGACCCGCTTACTGGGACCTCGTCCCGGGGCTTCTTGTGGATCGGTCCAGAGAATCTGCATGGAAATGGAGATGAGTGTGAAGATTGCAACATCATTATACCATTTGGATAAGTACCTCGCCTACGGGCGAAGTGAGTCAGCCATCCATTGACACAGCAAAGAAGAAAAGACTTACACATCAAACCCTCAGTCCCCGGCTGACGTCCTATCCGCTCAATCTTCCGGATTTCGTCTAAGGTGACGCCATCTCTGCTGAACAACCCACCATGGCAGACGAAGTATCGCTTCAGACCGTCGGGCGACAGAATCGCACCTTGCTTCTTCAGTGGCGGTTGGGTTGGGCTGATCAAGGTAGACAAAGGCACTGTTGGCAAATCATAAGAAGCAAGTATGATCTACATTGCGACTCCGGCTTACTCGCAGTGAAGACATGTGCAAAGAGCTGAAAAGAACGTCAGTCAACTGACAGCAGATGGAATGCCAAGAGGAATACCTTGTAAGTCTGGTCTCCATGCTTGTGTTTGGCTTCGCCCTCGAAACCGTACGTCCTGTTCATGTCTTTTGCCTCATGATTGCCCCGATTGAGATACATTCTGTTAGGATACAACCCTGTAAAGAGGAACCTGTTAGCTATCTTCTCAGATAGTAAGGGTAAATGGACAGTGGGGCTCACATTTGTATGCAAACGCTGTCAAAATAACTTCTATCGACCACGATCCTCGGTCAACGAGGTCGCCGTTCATCAACAGCAGGTGGTTTTCACTCGGCTCCCCGGTCAACGAGAATAGATGCAGTACGTCGTAGAATTGACCTGTAGCACTGCATGAGCTACTACTCATCTTTCCTGTATAATTTTGCATACCATGTACATCGCCGATCACATCAATCGTCTTACCCTCATCCAACCGGACATCTACCAAACTGTCCTCGCTGGCAAAAAGGTCGTGTGCAGCCAAGACAATTTCCCAGACGTATCTACGAGGCAGCGCCTTTCCGTCCTTGAACCACTGTATCATGGACCGGAGGAATTCCAGGGTAATATGGTATTTTCTTGACTCGTCCACCTCTAATTTTGGACCTCTGTAATCCTTGTCTACATCGCAGCCGCCTGGATAGATAGATGAGCTAGATGTTTCTCTGAACGGGGTGTGATACGAATGCTTACCTTCCTCGATAATCTGACGGCATCGTGCAACGGCAGTCAGCTCTTCCTCCATCTCAATCGCCTGCATAATAATGTCATGTTGAAAAGAACGTCTTTGGATGTCAAGATCACACGGCTCACCTTCTCGAACTCAATCCTGCGAACAAGCTTCTGGGTCGACTCTAACTGAGCCTTTACCGCCAGATTTTGTGGCTCCAGAGCCAGCACCTTCCTGAGGTCGGCCACAGCCAACTGCGGCTTCAAGAGCTGCAGATGGCACATTGCTCGTCTGCGGTAGCGTGGTCAGTCGCGCCTGCCTCTGGGTGTAAAAGGGTGGATCGTACCGATAGTAAGCTTTGGCATACTTCGGGTTGATTTCGATGGCCCGAGCTGCAAGGATTGAGCTTGAATTTAAGCCATGCTCGTATTTCAAGAATAACGCACAGGCATCATGAAGAGCATATCCATGTTCCTCGAGCTTCAATCGTGTATAGGCCCGGTTGCAGTAAAGCGTCGCATCTAGTGGATTAAGCTCAATGGCCTTCGAGTACAGCTCGGCTGCCTTTGGGAATTCATGACCTGCAATTCATCGCTTGTTATCAGCAACACGCGCACACGCTCTCTCCGCCGCTGAAGATAAGCTCACTTGAGAATGCCTTATTTGCCTCGGCTTTAAACTTCGCAGCCTCTTCTTTGTCCTTCTCTGAAACTTCTGAGATGCTGAGCGATGATAAAGCGGGCGACGGCACGGATGAAGGCGGTGTTGACTGGGCCTCTGAGGTCGAAGTCGACAATTCACTCATGGTGTTTGCGAATTGGGTATGTCAAATAGCAGGAAGCGGGGAGGAATAACTTCAATAAAGGTCGCGGTCGTCGAAGCCGTCGTGAATATTCGACTTTGAGATGTATACGATCGTGTGACAATCCCACAAGTCCATGGACGCGGGCCATGATCGTAATACGCGTCCACAGCGCTGACACCGTCCAGTAACATGCTTCTTTCAAGCTTCAAGTTGTGAACGATGTCGATACTTCCACACAGCAAGGTATGATTCATGCATTCGCCATGGATATGTAACATACGCATAAGAACTATATTTACGACCGCTGGAACGGGCACTCCGCCTAATTTCCGACCTGCTCGCCATCGGAATCTCCATGGAATGCTATCCATTTGCCGCATCCGTTTCTGTTAGATTCGCACGTCCGAAGTCCTTTTTTTTTCTTTTTTTTTTCTTTTTGGCTTTAATGCCATCTCAGAAACCAAACGATAATGACTCCAATCCATTACTAACATGCCGATTAAACAATTAGCTTCACATGCCGATGCTGCAGGTATCAACTATAACGTATGAGTAAACACCAAGGTCAGAAACGAGGGGGATGAGGAAAGAATGGAGGGTAGGGGTATATGCAGGTTCAGATTCCTATTTTCTGCACACGTCGAGGTTGAAGTATTTGCCGAGGCGGGTGCCCGACGTGGGGTCCCTGTTAAGCATCCAGCCGTTCAGGAACTGGTCGAGGCTAGAAGACCGTCGCGTCAACGTCGAAGTAAATCACCATGCAGAAGTCACATACTAGTCCAGGTTGCTCTGGCATGTGCAGCAGTCAGACGACGCAGCGGCAGTCGCCTCAGCCTAGAAGCGCACAGGTGAGCATCCTTTGGTACGAATGAAGTGACGACCAGAACATACCACTGTCATGCCAATAAACCAACCGTTATAGGCACCAATCGTCTTAAGGACACTGCCGCCGTTAATCTTCAGCACATCGGAGAAGTACTTCGCGCCAGTCATGATGTTGTACGCCTACCCAAGCATAAGCAAACTATTTTCACTCCGCTGTACGAGAAAAGAACTCACGGGATCCTGGCAATTGCCACCAGGCGCACCCCCGCACTTATCTTTGGTGATCTGCATCAGACCCTGCTCGCCTCCGCCACCAACAGCGTTAGGCTTGCAGCTGCTCTCCTGCATAGCAAATGAGGCCAATATAATGGCGGGGACTGGACATGCGATCAGCCACAGGGCCATCAATAACGAACGGATTTAATTCACCGCCATACTGGTCACCGTACTGCTCGAACAGAGGCACGAACTCGCTGCACTCCTTGAAGGGCGAGGCCGCGTCCTCGACAGCCTTGGACAGGTCGACGGTGACAAGATCGGAGATTTTAACCATAGGCGGGTTCCATCCTGCGCCGTCTACGCCGCAGTTCAGCCAGTCAATGTGGCCGTTGGGGCCGGCCAGAGCCGTCACGTCGACTGAAACAAGTGTCAGTATTCCATAGAAAAGTTCGTGAGAAATTCATGCTTACGCGTAGCGCCAATGGGGGAAGGGCAGCTCGACTGGACAGAAATAAGCGAGACAGCACCGACAGCGACTCCGGCAGCAGGCTTCGCAGCAGCAGAGCGTGCGGCAGCCGGGGCCTTCGACGAGCAAGAGCCGCTGCCGTCCTTCTTGTTCAAACGCGAATGGCGGTGGGACGAGGCGGCGATGTCTCCATGAGCGTGGAGGTTTGTCGCGCTGACCGAGACGGCGGCGACGACGAGAGCAGCGAGACCGGCAGAGAGCTTCATGATGAGCAACGAGCGTGGCGAAAAAAAATTGAATCCGAAAAGAATGCCTTTGACGATGAGAGAGAGAAGACGAATGTGGTGTTGGCCTCTGCAACCAAGCCTTTTATTGCGGGGTGCTGCTCGCCCCACGTCCAAGCGGTGATCAGTTCACCGCGCGGGTGCATAAACGACTTACCGAGGTCAGGCATGGTTGCGATTCAGCCTTCTGGGCCACGAGTGACGACCAGGCTATTGTGATTGCGGGCATTCCGGAAGCATACTGCCCGCCTTCCGGAAGCATACTGCCCGCCTTCTTACGAACGTTGCACTGTGACAACGAGGTGAAGGTAGCTGAAGCGACGACCTTCCCAGTTACGCGCTCTTACGCGCCGCTCATGTTTTCCTTATATGGTGAATCCCGACGCGGCGGGCCTGGCTTGGCGCTGGATGATCATCGGATAGCGCACGGCAAAGATGTCTTCGACTCGGCGACGACGTCTGACATCGCCGTCCTCGATGAAATCCAGTTTACTGACCTTTCTGTCTTTTGTCGTCTGAGTTACATATTGAAGACTTGGCGTTTGTAGAATGTGTACTGGTATGCACTGCTTCCGCGCGACGCCGTGAGCTGCATGCGACGACGTGCGGGATTCTTTCACCGGAGAATCCCAATCCAACTGATACGTGGAGATATCGGTATCGCCCCACAGCCGAAATTCGACGTGGCAGCGCGAGCTCGTCCTCACTGCAATCATAGCGCTCCGGAGTGCCTGCTCGAACGGCAGCGGGTAAGAGCCTCCTTCTCTTGATTCAATTCTCCCTTCGACAATCAGAACGCTCAGCTGAACTCACCTGCTTACCCGGAACAGGTTTGCGCAGTCCGGTAGGCGAGGGCTATGATAGTCCTTTCGTATCGACAAAGCAGTCCTGCTGGATAGTCGTTGGCAGTACTGCCAAGGTGCAGCGCTCAGCAGCCATCAAGCCACATTCGAGCTGCATGTACTCACGGGGAGCCGTTAGACTCCCGCCCCAGACACCGCAATAACGGGTTGATTTCCCCAGAGATGAGAGCGCCAAGCTGCAAACAATTCCCAGAGGACTCACTGATCTTCCAATGCATTATCTCTACATTTTGACAGTTCAACAACGACCACCGCATCCAGGAAAAGATACCGGTAAGCTATCTCAAGTTTCTCAGCTGATGCCTCCATCCTCAGGCACTCCATCATGGCCCCGCGCGTGGCCGTCCTGACATCGACACCTGACCCGTGGACGCTCAGACCGAGCAGCTTCTCCGGACAGAGTTGCGCGCGGGATGTCCACGCTCAGGCTCGTGCAGCATATTGCTCTCAGGCTGTGGCCCCGTGCACAACTGTGCCGACGCTCGTCTGCCAAGCACTGGTCAGTTGCGTACATCTTTCTCTTGATACTGACAGGCCTGCAAGCACGGTACGCCATCCGGCTCGGCTCTATGTCATTGACACCACGAAAGGCACTGCATCTGCATCTACAAGTAACTGCATGCTTCTGCGCAGCTCGTCCTAGCTTGGAGACTGGATGCTCTGCAGAGTGGTCTGCTCGTTCTCCTTGGTGGCCCAGCGGATCATCCGCCCATAATAGGGGGCAATGAACGCGGCAAATATAACTCCAGTACTTTCCGCGGCGGTATGCTCGCAGCCTCCTTTATGATAAGCTGCCGATCAAGGTCTGTATTTGCTTTCCTCGGGGCTTGATCGCACGCGCGGGGGATTGGGCTGAGCTTGCCCTATCGGAAGCGTCACGTCAATCCACTGCCACGCAGGCCCGCCTGCTCGAGATCGACTCTGCAAGATCGAGCAGACGTGGATGCAGCAGCACCTGCATGAGAATTTGGACGTCATCAGGAACATGGGCAAGACTTTGCGCCCGCAGCAGACGGAGACAGAGAGTAGGCCTTCGGCATCTAGTTCCGCAACACGCGTCGAACGTTCTTCCGGAAGCAAATCGCTGCGCAACTCGCCTTCGACGCACCAAGGCATACAAAGCTGCACACGTTCTGACTATACTAGTAGAGGGCGACGGCTGAGCAGGAGATCGGTACAGTAGTCGCGTTAATGTCCGACGCCCGATGCTGACCGAGACTTCTGAACCACTCAATAAATCTGGAGGTATTGCAATAAGTAGGGTACACGCGGCGGATGCATGGTGGGTTCTTGCCCGGAATCAGTCTGACGCCGTCGTGCACAGTCGGTAGATTCGGGGTTCCGAACTGTGCAGCAGCAGCACACGTCGCCTGGGCGCAAGCATGGATGTGCATGAATCCGCAACTAGGGGTGCATGGGTGACATGAATGCCGTTCCAGTCCGCGGAAAACGGGTTTCGGCTGTCGGAGGCCCGAAAATATACACGGAGACCGCTGGGCCCGACGAGTCCACGTCAGTTCAAGTGGGTCTGTCTTACCTGAGTCACCTCCATCCCACCACCGCGCCTCAGTCGCGCATCTCATCGATAGGACAAAAACGCATGATGGACGTTGTGCGCTACCGTAATAGCACGCCTCGAGGCTATGAATCATCGCCTTAGTCGCAGGTTACAACCGAAGTGCGTTGTGCTTGTTCCTCGTGGTTACGTATGATCAGATCTGCTCTGCGACAGTGCTGATCTGAAGCCAAAGACAAGAATCACCACGAACCTGCGAGAACGCAATGATGACACTGATACTTGTTGCGAGCAGTGCACGATCAGATTTGACAGTCGATGACTCGCGAGCGAAATGGGCACAACCTGGGGATCCTCAACGAAAGGACTATGCGGTGCGACGACTGGTGGATAAGCGGGTGGTAATAGAGGCAGACACGATGCTGCGTCGAGGCGCGTGCGATAGCTGATACATCAAGACAAGGACAACAGTGGGTAGCAAGAAGCGCGAGTGCGATGAATCCGGATAAGCGGAATCAATTTCTAGGTCCTAGCTTCTCTGACGGGCGTTGGGCATTTTTGTCTCGGGGGCACGCGACGGACTACGCCTCTCAGGGAGCAGCACCCTTTGAATCGCCGTGACTCCTGGCCCTGACGCTTTGACCATGGTAAAATTTCGCGTGCGGAACAGTGCCACTATCAGAGAAGGTTTCCGAAAGGAGAGAATACAAGCAACTGAACGAGGCAGGCGCACGCACTAGCAGCCGGGAAGAGAAGCAGCAGGTGCGCAGGACCTGCGGGACCATTGCGATCTTCCGACTTGGCTGGGAGCTGAATCTGCCCGAAAGTTCGAAGAGGGGCATGGAGCCGGGTGAAAGGCTATGCCCTCGGAGGCAGACCCTGAGAGCGACAAAATGGGATGCGATGCTGTGATCAGGGAAGGGGATAGCTTGCAGTCAACGCGCGGCCGGAGCCCGGCAGGCTGAGTTGGCAGAGAACCCGGGGCCACTCCGGACGTGCCGTCCTACGGAATGTTCGTGACACAATTGACGCAGGGACTCGGAGGTGAGACCATTGGCAACCCCGAGACAAGAACATTCGGGAAACAAACGGATCCGGCGTCATAGGAACTGCTCATACCATCCCTAAGGCAGAACAAAAGAATACAAAGCTAAAATATTACCATGGCAGCACAAAACGCAAAGCACCGACCAAAAGAGGATTACAAGGAGCGGCGTTGCAATTGTTGAACGGAAGAAGATGACTCGTCCGATTGATTTCAGTAATGTTTGGCGCTGCTTGGTTGTAGGAGCGCCTCTCATAACTCGTGTGTGACTCCATATACAAGGCCCCCCTATATTACCGCCGTCCTGCTCTCCGTGCTCTGCCCTGACTCACTACTCCATTTTTCTGCTCCTCGCAGCCTCTGACTCCCGCCACCCATACATAAGTCCTCGCAGCGACTGCTGAAGGACTTCAATTTTTAGACGGATCATCCAGGTCGACTGACTCTGGGTATCCGCCGCTGAACCCCAAGCGTTCAAAATGAATTCATTCCAGAAAGCTCGCTCATTGCCCAATCTGTCTGCCCTCTCCTTCGCCTCCAGATCTGTCCTCGTCTCTGCATCAATCCCTTTTTACACCAGCAATCTTTGGAACGCCTCAATTCATGGTACCATCTGAATAATCTCTCAATCCCGCTGTGTTGCTCGTCTGTCGACCGCCTTCAATAATGCACGCCCTCACCCATTCGCTGAGCCACCGAGGCCCGAGCGCATCCCGCGCTCGGGCCCGTTGGCAACCGTATTCCTCCATCCCGACGCCCTCAGCGCGGTCCCCCTCGAGTGCATGCATCAATACCCCTTCCACCACTGTATCAACACCATCAACGTCGACCCAGCCCGCATTATGTGATCCCGACCGCCCCAAGCCCACTTTCCTTCCACACATCCATGCGCACGTACACAAGGACGTTGGTGTCCGCGAGGCTCAGAAGGCGAGATACGTGAATGGTTTGGTCGGTCAGTTGTCCTCTTCCCTAATTGGGCATGCGTATGTCCCGTTCCGGCAAGCAGCTTGCTCAAATTGGTTGTCTTTCTATTGCAGATCTGGCTGTCAGTGCGCTCTGCGATATTTGGCATCCACACGACGTCCCTGCCGTTTTCGCCACTCCGGCCCGCCTTCCCGCCTCGTCCCCCGCCGTCCCCGTCCTTGCTGCACCCGTCCCGTCCTCATATTCCCTTCTTTCATACACGCAACTTCCGTCTCCCATATCGCCAAACAATCCTTCCCCATCTCCAATGCCGCCGACACACGATCAGGCCGCCTCACCGCCGCCGAGTAATGCGTGCCGAACGGACATGGTGCCGCTCAAGAGTTTCGTGCAAGAAGTGCTGCGTCGATCGCGCACTTCCTGCAGCACCCTTCAGACCGCCCTCTGCTACCTCGAAGCCATCCGCTCCAAGGTTCCCGAGTTGCTCAGACAAGAATGCGCTGGCCAGGGCGTCAAAGGCGAGTCAGACCAGAGCTATCGCATCATCTCTGCAGACGACCCAGCCGCGAGCGAGCCTGTCCCCGAGCTCAACATCGACGACCTTCTAGACCCGACCCGGTTTCTCAACCCGGAGAGCTTCTGCAGCACCGTCGACCTGCCGACAGTCCGCGTCTTCGACAACAATCCACTTGCGACACCCTGTGTGCCCTCCTGGCAGAACAGCAGTGTTCAGCCACTTGCCAGGCACTGCAAACCCACCACTGCGCTCCCCCCGCTTCCCCCTCTCCCGTCGCCCCTCCTCTGCCCGCGTCGCACGTTCCTTGCCGCCCTCATCCTCGCCTCCAAGTTCCTGCAGGACAAATGCTACTCCAATCGTGCCTGGGCCAAGCTCGCTGGGCTTCCGCCTCGCGAGATCGGGCGCTGTGAGCGTGCGCTAGGTGAGGCGCTGCAGTGGCGGCTTTGGGTAGGCAAGATGCCTGCGCAGCGTCCCTCGCTGTCGCGTAGCTATAGCGAGACTCATGTGCCATCTGGATCGGCGACGCCGTTCATGGATAGCAGTGTGTGCCATATGCCTATGCCGCCGCCAAGGTCGACCATTCGACGCCGTGCGACCGTGCCGGAACAGGTGTTTGCGACGCCCATGCCGCGACACTCAAGGCTACCAGCTCCGGCGCCCCCGCCACTCGTGCCCATGCCATTCGTGCCCACGGATGAGGGCCTTGCGAGCTTCCTGCTGCCGCCTGCAGTGGCAACAGCCCCGTCAACGCCCATGCCGATGTGGCCCTCCTACGCCCCGTCGGTCGCCGGCATGTCAGCATCGCCTGCCACCTACAGCAGCTGCTCGCCCACGCCGACGCTCACGATCTCGCCGTCGACCACGGACGCGTCCGCCGACAGCATCTTCGACGAGCGCACCATCCAGATGCCGACGATCGTCGACGCGCCCTCGCCGATGCGGATGAAGATGGACGCGACGTATGCATATGCCGGCGAGCTGCCCTCTTCCGTCGGCGGTTTCTTCTGCGACGGCGGGATCTCGGTTGCATGGGATGGCTTATGGACCACGAACGGCAGCAATGTCCTCGGTGCCGCCCACTGACCCTACGTCTGACTTGGCTTGGCTTGGCTCCGGTTCTTCTCGTGCCGTACTCTAATTATTATTCCATTTTTCTTTTTTTCCCTCTCGTGTAACTCTGTACTGTATATAGAGCTGTCCCGCCTTTCTCGCTATTATATTCACGGTACGCGGTCTGGTGTTGGTTTACCATGTAGTGCGCGTCCGGCGCGGGCCTCAGCAGCTTCAGCCTCAACAAGCATTCAGTATCGACGGGGCTTGGGCGGCTTGGGGCCCGCGGCGTTTGCGCCTCTCTCATTCTATGATTTACATATGCCATACACTTACTGTTGTTGTTCGTGTGTCATGTCGTTCTGACTTGTGTTCTAGTGCACGGTCCGCGCGGAGAGCGGGGGGGTTCGCGAGGACCAGGCCGCCTTCAGGCTCGAGGGTGCGCACGAAGCCTGCAATCACAGCACGCAATGGCAGATCCGGGATCCCCGCGCGCTCTGCACAGAATAAGGCCGCCGTCGGTGACTCGGCCTGGCCATCGCATGAACTCCGTTCATAGCGCGCAAAGAACGCAGCTCCGACTCGCGACATCCTCGCGCGCACGCACATCGCCGATGCCTGACACCGCACGTTGACCGCGCAATCCTCCTAGCAGAGGCGAGATGAAGATGCGCGCATCGAGCCGAGTCACCACTGGCAGGCGCACGTTCCAAAGACACCCTATCCCGTCCATCTACAGTCATATCACGCTCATTGAACCTTCTGCAGGACTATAGCGGGCGATGCGCCCGCTCCATCAGCGACCGCAGGCTATCGCATACTGCTATCGCGGTACAAAGTTGAAGGCACGCCCGTCTTCTTTGCCGCAAGCGGAGGCTGTCACGGCACCAGTACTCCGAGTGCGTGTCCTATCATGGTGTCCCGCGGTCTGATTATCAGCAGGTGCAGACGGATATGGCGCGCTGCGCCTGGCGTGTAGTCTCTCATAAGCAGCCCGTGAAGATTACCGGCGTAGCAGATGACGGGACAGGCTATAGAGTTGGAATGATGACGATGGCGCGCGGTGTGGACGTTGCTTCAATTGGGAGACTCAATGAAAAAAAAAGTACGATCAATAATACGTCAATGTAATTTTAGTAAGTTAGAGCGTGGACTTGGAATAATACTTAGCATCATGCGGCCGTGCTTGATTTGGAGCGGATGCGCTCTTTGGCATCGTGATTTTATCAGACGGCGATAACTGCTCGAGTCTATGTGACAGATGCATCGCACGGAGTAAGGCGGGCCAAGCAGACTAAGATTGCATATCATCTCGAAGAAGGCGGGATCAGAAACGCTGCCAAGATGTCACCAAAAATCATGGTAACAGATGGTTTTTCTGAAGTGTTTCGCGAACGGGAGAAGGAGATGGCCTAGGTTCAGGCTATCTTGTTTCCTAGATAGGTGTTCATAAAGACGCTGAGATTCATGCACACTCAAAGGATAAGAAATGCGAGGTGAACACCAAGATGCACAACGTACAAATGATAGATGTTACGTTCAACGGGACGTGCGGAGCACACCTTTCCAATACTGAGTCCGTCTACCGATAGACCGAGATTAGCCATGCTCGTACGTAGCTTTGTTGAAAGCCACGGACTATTAGAGACCAGACATGGACAAGCCGACGCCGACAAGGTCGGAATAGGAAAGTCGGGAGAAATTGGGCGAATATTGCTTCATTGTTTGGTGGACATGGTAGTGAGATCAGGGTCCTGCATCACGGCCGACGAGCAGAAACCCATTGCGAGAACGCAAGCGCAGCTTCGGAGACGATAAGACATCCTCATCAAATATTCAATAAGCAGATGCTGCTCAGGTATCATACAGTACCTTCCCTACGTTGGTCCGCACTATCCTTGTACATCACCCCTACATAACACTTCCGTCTTGGGTATCGCACATTTACTCAGTGAAAAACTCTAGCGGCGTGCTGGCAGTCTGGATGGCCTGCCAGGTGGTGGGGTGGCCGTTCGCGTTCTTGTTCCCCTCGTCTGTGAATAAGGAGTGGAACTTGACGTCGTCCGTGCCCTTCATGACGAAATCAGACTTACGCCCTCGTAACAACAGGGAAATGACGCACCCGATTAACAGGATCATGGATGCTTCACGTAAAAAGTTGCAATACGGAACTATCGAGGCAGAGATTCGGACGTACCGGACATGGATGAAGCCTTCGCCTTGCTCATCTTGGACGGCGGGGATCCTGATCTTTCCGAGGATGATCGTGCCGTAGCTCGTAGGCCCGCTACGAATCTGCACGAGATCATCCTTAAGGTTGAAGCCTACGAGCTCGGGGTCTGAAAGGGAGCTGGCCCTCGCCCACATCTTGGGCTCATGCTTGTCCCAATCATGACGGGACTTGAGGATGGCCTGCTTGATCTGATGCTCGACCACATGGAATGCCTCCAGTGCATTCGGGTGGGGGGTATGCGGCTCGTTTAGGATGACTTGTTCTGCTGTCGCTGTGAAACACGTTGCTGTGTGTCATTTAAATCAGATGGGGGAGATACGTACCCATGATGAGTGTACGAAGGATCGAAGGGTAGACGAAACGGCATCAGTGATTTCGATTACGACTGTAGTAATCCGGATATGGAAAGTAAGAGCTACGCGCACTCGTTGCGCAGGAATCCCGCCTTGACACCAGCGACCTGCCCCATTTCATTTTAGATTTCCTACTGTTTATCTGTCCACACTTTCGGATTGTTTTCGAAACCTGTGGATGTCTCAGCAACAAGCCGTTCCAAAGCCTTCGCTCCAGGGGGTCAGAATTAAAGCCAGGAAAGGCGCCGTCAAGGCTCACGCAAAGCACGAACCAGAGGGTCCGTCGCCCTCCTTGTGTGCTCGCTGTCCGTGCTGATCTCACCTCGCTGCAGTCTTCAAAGACCAGCTCTACAAATACCTCGAAGCCGTCCCCGAAGGTGACTTCGACGCCGTTGCCAACAAACTCATCCAAGCAGGCTCTACTCTCGAGCTCCTCAAATACGCCGATGCCCTCTTCGACATTCTCTTCACCGGCGGTCTCTTGCAGCCCGGCGGCTCTTACCTCGATGAGGAAGGCCCGACATCCCCGTTCTCGGTGTTCCAGGCAAAGGAGCCGGCGCAGGTGGACGACATAAAGAAATACATCGAGGTCTTCACCAAGCTCATTAGGAGGTGCGCATGATTTCGCACGAGCCGTCTCTCATTTGCCTGAGACGGGTCGATTTTGATAGGTACAAATACCTGCAGAAGCCCCTTGAAGGGAGCTCGCTGCCGACGTTGCTGCAATACGTTAACCGCTGGGATACCGCTCAGACGGAGAAATTTGCCATCGCCACCGGCCTGCTCATGGCCCAGGGCTATGCCTCGTCGAACTGCCTCCTGAGTTTGACCAAGGACCATCTCGTCAAAAATGGTGCGTGATGCAGTGTTTGTGTCATTCGCAAGTTTCTGACCCTCGTGCAGACGTCTCTGTTCACGTCCTGACGCTCATCATCCGTGCTTATCTCACGGAGCAATCGATGGACCATCTCGCCGCATCGCTGAAGCGCGCCGGCATCAAAGATCTCGCTGCGTTCTTCCCTCCCAACCGGCGGGACGACAAGGTTCTCGACGAGTATTTCCGCAAGGAGGGCCTGCCGCAGGTCGCCGACTGGTGGACCAAGAAGCAGAATGCGCTCATCAAAGAGGAGATCGTCAAGACAGTCCACGATCTGCTCGATCGCGAGGAAGCTCCCACAGACGTGCGATCGTTTAACCTCAGATGTATTGCATTAGGCTAACTTGCGCTCCAGATCGTCTCGGCTGTCAAGAACGTCATCGAAGAGAGGCCTCTCCCAGAGTCCGAGCTCATTGCCTGCCTCTGGCAAGGCCTCATGTCCAACGTCGACTGGAGCGCACGTCCCGACCAGATCGAAAATCTCGCGCTGCGCGAGGTCTCCGTGAGTCTTTTGCTACCATAATCTCTTCAGTCGCGTGACCATCAACCCATGCGCAGAAATACGCTCCCATCCTCGAGCCCTTCTGCAACAATGCGAAGACGGAAGTGGCCCTCATCAATACTGTACAAGTGTATTGCTACGAAGACACGCGCATCATGAAAGCATTCCCTCAGATTTTGAAGGTCTGTTTTGTCATCGGATTGTCCTATGTCATGTTCTGACCGTCTTACTCCAGGTTCTGTATAACAAAGATTGTATTTCTGATCAGGCTATTATCTATTGGCATCAGAAGGGCTCGAAGGCGCAAGGCCGACAGCACTTCTTGAAGAGCACGGAGGCTCTTGTAAAGGTAAGATCCATTCTTCTGGCATGTTGATGTGAAACTAAATGCCTCATTCATCCAGTTCCTGCAAGAACAGGAAGAGGAGAGTGATGATAACGAGTAGATACTTCGCACCCCGTTCCATCTCACAAAGGGAGGACTATCGGCTTTGTTGGACTACAGCGAAATATGTATTTCTGTCAAAGGACACTGACGACTGAGGAATCAAAACAAGAGAGACAAAGATATTCGAGCCGACGAGATACAATCAACTAAGCCCGGTACATACACTATTCAGATAAGTAAAGCAACATGATAATGCAACAGCGCGTTCAAAGCGACGGCAGGATACGGACGAATGAAAGAGGGATACAAAGAAATAAGAAACAAAGACGCTAAATGTAACACGAAAGGAGACGAATCACCACGCCTCTGGCATCGGAGCAAACTCGCCGGGCCATCCGCTCGATCGGTTCAGGTTCATGAAGATGCCGTCCGACCCGTTCACAGGCAGCCCGAGGTCGGTCAGGTTCTGTGCGCAACACAAAGCAGCTCTATTAAGTTACATGCTCATCCCATGAAGAAATCACCGCCCCGCACCTGTGCTTGCAACCACATCGGGATGTCCGCCTGGCTCAGATTCGTGGCCACCGGCGCCGCGTTGTTCGGCCAGACGAGCCCCAGCTCCTCCATCGTGAACGGCATGCTCGGGTCGATGTACGGTGCGCCTTGGAGAACCGGCATTTCGCCCGGAGGCATCGACATCGGCATGGGCGTCCCCGGGCTTGTTGCGAGCCCGATCTTGCGACGGAGGTTCGCGAGCATAATGCGGAGGGTCAGTGCATATCTGAGTGAAGGCAGGAGTCAGGACATTCAGAAATGGAAGACCGAGACGAGAAGTGATTACCGCTCGGCTGCGACATCTGAAAGCAGTTGCGCCAGCTGCTCGACTTGGGCGGTGATTGCGCCTAGATCAAGTTCTGCCGGGAATAGATTGGCCATCTTGAGGAGGAAAAGACCGGAAAACGCGGCCGTCACCAGACTATCATGCACCGCATAGCGAAGTGCCGCACTGCCAATGAGAACAAGTGAGATGTATGCCATGTTGCCTATATGCGTGGCGCCATACCGGTATGCTTGCGAGTTCAAGAACGTCGACAGGCAATTCGTGGCAGAATCCTTCGCCTGGAATGCAAGTTCACGTTGCTCGAACGGCATCTTATCCCACGACACGCCCCGCAAAGCGACGCATACAAGCCACAACTTCGCATAGTGGAGTTCGCCGATGAGAAGCTTTCGCAACAATGAATCCTCGTCCATGGTTTGTCCTGCATGGCCATTAGCAAACACTGACTGGAGGCAGGAAAGCACGCACTGTGCAACTCATCGCAATCCTGCCACCACTTATCGAGAGCGACATTCGCGCGTCGTATAAATGCCAAGGTGCTATGATTGACTTGACCGTTCAGGGGCGATAAGGTATCGTAGATTTGCGCTGCAGGAATCCCTCAATCAGCATCGGCAAAATAGACGCTATTGGTGACATACTCTTCTGAGCAATAAGCTCGACTTGCGCAATGAGACGGGGGTCGGTCGGCGAAGCCATAGGGTGGTTCAACAGTAAGCGACAGTGTTTGATCGAGTTCTCATCACGGAGAACAATCGGTCTGCCAGTACCCAAGCTCATCCTGTCGCAAGAAATGGTCCATGATTTGAGAGTGATGAAACCAAGAAAGAGATGCG
The DNA here is from genome assembly GCA_006506795.2 of Hericium erinaceus. Taxonomy (NCBI): domain Eukaryota; kingdom Fungi; phylum Basidiomycota; class Agaricomycetes; order Russulales; family Hericiaceae; genus Hericium; species Hericium erinaceus. The sequence goes on along the minus strand of CM021172.1, from coordinate 1,611,279 downwards.
TACTGATGATCGAACCAATACAAGCAAAGCCAGATGCGAGATGAAACGACCAAATCTCGTTCCTCTTCCTCCGTCCGCTGCTTGCCGTTTTCCTCTGCTAGTTTATCCAAAGCACGATGTAACCCAAGATCCAGAGCCATGCGCAGGGCATGACCACTAGGCAACCATCCGTTTGTGCTCCATGCTGCTAGCAAGAGCATACCTAGCACATTGCTTCGTTAGAGATTATCCCGTTTAAAAAGGTGAAAACTAACCCTGCACAGCTTCTTTCCGGACGACAGGTCCAAATAGGGAAGAACGCGCAATGCCTTGCGCCTCTTCAAGGGCTTTGTAGAACGTCGGGCCAGGAGGGTTATTTCCGCTTCTTATTTTTCCAGCCACAGCTAAGATAGCATCGAAGGTCCAGGGCGAGCGTTCTGATAGCCCCTCATAGGTGTCATAGGATGGATCAAAGAGAGGGATGAAAAGATGGCATCCAGAGAAGAAACTAATTACGTAGCTGTTAACGAGGGACGACACTACCTTTAGAACAACCTACATGTGGAACAACTCTCTAGCTTCAGCATCTGAGACGAGTCCCTGCAAAAGGCGAATTACCATAACCATTAGATATAAAGCAGCGTCATCGATGTACAAGAAGCGTACCTTTTCAACAACATGCGGAAAAGCGTTGTGCGGGATAGGTTCGGCCTTCTTGCGCTTTTTGACCCTGCGATCTAGTCAGATAGGATTCACACATGATCAACAAACAACGGACTTAGGAGGGGCAAATGATGGAGCAGCAGCCGCTTCGGCAGCCGCATTGGCGAGGCCTTGCAACGCCTCGATTGGTGCATTCAGAGTTGAACGAGGCAGAGCGTCCTCAGACTCGTTGTCAGATGAAGAGGCAGAGCTCGGCATGATGCCATAGTTTGCGTATTTGTGAGGCTGAGATACGATAAGCCGCCACGATGGATCTGAATAATCAGATTCGCTTACCGGTGGAGCAAAGCCTGGAAGTGGAGGGAATGATCGTGACCCGCCATTTTGGTCACCAGGTTGCATGGCGTCGTAGGACTCGAGGCCAGTACGGGTCCCGGATACATTGGCAGAGTACCCGTGGCCCTCTCGCATGCTCGGGGCGTAGACTGGGGTTTGCATGGCCCCACCTCCATTAGCCTGTGATTGGCCCTGAATTGCGGCCAATATACGGTCCAGAGAGGACTGCATGCCAATCATTTGGCTTTGCATGACCTAAGAAGACATGAAAGGGTAAGATACAAATCATCGAAGTCAGATGAAAGATATGTGGCGTACCACGTATTGATTTTCGAGCCGAGAGAGACGCCTAAGAGTGGACCGCCGACGTTAGGAGCGCGATCAAACGACGACGACGAGGAAGCAACGCACTCGACACTGGCATTAGGCATCGCCTGCACATCCTTTTTCTTCTCAGGTTTCTCGAAAACGCAGGGAGTCCCGCTGAGTTGGCATCTACGACATGGAGCCTGGTGTAGGGAGACGATCCGGGCCGGGGCGGTATGGGCGGGCCAGCGCAGTGAGACGGACGCTTCACGGACGAGCGGCTTCGAAAACTGACCTCTCCTTCACACCTGTTCTTCCCTTTACGACAGGCGGTGCAAGCCCGGGCTCCTCTCTTTGGGATGTGTCCCGCGGATGGAGGGCCCTGCTGGGCGTCCTGGTGCATTGACATATCAACTTGCGCGCCGCTGTTGCCGGCGGCCATGCTAAGACTTGTTCGACGCCGTTTGAGAGGCGCCTCGGAGGTGTTTGAGACGGTCGGCGATAGTGACATGAATGGTGGTGACGAACGACGATGACGAGGAGAGCCCGACGTTGGAGAAAAGAGCTGAGCAAGCCGCGGGCGGTGCCTCGAACGGACGGTCGCTAATTACGCTCACTGACCGCGGTGGCTGCCTCCCGCCGCTCCTCAACAACACTTGACCAAAGTTCCCCTCCTTATCTCGCGCTTTCTTCTCATGGTCTCACTTCTCGTTTACGTTCATCTCGTTATGGCTCGACCCGTTGAAGGCATGGTGGGATCATTTCTGGCTCGATGGAGCACTCATATGGTCATATCTTACGCAGCTCGTCCACTTGTCTTTCGCCGCACATGGCGTACCGGACCAGCTGAGCAGCTCATCAGTCTCGTTTTCACATCCTCGTCCACTTTTGAGCATAATGCCATCTTTCCTCCATTTGCACGTACACGGCTTACAAGCCGATATCAGAGATGTCTATAATTAAATCTTCTCATCCACGTTTGGGCGCCAAGGCAACCTCACCTCAGCCAAGCTTTTTACAGATTCAAGGCGAAGTAGCAGGGTGTATATTGCCGAAAAGATTGCAGTACACGTACACAGTAAGTATCTGAATGACCAGATGTGTACGAGAACCAAATGAGTGATGGACTTTTTCTTCTTTTCGTAAGTATGGGTAGGCCATTATCAGCAATTGCAAGAACTAAGAATACGGAAACACCGAGAACAATGATACCATAAATAAGCAGAAAGACACCCACAACCTGACGTCCTCGTGTCTTGCATGATGAACCGTCAAGGCGGCCATGAGGGGAACATGACCCGAAGGGATAGGTAATTACGACGACGGAAAGAGCGGTGGCCAGGAAGGACGAAGACGTCTGTGAAGTTGACTCTGAACTTTGTTGAGGAGGACCGCCCGATTAAAATCTACGTCAAGTCGGGGCTCATCCCAATACTGTACAGCCCTCTTGCCACGAGATGGGGATCCATGGTGTTGCCCGACGCTGTCTATCTGTCACCCACATTCCGCTTTCCGGTGGGAGCAATCGTGTGTACCGCCCCGGGGCTCACTTGTCACTGACAGAAGGCAAGTAAATCGAGTTGGCATCGTTCACGATAAAGGAGTGGTTTCCGTTGATGATGTTGGCGAGCGAGAGGCCACCGCCGAGATACGCACATATTGACGGGCGGCCCGTCGTCGAACTGATGCTCGTCCATCCTGACGTTGAGGCACGTCCTGAATTCAAGCGCCGTGCCCTCCTCCTGTCCACCAAAAGAGACCTTCAACTTGTAGGTGATCTCGCTGAAACGCGCTTTGCCCTGCGTACTCCAGTATGCTCGCAGCAGATTCTGTGGCGTGAACATCCTGTAGTCCCAACAGGCCAGCCATCGATTCGGGAAGAGTAGAGCTTCGTGATCCGCTCAGGCTGCTTGGGGCCCGCAGAGATGATTACGGTAATGCAGCTCGAGCTAGCGAGCTTGCGCCTAGGGTCTTGGCCCCGAGTCTTGGGCTGCACCCCCAGTCCATATGGATTCGATGGGAAAGGCTTAGATAGCCAGCTAAATCGCTGGAGAGAAATTAACGAGGAACACCAACGTCACTGCTTACGGGAAAAGGATATGGTAGAACCCAGCATCTCTGTCCGGTCAGTATTCGTTTCATGGCGCGGCAAGAACGGCCTCCAGGAGATAGACTAGAATCATCGTTTTCCACAGAGCGGATTTTTGTCAGCTTTCACCTGATACTTTGAGAAATAAAGCAAGCGATATGGTATCGGTGATTGTTCAGTTGAAGATGCATCTTGTTTCACCGACGTCGTGAGCTCAAGGTGGGAGCGGACGGCCCGCTGGTGGCACGAAAGAGTGGCGGACTGCAGGACAGGTGGCGGCGATTCAACTGTCCATCTGCCGGGACCCCGGACTGGTTGTTAGGCGCCAACATGGACCGCGTCGCGAAGCGACTTCACCCTCATCCAGTCATCTCGACTTCAGGCGACCGCAAAATGAGCGATAACGTCCATTCGCGCGTGGTTAGTCCTGACGCAAAGAAAGAACCCACTGTGAAGGGCCACTCCCGTGTTCTCAAGATATGCCATTGGTGCGCCGAGAAGCAGGATCCTGAAGCGAAGCCGTTCCAGGCATGCGCGCGATGCAAAGAGGTGAGAGTCCTTTGTTTCCAGTGAGAATTATGTTTCGGACTGATGTGTGGTTGCACTGAAGGTGTTATATTGCGTGAGTCCTGAGCCCATGTCTTTAAACATCTCTGGCCACTAACAACAACGGAAAATGCTCCAGAGCAAGGAATGTCAAGTGAAAAGCTGGCCATTCCATAAGGTAGTTCTTTCAGGTGTACCTACGAATTGATTCTCAATCGTATCAAGACGCCATGCAAAATGTCCGTAGACGCTAAGAAGGGACTTGGTGGAAACCCAGAACTAGCGGGGAGCGTGGCGCAGTTCAAGAAATGGTATGCTCCTTCTACAGTGTCGAGAAGCTGACGCGAACTCGAGTCCGGCAGGCATGCTCACCACGTCAACCTCCTCAAACATGCTGCCATCTGCGCACTTGATCTAGGCAACAATCCTTCCAACCTTGATAACAACCTGCTGTTCATCGAGTTTGAGCTGAAGCCGAACCACGCAAGCCTTCCCTACCAAGAAAAGTACGAGCCCAAGGGCGGCTTCACGCTGACCATGGACGAAGCCAAAAGCATGCTCGGGGGCATGCCGAATGGCATCGAGATGCTCGAGGCGGGCAAGGAAAACCACGAGTTCATGAAGAAGAAAGGTGGGCTGGGTATCGTGACGATGCTGCTCATGGCAAACAAAATGTGCGATATCACACGGATAGTCATGCCGTCGCCAGAGATGGCGAATATATCTCAGCAGCTTGATAATTGGGGTGACCACTGGGTGAGTCGCCTGGATCCTTGTATGCGTTGAAGACTGATAGCGGTGTCTTTCTTTCATCTAGCTCGAGAAATTGACCCAGCAGCTGCAATTGCCATCGTCGTGAAGTTCGCATCCTTGACGAATGAAATAATACACAATGTACAGTGTATCTTTATAATGTTTATACCATCACTGTACAAGCTACAAATTTGATACTGACAACAACATACACTGTTATAATGATACATGGTCCACTCCTACATTCACGCAGAGACCGAGAATCGCTTAGCAGATATCTTCGTAATCCTCACCAACGCCAAGATATCTTCTGATGTCTTCAGCTTCGACGCCATTTTGTCTCGTGAAGTGGGATAAAAGAATGCAATAATTGTCTTGAACCCGTAAGTAAGTCTAAAGTCTCACTTGCCTAGGAGAGTGGTGGGTCAAGCTCACCTGTCCACCGGATGGCAGCCTCTTTCGCTAGGATAACAGCTCTCTTCTTCTCTTCGACCTTCACCGGGTCGCAACTGCCATATGCCTGCAACTCGGTCTCTAGCTCCACGAGCGCTTTCTTTTTCTGAGCGAGCAGGGCCAGGGACGCAGCCCTATCTTTCTGTAATGCCATGTTCAAACATAAGTCAAACATGCACCACTGGCTGCCCTGCAAGCACTTCTCGACCTACCGTTTCTACCCTTGAGGAACGCTCCGCTTCAATGCTCGTCTTCAGCTCTGCGAGCTGCTGCTGGCTGCTATTATTCGTCTCCTTCACTGTGTCCAGACGATTTTGCAGCTGGATGCTCATCAGCGCACGCTACGGTGGTCGCCACGCAGAAGCTGACGTACAAATGCTCCCCTCTGCGACGGGAACGCCCAGAAAACTACAAAGTGAGCGCATATATGCGGTCGTTCCAAGCCACGCAGTGGATAGAGGACTCACAGTTCGAGGAGCCGACTTTGTCCGCCTGCACAAGCCCGTCGTCGACGAGCGACTGCAAGACCTCCTTCACCGACTGCGACACTGGTGTCCAAGGTATTCGATTATGACCATGACTGCGCATACAAGCGACCTACCAATTCCTTTCATCTTCGGCCCCAGCTTCTCAAGCTCCTTGAGCTGCAAAGCGTATCGCACGCGTCAAATGACGTCCGGTGATCAAGAGCATATGATACAAACTTGGAAGAAGTCTTTCTGCAGTCCGTTGACGTAGAATGCTGGCTCGTCAACACATTGAGAACAACGGAAGGATGATCATCACCGTCTCGTGGAATATCTCGACGAGCTTAACTCTCTTCTCTTCTGCCGAAAGTCCGCGAGGTGCCTAGAGATCAGGTGCACTGGCTCAGTCCGGGACAACTACGAGCATCGTTTGCGTACCATCGTGTGCAGAGGCTTGGGTGAATGAACGTCCTGGTTAGTGGGAAGATCTGGTGAGGGGTAGGATCAGTGGGAAGAAGCAAGAAGGTAAAGCAGCGACGCGTCTCAGCTCAAGAGAAACGCGTCGCGTCCTACGAAACCACGTGCCCGCGCGCATATACCCACCTCCAACCACCGAATAACACAGGTCCAGAGAAGACATCATCATGCAATCCTTAGATTAGGCAGGAGCGGAAAGTTCGCGCAAAAATGTTCTAACCTATACATGAAAGCGAGAGAGAATAAATGACGGCAGGCGAGTGTGCGCAGTGGAATAGGTGCATGACGAGACAGTCCAGAGCAGGAGGCAGAGGAAGAAAATGACCGTGAGATGCGTGTAATACCAACAAAGAAGACGTCCAGCGGGACACGGATTGCACGACTGAGATGAGTAGAGAGTACTAAAGTCCAGGGAAAATAGGCAGGGAAAAGGCTGCGATACAATGGTCATGGGGTGATCAACGTCAGGGAAGCCATAGCGTACTGGACACGATAGTGAACGGCACCATAAGAGATGTCCTACTGAGAATAGTTGCCCGAATATACTGTACTGAGCGTACTGTCTACCGCAACAAATTCATGTTTTGATCATTCGACGGATAGCGATACGCGACGAAGTCCGGCGCCTGGTCAACAAGCTGGTCGATGTTCTTGCGCGACGTGATCGACATCCGCGGGAATGACGCATGCCCAGAGCCCGAGCTGCCCATCTCGTTCATCAACGCCTCGTGCCGCGCCTCTGAGCCCGAGGACCGCGTCACGGGCACGTCGACCGTCGACTCCCGATCGTGGCTTTGCGACTTGCGTCCAAGCAGCGACGACAGCCCGAACTTGCTCCTGCGCTTGCCAGGAGTCGTCTGCGCCTGCACAGGCTGGTTGTGCTTCGACCCATCCAACGGCCCTGCTGAACGACGTGCGATGCCAAACTCGTTGTAGTGGTGCGTCACGGGCAGACCTGGATCGATGTATTGGGAAGCGTCCGTGGTTGGTCTGCTGCTGGGCATGGTATGGATTTGCAAGGGTGGCTTGGAGCCCATGCCGCCGAATGACTGCCTACGCGCCTCGGCCTGGCGGAAGGGCGCCTGCGGCGCGACCAGTGGCTGCTCTGAATGAGGCATATGGCTCGGATCGTAAAACAGCGTGCGCGGGCGCGCATCGTGCTGAGTCTGTACCGGGAACCGAATACCATGTTCGGCTGGGAGGGGAGGTAGCGATTTATCTCTCCATGTCATGACCGAATACGGGCGAGGTCCGCCATTCGCATATCCACGAGGGACAGATGTCGCCTCTGCCACGTTGATTGCACTCTGCGTCGAGCGCCGGATGTCGGGCTCCGAGGTATAGGGATGGACGCCCCGGACCGGCAGCGTCTGACCAGGCTCCTCCTCTACGGGCGGGAAGTGCTCGCCATCGTAGTCCATGGGCAAGCTGCTTTTCCTCACGTCCATAGAATCGGGAGCCATGGGACGCGAGGAGGTCGGAGACGGCACAAGACTGGAGGGTGCCGTGGGCGGAGACACACCAACAGATGACAAGGCATTGTTAGGTGACGCTGAAGAGGGCAGTGAAGGCGTGGAGACGTGCCGTAGGGCAGATGCACCCTGCTCTCCTGTACTGCGGCTGACAAGATAAGACAGCGGAGGCGGAGGCGTGAGAGGGAAGTCATGCTCGTCATCATGCACGCCGTTCAGGGAGCGGGTCTGCGTCTGAACAATGGTCCGACCGTTCTTCGCGCTCGAGCCAGTGACAAGCCTCCAGATTTTCGCTAGACTTTTCCTCTTCTTTTTCGGCTTCTCCTCAGTCTTCTCCGGTTCAGGGCGCAAAGGAGACAAAACCGAGCTATGCCGCCAGTCGCCTAATGACGGTGCACTTCCCACAATATCGACCGATGAGTGGTGAGCTTGAGGGTGAGCATGCTCTCGTTGAAGCGCAACACTGAAGGGCAGATGAATGATGTTGAACCAGATTTGAGATGGACGAAAACTTACTGCATATCAACCATACTGCCAGAGAAGCCTGAGGGTGCCAGACTATCCTGGCTTCGCCAACCGTTGCTGAAGTTCCTGAAGCCGAAGAAGCGAGTGCGTCGGTTCGGCGACGGTGACATGGAACTCTGCATATCCGAGATGGATGGTGTCGAATATGTCTGAGGCATCATCGGCGACACATACTCAACAGGCGCAGTTAACGTGCTAGACGGTCGGGGCGAACGCGACTGGGAATAGCGGTTGTTTGACAAGACGCCCAGGTGGAAACCGCTGTCCGTATGCGGCAGAGGGCTGGTGGCAGAGTAGATGGATGCAACGTCGTACACTGAGCTGCGCGACGACTTGCGCGCCCGCTTCTGTTCCTTCCGCCGACGCTCTCGCTCCTCGCGCTCTTCCTTCTTGACGTCAACATGCTCCACGATCATTCCGTTCTCGAGCAGCGTCACCTCGCGCGAGCCGCTCATGCCCGTGCTTGCGATGGTCGATGAGCGGGGCGCCTTGATACGCACTCCGTTGATATCGTCCACTGCGGTGACACTACTGCCGCCGAGCTCGTACGTGGATCGCCGAAGCTGCGAATATGTGTCCCGCATCTTGTCATCGATTTGCCGCGACTCCTGCATGGCGCGGGCATGTGCCCAGGCCTCGGCCTCCAGAAGGGAACGCTGGGACCGAACGTACTGGTCCAGATTCTGCCGCTTGGATGTCGGCTCTCGTGGGTTCTGTAAGCATATTCCCGCATGTGTGAGTGGGGTGAAAGGCGCAAGCAGATTGAACGCACCATGCTCAACCAAAGCTTGAGGTTCTGCTCGTTCAACCGTCCACCCCGCGCACGCGGCCGATCAGGATCGGAGGGCGCAACACCTGCCGCTTCCTCCTCATGCTCCCTCCGGACTAGCTCTTCGTAGTATACATCGCTCTCCCGCTCCCAAACGCCAGGGCTCGTCACGTCCACATCCGCCATGTCCTGATCGCGCATCGCGCACTCGACACACACCTCCTCCATTGGCACTGGCGCGAAGACGGGGTTCGCCGCGCTAGGTGCGGCTGCTGAAGGCGTAATGTACTTCGGCTGTTGGGGCTGCGCGCGCATCTTCGGGGACACGGGTATAGTAGCGTATTGCGCCGGGGGGCTGCCCGACATAGACGGGAGGAGCTGACTTGGGCCAGCGGCAGGCTGGTATCGCTTGGACGGCATACGATAGGCATCGTCCCTCTGTGTGGACTGTTGCCACGTATTCTGCAGGGCCTGCGCGGGCGTCGTCGTCGAGTCCTGCTGCGCGCTAGAGCCGGCGAGTGGACGGCCGTTGGGCATATCGCTGGATGCGAAGGATGACGGGAAGAAACTATCGTTGTAACTGTACTGTTCATTAGGGCGCGGCGCGGCAGCGCCCGCGGGATATGTATGGGAGGGCTGCTCGTCATTGGCGGGCTTTGCGCGCGGGTATTGAGCGTTGGGTTCATCGTGCAGCTCGTATTTGGGCCGGTCTTTAGATCGTCTAGCGGCGGGCCGGTCTTCAACTGGGGGTGGCGATGCACTCGACCTTGCTTCACCACTGGGCTGCTGGTGTGTGCCGCGAGCCTCTTGCTGAGGGTCGGCCGGTATAGGCGTTGGGGTAGGCGAAGCGTTCTCTGGATGCTGCTGTAGGGCATGCACAGGGAGTGCAGAGGACGAGTTTTCATCCTCCATGTTGAAATCCGTGATGGCGAGCCCGCGGGGAAACAAAGGGAGTATGTCGAGGGCGCCTTGGCTGAGAGACGACGAGGGATTGTCAGGGGTTGGGGAATGAACGGCGGTCGCCATGGTATGCGGACGAAGGCAAAGCGGCGAGAGAGCCGAGTGTACGAATGAAAGAGAGCTGAAAAACGGGTTTGTGTGATGCGGACAAAGATCGATACCGCCTTGACGCTGGGCGGACGTTGAGAGGCTGAACGGCAGGATGAATGATCTGCTCACAGCACACGGAACAACCAGCCACGACGCCCTCGCTCAGTCTGACAAGTTGTGTCGTCTGATAACGTCGACGTCGAAGGGCAACGAGTTGGAGGTGGTGAAAGATGAAAGAGAAAGGCGATGCGGTTTACGTCGTGGGCGTCGGGGGTGTATCCTGCAACCACGAGGGTGTCGCTAATGCGGGCGCTAACCTAGTAACGGCGTCTTCCGTCTTCCGTGGCGCCCAGACCATCCTTTCTGTCCCAATTCACTCTCTTTATGTAAATTCCGCCTGATTTCATTATGATCTTTCGGCGGTCATGCGACGCAAAAATGTGAAATGTATAGAAAACTAAATGTAACCACTACAACTTCCACAACATCTCACTTACGGTACCTGAACGCAGAGGTCATTAGAAAAAACGGGACATCGTTGAGGCTGTAGGCTCACCATAGCACGCCCTTCCTGCTCCGGCGCATCTTTCGCTGCAACTGGAGCATGCCGTACAGCAGCGCCTCGGCAGTTGGCGGGCATCCCGGAACATAAATGTCAACAGGCACAATGCCTGGAGCTTCTGTTAGCTGCATCGCGCGGAAAGAAATGAAGTCACCCACGGTCGCAACCACGAACGACAGAATACGAGTAATGGTAATATCCGCCTCCATTTGCACATGAACCCATGGAGATGACCCAACCTATCAGTCACCGGATGGTCAGAAACACGAAAGCAAAACGCAAAATTGCACGTACGGGGCTCTGGCATCTGGTCATATACTTTGCGCAACGCCGGTGCCATCTTGTTCGTGAGGGTGCCCGCAACAATCATGATATCTGACTGGCGAGGACTGGCACGGAACACAACGCCAAGACGATCCTGATCATAACGGGCAGCAGCCATGTGCATCATCTCCACGGCACAACATGCCAGACCTAATAAAACTGTTTAACAAGAGGTCTAGCCACAGGATGCCATTACGCTCACCGAACGTCATCGGCCACATAGAACCCTGGCGGGCCCAATTGGCAATTTTGTCCATGGTTGACAATACATATTCTAATATCGACTAAGTTGGCAGTTCCACGCGTCAAGCTCAAGCAAACGCACCAGCTTTATTCTGCGGCTTCTCTAAGCTCAGCTGGTTAGAGCCCTGCTGTGCAACCTCGGTGATTGGATGTTCGGCTGAAGTCGTTGAAGTGGGAATAGCGGATTGAGGCTTGCGCACAGGCGGCGTCGTATGCAACGAGCGGAAAGCTTTTTAGAACAGGGAGTTATGATCAAAACGAACAGAGTCTGGACACGGTGACACACCTGCGATACCAACTGGGCGTTGGACAGCTGCTCGTCGGCCTGCGCTAGCAACTACGAAGCAATCAGATTGAGCAGCTTGCGCTTCAAGGGAGACTACATACCAGCGGAGGCGTAAATAGCAAGCGACATGACGGCGCAAGAGGAGAAACGTGTCGAGGACGACGGCGGCGACGATGACGAACGGAGTTAAGGAGTCGGATGCACCCGTTACTGAGCGAATGTATGGCTGCTGATTGGCGGATCGGGGATTCCTCGCCAGCGTCGTCAGATCCGGCAACTGCCGGCCAGGCAGCAGTACTTGCGAGTCCGACGCAGCATGCGTTAGCGTGCATTCCTCTCGACGTCTGGCATCCTTTCATCGGTGGGATTGTATCTCATCTGTCTGCCCCGTTCGACATGTAACAATGCTGCCGCGATGGTGTAGAAGGTTTGTGGAGCGATTCCTCGCAGCCACGAGGGTTGGGCGGCTGATCATTGGGTATGCTATCTTTGCATAACGGTCCTCTTTTTCGAGGAGGATGTCGCCAAGATCGTTCGGTACGGATCCCATCTCGTTATGTTGATTCAGATGCTCTTTTCTAGATATGATCACGTCGCCAGATGAGCGTGGTTTCGATATGCGAGCGATGCTTTGAAGGACAACCTGCACTGCGTCCTACAAGTTGATTGATTTTTGGCGCCATCCGCAGCGGCAGGCGGCAGCAATGTGCCAAGGCGACCATCCAGAACGAGCTGTGCGGAGACAGCAGGGATCTGTTCGTTGACTTTTGGCAGAAGCCGGAAGTCGATCTATAGAACCTGCCATATCCGGGCAGGCTTGCATGTTGACGTCCTGCTAGGGTGCTATGCATAAATACTTCGCCTCTACCATCTCGTCTCGTGTCCAACCTTCAACCCTATCCATCGCCGTCGTGGCGGCGGTCTCCCTGCGACGCCTCCATCATGTTTCGACCGCCCGCCCGCGTTGCCGCCACCCCCTCTCTCGCGTACTCCCCTCTCTTGCCGCTCATGGATTGTGCGGATTACTCTTCAGATGACGGAGATACCCTGTACACACCCCTCCAGGAGCAGGACGAGTCCCGCCCCTTTGACCATCTACACGTGTCGCAGTACCCAAGCATGTCTGGTTCAAGCCATCTATCACTTCAGCAGAGTCCCTTGCCCTCGTCGAAACATCTGTCTGCATCATATGACTCGCGTTCACTTTCGCCTCTGTCTCCTGTATTCTCTCCATCGGGATCTAATCAACAACAGGATACCTTTGCCGATTCTTTTAGCCCGAATAATTCCCTTTCGCTCGACATGAGCCTCGACGATTATCCCGCCACCTCTGATACCCACAACAACGTTCTGATACCCTCCATCGCATCAACATCGCATATTCCGTATTCTTCCACACAAGTGCCTTCTCTCTCATTTCATCCAGAATGTTCATCCCCTCTCCGCACTCGCACTTCTCGTCCGCGCCTCTCCGCTCCATCCGCATCCGAGTATGCTCCGAACACGCGGGCTCGCCTCTATTCCGACCGCTTCCCGGCTGATCACTATCTCAACCGCTCCTTTGTGCAGTGGTATAGGCTTGCGGACGAGCTGGGCGCAGGCGGGTATGGCTTCGTCATGACTGCGCACGAGCGCCTCGAGGATCGCGAGGTCGCAGTCAAGTTCATTATCAAGGACAAGGTCCCCGAACACGCGTGGATGGAAGACAAGCACATGAACAGAGTTCCCACCGAGGCGCTTCTTCTCGGGCTCCTCGAACATAAGAACATTGTGAAGTGCATTGATGTGTTCGAGGACGAGCTTTATTTCTACCTGGTACGTCATTGATGTATCTCCGGTTGACGGGCCGGAGTCTCAATGATTTTGTTTTCGACTGCAGGTGCAGGAGCTGCATGGCACGCCATGGGTAAAGCACGAGAAGCAGGCATCACCGAGGCAGGCAACAGCACCGGGCAAGATCTCGGTGCCGTCGTATGCGTCGACGCCGGCGCTGACGGCATCTCCATCCATGGACTTCGATATTCCTCTACCATTAAGCACCCCACCGGAAATGTCCATCGAGGTCGACGACGCACTCTCGAGTGCACATCAGTACAGTGACGGTGACCTGTCCTTTCAGTCGCAATATGACATTTCCGACAGCTTCGACGAGTCATGCGCCTCGACGTCGTTTCTGCAGACGATGGATTCTGCCATTCGCCCTAGCTTCGTGCGACGACCCTCCCATGATCTGTTTGAATGCATCGAGCAGTCGAAACACAAGCGTCTTTCCGAGAGCCAGGCGCGATACATCTTCGCGCAGGTGGTCGAAGCAGTGCACTACCTCGATAGCCACGGCGTCACGCACTGCGACATCAAAGACGAGAACATCCTCGTTGACAAGGACCTGAACGTACGTCCGCCCCTTTCACCTCCAGGCGTGTCCTCACCGGCTCCCAGGTCAAGCTCGTCGACTTTGGCAGCGCCGTCGTTGTGGACCCCTCCGAGCCCCGGCCATTCTACACCCTCTTCTTCGGCACGACCGCCTACGCGGCCTCAGAGGTTCTGCAGAAGAAGCCGTACCAGGCGCCACCCGTCGAGATCTGGACGCTCGGCGTGCTGCTGTCGTACCTGCTCACTGGCGCGTCGCCCTTCCCGAGCGAGCGCGACGCGATCGCGGGCCGCGTCGTGCTCAGCGTGAGCTTGGGCTCGCAGGTCCCGCCGGCCGCGAGCAATCTCATGCTACGGTGTCTCGAGCCAGATCCGGCGAAACGCGCGGATATACATGAGGTGCGCGCGCATCCGTGGCTGCAGGAGGGCTTGGACGAGAACTTATCCAGACTGTGATCTTCTTTGTGATTCGGGTGCCCCTTACTCTCCTTCGAACTGTCTTCTTCGTCGGTTGTCACCGTATCTTTCTTCCTGGGATGAGTATCTATTCGCACTTTCAGTTATTATACCGGTACCGCATTATGGCATGGCATTTTTTGGGTTGTGTGTCCCTGTGTAGCACTTTGATACCTGTACCGCGCATACCTGGATCTTTCTTCTGTAGTGGTTTTCGAATTGTAGCGTTATTATGTTGTTGGGGTATCTTTTATTTTCAATGACAGCTTCGTGAGCGGGATGCGATGCGATATCGAGGTGGCCGATGGGGAGTGGGGTCGCGATGCTTCCACTCTCGGCGCTTGTGAACGTGACAAGCGCCCACGATGCCTACCAGCGCTCAGAGCTCTCCACCAGTTGCAACTTGCCACGTTGACGTATGTACGTTTTCTTTGCAACTCGTCGACGTCACTCATTCACAGTCGATTCCAGTGCTTTTGGACTGTAGACAAAGTTGCAGATATCCGTCAACGGGGTTGCATGCGATCTCTGAAGCGAATCCCGTGAGGTGCTCAGAATGCTGTGCGCTGAGTGGACAGAAGTTATAAAAAGCACGGCATTGCAACTTTGAAAGTAGACGATACCTTCAAACATGAGGCTGGTCAGCCTGGTGCAAAGTCTCGCCGGGGTCTAAGACTGTTACGGTACGTGTCGAGATTTTCTGAACCCGGCGATTTTCCACGAGAATTCTCTCACAATCGTTCTGACACGTCTTAGAGATTCTCTGCGCTTCTTCGAAAACAAGATGCGTCTCGTGGTGTAGCTTCCTGAGACTTCCATTGGAGTCGGACTCATTGTATGTCGCATGTCCACCGAGCGCACTACTGCCGTCCGGCACTTTCAAGCTTGCGTCTCCTTGCTATGGTAGTGGGACTTCACACGGCTAAAGCACATGGATCCGGCATTTTTCGAGTCGTAGCAGATAAAAGACAAGATTCGTGGAAGTGCCGTATCATTGCTCGACCTTGACGCTAAACGCCTCGAGTACACGCCCGTGCATAGAGAACGAGCTATGGCGCTTTTCGACGAGAACGATCGGAGCGTCCTGTTTCTTTTTGTATTTCTTGGGTCTCTGCTCCTCGTGCATGCTACAAAGCGTCATCGACAATCTCTGCCTCTCCCGCCCGGACCTCCAGGACTGCCATTCATCGGCAGCTATTTCTCCATGCCCTCGCATTCATCGTGGTTGACTTACGCTGGATGGGCTCAGAAATATGCCAGTGAGTTCCCTGTCTCCCGCATCTCCGACACTTTCGCTGACGGAGTTTGACGTCGAACTAGGCGACGTAGTGTCCGTCACGGTCTTCGGACAGACGATTGTTATCCTGAACTCGTACAAAGCGGCGCAGGCGTTGTTAGATCGACGCTCGAACCTCTACTCGGACCGGCCTACCACAAGTTTGATTACTATGTCAGTGCCCTCCTTACCTTTTCACGACCATTCAACGATGACTAATTCCCCAAATGTCCACCCCAGGGCAGGCTGGGACTGGTTTCTTGCCTTTCTGCCGTATTCAGACATATGGCGCTCTCGGCGCCGCCTGTTCCAGCAGAACTTCCGCGAGAAAGCATGCGTGAAATATCAACCTGTGCTGCGGTCGACGAGTGAACAGCTAGTCAAAAGGCTCTACAACGAGCCTGATAAATTCTTGCATGTGATTCATCTGTGGGTTGTCAACCAATATCCCTGTCCATGTCATTCATTCGTCGCGATAGTACCAGTTCTTCAATCAGTTTTATGATTGCATACGGTTATAAAGTCAATCCGCACGGAGACCCTCTCGTATCCTTGATTGAGGAAGCGGGTAGACTTCTCGGAACTATCACGCTTCCTGGCGCATCCATCATAAATGAAATACCTTTGGGTGCGTATAATTTCTGGCGTATCCGGTTCCTGTCTCACCCTGCATTATACAGTGCGCCATCTCCCCGGCTGGTTCCCCGGTATGAGCTTCAAGATCCGCGCAAAACGATGCAAGGCTGTGATGTACCAGGTACTCGAAGAGCCTCTTGAGAGAGTGAAGAAACAACTCGTGAGTCTTGCCCCCATTTTATCTGTAAGGGATTATCAACATCATTCCATTCGAGGCCGACGGGACTGCCCGACATTCACTGGCAACTGAACTCCTGGGAACGAACGATGTGGGGATCGCTTAAACCGATGACGCCATCCGGGATGTTGCTGGTGCCGTTTACAGTGGTATGTTTTAAAACTTGTAAATATGAAGGATAGTCCTGAACATGCTTCGCAGCGGTGGGGAGACTGTACGCTACATGTCATCGATAGTCGATCATGCAATTGACGGCCTTTCCCTAGATAACTGCTGGCCTGCATTTCGCCATTCTATTGCTAGTCCTGCATCCGGAAGTTCAGAAACGTGCTCAGATCGAGATCGACAGGATTGTCGGTCGCAGACGATTGCCAGATTTCAGCGATCAGTCCTCTCTCCCGTACGTCAGTGCTGTATTCAGAGAAATAATGCGCTGGAGTACGGCCGTCCCCCTTGGATTACCCCATGCAGTCACTCAAGATGATGAATATGAAGGCTATCACATACCGAGGGGTGCGTCCTTGATTTCGTTCTTCAATGATCATGTTGGCTGAATATCATGGCGCTACTTAGGCGCAGTGATAACTGCAAATACTTGGTAGCTTCCCCTTGTTTCATTCACTCTCTAATTTAATGCTTGGTTCCGCAATAGGGCCATGTTACACGACCCTGAAAAGTACCCCGATCCACACGCATTCAAGCCGGAACGTTTCCTTCGAGAAGATGGTACGCTGAACAACGATGATGTTCAAATTGCCTTCGGCTTTGGTCGACGGTATGGCCTGAAACAATCTGCAAAGTCACCTCTTCTGACACGGTATTTAATCAGTATTTGCCCCGGAATACATATTGCAAGAGCAAGTCTTTGGATTATGATTGCTTCTCTCCTTGCCACGTTGAGGATCGAGCCCGCCAAGGATGCGGATGGCCGCGAGATACCAATTAATGAGGACCGCGTAGAAGGGATCGTCAGGTATGTCTGACTCCGTAATCCCGCTCACGGCCAATCTCAACAAGTGTTATGTTTCTAGCACGCCTGTAGGCTTTGAGTGTTCGATTGTACCGAGAGACGCGAAGGCCAGAGCACTCCTTGACAGCCTAGTCTGATAGCTATTGAAATGGAAAATATCAACCTATGTTTTTCACATGCGACAATATTTTGTTTGATTCTAGCTATTAGCTAAGCCGACATAACTCGTTTGGTATTTCATGGACTTCCTTCGTCGAAGCTGGTCAGCATATCCATTTGTCGGCACTCCTTGAAGCAAGTGCGTGTGTGAATACTCACGAAAAGGAGCAAAAATGGCAACAAAGAAGACCGAGGCATGTGCTCGCAAGCCCGTATGGTATTATTGGTATTGGAATGATAGAAGCCCTGCCAGCCTGTATATCTCGTGATCATTCGGAATTCGCATATCCCACAAAAACAGGGGCCCAGCATTCTCAATAATTTCATGTTCAGATTATCCAATCCGGAGACACAGCCCCATACCAACCCTCAGAATATCCTACTCGGCCGCAGGGCAACGATCGAGCACCCATCCCGACCAAGTGTTCACTGCACTGAGGGCAGCCCTATATCTTCGTACCAGATCTATCGGCAATCGGCATTCTTTTCAGTACATGCAAGTGAACGCATTTAGATTCAGCTTTATAATGTGCACACCTCTGGTTTCTCCTTGATGAACTTCGCCATGAGCTCCTTGCATTCCGGGTCATCTGCGACGATGATCTCGACACCGTGGCTCCGCAGGAGATCTTCGCCGCCTTGGAAGTTCACGTTCTCGCCGATGACGATGCGGGGGATCTTGTACAACAATACGGCCCCTGTGCACATGATACATGGACTGTAATCGCGTCAGTCTCCCAAGCCATGAAGGCCGCAAAGCGGAAATGAGTTGGCATACCTTAGTGTCGTGTACTGCCACATGCACAACCATCAGAAGTCCTTCCGCTGTTTGGACATCGCTAAGCATCAGCTCACCAGGGTCGATTGTCTGTAGACTTCGGCATGCAGTCTGCCTGCATCTTCCAGGGCTGCGATCTCCGCATGGAGTGTGGCCGAAGCTTTCTGCACCCGCTGATTGTGCCCTGCACCTAGCATTGAAAGCTTTTCTAGCTCTGATGAGCTTCCATGGGTACCGTGCGTCGGCACAGCGTCCAAGCTCAATGGCGCTGGACCTGTGGAAGAATGATACAAGGTCGACCCGATCGGAATGCCACCCTCCGCGTAGCTCTTGCGCGCCTGCTCTAAAGCCGCGGCCAGACCATGTCTGTCTTGTTCGAGCATGGTCCTTACTTGACAAGGATGGAGTGATCTGGTTGTGAATATGATTGTTGCATATCGATATCTGACAGCGACGCCACGAGCGCCTCACTGACGGCCGCGCGGATGAGGTTCTACAGCACCTTCCTCTTTTGGATACGCTTTGCGCCCTTTGACCGAATGCCGAACGGTGATGATATCTTGTTCCTTCTGCACCACCATTACTTACCACGGCCGTCACTGGCCAGCACTCTACCGGCGCTACACCCACGGTTTATGTAGGAACCCATTGCATGATATGACTGAAAGAGAGCGACGAACAATAAGGTCGACGTAAGTATGACTTTCCGGTGCCGCTCGCATGATTTGCTCCCGAACCCTGTCGAGCGACGTCGGACAGGTGGAAGGCATAGCCTTGATCATTGACCCACGTAGGTGCGACATCCCCATCCAAACATCAGGACATTTTAACCAGATATACTTACGGTGCTATCCATCCAGGTCTCGCGAATCAATGGATTCCGGACCTATCGCCTCCTGGGCGTTTGATTCATCATCGGTTTGCTCACAGGGCTGATATATGTCGTCCATACCCAAGTTGACGCCAGGACATCCTGGGCTTTCGGAATACGGTCCATCACGGAATGCGGTCCATCCAGTATGCCGCTTCCCGGTGGCGGCATCAATGTCTCCCGATGATGACTACCATTCGAAAAAAAATGTTAGCAGTTCCCCGTTGACCATGCTGCACAGAAATATATTCTTGATATGTCCTCGTGGACAGTTAGAATGAAGCTGGTACCTCGATGGGGTCGTAAGGTTCTTTCATTATACGCTGCTTATTGTGTAGAATGGTGCTGATTTCAAACTCCCAGGGTTTATCGGATGCCACATCCCCGTACATCAGTGAACCCGGTGTGCATACTGGCAGGCACCACGACGGCCACTCACACCGTGACAATTAGAGGCGCATATGCAAAGATGGAAGCGAGCATAAAATTAACAATCGATAGGCGCAGAGCTTTACCATGGATAACGAGCGGAATGACCTCAGCAGCAGAACAGACCAGTCTCCAATTCTGAGGGCTATTTAACACCCGCAACTGTGGGCGTCTGTTTTCTCCATACTCTGCCGAGCATACTGGCATAACAGAGACTTTTCTCAACATGGCATACGAGGACGTCCGATACACGTTCTTAGCCTTACTTGCCGTGGTGCTCGTCTCAATCGTCGTCAGTAAATGTTGTCGCCGCCTTTTACCTCTTCCTCCTGGTCCCCTATCGCTGCCACTCATCGGGTGCTTTTTATCGATCCCGAAGCGAGATGCGTTCATGGCGTACGCGCGGTGGTCGCGCGAGTACCAATGTGAGCTTTATACTGCGACTTTTCGCTATTTATGGTCTTACAACACCATTCCAGCCGACGTTATCTCGCTAAACGCTTTCGGAACAACGATCATCATTCTAAACACGCTTAAATCAGCACAAGAACTACTGGAACGGCGGTCCACAATTTATTCCGATAGGCCACTCACAACACTGTTGTCAATGTGCGGAATTTTTCATCTCTTCTGCGCCAGGCTCATAGCTATTTCGCCAGGTCAGGGTGGGATTTTTTCATCGGTCTGATTCCCTACTCGGACAAATGGCGGTCCCGTCGTCGGCTTTTCCATCAAAGTCTCCGCGAACAAACCTCTTCAGCATATCTTCCATTGCAACTCACGGCCGCCCAGAACTTAATGAAATGGCTTTACCAGTCCCCGAATAATTTCGTTCATCACTTGAATACGTGCGTCCATATTTACGCAGTCCCCAACCCGACCGTCCCTCTGATAAATGTTTTCAAAAACTTAGAGCCGCTGCATCTGTCACGTTGGCCATCGCCTACGGATACGAAGTTGCCCCACAAGGCGATAGTCTCGTTGAGATGCTGGAGGAATCTGCGAAGTTGGCTATCGAAGCAACGCTTCCTTTCGCATCTGCTGTCAACGACATTCCGGGCTGTGCGTCTTTCTCAACTTTAGCAATATCCTCTTGCTGACCTAGTATGGTTCTTCGTGTCTAGTGAAGTATCTTCCGGATTGGTTTCCCGGAATGGGATTCAAAGCTCGTGCTAAACACTGTAGGACTGTACTGCATGAAGTGCTCAATGCGCCACTTGAAGACGTCCAAAGATCCATGGTGAGTTCTACTGGGGTAAATTTGGAACAGGCGCTCAGCTATCATATCCAAAGGCGGATGGAACTGCCGGACAATCACTGGCGAGCGAACTCTTGAAGGCGAATGAGGCATCTGGCGGAGGTGTCGAGGGGTATGATGCCATCAGGGATGTCACTGGTTCCGTATATACTGGTACGCGCTTGGTGGGGATATAGAACTTGCGAACATTGACTGAGATCTTGATGATCCAGCTGGTGCAGAGACGGTGGGTAATCCTCGCGATACAATGGCTGTCGTATTCTATTAATCGTCCTCCAAAGCAGACGAGCACCGCTGTCAATAGTGCAATTCTTGCCTTAGTACTCCACCCCGATGTGCAGCGGCGGGCCCAGGCTGAAATCGACAGCGTCATCGGTCGTGACCGTCTGCCTAATTTTGATGACCGCGCTTCAATGCCATACGTAGATGCTGTCTGCAGAGAAGTCATTCGCTGGAAGATCGTCAACCCGCTCGGATTGCCGCGTCGAGTGAGAAGCGATGACGTGTATGAAGGTCATTTTATACCCAAGGGTGAGTACCCACTGGCTGTTTCACTTCCAAGGATCTAAGTTCCCGTTCAATATCAGGCGCGCTACTCTTTCCGAACACATGGTACGGTCCTGAAATCATCTTATGTCGAACAAGCTTACCATGCCGTCACAGGGCGATTGTCCACGACCCTGAGAGATATCTGGAGCCCTTCTCTTTCAAGCCGGAGCGCTTTCTGCTGGAGGATGGTTCATTGAATAATGATGATGTCCAGATGAAATTTGGGTTTGGACGACGGTGGGTAGCCATGTTGGGATAAGCATTTTAGCAACTTTTTAACGCTTCCGATCAGTATCTGCCCCGGAAGGCACGTTGCAGACGCCAGCGTCTGGATCATGGTTTCATCAATTCTCGCAGTCTTTGACATTTGGCACGCCAAAGACGAGCACGGAAAGGAAATTCCGATCGATGAGACGTGTGTTGATGGCCTAGTCAGGTGGGTCAATGCATTGTATGAGAAAGTCCCAGGATCATGCTGATACGTTCTCTAGTCGACCGTTGCCGTTCGAATGCGCTATCATCCCTCGGGATGCAAAGGCGGCGACTTTGATACGAAGTCTTGCGTGACGGATGAGATGCAAATGATGTATTTTAGCTGCGACATGTCCGCTTGTTTCGCTTTCGCCAATGGTATGTCGCATATGATATTATCACGAATAGAATACATGTGTATTTCTTCCAATCAACGGACATTATGACTGGGCAAGTCAATTATAAGAACTTCTTTAACGACTCGCAAACTTGTCACGTCCATCAGCAATAACACGTTCTGCTCGAGCGGAGCCATATGGAAGTTCTTGTTCATCTCATATCCGCCCCAGAGCATTTCTTGGAAGTCCTGCAAGCCGATGATTTGCATGGTCGATGACTCCAGAGGCTGTAGTGCCCGCCCTCCCGGTCTGAGGACTGAAACATGTTCTCCTTGTTGATTCCGGAGGCAATGATCGTCTTCTCCTTCGTCGACGGCATGAGAAAATGCTTTGAAGTGTGCCCCTTGCCCTGGATTAGTTCAAGAATCAAGAAGTACCCACGCGCCCTCCGCGTGCTCATCTGCAAATATGTTGTCGCGCGTATACATATGTGCCCTTCAATTGATGTCAGCCTTGCGGGCGCGGGCTTGGTGATGAGGTTCTTTGAGGACATGCGTGAGAAGGTGTTATCCAGGTTGTTGGCCGCAGTGTACAGTAACTTACACTGTTTGGAAAACTTGGAGATCACGTCGCAGAGATCCTTCAAGATTCGGATAAACCAAACAGCCATTACGTAAGTAGTAAGTTGCGTGTCATCCTTCGATCGGGCCAGCGTCTATCCTCACCTATCCTCTTGCCTCAGAGATCTCCGACTTCAAAACCCATTGGACTCCGACAGGGCTTCGCACTAGGCTGACCAACCTTATATTTGAAGGTACCATTTACTTTCATAGCTGGCCGTGCACTGCATGGATATTTTTACAATGTCCATCCACTGCGCAGGTCATTTAAATTAGTCCGTGACTGTCCATCGATCACCCCGCAGTATCGCTGCGGACGGATCGCGGGCGGGCGGAAGGCATGCGCTGCATGTAGACATCGCATCCACATAGCTATGACAGCAGAGGAGCCACGAGCTCCCTATAGTAGGAATACAAGTGACTCTCGCGGAGAGCGTAGCTCAATTTGAGGTAAACCATGCTCTAAATCGAGTAATTTTATATCTTCAGAGACGTCTGAATTTGAGACTACCTTCCGTGGAGACCCGATTTACCCAACCCAACAGATGCCTTGTCATACGATCTATGATCTTTCCGCAATATATGCTGCGCGTTACACTATGGTTTGCACTATGGCACGTCGGCCGCATCTCGTACCCAAACCTTTTTCCGACGATGCCTAACAGTAGGTGCCATCCGGACTACGCACGGTGCAGTATTGAAATTGAATATCCCCAATGTCCTGCGCTATAATTGGCTACTCTGATTGTCCATTTGTTTTGTAGCTCGTCGTCTGCCTAGTCCGACTGGTCGTTCACAGCAAGCTTCCTTGGTATCTCTATCTGCCCTCTCGAGTAAGCCATGGCTTCAGCACCCACGAAGTTTGTAGCAATCCACGGCAAGAACTCGCCCACGTTCCATTGCCCGCCACTGGACGGTTCTCTGACAGTCCCAGAGATCTTGGAGTTCCACGCGAAACATAGTGCTGAACATCCCTTTTCCATTTACACCGACGACCATGGGGACGAAGTCACGATCACCCATGCTCAATTTTGGGAGGGTGTAAAGAGGGCAGCTCAATTTGTATGGAAGCTTTGCGAGTCTACCCTGCACTATTCAGCGAACGGACGACGGGACCATCTTCCTATCATCGGTATCTTGGCAATCTCAGGTGTGATCATCGTCTTCATGTGTCATCTTGGTATGCAGCTCAACCAGTGCCGGAACGTTAGACACCGTCCCTTTCGTTTCCCTTCTTTTCGGCATCATGGTGCTCGGGTGCATACCTTTCCCTATATCCGTGCGCAACTCGGCCGTAGCGGTTGCGCACCTGGTCAAGGTCGTCGGCGTGAAACATCTGATTGTCAGCCCCGACATGTCTATGCAACGTCTCAGTACTGGAGCTCGCGAACTGCTGGCTGAAGACGGACTGGACGTCCATATACTCCCGATGGTGGAGTTCGACGACTTATTCCCTAGCGATGAAGCTCAGTCGCGGCTTTCCTACGATATCACTTTGCGCAAGCTTGGACTTGACCAGACTGCTATCATACTTCATTCCTCAGGTATGCGGTATCTCTGAAAATTGGGTATTATTCAAGGAACTGATGGTTCTAAGGATCTACGTCTTTTCCCAAGCCTGTCAAGATCACGAACCGGAACTATATCCAGTGGGGCAGTACGCTGCGTACGTGAAAATTTTATACAATCAGTGGATGTTCGTGAACTAAGTAGTTATATTCAGATTATGGCGAGGTGGACATGTGCGGGATGCGAGTAGGAGTGCAAACTGTGCCTCTCTTCCGTATGTTCTCTCCATATCATCCTGGGTAATCCTAATCAATATATGCAGATGCCATCGGTGTACTGGTCACTGCATTTGCGGTATGAATATCGATCTACTCGTGAAGCCTTTTTCTAAGATTTCATCAGCCCTGCGCCGGTATCACTCTAGTTTGCTTCAAACCCTCTGTCCCGCCGATTATCCCCACGGCAGAGAACATCCTTGAATCTATCGTCGCCACCAAATGCGCGGTCCTTTTCACGGTCCCGTCTTGGATTGAGGTTCATTCTTCTGCTGCAACGCTGCTTCGTCGCATCTTGAAAGCTTTTCTCAGGTTTGGGCGCAAAGTTCTCAAAACTTTCCCATTTTGCGCGACATGGAGGCTGTGGTACATACATTGATTCTGGATTTCCGTATCGTGAAGCTCTGTGTCTGATTGCTTCCCTAGATTTATGCTGGCGCTCCACTAGATCGAGAGGTCGGAAACACGCTCGTTGCGGCCGGTGTGAACTTGACTCCATGCTACGGAGCGTGAGTGACGCACTCAGGTTTTCGATGCTCAGCGCTCACTATTCACGAACCTATTCTAGGACGGAGGTCGGCGTCTATTCGGCTATGATCTCAGTGAAGAGGTCTACTGCTGAAACATGGGAGTACTTCCGGTGGTCGCACCAGTTCGACATAGTCTTGCGGCCTCAGGAATCTGGGGCCGAAGAACTCTTCGAGCCGGTTGTGGTTGTGAGTTCCCATTCCTTCTTGCGACAAGCGCCTTGAGATATACCTCCGTCAGGAATCCGATACGTACGCGCCGAACGTTATCAATGCGACTGTAAACGGAAAGCGGGCATACGAGACAAACGACCTGGTACAGAGGCACGCAAAGGATCCGGAGCTTTGGAGAGTGTACGGTCGAACAGACGACCAGATTATGCTGTCCACTGGCGAGAAGGTAGTGCTTTTCGATTTATCGACGGCTTTTGCTAACTATACATCATTCGTAGACGAATCCTGGCCCTATAGGTGAGTGCATTGTAACGTGGTGCGATTTAACACTGACTCATATTTCAGAGTCGATTTTACTGAAGGATCGGCACGTAGCTGCCGCCCTCATGTTTGGTCGCGGCAGATTCCAAAACGGTGTCCTCATCGCTCCAGCCGAAGGGCATTCTTTCGATCCGAAAGATGCAACCAAGCTCGAAGCTTTTCGGAATGCAATTTGGTGAGTGCTGAATATTTGTATTTGACTGTCATTCCGGACTGAATAAGATCAACAGGCCGAACGTCGAGAAAGCGAACGAAGTCGCACCTGCACATTCCAGGCTGTTCAAGGAGGTAAGTATTGCTAACGCTCCTCCACCCGAAATGGCTCCTCATTTAAAGAAAACGATCCAGATGATCATTGTGACGCATCCGTCAAAGCCCCTTGAATATACTGCCAAAGGCAGCCCGAGGAGGCAGGTATCCTTGAAGCTTTATGACACGGAAATCCAGGCTCTCTATGATAGCGTGGCGGAGGCATCCCAGACAGATCTGATACCTCCATGCGAATGGACTTCCGAGTCCAGTCTGGAGTATATCCGTGAAGTCGTCTACAGGGTGCTGAAGATCCCTGTTGAAGACAAGGACGATATCTTCCAGTCAGGATGCGACAGGTGAGTTTGCAAGTCCGGCATAATTTCTCTAAGCTTATCATCGACGACATCTTCAGTTTGCAGGCAAGGTGGATACGGAATACCTTGTCGCACGCAATTCGCACCACGTCGAATGTTCCACTGCATCTCATTCCATCAAACCTCGTGTATTCCAATCCTTCGATCTGCGCCCTGGCCCGCCTGGTCTTGCAGTTGACCCATAGCAAAGATGGACATATCAAGACGGAAGCGGACAAGATGGAGAAGATACGGTTGATGCAAGATTTGCTTTTGAAGCATACCGCCAATCTTCCTGTACGGCATGTCGCAGGTCACTTGTCTGACGTATCGTCTGCAGAAGTTGTGCTACTCACCGGGACAACTGGACGCTTGGGATGTTTCTTGCTTGCGAAGTTATTGCAGAAGCCTGACGTTGAGAAAGTCTACGCACTCAATCGCGGCACGCAAGATACGGTCTATGAGCGGCAGCGAAGGGCTTTTATTGCATGGGGCCTGGATCCGAACATGCTGAATACACATCGTCTGGTGCTTCTCGCCGCCAGCACGTCTTCGCCGCATCTGGGCTTAGCTCATCATATCTTTGAAGAGGCTCGTGGTCCGTTACTCTCTTACCAAAATGTCACTAATGCGATCGATGGTTGAACAGATTAGACGGTCTGTAACTAGCATCATCGCCAACGGTCTGTCTCGACGCGAATTCTGGAGTCGTTTGGTCTGACAATTTTGTTACAGCCTGGAGAGTGGATTTCAATGTCTCATTGGTGTCAAATGAGCCTCTGCTAGTCGGCATTAGGCATCTTATTGATCTAGCGCTGACGTCTCCTCGGGCGTCTCCGCCGCATATCCTGTTTTTGAGCTCCATTGGCGTCGTGCGTGGTACGAACTCATTTTTTCTTGCATCTTGCTTCCGCTTGATACATATCCAGATGTTCCGCATGACCTCCCCGTGCCAGAGAAACCGCTTGAAGATGCCAGCATGTCAGTCGGAAACGGTTATGAAGAAAGTAAATGGGTCGCCGAGCGAATGCTTCAGTTGGCCGCAGGGCAGACCGGACTTCCGATTACTGTGGCTCGCGTTGGACAGCTGGCGGGTGATTCTGAAAAGGGATTCTGGAACATCAAGGAGTGGGTCCCAGCCCTCGTCCACAATGGCCAGACAATAGGCGCTCTTCCTATGGGGAAAGAGGTGCGTTGATAAAGTCACTCCCGGTTGCTTCCATGTTCATGCATCCTGTAGGACGTGACATGGCTTCCTGTGGACGTCGCAGCCTCCGCTTTGCTGGAGATGCTGCATTCGAAGGAACCTGTCCTCCATCTTGTTCATCCTCATCCAGTTGGCTGGGACACCGTCTTTGGTCATGTTTCGACTGCTCTCGGCGGTCTCCCTGTGATTTCATACTCGGACTGGGCGTCCCGCTTGCAGTCAGCCGAGACGAAAGTCGACAGAGACAGCACGAGCGCGATGCTTACCGAATTCTTCGAGACAGGCGACTTCAGCAACGCACCTTTGTCAACGGAGAAAGCGGTCCAGGTATCTCAGGCATTGAGGAATGCGAGACTACTCCAGGAGAAAGATATTATCAACTGGATTGGGTATTGGAAGAAGGTCGGATTTTTGAGATGAGCAATGTAGCAAATAGTATAGAGAGGTTTTCTCCGGTGAACAACGAAATGCAGACTTGAACTTGATGGTCACGGTCTTCGCTTTTAAACATAGAACGACTATATTTTGTGTAAGTTCTGCTCGGAGACATTTTAGGGAGACTGAGGTCTTTGGCTGAAACTGAACAAACGGATGAATTAGCCGTGGGAAAGCGCAAGTCGCTGTATTCTGCTGAGTAAGCGAGATGTTAGAATATGTCTCTTTCCCTCCTTCGTTCGACTCCGGCCGCTGGATGGTCCTCCTCGTCACGATGTGCCCGGCTTCCTAGTGTTGAATGGCACTACAGGCTATATAGAAGAAAAGCTGTAGTCAGCGAGGTGCCGAAGGAAGAAGCGATCCCGTCTGTGCTCGACACGGACCCGCGTTTGCAGCATTATGCGCGCCTTCCGCGTCTTCCACCACTCGATGAATGGCGCAGCCATTTCGGTACTACATCTCACGTCGCACGCGATCGTGTTTCCATCCGAAACCCTGCGACAGCGATGAAGATTGCTTCAAGCTTCTTGCAAAGTAAGCATATGAAATCTAAGAAACCTAAAGTGGTCATCGAGGCGTTTCCTGGTACGTTATCTCATATCGTCGAGTCTTGCGCGCCAGGCTGAACTGCAGCTTGCAACGGCGCAAAGGCCCAGGAGCACTTTCGCGAGCACTCCTCACTCTTCCTCCGGATGTTCTCGGTAAGTTAATCATTCTAGAGGAGCACGAGCCGTACCTGGAGTATCTGCGCGTGAGGATCTATTCTTTGGTTCTGCAGTCCCCAAATTGACGTCCGGATTTACAGCCTCTCGAGCAAGCGGATAGTCGCGTCACAGTGGTGCCGCGTTCTGGTTTCAATTGGGATACATATGGGTATCTGGAAGAAAACGGGTTACTGGACGATGTGGAGATTTCACCATGGGAGAACCAAGGTGAGCCCAAGTGTACGTCAGAAATTCTAGCTGAATATGACTGAAATTCTGCATCGTAGCCCATCCTCAATTGCACTTCATTAGTCATATTCCACAGAATATCCCTGGCGAGCAGCTGGTCGCACAGCTCTTCCGTAATATTCCAGAGAAGACTTGGTTGTTCAAGTATGGACGAGTGCCTATGAGCTTTATCATGAGTGACTGGGTCTGGCGAGTGCGTTTTCAGCGATATCTTTGCCCGTTTTCGAATTCTCAGTTTGTCCCTAGCGTGTATCTGCCGAAAAGGCAGACAAAGAGCGTTGCAAGCTGAGCGTCATTGCGGAAGCGACGTCTCTATTCCACGTGTCTCTTGATCCTGATCTGGTTTCCCCCTTCGCCGACCACTTCCATCCTGTGGCTATGGCGAATTCTGCGCAAAATCGAAGAACAGAGAATAGGCGGCTAGGGACACTAACATTACCGGTCAATGTCACGCCTCTGGCAGATCAGGTAGGCACGAAGCGTCTGATCCTAGCCTGGATGTCCTAAATACTTTCCAGGTCATCGAAAGGGGACATTTGGATGCATGGGATTACGTCCTGAGGCGTTTATTTGTGCTTAAAAGCACACCCCTACGTAGTGTAATAAGGTAAGGATTAGTATTTTGCTAGATCTCGCCGTGTATATTCACGTGCTGTCAGCTCTCTGGCTCCCGGCGCAGAGACCCTTTTGAAGACGATTACGGATCGCAACCTCCCACGAGAGCAGCGCGTCGACATCGGAAAGCAGGTTCGGAGGCTGGACATAGCTGATTGGGCGCTGTTAGTGCGGGCATTCGAGACCTGGCCCTTTGCTCCGGAGGTTCGCATCCGCACACCCGACTCGTTTCATTTGTTTTGACATATCGTTTTCCAGGACCTCACTATCGATTCCTTCCACAGCAATGACTGACCCTTCGCGCTCAGTGACTTACCAATGGGATCATCTACTGCCACATTATCGTATACCAGCCATAGCATACTATCGGTCAACATCAAGTCTTAATGATGCGGTAATGGGACATCTTGGTGATTCTGCTTAATAGTAGAAAAATCTGATATGCACATGGTATCTTCAAGTCGCGAGTACGTCAACCTTCGGCAGGTTTTCCGTTATTGGTCCGGGAGATTCAGGCCAGTCAATAGGCTCAGGGCTTCCTGTCTTCTGGATAACCGTCAGTTTGACAAAATGATGCCAGGGCTAGTATACACACACACTTCTTCATCAGCAGCATCCTCCACTTGTGTCTCAACTATGGTATCCTGTGACTCTTCCACTTGCGTCTCCACTACTGTTGCAGATTGCGATGTTGGCGCGGCCCCATCCTGTTCCACATCGACTTCCATCGGCGCAGCCAGAGATTCGCTCGCCGCGCGCTCTGTCTGGACCTCGGGCGTCGCTGACTTTGAGTTGTTCTCAATATCGTCAGTTTTCTTCTTGCGCCCCTTCGCCGGCTTTTCAGGCGCAGGTAACCCAAAGAGCGTAGTCTGCCTTGTCTTATCCACCTTCTCTTTCTCTTTCTTCTTCGGTGCTGCTTTTGGCGCTGCTTTCTTTTTCTGTGCGCCATTCGTGCTGCCTGGGATAATGCGACGATGATCAATGAGATGTTATCAGAATAGAGATCAAAGTACATACTCTTGCCTTGACCGGTCTCGGCTGCGTCGACCTTCTCAAAGAAGCTCTCGCTCTTATGAAGAGACTGGTTACCATCTGCGTTTCGAGCGAAAGGATTACGATCCTTATTCCCGTTCGCGGCGGGCTTCTTAGCGAACGGGTTGGTTTCTGTAAGAGATGGTGAGCTAGGTATACCAGACGAAGGCAAGCTTGACATACTCGGCCTCGGTAGAGACACATCGGTCTCCATCGGGAAAGTCTCCAGTGCGCGCCGCTTCGAACCGTCGGGGGACTCTGAGTCTCGCGACTGGAAGTCATCGTCGTCTCTCTTTCGCTTGCCCTCTGCCGGAGGAGTAAACCGGTCCTGACCACTTGCGCCAAGTTCAAATTCGCTCTGCCGGGGCGTGACACTGGGCGTGGCGCGCGCCAGGCCAGGTCGATGGATGGCCGGCGGGGGGCCAAAGTCCTGTAGTGCCCTGGAGCGCGACGACCCAGCGTCGGCAGGGGGCAAATGCGGAGGCGGGACCGCATCATAGTCCTGCCTCCACTGCCGCCGCTTGTCGCGCGCGCCCGTCAAACGGTCGTTGTCCTCACGGTCTTCCTTCAGCACATGCATCTTCTCCTGCAGTCCGACAAGGTGGTAGAATCCCGCGACCTTCATAGCCATGTCGAAGGACGGGGTGTGGTGCAGCATGCGTGTGAGATCGAGGGCACGGGGAAGCTTGTCCGTCTTGCACGCGTTCTGGATCAGTTGGATAAGCTCCTTATCGAGGGCGAGCTCGCGTTTGGCGATGTCATCTGTGACTAGTTCGTCACCCAGAGCGTCGCGGCTTATTTGTAGATGGATGCTCTCTCGTGCGAGACTAGTGACAGATCAAAAGGGAGTCTTCAGAAGTCTAATGGCGGACTTACTGTTCCTCCAAAGGTGCTTCTTTAGCATCTGTGCGTCGGAATGGTAAACGTAATGGCACCTCTTGGATAAGAGGCCTCGGGAAGCCAGGATGCTCTTGTCTTCCCTAGCATGAATTCAGAAACTAGACACAAAATAGCGCAGTCTGGACTCACCTTCAAGATGATGGTCATAAATTGATCGCCACTGAGACCGACTGGCCAATACGATTCATCTTTGCCCTTCTTACGCTCTAACTTGTTGGTATCCAGCACCCGTATCCAGGTCCCTCGCATGGGAATTCGGAATCGTGGCATGATATACATTACACCTGCGGAGTCATATACTGCAGGGGCCTAAGAGCACAGACTCGTCAGAACTAGCATGAGACCGCACCAAAATAAACTCACGCCCTCCTCACTAATGCCTATCCATTTGAGGGTATGGCTCTTGCGGATGGGTAATTTCCGGTCTTGAAGCACACATAGATCTTCGAAATCATATAACGTACCCTTCAGGTTTTGCGAACCTTTTGAATATTTTAGTAGATAATTGAGTGGCGAGTTTAGGCAGAACAAACCATCCATGGTAGTCGCGCCATCTCTGGACACCACGAAAGCCCACTCCGGGCCCGCGACCATAGACACGAAATCCCCATCTAGTCCGGCCGAACACCGCTCAATGCCCGTGCCGCTCAGGAAGGTCAGCTCGCCGTCGCTAGTCGCGACGACAACGTTTCCGTTCCCCTGCATGTCGCCATCCGAGAGCTTTCGGAGGGACTTCGTGGGCGGCGGACCGCCTGCCGCGACACCAAGTACCTTCACGCCCTCGTCAAGCTCGTACGTCCATTCGCCTTGAGTTGCCCAGTTCCCATATGGCGTGTACTTCACATGGGCTGGGTGGCCATCATCAGGTTGGCAAGCAAACAAGGCGCCTCGTTCGCCTTGTCATTCCATCAGTCGAGCTTCTTTGCAACCAAACTAAGAGTAAAATACCTAGAGATGCGAGGTCATATTTGTTGTGATCCGTAAAATGATATGCTTTGCGCGTCGAGTGGTCATGGAACTCCACATTCACGATGTGATGTGAGTCTTGGTTCGTCACCTCGATTACTCCGATCATGTTGTATGCTGCACGGCCGATTAGAAGAGTACAATTGGTGCAGAACATTGGTGCCCACCGAGGTATCGTTTCTTGTCCTGCATTGGCGTGGAGCCTGGTTGGAAAGCAGGCTGAGCCTTGGTAACGCTCACTGAACGGAATGAATGGAATGTCAACGATCAACCATATGGATTCAGTGATGCCACCGACCCATCTCCTTCACAAAGCCGTCGCCGACCCCACGGTCGGCCTCAGGCTCGTCCTGCAAGGCGCCGCCCAGATCATCAAGAATCCAATCGTCATTAGTATAAGGGTCCAAGTCCTTGTCGACCATATCCACATCGTCCGTTTCCTTTCCAATTTTCTTATTCTCCACATTATCATCGTCGAAAAGAGTGGGAGTAGCCTGCCGTCGCACAGGGCGGGTCGTCTTGGTTGCAGTGGTCGGCTTGACAGGATCTGGTGATGTAGCTGGGATAGGCCCCGGCCAGCGAATGATTGTCCCATCGAACTGTGACCAGGCCAGGTAATTCTGTGTGGGTGACCATGATAACTGTGTGGCGAAGTCTGATATTGTGTCAGGAAATCTAAATGTCCGCGATTGTGAGTCAGAGCAATGAAAAGTGAGGGCTGCATATGTACTTTAACAGTAGCCGTCTATTTTGCGTGGACCAAATGCATATTTCCTTCTTGCTCCCGGTGGCGAGATACACGCCGTTTGCCGAGAGTGCAAGGGCTGTGATAGGCCCATGCACGCCCTCATCAGCGAATGTCGAAGATTTCTCCCAGGTATCACTGGAAATCGTGATGATCTCTGAAACGGGAGGTGAGCGTTGCGGTGGGTTGCGTGATACAATAGAACGCACCATTATTGCGTGTCACAACCACGAAATAATCCCCGGACGGATGCCATACCGCTGAGCAGTCGTATGAGAACTCTGAAGATCTAAAGAGAGTCTATCATCATCCATTATCGAAAATAAAGAGGACGCACTTGTTATCTCTGACGACTGGAAGAATTCCCTCAATAACCGTGACTTCTTTGGGCTCATCGCCCGTGACATCTGACACTATGATGCGACCGTCGGCTCCGCTTGTTGTCTTTTGTTCACAGAAAGTAAGAAATGTCAGACCTTCCTCAACATCTGATCCACCATGAACTCACGAGCAAGGAGCCTGATGGATTCCATGTCACTCTCCGCACGCAGTCCGTGTGACCAGCCATAGTTGTGATTTTATTTGTCTCCGTATCCAGAATCTTGACGGTAAGCTCACTTCGATCACAACATATCAGATGGGCCGCAATAATAGCCTGGCTACTTACTCTGATGACACGGCTATTCGCTTTGCTTCCGGATCCACTGCGATAGAACGGATCGACGCGCCAGGTACGCTAAGCACTGATGCCTGAAATTCTGCCAGACCATGTGCATACTGTCTGACTTCTGAGTCTGCACTGGCGCTGCCGGTGAACCAGCAGTTGTTCTGGGACAGTCAGCCGAAAGCTCATCGCAGACGGAGGCCGTCAGACGCACCGCAGAAGCCACAGCTATGATCGACTCCATAGATTCGATAGCAATGGATGGCTCATAGTCCTCTCCTTCCTCTGTCTTCCATATACGCGCAACGGAGTCCTCTCCTGCCGTGTAACAGTACCTAGAGACGCGGTTGATTCAGTTTACCGGAGTAAAAAGGCACCCTGAATAGAGACCGAAGATAACTTACAGCCCATCTCTGGAGAATGCAAGACACGTGTGCCCTTGTGGGTGAGCGAAGCTCTTCGCAGGTTTTTTCGGTGCCATCGCGAGATCAGGAAGATGGAAAGGTGAACCAGAGTATCGCGAGCTAAGCGCCCGTGCGACGCGTCGCGACACGTACCGTCACGCGTGAGTCACGGAAGCATCACGTCACGCCATTACGTCCCGACCGTCCGACTCTGCTTCGGACGCTTCGGAGTCGTGAAGTAGCAGGAAGCAGCGTGCACGCTCGATGTCCTGACTCCCAAGATCCCTATCCTCGCTGGCGTATTGTCGCCCGATCATGCTCAATCTTGCTCGAGCAGCGCGCAAACGTGCGCTGTGTGTGGCGCCTACGGTCACCGTACGGCGCCAGAGCAGGGGGCCTGCGCATTTCTATCAAAACCGTCAGCTAGAGTTGTATGCTGCGAAGCCGACCCAAAGGCTTACCCTGCGGCAGTTGGTACGTGGCGTTGAGCCATGTGTGGTTGACTCCCCTAATTCCCCCTAGGTATTCTTTGGGCGGTCTATAAACGAGAAGAGACTGATGAAGGTACGTGCTAGTTCATCCTCGCAGAGGCACACGGGAGGTCTTGAGTACTCATGGACTGAAGA
This sequence comes from Hericium erinaceus, assembly GCA_006506795.2. Taxonomy (NCBI): domain Eukaryota; kingdom Fungi; phylum Basidiomycota; class Agaricomycetes; order Russulales; family Hericiaceae; genus Hericium; species Hericium erinaceus. Next base: position 1,576,881 of record CM021172.1, on the reverse strand, counting down.
GCGCAAACTATGTCCGGACGGAGGTCCCTGTTCGAATAGCGCATCGAATAAGGGATATGCAAGCATTGCCGTATGTTGTGGTGATGCAAGAAGGCATAGCCGAAGTGTATGAAGTGAGCTTCACAGCACCATGGCTGCACATACACTGGTTTAATATGGTCGTAACAGTTATATTGGACTGCATTCGAGAAGTAGGAAATCCTAGGTAATTGACTAGGGGCTTTACTGATTGCATGCAGATTCCGTCAATACCCACAAGTGGAGACCTTGGAGGATAATGACGCTTTCTGCATCTTTCTGCGCAACATCCTCGACGAACAGTATGTTAACTGCTGTTTCAATATTCTGATCCTGAGCGGGTGGTTTTAGTGCCGTCGTAATCCCGAGCCTCACGCTCGGACTTTCTCTCGCCTCTCCATATTTGGACCCTGATCAACTGGACACCTTCATGCGGCGCATGCTCATCTCCCGAATATCACGACGCGTGCTGGCAGAGCACCATATAGCTCTTTCCAAATCCTTCTCCAAACGAGCGGCCGCGAGTGGCCATGTAGGCATCATTCACACTGACCTTAGTGTTAAGGAGAGCGTCGAGAAGTGTGCAAAACTGCTTCGCGAGAATCTGCCGCAAGAGGAGGGCGGTAATAAAGCAGCCTGGCCCGAGATTATCATTGACGGGCATCTGGACACTAAATTCGCATATCTCCGAGAACATCTGGAGTAAGGAGATCTGCCCTGTTCGTTATGTGGATATAACGCTGAGCTGTTTTACTACAGGTATATCGTATTTGAATTATTGAAGAATGTAAGTTCAACTTTATGCTTGCTGATCTGTGGCTTTAAGTTCCTGAACATACCGCACAGTCCATACAGGCAACGATAGCCTTACATGGAAAGGACGCAAAACTACCACCAATACGCGTGACAATTGTAAATGGCGAAGACGACATCGGTATGCGAATATCCGACCAAGGTACACATTCCCGCAATCTATTTGTTGTAATCTCATTGGTGCCTACCAGGCGGCGGTCTCATCACACCGCAAATCAAGTCACCATCGGACCTTTTCTCTTTTTCCCATATCCGTAATGCCACAAGACTGGAGGACTCCCGGTTGGGTAACTTGCGCAGCGCGAGCACGCACCCGAAAGGAATGAGGGCAACAGTTGAGGAGCAGGTACGGCGTTGGCAGGAGGAGAGGCTGCACCGGCATGCCGCAGACAACCCGGAGATGGAGGCAGGCGTCGGTCCGCACCCCAAACTTGGTATCGGGCTTCCTATGAGCAACATTTTCGCGACGTGAGTGCAGTGGCTATTTCATCACGGACTGCAGCTAAACATGCTTTACAGATACTTTGGTGGTTCGATTGAGATGGTATCGTTAGATGGATGGGGTGAGCCTCCCTCCTCTGCTGTTGAGGATCAAATGACGATTCATTTCTTTGTGACAGGTACCGATGTATATCTACGCCTCCCAAAGCTGGTAAGACAGTCGGACTCTCGTCCTCATCGTACTGGATAGTGAATTTTTTTTTCAGGGGACAAATCTTGAAGGAATTGAGTTGTGATGTAATACTTTGACGCTGGGAGCTTGCTATCTATCTATCCATAGGCTTTTCCGCCGATTTTTCAAGATCGAGGCTAGGACCTCTTACGTTCCTTGACTCAAGGCAAGACCCTATGCGACGTTTGCCTTGATCAGATGAAATCTGTGCTACGATGCACTGCCGGTCTGAGCCACGCGCGCGGCGACGGACGAGCGCGAGCGCGAACTCGTCGAAGGGAAGTTTTGAACAAGCGGCAACTGCACGCCTGCCACAGCTGCAAGAATAATTGCCGTCACTTGGAGACGTTAGAGCATTGATTCAGAAATAGTCTTGATTGTCCTTGTAACATTTGGCGAACCACCAAAAATAAGGCATTCAGGACAATGGGTGTTGACGAGTGTTTGTGCATGGTTGATAGCGCCGGAGCGGAGGGTCGTTGAATGGCAGCACGCTGCAACCTCGAGGCCTTTTCTTCCCATTTCTATCCTCTTTTTATATTTCTCTTGTCAAAATATAACCCACTGGACGAACTGCGTAACATTAACCCCTGCGATACCTATCATTCCCCTCTATTCCACCCCTTCACTTGATACCTGTATCCCATTCAAATATACCACCTATCATGTCTGAACGGCACCCTGACGAAATTCTCGGAACGCTGCTTATGCGTACAAGCACCCCAGGTAAGTGGCAGGCCGTAATGTCTCAGCGCGTTCTCGTCACTTATGATCCGTTTGCTGCAATTAAGCACCTTCGGAGAAGGGTATGTACTCCAGCACGATCATTCCCAGCCATCCCGGTTGACACTTGCATACAGTCTTGATGTACCTCGAGCGCATGCAGCAGGAAGGTGCAACCGCTTCCGACCTGGGCAGGCTCTCTGAACTCGCCAGGTCTCCCCGCTCTAAGTCCTCCCACCTCGCCCGAAGCCAACTCAGCGGGGGCTCCTACCAGCGCGGTCCGCAACGTTATGCAGAGGACGAGGATCAGTATGGCGAAGACATCTCATCGAATGTACAGGAAGGCGAGCGGTCGACGCTTGGATCCATGGTCCAGCGTAATGGCGTGGTGAGTCTTCTGCTTCCTGTGTCGCGCTGTCGCCTTATGCGCCATAAAGCACGAGCCCGGGCCCCAGGATGCGCCGGGTCCTCACTATGTGTCGTACGGCTCTTCGTTCGGGAACTTTGGGCCTCTCCCGCCTGATAGCTCTCTTGGAGAGGTCCGTGATGAGACATGGTCGTGTGCCCTTGTGCTGATGCCCTCTGCGGTATGCCATATAGGATTCAGCCAGCAAAGCAGCGGGCATACCCCTCCCGAACTCTACCGCATCTCCATCCACGAAAAATCGAAGTTCCCGCGCAGGCTCCCGCGCATCGCAAACGCAGAAGCCGCGCTCCACGCTTTCCCGCTCGCTAGGCACGGAACGCGACGACGAACCAGCTGTGACAGCGGCAGACGATTTCCGTACCGTAAATCATTTACTTGTCCGTCACCGTTGATTTCCGTCCTCACCTGAGCATAAGGCAGCGAAAATGCCCAGTCAAATCGGTACGCAAAGCCAAGCGCCCACTGCTCGAGGTCCGAGAGGTGGGGAAGAAGTGCGATCGACTCCACGATCACATGTCTCCCACGCGCCTTCGGCGAACTCCCATGCAACGCAGAAGACACGTGCAAGCGAGAAACCCTCGACTGTCTACCCACCTCTCCCTGCGAGCCAGTCCGCGAGCAATCTTGGCAGTTCTTCGCAGGTCAAGTCGATGTCATATCACAAGACTCATTCGCGTGCACCATCCCTGTCGCCATCAGATTCGCCGTCACAAGTGAAACCGAACCGCGCACCGAAGTCGGCGAAGGAGCCGTCTTTGAAGCCTGTGCAGTCCGTCGAGGGTTCGGAGGTGGAAGGGGGATCGAGAGTCAGATCCCATCAGAATGGCGATGGTACATGAGCCTATTTTCTTGGAGAGTGCGTAGCCTGATTGGTTTTGGGACAGTGCGATCCCAGAATGGGGCGTCTGCCATGTCTTCCAGGCGCGACGCGCAGAACCAGAGGCCCTTCTCCCCTTATCGCCACGCACCTACCGAACAGGACCTCTTGCATGCTGCCCAGTCACAGGGTGGTCGCTCGGCCATATCCGATAACCGTGCTCGCACGAATGGGTCGACGGTGAAGAGATCCGCCCGTGATATAGCTGCAACGCCCACCCCCTCTCGTCCCCAGTCGCCCTCATCCGAGCTCGACGAGGACGAGGCAGAGATGGTCCGCGACCTTTTGAGCCGAGGCCACACCCACGACCACCAGACGCCGCGCACGTCTTACGCTGCGACGTCCGTCTTGGAGCCCGAGCAGTTCTCGCACTTCCATGACATGGATCTATGCGTGTTGCTGCATCAGCTGGACGACCCGATGCAGCATGAGATCGTGAAGAAGGCGCTGCGGAAGGCGGTCAAGACGAGGGTGAAGAAACTAGGACTGAAGTCCGATAACGAGGTGCGTAGTTGGGATGGGGGTTCTTTGTTGTTCGAGCTGACATTACGTAATACAGACCATTAAGCAGTACCGCCAGTCTTTCCACGATCACGACCCTAGCGTGCATCTGCAGCCGAACTACCAGCCATCTCTTCCTGACGTATGTCTTCTTTCATCTTTGCTTGAGTGGGACATGCAGAGCTTATCTGGGCTGCCTAATAGGAACCGCCGGAATGGGCCAAGGAGCTGATGCAGAACATCATCCTGATGCAGCAGCGCATCGAGCGACTTGGGCCGAAGATCGACAGCCTCAAGACCTCGCAGACGGGCTCCTCTGTTGACGACAGGAAATACAGGGACCAGCAGTACTCACAGTCGGAGATCGATCGGTACACAGACACACCGATGACACAGACCGTCAACATCCAGACTCAGCCCACGGGTACGATCAACGACGAGTCGGTCTACCTGCCGCCCGACTCGGACTTGCGCATCGTCGAGTCGACACACGGGCATACGCTTCCTGGCTCGATGCATCACCATGATGGATCTACCCACGGTATGCGCGAGGAGGACGAGTATGAAGATGACGACGAGACGCAGACAGCGCGCCACGGCTACGGTAGGCCACCAACGGAGAAAGGCCACACGCACTTGATGAGCGAGTATACCGATGATCGCATGGAGTCTCCCGGCCAGCAGTATCTGGAGGAAGAGCTGTACAAGCTCCGTGTCAGAGGCGGCGGCGGCGGCAGCCAGTCTGGCGTGTCGCACAAGACTTGGGAGCTTACACGCGACGACCGCGAATTCGAGGACGACCCGGACGCCCAGGCTGCCGTAACGGAGTCGGGCATGCCTGAAATCCCGGATTCCCAGCCCGGTGGATATGGCGATCGCCGTGCCACGTCGCCACCTCTCCCGCCTTTGCCGGGCGGGCGCGGGGATGTCGCGCTTCAGCCTACAGGCCAAGTTTGGCAGCAGAACAGTGACTACAACAGCGAAACACCCGTACAGCCGCCTTGGCAGCGCATTCACCAGCGCCTGCTGAACTGGGCCATCGTGTGGCCACTCACGGAGCTTGATAATTCGCTGAACAGTACGACGCGCGGGAACCAGGTGGACGAGGTTGCACTGAGCATCTGGTCGACGCAGACATACAAACGCTACGTGCGGAGCAAGATGACAGACAGCCCGCCAGCGCGCGTGGATCGTCTCTTTGTGCCCCCGAATATGGCGGATGCTATCAGCAATGCGGTATTCAACGGGCGACATGGCGATGCTTCTGGAATGCTGCGCGAGCTCTGGCACCCCTTTGGTCTGGAAGGCATGCCTCGACTTCTGATCGTCCTTGCGAAGCATCGCTCGGACGCGAACCACTGGGTCGTGCATCGGTGAGTTTCGATTCAATATCCACTGCAGAAGGACGTCTGTCTCATTGTTTTTCCCTTTCTGCAGGTTCTCCCTCCCTGACGGCACCCTTACCACCTACGACTCATACCCGGAGCGGTGTCTTCCTGATGGCCGCGTGAGTGCATCCGAACCTGTGCTCCGGCCTTACGATGACATCGCTAACCCTGTCTGGTCTCAGCCTCTTGGATGGTGGTTTGCGATCCGCATCGCCTGGCCGAACGCCATCTACCCCAGCCCGGACCACCTCATGCAGAAGATGGTGCGCCTGCACCGGCCGATGCAGCTGGGTATCGACAACTCGGTCGCGGCGGCCGGCATCTGGCGCAACCTGCTCATGGGCTCGCGCGCAGAGCGCAGCTTGGACCTGGAGCGGCTGCGGGACCTGATCAACACGGAGGTGAAGAACCTGAGGCAGCGGAAACTGATGGGCAAGCTATCGATTGGCGCACCGCGACCCAATTGGGAGGACATGAACTGAATATGACGGACGACGGAACACGACGGAAACGACTGTGTGTATGTATGGCCGATGCTTTGACGTTTTTATACATTTGCTTTTCTGTTGAGTAGATTACTGTTGTAAAGTACGGGTACACTTCGCTCTGCTTCCTTCTATTCCCGTATGCGTAGATCTATGGCGTTGAGTGCGGACTTATGGCTTGCATGAATGCAAGAATTCTTCGTTGTCTCTTCGCGTGCCGTGCATGATCCAGGGTACGGACTGGGCATGTTGTAACCGTGTCAATGCGCGCGAGCAAGTAAACTACATTGGCAGTAAATAAGTTAGTGACCACATACGTAGAGGGAAACGATCAACTCACTCCATCAGAGGTCACTCGTGATGGCTGGGCAGGTTTGCCATTTGCAGGAGACCTCGCAGGTTTACAGACCACTCATGATTTGGGTCAAGTCATGAACAGACGTTTCGGTAGTCTGTGGAGAGACCGTTGTCTGTGCGACACTGGCAGCCTTTATCTAATGATGAAGACTGTCAAGCCTCGTCTTGACCTGGATCGAAGATAGTACGCACCGACAGATGCATACCTCGGAACTCCGCGTCCAGAGCAGCTCGGGCTTCGGCAGCCTGGGAGCGCGACATGTTTTTACGGGTCTTTGTGGATTTCTTTGCAGCCTGCTTGACGCGTGCCTGCTTTGTCGGATTCGACGACTGGGACTTCTTTGACTTTGCAGACATGATGAAGAGCAAGCTTAAGAGGTAAATTTCAGAAAATGGGCGCGGAAATTCCGAGTTCCTTACGTCATCAGACGCGTACTCGTAAGTTAGCAGCAGCGACGACCGCCGCCACGAGCTCCTCCCACCTCTTCCTCGGTTTTATTTACTCGTCAACCCGTTCTTTTTTGAGTGCAGAAGACTGATTGAACGTCAAAAACTATTGAAAGGAGATTCTTGCGCTCCATCTCCTAGTCATGGCAGATGTACCAACTCTGAGCATTACCCTCCTCGGGGCCGGTCAAGAAGTCGGTCGCTCATGTTGTGTCCTTCAATATCGAGACAAAACCATCGTCCTTGATACGGGAGTGCATCCGGCGCACTCAGGGATGGCCTCCTTACCGTTCGTGGATGAGTTGGACTGGAGTACGGTTGATGCGATTCTCATAACGCAGTATGTCTCTTGTAATTCTTTCTGCGACCCGTCCGCTAAGAGGGCGATCATGTAAAGCTTCCATCTCGACCATGCTGCAGCATTGTCTTATATCACGGAGAAGGTGTGTCGTTCGTTAAAATCTAGTCAAGGGCAGAAAGACTGAAAGGATGTTCAGACAAATTTTCGGGATGGCAAGGGAAAGGTGTACATGACACACCCGACGAAAGCGGTTCATAGATACATGATGCAGGATTTTGTGCGCATGAGGTACTTTCTCCTGAAATATCCATAGTTGCCTCCAATAATGCCTTTTTTCACCTCAGTAACTCAGGGACGGACTCTTTGGTCTCGCCGATGGATCTATCCATGTCCCTTGCATCTGTCATCCCCATCTCTGCCCATCAACTCATCACTCCTTGTCCTGGCGTGTCTTTCACGCCATACCATGCTGGTCACGTCCTTGGAGCTTGCATGTACCTAATCGACATCGCCGGCCTGAAGGTATTGTACACTGGGGACTACTCCCGCGAGGAAGACCGGCACTTGGTCAAAGCCGAAATTCCGCCTGTTCGACCTGATGTCTTGATTGTTGAAAGTACCTACGGCGTCCAGAGTCACGAACCACGAGAAGAGAAAGAACTTCGCTTTACCAACCTGGTGCACTCTATCCTTCGACGAGGTGGCCATGTCCTTCTGCCGGCTTTTGCTTTGGGTCGCGCCCAGGAACTCTTGTTGATTCTCGACGAATACTGGAAAAAACATCCCGATCTCCACAACGTCCCGATCTACTATGCATCCAGCCTCGCGAGGAAATGTATGGCTGTGTATCAAACCTATATCCACACGATGAATGCCAACATCCGCTCAAGATTCGCTCGGCGTGACAATCCATTCATTTTCAAGTGAGTACATTAGGCACCGTTCTATCAGCTGTGGCTAACGCCCTCTAGGCACATCTCAAATGTCCCTTCAAGTAGAGGCTGGGAGCGCAAAATCGCTGAAGGTCCTCCCTGTGTTGTCCTTGCAAGCCCAGGTTTCATGCAAACTGGACCCAGCCGGGAGCTCCTCGAACTCTGGGCGCCAGACCCGAGAAACGGCCTCATCGTCACGGGTTACTCAATCGAAGGCACTATGGCGCGGGTGAGTAAACTTGATCTGGCACGCCGGAGGTGGCCCAGTATGTCTAGCGACATGTATATAGAAGATGAATGTATCCGTTTTCCACCACGCCCCACGTCCGACAGTTTGAGCAGCAAGCGTCTTCTGGTTTTCTCCGATGTGTAAGCGACCGTGAGCTCATGGGTACCTTTTGTTCTTAGGAAATCATGAACGAGCCCGACGAAATCATCACGAACAAGGGAGTCTCTATTCCGCGAAAGATCTCTGTGGACTACATCTCCTTCAGCGCGCATGTGGATTATACGCAGAACGCGGAATTCATCGAGCTGGTCAAGGCTCCACAGATCGTTCGTTGTCTGTGCTTCATTCCAAGTATTCTCGCTGAGCGCTCTCTTGATAGGTTCTTGTGCATGGCGAGCAGACTGCGATGGGTCGTCTGCGTGCGGCACTGCAAGCCAAGTTCAAGAACAAGGAGGAGGACGTGAAGATCCACATGCCCCGGAACCTGGAGACTCTCCACCTGACATTTAGAGGCGAACGCGTAGCGAAGGTGCTCAGCGCCCTTGTCCTCATCGTAAGCTGTACTAACAGTGACCCCTAGGCTATCGGTAGTCTAGCAGCCAAGCCTCCGAAACCCAACGACGTGCTTGCCGGATTGTTGGTCGCCAAAGACTACTCCTACACCCTTCTGGACCCGCGGGACTTGCGTGACTTCGCGGGCTTGTCAACGTGTATCGTTACGCAGCGGCAGAAGATCGCGCTCGGTGTAGGCTGGGATCTCGTGCGGTGGCATCTGGAGGGCATGTACGGGAGTGTCGAGGAAGGCGTGGACAAAGACGGAATTTCGACTATGCGGGTGGGTCTTGCTGTGCTCTGCATTTGAATGGTAAATGCTAATAAGTGGGTTACAGGTGATGGGCGCCGTGGACGTGAAGCACATGAGCGAGCACGAGTTGGTGCTGGAGTGGGACTCGAGCGCCGCGAACGACATGATTGCGGACTCGACGCTCGCGCTCATCAGCGACATCGACAAGAGCCCGGCATCCGTCAAACGTAAGTCCTCCCCTTCCGCTTTCATTCACCATCTGACGTCGCGCGGTCGGACGCAGTGACCGCGGGTTCGCATGCTTGTCATCATACAGACCACCCGCATTCGAATCACGAGACAACAGATAGCCCGATGGCGCGCATCCAGCGGCTGGGCATGTTTCTCGAGGCGCACTTTGGCGAGGTCGAATATCATATGCCGGAGGAGGAAGAGGAGCAGGGCGAAAGCGGGGCAGGCGAGCCCTCGTTTCTGATCCAGCTGGACGACGCGGATGCGAGGATCAACCTCTTATCTATGGTGAGCCACAACTGATCGCCTTTGCATTATGGTCATATTCACATTTGTTGCAGACTGTCGAGAGCGAGAGTGAGGGGCTCCGGAGGCGCGTGCAGACTGTGCTTGACATGGCAGTGTCCACCGTATCATCCCTCAGCGAGTCGTTCATATCGGGCGAGTCCCTGGATAGCGAGCAGCTTGCGGCCGTAAAGGACAAGTCTTTCGAAGACGAGCAGCCTCAAGAGCAGCCTGAGGGACAGCAGCAGGACCCTCAAGATCCGCAAAACGAAGAAGCGTCTGTCCAACCTGCACCAGAGCAGAGCGAGAGCATCAAAGAAAACGGAGCAGCGGTGCAGCCGCCAAACGCGTCCCAGGCATCAGACAAACCGACAGAAGATGGGAGCAGTGATGTGGAGGAGGGCGAGGATGCGATGTTACAGGTACATGATTAGATAGGATGCTGTTATATTAATGTTTCCGCTGCGTATTTAGTGCGGCTTGACCGATCAGACTGAGGTCTCGGGGTAGTGTCGAGGCGGGACCTACAAGACAAGGATGAGGAAGATAACAGTCATTGATAGCTCGTCGTGGATGATTTATTACAGTAACAATCGTGAAGTCATGTCAACAAAGTTGCCCATGCAAGCCCTCGATAGTCATACGATGTCCTATCCCAATGGGATTCCGGTCGCTTCTATGTCATCAACCATCGTATCTGACCTCTTGCAAACACTGATCTCCAATGGCTATAAAACGAGAGAAAGGCGTCAACGGGACAGAATTCGGGGCGCGTTGAAGGACTGATGAGACACTGACTCTCGCCGCTGCAATCGCCGCAGGTGTCGGGCTCGTTTGGGGGTCGCTTATATACCGACGGACTGCGGCGTCAGTATGGTTTTTATTGTAAGAGCCATCGGAGAACACGATAACTTGATCGCTGCGAGGGTGTGAGCCTGAAGGAGCTGAGGCCTTGCGATAGCGAAGCCAATTGCGCATGTTAAGGCTACAAAGACCCGTTCAGTTAGGTTATAGGATACTGGGAATACACAAGTGAGTGGAACATACGTTGCCAGTAGGGAGCTCGCGTACACTTAAGTGAGCGTAGTCAGAGTCGAGATAATAAGGCAGAAGGCGAAATACAGTACTCACGTTTTCCGATGCAGAAGTGAAGCCCCATGTAGACAAGGCTGTTCGACATGCTCACCCACTAAATATGACGTACATGAGTTATCGAATGGCGGGTCCAAGGCATGCAGGGATGGAAGCGCACGCAGACCAAGGCCGCCACTGCCACTGCACTGAAGGAGCAAATGAGCAAATGGTGCAGAAATTAGAGCATCTGTTCTACTAAAACGACATACCAGGTCAGAGCTCCGTTATTGATCGTGATCACAATGATAGTATCGATCATTTGCTTCGTGCTGATGAAGATGGCGTGAGGACACAGGTACGAAACGGCTCTTAATGTCGCACATACTTCCTAAGCCCGTCCCTCTGAATCCGCAAGAAGTAGCACAGTATGGATGCGATGAGAATGTCGGTGGCTGCAGAAAGGGCGAGACCCGTGGTGAAGAATGGCTATGTATCGTCGTTGGGGAAATAATGAGTGAAGCTTTAAAGCCGAAGGCGTCCACACGCAGTTTGTCTTTCACCTTGTATTTTTGCGCAAATATCCGGAAATCCATTACTTCGGCCCTGGTTATAGGCCCTCAGACGGGTCTCACATACGAAACATTCGAAAAGTCACATTTTGACTGTAGACACTATCAACATTAACGGTCATCAGAATGTATTCTCACGGGAAGGGAAAAAAAACTACCTAGCGCAAATGCTGGAACCAGCTCCGTTAACTTGGCGTTGTGGACAGGAAAGCAACAACAGTACCTAAGCGAGCCAATGACAAGCAGACCTGTGGTTTCATTCTTTTGATATCGATATACGCGATGTGAGAACGATGAGTACTTACGATAGGGATAGACATTATCCATTTTTCTCCACTCACTTGGGTATAAAATGAATCCGACAATGCCGTAACAGTGTAGAAAGCGGCTCACATTTCCACACCCTATGTGCGTAGAAGCTGGAACGAGATTGATCAGTTTCGGGCTCAGGAACAAAGTAGAGAGCCATGCTGACAGGTTTGCGCTAGTCGTAGTTAATGCCTGGGTGTCAAACAAAATACTAAATAAGTGCTTCAATGCTTCATAATGTATCGCACTGATACTGACCGTCAAGGTGACAGTGACCTGCGATCGAAACATTCAGCCATAAAGCAACGGGTGTGAATGAGTCGCAGCTTACTGGGATGGCCCTGATGCAGTTTGAATGACTTCAATGTGAGATACATGACGAATAAAAGTCGACGCACGTATATATGTGCTGCGCGACAGCTCTGTTCATGAAGTTGGCGATCAGATATTGCCACAACGCAGCAGAAATTAAGCAGGTATGAGCTGCGTCGAGGAGCCTTGAAGCATCTAGAGTTTATTTAACTTTTTAGAGACAGAACTGCCTAAGCGTACCAGATCCATACCACCTACGAGTTTCGTAAGTTCAATGGATGCGTTGAGGTCAAGCAAATCGAAATATACCGTGAAGCGACACGACCAGCTGTCCTTTGGGTATAGACGATAATAGAGAAATGTCTGCAAGGCAACAAGGCCCGATAGGCTGCGATAGCGTTGAGAACACCGGTTCGCGTCAAAGTCATAGGATAGGATCAAAGGACACGCACGCGATAGCAATCAGGCCGCCTGCGAGAAGGGCACCTAAAGTCCGTTGTATGTCCGACATCCCCGACATTGTGAGCGGTCAAATCAGAGACTCAAAGGACGACACCGGACGCTCATGGAGACGTGGACGTTGGAAACAAACTTGATCAAGTTTGCTGCGGGCTGTGGGGCCCATCGTCGCATCGTCGCGCCTCGGAACCGGGCCAAACAGGCGATGTTACATTCAAATATGGCGAACACCCACCACACGTAAACCCGAAGCCTACAGACCTTCTGATAACGCCGGATGATGTGAGACTACTGAAGCAATTCAGGCAAAGCGGGGATGGCGGTCATCCTTGCAAAGCAATGTGACCTTCAACTACGAGAGCCGCGGGGTTTCAATCGGACGCGAGCGCCCGCCGTATCACTCGGATCAGTAATACGACACTCTGTCAAAGATGATGACTTACGCTCGACCTTGCACAACTGCTCTATATTTTCTTCGCTGAGTGGAAGCCACAGTGTCTCGATTCGTACGACTACAAATCCCCGAGAAATTTTACAAGCCAGCCAAATGGTTTGTGACTATGCACGAGGCCTGAGGCCCTGAGGTAAGACATATCTAGGCACGTCGTGTTGAACCATGCAATGATTTGCCAGGATCTGCCAGGACACTACGATGGAAACCTGGACTTATGATTCCCATGTATATTCTGTTCCGTTCTTCTTTGGACAAGGGCCATTCACGCCTTGCGATTATTGACTGGGATTTTTTACTGAGCGGCCATCATCAGGCTGTCATGCATGATGCACGAGGGGCAGAAGGGTGAATAATGCGCAGTTGCACACATGCGTATAAGAGCTGCATTCTTGCAATTTTCAGTCAACTTTTTTCCTCAGTCGAAGATTGCGCGCGTTTCATTCTAGCTACCAGCTCACTATTCTCGGGTGTACGCACTCGGCACTAATCCAGAGCCTCCTTGATAGCTTCCAGGATCTCCGGGCCCGTCCCGTAGCCGTCCAGATTCGTGCTATGGCTCAGCTCAGCCCACTTCTCCTGCTCTTTCAACGTGGCATTCGCCCTGTGATTGACGATTCCCCACGAGTCCGTGCCGAGTTGCAGCCGCAGCGGGGGGTTCGGCTCACGCGCGATCCTTATGATCGCCTGTGCAGCCTTGTGGACGTCTCCGATGCCTGACCCTTTGTATACCATTTCCTTGAACTTCGCGCCAGGGCTGTCGGGCCCGTAAGCGGCATGCGTGGGCGTATGTACCATGCCCGTGTCGCGCCACCCTGTCTTGAATCCTCCGGGCTCGATGATGACGCCCTTGATGTTCCACTCGGGCGGCATCTCGCGTGTGAACGCCTGTGTGAAACCCTCGAGGGCTGAGGAGCAGGTGAGCCGTCTGGAGTGTGTACATGAGCTGCGTCGAGGCTTACCGAATTTTCCGGCAGAGTAGAAGGCTAGCGTCGCATTGGCGGAGTAGCCGCCGGCGGTACTTATGTTGAGGATGCGTCCTCCATGGCCCTTGGGGTTGACATCCCTGAAGAATGGGATGGCCTGTATGGAACGATCAGATGCCTCTCATGAGAAGCAGAGAGTCATCAAGAATCCGACCTGCTTCGTCACATGGACAGGGCCCCAGAAGAGGACCTCGATCTCCTGTCGTGCCTGATCCTCCGGCGTTGCCTCAATCTCGCCCATGAGGCCATAGCCCGCATTGTTGACGACAACATCGAGCCGCTGGAAGTGCTCCTTAGTGCGGCGGAATGCCTCCTCAATCTGCGACGGGTTCGTCACATCGAGGGTCACGACCAGCAGCTGCTCTGGTTTGTACTTGGCCTGCAGGTCAGACAGCGCACTGGGTTTGCGCACAGTTGCCACGGCGCGGCTGCCTTCGGCCAGAACGGCCTCTAGGAGGGATTTTCCGAGCCCGCCGGATGCCCCGGTTACTGTCACATAGATGAGTCCACCAGATTGTCAGAGAAAAACATGGGTACGTACTAAACCACACCTGTGAGTTGGAGAGATCAGACATGCTGGATAAGTACTAGATCGAACTGTTGAGCTCGGTGCTGGTCACCTACTTCAGACGGCCTTTTATATGATTCTGGGACCTGCTGATCTCGCTGTTTGTTGTTTTTTCATTCTATGAATACTTCAGAACCCATAAAGAGTATGCACGAATTTTAGCCTCCAACCAGACTCACCGAGCACTCCTTCTGGCCCATTACGCAGCCTCGCCGTATTTGGAACCGACGATGTTAGGATGAAGAGATGTGATTGAAGCAAGCCCTACGTGTTAGCGCGGCGGTTGGTGCCGCCCCGGACATCCGCCAAGATGGACCGCGATCAGTGCAGTTATGAGTGCCCGCGGCGTATATGCCAGTCTCCCAGAAGCAGAGTACTTAGACAGGGACAGGATGCAACCTTCGTGCCTCGGGATCGTCCGTAGTGTACGGCGAACATTTCGTCTTTCTCGCATAAACCCACGACATTGTTGACGATATGCTTTCAATTTATTCATCCGAGTCATCGCGTTATCGCATGAGATCCTGTTCAATGCGGTCGGGCCGTCCGAGGTTACAGTGTGCTTCGTTCGTCATGTCGAAAGACTCGAAACCGGCTGAAGGCCTGAATATTTTGTCTCCGAGCGAGGCATACCACCCCCAGTCCCGTCAAACACTTCACTGGCAAATACGCTTTCCCCGCCTGAAAGCAGATCGTTGGAGTGGTGTCTGAGACATTTAGGAGCGCGCGTGTGCGAGAACAGGCAGGAATCGTCGTTTCCAGTGCAACGCTGATTTTTAATTCCAGCCAACTCGAAAAAATCGAATCGGTGTTTGGTGCCAGTGGCTCTCATCACCTTGAGGCTCCAGCGCGACGTCCTGCTCGCAAATTGATAATTCGCCACAGACGTGTATATCATAAATTGTGTCATGTGCGACTCGTTGCGCATCTGTCTTCCGCAACCCCAATGACCACGGTCTTATTTACCAGGCTCATGAGTGATTCAGGCATTGTCCGTGTCACAGTCAGACGAAGAGACATTTCGATCTTTCAGCTAGGGTCAATAATAATAGGACCTAACATTCAGTATCAATATTAGCGAGGGTATCTGCAGTGAAATCAACAATCCGAGGTATATGGTGACCGAAGCACCGACAACATGAGTAAAGGATACGCATACGCAAAGATCGTCAGGGCCCCGCGGCCGTACAGCATATCAAAACATGACAGCAGCTCACGCCTCACTCCCCGCCGCCATCAATCTCCGCCATCTCCCTCCGATGGCGCTGACTGGAGCCCGAGCGCGGATGGGCCGCTCCCGTCGGCGAGGGCTCGTCCCCCTCGAGGATCGTCTCGCCCTCGGGTCGGCCCTTCCATTTGCTCTTCGACCCTAGGCCGTCGTCACTGAGCCCTCCGTGCAGAGCACGCTCGAGCGCCTTTTCGCCGCGTTTCTTGAGACGGAGAGACATCGCGGCCTGGAGCGAGTCGATGTAGGATTCGTACTTCACGATTTCAGTCAGCAGATACTGCGACTTCTTCTCCCAGTTTCCGAGGGCCTTGGATGCGTTCGCAGACCGCGCGGGATACTGGATGGAGGATCAGTTGGAGTCCTGCAATAAGAGATGAGACGACGTACTAAAGCCATCATCGGCGCACGCAGCTCGTTATGAACCTGCAGTTCTTCCGTCATCGAAGTGACGTGCCTCCTCAGCGCATCCAACTGGGCTTCCTCGTCGTGCGTACTGGGAACAGTCGGCGGCTGAGGTGCCTTCCACTCATTAATAGACGTCCTATCGGCCCACGGCGAGCTCCCGCCGCGAACCGTCGCCGCCCCGTCCTTCCTCCCAAACCTGCTCCGACTGCTGCGCCCGCTCCGGACACTCATATTGTCCATATCGTGGCGGGCTGACTCGTCATCCGAGATCGCGCGTCCATGGTGCGTTGGGTCGCCAACACGGTTCCAGCCATATTCCATGTTCGACACGCCGCCGGTCAAGGGCTCCTTGCTTTGGCGGGCGGCCCAGTAGTTGCACGTCGACACCCACTCGTTGACGAGCTCCTCCGTTCCCGCTTGGAAGAAGTACACGCCGCCGTTGGCCAGTGTCAAGACCATGCAGTGGGGCCGCTGTCGATTGTAGCCTGGTGGAGGCAGAGCATGCGCTAATGAATGAGCGAGCTGCACGGTACCCATGAGATTGGCGTTTTCCTAGAGACGTATTCAGGATTCGCGGCACTGCAGCAATTATACACGTGCGTACCAGCCAATTTCCACCACCAACAACGCTGTGACCGTCACTTCCGTGTCCGCCGAAGGTAAACATACTAAGCTCGCCCTTCTGAATGACAACGAAGACGTCGAGCCACGCCTTCGACCTGGCGCGTTTACCTGTCGACTCGTTGTATTGCTTTCGGCATAGCATACCCTCTTTCGCCCAAGGCGGGCCCAACAGCGCGAGCTCCTCGTCGGAGATACTGATTGTTGTGGACTCGGAGTCGCTGCTGTGATGACTGTGATCGTCGTCCTCTTGTGTCTCGCGGATGATTGTATGAGAAAGGTTAGACGCAAAACCAAGCGTGGGCGTCAGGAAGGGCATGTTGCCGCCATATATGCCCTGAAAAAGGTGTGAATACACGTTGACGCTGGTCACAGGATGCTTACCTCGTGCGTAGATGTAGCGAAGCTCGGCGACGGGCTTGCCCGTCCGTCCACACTGCTGTTGCTGCTGAACGGACTAGAGATAGATGGCGGCCCCATGAGCGACTGAATTCCACGGATGCTGCCGCGCTTGAGCGTGGTGAGCCGGTCAGGCTGCACGCGCAGGCTGCGGTTTCGTAACACTGTGCCTGTGGTCAGAGGAGATGTCGAGGCTCGGGCTGGACAATGCGCACTAGGACCTAACGGCTGTAGGACTTGCTGGTTCTTGATAGCATTATATATGTCCTGAATACGGCTCATGAGTCTAGTAGGAGGCATCGAGACGATGATGCGGACCTTCAGCAAACTCTCCATGTCACTCTCCCAGTTGCGGTCATACACCACGGATGACACGAGCGTACTTGGCGACCTCGAGTCAGCCCCCGACGTGTTGGTATTTGAGACCGATGCAGTGCTGTCATTCGTCAGATTGTTGCCACCGGAGCCCAGACTCATCTGCGTCGCTGACGACGCGGTGAGCGACGAGCCAAGGTTCGAAATGACTACATCCCGCGTGATGCTGTTCCAGCTTGTGATGCTGTCGCTACGTTTCGTGCGTGACTTGACCGTAGCGTTGGCACTCCCCTCGCCGGCATCAGACCCAGGTCCGCGCAAGCTGCTACTGTCATCGTAAGTTAGGTCCGAAGACGAGCCGGGCCCGGAGCGGCTAGGGTGGAGCTGCATCTGAATGGTCCCAAGCGTATTCCTAACAAATTGCCCTTTCGACATCCTGGATGCGAGATCCGCCACATGCAGATCAGTATTCAGGAGAAGCAGAGAGTATGAAACAGCATGCACGACGCCTGAAAGACCCTTCAGCTTCTGAAACAACATTGCACCTCAGGAAACTCACCAGCATTGCCGAACAAGCTCCCAGGGTTGCATTCCCAGTACCGTCTAGAAAACTCCTCAAGAATCCGATCCACCTGCTGGGTCTCGGCCTTAAGGAACAGCTTCCCACAGAGACGTCTGTATCCTGGATCAGTCACCTCCAACACTACCTGAGATCGCAGACCAACCTGAACGCCATATCAAGCCGCAAGCCCGAAAAATCGAACCTGTCCAAATAGTGCCGTAGCGCGACCTTGTTCACACGCCCTCTGGTACGATGTCAGCATGCCAGCATGTGCATATGCCGAGTACACTCACACTCCGCCCAGCCACTCTGCGATCTTCTCCTTCGCGAGGAAGCCCTCATCCTCGTCCCAGCACTGCGCCGCGCGCTCCTTGCCCAGCGCCTCGACGTCCTCGGGGTCTTCGCTGGCGGTCGTGCGGTTGTCGGACGGGAAGCGACGCAGCGCATGCGGGGAGGACAGGTCTTGCTGCGAGATGGCAGACAGCGGTGGAGGAACTAAAAATGAACCATATCAGCATCACTATCAGCATCAGTCTAAGGAGACAACGACGGACCATCATGCCCAGCGACCAACGACGGCTCTGAGCTAAAGGCCGTCGACCGTGGCTGTATCCACAGCCGATTTGAGTCCCTCGAGCCGCTGTACGCGTGGCCAGGAGAGCCCGACATCGACGGGTGGCGCGGGCCCAGCGGGCGGTGTGCAGGCGAGGGCGGAAACGCGCGACCGTGAGGGCCAGAGCCAGAGCGGGCTCTGCTGCTGGGAGGGGTCTGGAGGGAGGATATGCGCGGGGGGACGATGGGGAGGATGCTCTCGGGCGAACCAGGGTTTGGATCGTCCGCTTGCGAAGCCGGCTCCAGAGTGACGATAGGCGTGTCGACAGACATCGGCGGCGCAGACAATGGCGGTGCGGTCGCTGCGTGTCGTAGTCGGTCTGGGCGGTCTATTGCGAGAGAAGGGGGAAGTTCTGAATGGGCGCGGTGGAGGCTTACTTTGGGGCGGCGCTCGGGGGTGACGGGGACGTGAAGGTCCAGGGAGGTGGAGATGGGATCGAGTTGCGAGAGCTGTCCCTTGAAGTCGGAGAGGATGCCTTTCATGGTGTGATCCCAACCCTCGGATTCCTCTGAATGTTTTCTGCTGGGGGGCAGTGGGGTTGAAGCGGACGCAGCGGTCATCGCCCTCTTGAGCTCGGCGTCGCCGACGCTCATGCTCCGCCGCTTGATGTGGCTGGACACCTTGCTCGCAGGATCTGATCTGCTCTTGATGGTCTTGTCTGGGGAACGTGATCGCACCCGTGATATTGATACAGAGGGTCTCTCAACCATAATTAAAGACTGGTCGTCAAACGCGACATCATCTACGTTCTCGTTCTTGCTTTTTCGGTCTTCGGGGTGTAAGGGAGGGAGAGGCTTGGATTGGTCCAGTGGGCTCCACGGACTGGAGAAGACATCACTGACGGGGGATTGGAAGGGTGTTCGGTGCTCTTTTGGCACAGGAGGGACAGGTGGTGCAGTCGAGGACGAGGACATGGTCGACAAGATCGACGACGAAGACGCGTCAGTTTTCTACGACGAAGAATGGTGTGAAATGTGAAGTGGTTGATCTAAAGGTCAGATTACGCACCGATCTCTCCCTCACACTTCCCTGCCCAAGCATTTTGCCGAGGAATGCGCTAGTCTTCGCTCGGACAGACGACTTTGCATTCTTGCGAAATGAAAGTGGTGAAAGGGATGAGAGTGTGTGTACAACGAAGGGCATGAAGGGATGAAGGGGATGACATGTACAAAAGGGACAAAGGAATGAGAAGGACAAAGAGAACGGGGGTAAGAGGTAAAAGGACGAGAGAGAGAAGGACGAGAACTATTAGAGACAACGACGAGGACATGCAGAAGCAACGCACCTTCATGGACCCACCGTCCGCAGCACCCGATCGCGGGCTCGCAAACACCCAATCCGCGCTCGAGCTCGACGACCCGGCCATCTGGTTCGACGAGACCGCCTTCTGAAGCTTGCCCTTGCCCCTCGTGCCCGACAGCGGCGACGACAGCATATACGGGACAGACGTCCCTGAGCTCGTCGACGAGCGCGGGCGCAACCTAGGTGAGGAGCGCTCGGACGCAGCGTGGGCACCTGCAGGCAGCGGCGGGGCCGCCTCCTTCTGCTTCTCCTTCATAAGGTGCGCGGGGAGGATGCCGCCGCGCTGCTTCGCCTTGCGTACGAGCGTCGCGAGGTCGGGGCTGCTGGCCGTGCCGGAGGAGCGGTACATCGAGCGGCGCTTCGTCTGGTACTCCGTGTCCTCGGCGTCGAAGAACACGTCGTTCGACGACGACACGGACGGGGACGAAGGCTGCGGCCGGCTCGACGAGCCGCTCGAATTCTTGGTCTTCGTTGCTGGCGTGGGTGTCGGCGGGACCACAGTCGGCGTCGACGGCTGGGGCATCGCAGGGGAGAGAGGCGAGGGGTGGGGTTTGGGCGATGGTGCGGTGTCGCGGCCGAGTGAAGAGATGTCCGGGCCTTCTTTAAGGACGACGGTGCCGCCAGCACGGAGCGCCTGCTCGAAGTCCATGTCGGTGCGTGAGACGCGTCGGTGACTGTCGACAGAGTTTGACTGCCGGTCGCGGGAGCCGACAGGATGGAGACCGCCGCCGGGGAACGACGATGGCGGGACCGGTGACCGCGGCGACGAGGCGCCGTTCCGGAATAGCGACGCCAGCGTGTAGGGTGCAAATTGGGATGGGCCTGCCTGCGCAGACGTCCCCGGGGTTCAATACAGAAAAAAGACAGTGGAAGACGTGCTGCAGGTGGCACTGGCAGTCGTAACGGCGAGTAGCGGCGTCGTGCGCGCTCCGCTGTCGACTCTTCAGGGTAGCGCACGCTATTCAGGACAGCTGACCGCGAGAAAAATCCAAGCGCCATATTGCCTCCATCACCCACTATATTCATTCTGCAATAATCGTACCGAGTGATGCAACGAGCGGTGTGTATCTAGAGGAACAATTACAGTTACCAACCTCGTACACGATCCAAGTCTCAATATGAAACAGTCAAAATGAAGCCCGCAGGCGGCTCCTCTAGCGTGTCGGTAATACAACACAGCAACCAAGACAGACACATTAGTCGTGACAAACAAGCAATGGAAACATAGATGAGAACATGGTAGAGAAAGTCAAGCAACACATCATAGAACATCAAGCACCCCCCTCGCTCTGTTTCCGCACCTGGCCCTGTATACCAGTAGATGTCCGTCTCTGCCGCTTCATGGCCAGAGTGCTCGCCGCCGGCGTGCCCGTGCCCGCACGGCTGGTCGGCGAGAGACGCGACCCAGGCTGGGCCGCGGGGGTATTGCTCGTCGTCGACGAGCGCGGCCGGTTCGACGAGGACGCGATCTTGGGCAGGACGGAACTGCCCTTGCGCGCACCGGCGCTGGGTGCGCCGGACGCTCGGTTCCTGTGGGCAGATAGTGGTTAGCGACGTGTATCTATCTCCAGAACACTGCACGCACCTCTTCTTTATCACGTCGGTCTTGAGCGATAAAGGGCGCACGACACCGTGCAGTTTCTGTCACACGCACGTCAGCGCCTTAGCCTTACGGGGCGCGATAAGGGGATTTCTACTCACATAAAACAACCCACACGCGTTGCCTGCGATAACCCCCACGTCAGCAAGACCCTCACAGTCACCATAAAGGTACTCACAAAGCGGTTGCCCCTCAGGATCCCTCCTCCACAACGGCGTATTCGTCGTCTTGCAGTTCGTACACACCGTCGTCGCAGCCTCCCCGTCCCCATCCCCATCCTTCCCCTGCCCCGCCACCGACGTCAAATCCGGCGTGCTCGTCGACGACCGCAACAGCCCGTTCTCGCCGTTTGCACCCTCAGACTTCTTCTTCTGCGCCGCGGCTGCGCCCTGCATGCGCTTCGTCGACGCGATCTTGCGCGACCCCGCGCCGCGCGCCTGCACGCCGTTGGCGGAGCCCTCCGCGCTCGGCGGCGTCGACGCATTCGACGCGCTCGAGCGGTTGTGCGGCTCGGGCGACGCGGCATTGCTCGAGTTGAACCCATTGAACCCGTCGCTTGACGGGCTCGGGTGCATGCTCGCGAACGTGCCGTCGCCGTTGTGATCTGCCGGGAGGATCTGAGTAGGGTCCACGTGCGTGTAGGGGTTGTGGGAGAGAGCCGTGTTGTCCATATTGGAGAGCACGAGGTTCATCAGATGCTGGTACTCCAGCCCACTGTCGTCGACGCCGCCGAGGCTTGCCGCACTCAGGTGTGCGTAATTCTCGGCAACGGCTGCAGATGCTGCGAGCGCACCGGCCGATAGCCTCTCCGACGGCGCGTGAGGTGAGCTGCCGGTGGGGGAGTAGGTGTTAGCACCATGATGTAGCGACGTCTGATCTGCATATCCCGGCCGGGCTGTCTCTTCAGACGTAGATAAGACCGAGAAGTCATTGGGCAGCGAAGCAGCCGCACCATTGAAATCAAAGTAGGGGTCGAGAAAGTTGAAATTGTTAAATTGCTGTGGATATGACGGGCCCCCGCGCGAGGAAAAGCGCTGGGTCATGTCTGGATGAGGCGCTATTGGCGAGGCGTGAACGCTGGGGGGATCTGCGCGCAACATGCTCTCGGCATGCGGGGCATCGGCCCTGCGCTTGGTGCCTATAAGGCTCTCGGGCGGCAAAGGTTTTCCATTGACTTGATGCCGCCCAATAACACCGGCCAGAATGCCGTCTTTCGACACGGTGTGATCGAAGCTTGTCTTACGCACGTGCTTGGGGAAAGATGGCTTGTCCGGCGGGGGTGCGTTCGTCGTGGGCGTCCGCGACATACCATGTATGCCGTGCGATGGAAGCGAGGACGGGTGTGCGGAGGGATGGAAAGAGGAATGCGAATCATCCACGTACGGATAACGGGAGGAGCTCGGTGGGCCGATAGCAACATGGTCGGATGGATTATGCTGGTGCGCGGTGTTCTCGTAGACGGCGGGGAGGGCGAATTGGTTCATGGACGGGCTGTGGCGTCCACTCGAGGAGGGGTGTGAGATAGGAATGCTGGGTGTGGACGAGAGGGCATATGTGGGGACGGCAAAGTGGCCGTCCTGGTGTCTGCGATGGGGGAGCATATCAGAGATAGCAGAGGCAGGAGCGGAGGGGCTATCGAGAGAAGGGAAAGGGAGGCGAATCGAATCGGCGAAAGGGTGTTCGGACAGGGGAGAAGTGGGCGGCGGACGAGACCGCGAGCGAGAGGCTGCCCTCCAATCCATGGGCGCACGTGATCTTGACCTGCTCATGGCCCTCCAATCCATTGGCACAATCTCGCTGCTCGCCATAAGTCAGCCCGATTAGCACGAAGTGCGATATGGCGCCACTCACTCGTCTTCTTCCGTCCCATCCTGGTTCTTCCCATCAAACCCGACCACGCTCACTGTCTTTCCTTTATCTACCCGCCGTCCCCGTGTATCTCCCTCGCTGTCTTTCTTGTCTCCCTCGCCCTCCTCGCTCTCGATCTTCACCGCAGCTTTCGCACTCTCCGCCTCCTCGTCTTTCTTCTTCTTCAGTGCCAGCGCCATCATCCGCCAGGTCAGATTCTCCATCCGCTGGGCATGCGGCAGGTTTGCTTTGGTCCTCGCGTACATCTTCCACACCTGTGTTGCCAGTGGATCCTCCTTCTGTAGCCGCTTTGGATCGAAATTCCCCGCCTCTATAGGCGACAGCGTGCTTGACTTGAGCTCCGGCGACCCGGACAGCACCGGCGACGGGAACGTACTCGCGCACTGGTCCGTCACATGCTGCCCAGTGAACAGCTCATCGGAAAACATCTCACTCAGCAGCGACGAGCTCCCACCTCGCCTCGCATCATCCCGCCGTCCCTGCTTGCTCGACGCAGAGGGTGCCTGCCCCGACAGGGGCGACGGAGCGCTGCTCTCCGCGAACGATGTGTTGCGCGAGATGGCGAGGGCCTGGAAGGCATAAGGTTCGATCCCAGGCGTCGACGGCGACGTTGACGTCGGCGACATCCACAGGGACGGCGGCAGCCCAGCGTTTGATCGCTCGCTGGTGAAATTGAAATCAAAATTGTAGTCAAGCGGCGTGTCCGGGCTGAACGCATGGTGTGGTGATGACACGAGCGGTGCTGCCCCCGAGCCTGCGACGTAAAAGGTAAAATGAGCATGATTTCGATCAACGGGAGTCCGTGATGCGCACGGCTGCCTTACCTGAGGAAGTTTGCCGTGAGTGCGAAGCGGTAGATACATCATGCGAACGTGGTTTGCGCTCTGCGTGGGCGTAGGCAGTCGAGCCCGAGCCCCTGGGATGGATGGGTGTGAAATCAGCGACGCTGATGGAATGAGACTTGCCCTTGCTGGACGGGCCAGCGCCCGCCGAGGCGAAGGGTTGCCCACTGAGCTTGTGGAAACCAGCAGGATCAGGCGTGGCGTACGATGAGGATGTGGAATGGCTTTGTGGACTGCGATTGTGGTTAAGCTCGCGTGGGTGAGCCGGTCGGTAGTGGGGTGCATGAGCGGTGGATGGCATGCTGGAGGGACCGCCGACTGAAAGAGGTGGTCCCAAGACGCCGCTGGCAGCAAGCTGTGCGAATACAGCAGGATTGAGCGGTGCAGAGAAAATGTTACCCCAGTCGTTGTTGTTGGATGTGGGTATGCTGGACTGGGCGGAGGTGGGATCCGGAGATGCTGCGGGGCGTGAGGCGGTCTGTGGATACATGAAGGACGCAGAGGGGTCGGGAGAGGCAAGGGAGAGCGACTGCGTCCACGGCGAAGAGTGCGACGAGAGCGATAGGGACGATGTCGGGAGGGGACTGCGCTCTGCAGCAGTGGAAGATGGGCCCAGGCCTGCAATGGCGGTATTCACGGTTGGGCGAGCGGCAGGGGACCACCTGGATTGCACTGGATCGTCTGCAAGGCCCCGGGAGGGCGCTTTCGAAAATTCCATGCGCACCTGCTGATGAGAGCATGAGAATTGAGGAGGTGGACTGCGACGAGCAAGCGAGATGTAAATGCACTGACTGGTGAGGCGCACGGACGTAAGGGGGGCCGCTAATTGCCTAAGCTGGTAACGACGTGCCCTTGAATTAAAGGGGTTTGAAGCGGGACGACGAGGTCAACCGCAGGGTATGAGATGGAGGAGTGGTGTTGTCGGAAGAAGATGGAGATGGAAGAGAGGAAAAACCGGATGGCAGAGGAGGAGTGCCCTGGCTGGTAAACGGCTGAGCAAGTCCAGCTGCTGCAGGACCAGATCGGCCCGTGTCCGACGGCGCTCCTCCCCGCGCCAAACAAACAATCCCAATCCGGCCCCCCTCCTTGGTCCCTGCGGATATTTCCCGAAATCAAGTCCTCCTGTCCTCGCTTCGTATGTCTAAGATGCCCAAGGATGCTCTTTGCGTGAAGCCCTCGACATTGTTGGTCGTGCGAGCGTCGTCGCACGAAATGACGACCACAGAGAGATTCACATGACGAGGGCAAGGTGGCCGAGGTCGCGCTGCCCCGATCAATATTCGAAGATCTCGTTCTCGGCAGAATGGCTCTGGAAGATCGTGTCTGATTGCGGCAATCACATCTCAGGGCACAACGCTCTCTGCTCGCCCCCATCAATTGGTCCTTTTCTCGTTCCAATCGATTGCCATAAACTGCCGCCGACGCTCCTTCCAACAACATCGTCTCAGTTTGACGTTCTTGCGACCCGCTGCGTATGAATGGTTGATCTGCTTCGTAGTTCGCTCTTCGACTCGCAGCTCCGATCGCACCCTGAGCATGCATCCTCCCCTCGTTACGCCGTCCTTTCTTCCACCTGTTTCCTCTCAATTTCAATACATGACGGAGCGGGTGTCACTATTTAATTACCTGACGTAACCCATAGTGGTCGCAAATTGCAGATTGCCCCAGAGATCATCCGATCACCCCGCTGCATCTCTCCCCCGCCAACAGCACAGCGCACAATGCAACGTCGAACCCCCGCAACGCGCGCGCGCCCTGGCCCCTTCCGAACAAGCATGGTGCGCCCGGCTTCTCTCCCCATGAAGCTCCGGCCAGCCAGGGCCCCAGACGCCCTGTTCCCAGGTTATGCGCATCCGGAAGACCTCTCATTTTCTGCATCAGCGAGGAAGCACGGCCGGAGCTTGCTCTGGCATCCTCGCTGTGGATCTGACCCTGCAGGCGGCCGCTACACTAGGTATTCCCAGCCCCCGCGGCCCGCCGCGCTCTGATCCTATCGCGCGCTGCACAGGCATCATTGGCCCCGCACGAAGCCTGTTAGCCTTCCCTACCAGGCGCGGGTGTCGCGGTCAGGCTTGCGAGACGCTCGCTTCGACAGCTTCGCTGCCTCGACGGATGCAGGCGCCCGGCGCACAACAGGCCGTGATGCCGCCACTGCCCTCTCAACGACGTTGGCACAACCGCGTGCGGATGGTGTGCGGGTGGTGTGCGATGGTGCACACGCACACCCCTGCCGCTCAGAAGCTGCGCACGTTTGTTCTTCCGTTCCGCAGAATCGAATCGAAGGCGAGCTTGGTTGAAGGCAGGCTCCAGCCGAGGCGATCCGGCTTCGCACCCTGCTTCTGCCCCCTTGCGGCGCACGCAAGTCACGCGCCGCGCGCGTTCGCAGGATACACTCTCGCAGTACTCTCGCCGCTCCCACACGCGCCCATGTGACGGCGACGCCACTGCCCATTGTGCGTCCACGCATACATCGGCACTGCGGCTCGCAATGGCAACCAGCGCATGACCGCCCGTATCCTGCGCGCGGGATCTCATCTGTCAGTGATGCTGTCACCCTTCCCCGCATCGGGCGATGTAAGGGGTGGGGAGACGCGTTGTATGGTTGACCTCCCGCGCGCCGGGCGGCCGGGCGGGACGCAAACACATACGGGGCTACGACAGCGCATCGCGCAGGGCTCGATGGGGAATTGGCGCACTGGCAGGTGGTCTTGGCGCTGCACCGCAAGGCATCTGCATCTCCAATCCATCCCGGCGCGAATACATGCGGACCCGCGAGGCGTCGCACAAACACCGGCGCGAGGCGTCTTCGACGCGCTTCGCGCGACTATGTCTGATGCAGTATCATTCATTCAGCGCGGCATGACGACCACGCACCTGTCGATCCCACAGGCTGCTAACAGGCACGGAGGAAGCAGCACGGGCCACGTTCCGCACTCAACTAGAAGCCGCGCAGACGCGCGGCGGGTGCACATTTCGTTTCCCAGGCGCGATGATCCTGCGTGCCAGTGCGTTGGCCGTGGCAGGCCCTTTCCCCACGCGCGGCTGGTCTCCCATGGGTCTGCTGCGGAGGCGCGACGCCATACCTTTTGCGCTGTTGACGACCTGGGTGCTGTCGTGGTCGGGTGCGCATGACGGCAGCGCGGGGAAGAAGCGGCTTGTGTCGTTTTCTAGAAGCTGCTGGCCGTGAGGTGCTTGCCGCATGCAGCTAGCGGTGGGTTTGATGGGACGTTGCAGGACTGTTGACATAGCGGCAAAGTGAATGGACAGGCACATAGAAATGCATGTAGGATTTGAGGGGCCGAGCGCTGATGTGTATGTAGTAATAGCTGAACCTGCAGCGTAAACGCCGCCATGAACAAGTTAAGGCCATACAAAAGGCTTTCGGACACGTCAGGGTCGCCTCTGCTTCTAAAGAGGACACTATACTTACTAGGGGTCGCGTGACCCTCCCCCATTCCTGAGCATCAGTGTGAACAGGAATGCCGTGATGCCACTTACGCAAGTCACCATCTTGAGACACGTAGTAGTCAAACTTGCAGTCGGCGTCCGGAGGCGCAGAACACGCTGCAGTCATAAATCAAACAGTATAGAAACGGGGTATACGCGCAAACCAGACGCCCATATGCACATCATAAACAGATGCCATTATATCCCCATGCGCAGACGTCGGTCCTTCATGGCAAAAACGTACCCGGAGTTCATGAAGCGAGTGTTGTCACCCCAGAAATCGCGCGGCCCATCACCCCCAAAATGAACGGCGTGCAGGTGTTGGACAGCTGAGCGCGCAGCAAGAGCCTACTGCTCCTTCTTACTGGCTGCCGAGTCGTCCTTCTGGTCACGCGCCGCGGGGAGCTCGTCGCTCCACGCCCAAGACTCCTTCAATTCGCCGCGGACAGAGGCAGTAACGAAATACGCCATGATGCAGGCGGGGCTGCGATGTCAGATGCGTCAGCTGCTCTGTGGCGTGTAAATGAGAGGGGGACGGACCTGAGGTAGAGCAGCGCGGGCTGTGCTGCGTGGAAAATGTGCATTACGGCCATGGTGGTGCCGAGGCCTGCCACGTACGCGGAGAGCGTGGCGTAGAAATAGGGCTTGCTGAATGATGTGCGTGAAGTTGTTGATGTTGAAGTGGTATGTCTATGGTAGTCGTAGCGGAGCGCTAATGCGACGAATATGCCGGGAATCACGATGTCACCTAGGCCTAGCATCATCGAACCTCGCGACGAGGGAGACAAAATGGACTTTGGCCAGAGGATCTTAATGGGAAGATCGAGCTTGGTGGCGACGTGTACCATCTAGAGCAAATAAATTAGACGAAGACAGCAGAGAGGCACGATGAGACGAACATACCACTTCAGTGCCGAACACCCACCATATGTCATAGAGGAACAGACCCGCGAGGAGGATGCAGCCGGTTTGGAAGGAGTCGAGCTTGAGCAGCGACATTGCTTCGTTTGCGAAGGAGAGGCCGAGAATATTGGTCAGCACCGCTGACTTCGGGTGGTATACGGAGAAAAGAAATGATGGGAGAGTTCCAAGAGGAAAGAGGAAGAACGTAGGTGTCCTCCATGAGAGCGAAAGAATGCCTGTCAGCTGTTAAGTGCGTCAAATCGAGAAGCAAAAACTGTTCTCACTCTCTGATGCATGAGTGATAGATAACTTAGTCTGCGCGAATCTTCTCCAGTATTGTGGTCCTACCGCCCACTTTGCCAGCTGTATGAAAGTCTAGTGGGAGGTGCGATGAGCTAATGTCGGATTGCTGGAAACTCGCGGACGCTACCTTCGAGACGCTAGCGACACCAGCTACAGAGAAGTACCATCCTAGAAGAATATTGATCCACTCTTTTCCAAAGTATTTAATCGCCGCGTAGAGTCCGAACAAAGCAACTGATCCAATCTTCAAGGGCGTCATGCATGTACCCACGGTGAAAACAAAGCACCACTGACCACAGGGAACAGCCAGGCATCTTCAGACGCCAATCTCGGCATTATGTCCTCCTCCTCTTCCTCCTCTTCCTTTTTCTGGCCATCCTTGGGCGGGGCACCGGTCCGTTTTGATGCCTAGCATGCACAGAAAAGGGTCGATCACATGCGACGAGCCTGTCATGATTTGTAGGACGAACCGGAAGGGAACTAAAGGCACCAAGGTAGATTGAGGTGGATGCTAGGATCACCAGACCAGCATACGCGACCAGTTGCTCCGGATCCGCACCCATGATGGCGCCGCGTGAGGTTCTAGCTTCGTTGCCGACTAATTACACGTCGCGACGTGGCGATCGCGTTGTTTGTCCGTGTTGAATTCTAAAGCTCTTGGTCAATAGAGGCAAATAAAACCAGATCTCCGATCTCATGGGAGATTAAGGGAGTGATCCCGTGGCCACGGAGAAGCCAGTCCAGCTATCTCGGGCCCTTATCCGTCGAGGGTTGGGACATGATAGATACGGGGCTCGGGAAAGACTCGGGCAGCTTATCTAGGCCAAAGCTGGCAAACTTTGCAACAAGTACTGTGCGTCCAACATGCATTTCGCACTTATGGACACCACCTCGAACCTGCGGCACTGAGGTCCCCAGGGTCCTTGCGGCGGGATAAGTGAATTGGAATGAATTGCGACAATCCGCTACCGTCCCGGGAGCACAATAGACCGTATTTGCGATGGATTGCTTCGTGTCAACTATAGTCCGGTCGGCAGAAGGTACGGGGGTGGATAAATTTCCACGAAGGGCGCGACACAGATGCATGCATGTGCTTGTCCGTAATCGACCTGGCGTCGAACGACTTCATTTGCGTGGGATGCGCGGAACAACTGAACTTCGAACCCGGCCTCCGACGCACTCGTCTTAAAGGCCGTGAACAGCATTGAGCTTCCCAGACGAGTTTCAGAAGTGCTCGAAGCATCGGCCCGCAAAGTACACCAGCGAGCCCTGAATGCATCAGATTCACACACCACCGACCAGAAGCTTCGCATCCACGAGTATGTTGGCAGCGGCTCTACGGGACGCCGCTTCCGCAGAACAGCTTAGCAGGAGAACGTTGACGACTTCACGCGTTCACGAGCGCGCCCGGGATAACCTCGTGTAATAAGGCGAGCCAATCCCGGTTCGACCGTGCGTGGCCTTTGGACTTTCAGACATGAAGAAAGAAGCGCTTATTCGAGGTCACCAGTCGTCCTGTTTACACAGAAGCACTTGCTTATGGAGTCTGTACTGAAACGCCATCTCCGTGGGGGTACGAGAGGCGTCCAGTAGTGTCAGCCTGGGACAGTGGGTTCCCAAATTAATCCTGACCGCAGACATACCAGGTATTGTATTGCAATCGGTTGGCAACCGGTGCGGAAATGCCAATTGCAACCCGAGGGGACTCACGCAACGTATGTACCTGAGGATCATTTGACATCGCAAGCACCCTGGTGGATAAAGCCCCTAAATAATAATATTGTTTCCGTTGAAGTAAGCAATACTTCATCTATAAAGCGGTATTGGTTATCATCTTCTTTAGGTATATTGTCTGCCCTAGTAACCGGCCGCGATCCCGTTCTTTCTCGAATCGCTTGCAGCTAGTAGACCGAACTAGTTAGCGCGAGGAGGCAGAATGTGAGAAGCTGTAATGCTTACCCCATATCACCCCATCCTTCTTCAACACCGCTTGTACGACGGCGGCTACTCGATTCACATCGTAGACTGTAGGAAACGAACGTGGGTGATCGTCTCGAACGGTGTGAGCGTAAACACTGACCTGTGATATTATGGCCTCGTGTCTTGAGATCGGAAAGAAGCTCGCTTGGATATATGTCGTCTGCCTCGACTTCCATCGGGTACAGCTGGTTGTGCAACCTCCCAAACTCAATCGCGTTGCTGACATCGTATCCCCAGTCTAAATTTAAGATCGTCTGGAAAACCGCAGGGAAGATCTTAGATCCTCCCGATCCGCCAATAGCTAGATAGAATGAGCCATCCTCATGCTCGATTATAGTGGGCGTCGTTGACGAAAGTGGGCGCTTGTGGGGTGCAGGATAGTTATCTGGGTGGAGGGGGGGGTAAGTCGGGCGAAGGACGCTTCCTGATATGACATCACTTACAAGGAGAGGGCCAGAGTCCAAACGCGTTTGGCGCGCCTGGAATCGAGAAGTCGTCCATCTGTCCGGCGTCAGTACCTGTACGAAACAATGCTGGCCAGATGACGCACTTCGTCATTAAAGATCACGCCGGTGATTGGATCCATCACCTCGGAACCGAACACTAGGTTCACTGTCGTGGTCAGTGCAACAGCCATGCCGTCCTGGTCCAGAGTAGATGTATGGCTCTAGACCTGACGTCAGTAGGCGATAGTATTGCGTGAACGTGAGGAACTCACTGTGCCGTGGTCAGTGGGAACGTCGAAGATCGGTTGATAATATTCGGGGGAATGTGTGCGATCCTGAAAACCAAATCAGTGGTTGTTGAAGCGCTGAGAAAACGGACCGATCACGAACATCAGTCATATTTTTGAAAATCGTGCTACCAAAGGATTTTTCTGATATTTCGTCGATCCGTTTTGGATCGTCGTTAAAAGCAGGGTCACAGATCTTCGTCCTGCGAACGGTTGGAGATCGAGTACACACGCACGCGGTGGCGGGTCACTTACCTAGCAGCAAAGCCGACTTGATGGATGAATTAATTGAGTCAGAACATCCATGAGAATTAACGATGAAAAAGCTTACACTTCATTGTCTCGACAATGCGGTGTGCATTCAGGCCAGTACGCCCCGGAGCAAATATTTGGTGGTGCTCCATGAGATTCAGCATATGAAGAAGAACAGGTCCTGAGGTCGGTGCATGCGATGTGTAGACCTTCCTGCCGTGGTATGTCCCCTCCAACGCAGGGCGCACCTTCACAGAATAGTTTGCGAGGTCCTCCTCCGTCATGATCCCGCCTTCGGCCTGGATCTTTCGTACCATGGACTTCGCATTTTCACCGTGGTAAAACGCGTCTGCGCCGTGGGCTGCGATGGACGCGAGTGTCCGAGAATAGTTAGTCCTCTGGATAAGTTCACCCTCGCGGAGGAGAACGCCATTGGGTGCAAAAATTGATCTCCAATCCTTCTGCAGGAGCATTAACGGGCCGAAAACCTGTCAACCATATGATCAGTCCCTTGAAAACAGCGCATACCACCAAAATCCGACAAGCCAAACTTACCCCGATACGGCGACTGAGTTCTGTGCCCACTCTCCAGCCTGCGGCGAGGTCAACAGCAGGCTGAACCAATCTTGGCCAGGGGAGACGCCCCCAGCGTTTGTGGGCCTCCTCCAGTCCGCGCACTTCCCCAGGAACACCGACGGACAAGCCGCCGAATTGCGCGAGGATCGGATTATCGGCATACATAGTTGCATTAGCGAGCGCGGGCGCGGTTTCGCGGAAGTCGATGGTCCAAACCTCTGAGGTACCGTTTGGGGATGAGGGGGGAACGCGGACTGTCATAAATCCGCCGCCACCGAGCCCCGAGCTTCATACACAGTTTAATTGTGATATCAAAAAAACCGAAAAAGGCGAATTGCTCACGAAAACATGTTGACGACTCCAATGCAGAATACCGTGCTGATGACCGCGTCGACTGCGTTTCCCCCGTCCTTCATCACATCGACTCCGATCTTCGAGCACACCTCATTCTCGCTCGCTACAGCGCCGTGTTCTGCCTTGATCAGATATGCGGGATTGAGATGCCCAGGTGCATTCTTGACAGCAGCAGTGGACTTGTGGAGGTGTTCCACAAGTTTGAAGGTGAGGTCTTGTGTCTTCCATCCACACACGAGAATGAATATGAGAGCTCCTAGATACCCATATCGCCAGAAGGGGGGACGCCTTCTTTGCTTCAGAGAGTCTGTTGCCCAGGATGCCTCTGGGTCAGCGTCCACACGAGTCCATGCTGACCGAGCCATGGTTGCTGATAAGAGCTCCTGCGTGTAATGGGATACAGCCTGTGCCAATGTCAGCGAAAAAATATTGAGAACCTCAACGCGTTGACATACCTTGGGGCGGCCTTCAATACACGCAGGTCCACGGCAAGAGTCAATCGTCACAAGACGCACTAACCTGAGAAACGATGGAAGTCCCCGAGAGGACGATAAGTCATTTGCCGCGCGTACACGATGCCCACGGCAGCGACCGGTGCGAAAAGGCCGATTGCTCGGTCACGAGGACCCTGGAAGCGTTTGGGGCGCAAATTGACCAACGTTCTCGAGACGGGGTTGAAAGTATATGAACCAGAGTGAAATTGACCCATGCATTGGAAAGCAGATATGCGACACAGAGGAACGTTAGCGTTGGACAGTCGTTGGACGTGCTCGGGAACAGGAAGCGCCCGTCGACATCGGGCACATCTGTCGCGACATCCTCCACGTGGTGCGAAATGAAAGTCAGGTGCACCTCCAGGCGCGCGCGTGTCAGGCGTCTACAAAAAGTGCTTTCCTCTCTCTCAATAGTTTCTCTTGTTCCTCGATGCGTAATCCTGGACTCTTCCCAGTTCATGGACAAGGTTTTGAGCTGGAAGAATCAAAATCTGAGGTAGACGGTTTCCGAAGAAGTCGGTGCGCAAACTATTCTTGTCGAACGAGTGCGACAGAGCTCACAATCTGGCTAGGGTTTCGCCAACCGTCTCCACCCGCAGCGTACCAGGTAGGGTTCCCATGCGCATACAAATATAAAACCGAATATATGATCTCCTCTAGTCCTTTCTTCCTTAGAGCCGTCGCGACCTCTCAAACGACGACGCACCGCGGGCATGAACTCTCGGTTCGATAACATGATAGAGCAAGTGAATCTAATGCAGCGCCTTCCTGTCGCCGTACCACGTAGGCGACGCGCAACTACTCCCAAGCCGACTTCGAAAGCTCGTCACGATACAGCGGAGGCGCCCCTCGATGCGTACCGTCACCTCCATGGCGGGCAGGTCGGGAAGGATTTCTCATTGATCAAGGTGGCAGATCCTGGTAAGGGCAGAGCTTCAAAGCACTTTGAAATAAAGCCTTCTACACGGGGTACATCTCCTGAGTATCGGCAGGTACGACTCGATCTAAACTTTCGCAGCCAAGATGCTAACGAAATTATTAGATAGAGGACAGACCGAAAACACCAGATCCCATACCCGACTGGCTCAATAGTACACTATCTCGTCTTCACCCTCATCATCCCCTGCGCAGTGTCCTGTCTGTTTCGGGAGAAGCGCAGCATCCTGCCACTCACCAACAACGCGCTGCAGTGACAACAAATGACCTGCAACAAACCAGCTTGGAACAAGACAACGAACACATATTTTCCTTCCAGGTCCCAGATATGTACAACATTCCCTTCTGGACCGGCAATGCGTATCACGAACAGACTGAAGTTGCTTCTTCTGACACACTATATGCGCCCGAATCTGGTCCGGAGTCGACGCTATTTTCTCCCAGTCTGGCTATACGCTCGGAAAAGTCGCCTGGTGTCGATTTCCGGGCTCGTACTAGTGTTGAGACTGGATTCCGGGAAAATCCTTACACCGCAATCCCATTCTCGACTCCAGGACCAGGAAAATCCGACAAATACACTCGTTCTGACGTGCCGATGAAACCTGCAAATGTCTTCTCTGACCTTTTTCTCTCCCCGACTGCTTTATCTACTGCTTCTCTGGCTGCTTCTGCTCACATTGACCCACTGCCATCGGCATTCCAATGCGTTGGCTGGCACTCTGCGCCTAGCCTATCTTCTGTCAGCTCTTCCGTTCCTCGGTCTCCTGGATCTGGTTTCTTTCGGAATCCTTCGATTCCCCGTGAATCTAGCTATGATATCGACAATCCGTTCACTCTTGCTCACACTGCTCATGCGTATGCGTCTGCTTCGGACAGGCAAACTGCTCACTCGCATGTTCGATCTGCTCAATCTATTGCCAGCCCTACACTTATCAATGCTGCTGAACCACTTGCTTTTCACTCTCCTCTGCTTGCTCAAGAGTCTGCCTACTCCATTCCAAAGGCAATGCCCCAAACCGCTGATACTCGCGCTTCTCTTCCTATCCAAGATGAACTGGCCGATGACGGGGAATCTGATGTCTTTGCCTTCTCGCTGCCTCTCCCCATTGGATCATGCACAACTTCTACCGCTGGACAAGGGCCCGTCAAAGACGTCAAGGCTAACCTGCAGGATCTTCCTCCATCTGATGAGATGTCTTTGCCGGAGAACGAGCCTCTTGAACGCTATGATTCTGCCGTCAAGCAGAGATCCCTCTCCGGACTGTTCTCGAAGCCAGGACCAACATACGGCGTTTACTTCGACTCTCCAACTGAAGACCCATCGTCCTCACCTCTTTCGTCACCGCATGTTTATCCACTCGACGTCGAGGAACTGGACTTCCGATGGGCGCCGTTTGTCCGCGGCAATCAGAAGGCCAACCTAACACTGTCGCCGCGTATCCAGCAGAGCGACGAACGCGCATATAGCCCGGTGCAACGTTCTTTTGAACCCGACGCCGACCCGCCCATGGCCCCGTCATTCCGTTCGATGCCTACGCTAGTCCTGGACGAAAAAGAGGACGAGGATATGGATGAGGACGTCAACGGGGAATGGGAAGTTTCCATTCGCTCACGCCCTCAGCCGCCTCCGTCCAGTCTTCCGACTGCAGAGGCTGACGACGAGGAAGACGAGGACGCACTGGCATTCGCGCCTGCGCCAGGCATCTTCATCTCTCCACTGCGCGACGGTCCCGAGGATGAGGTTACCCAACCCGCGCCGGACGCGTCATCTTTCCCTGCGCCTTCGCCTTCCGCATCCAAAGATGTGGTACCTACAGAAGAGGATGTTCCCCGATGGACGGTTCTTGAGGTTTGTCTCAACGCCCAGGCCATATCGAGTACTAATAGCTTGGTATTCAGGCTTCGCCCGCCGTAGATTTCTATCTGGGCGGCTCACCACCGCGGACTCCACCTCGGCGTGCTGTTCCCATCAGCGTCATGAATGCGAGACTCGTCAGGCGCGATAGCGGCCTGCCGGAGGATGAGCAGTATGAGAAGGACAGCATCGAATCTTGGACTCCCGGGGAATGATGCGGCTGGACGGCGGGCGTGTCACTTGTCGAACTTCGAGCAGACGTGTCAAATAGGCAGATTTGCTGTCGTAGGATTGGGTTGGTCCTTCGTCCCTTCGTGTCCGCCACCGGACTAGAGTTGTAAGTCGCGTATCCATCTCGAGAAGTAAGCCGCCATGTTATACAACACGGTATTCGACTAGCTGCAAGCTACAGAGGAGCCGCAGTGATTAATACTACTGACCATGACCTGCATCACATCAACAACTGCAGCGCCTACTGACAGTCCTTGCTTGCGTGCTCGGGGTCCGCTCGAGGCCTGGGTGTCGTTTCAGAATGGTGCTCTGAACAGAAATCGGCTCGTTACCGGCATCGTGCAACGTGCTGCGCAGCGATGGCGCGATACAGGCGTTGTGCTGAAGGCTGTGATGTTTCCACCGAACCGAGTCACGCCTAGGCCTTTCATTGATATCGCTCGGGCGGCATGAGGGATACACAAAAGAGGCTCATGTTTGTTCTTTCTTTTATACGGGTATGCAGAGAAGCAGAAGTTCCTGCATTTGTCCTGCGCCGTTCTTGAAGATAACTGGCGAGATGTTCGGATGCTGAACGCATCTTCTATGTAATGAATCAAAGACCTCATACGAGCTTGTTTCACAGATGCAAAGCAACAGAATCTATGCCGGAGACTCCATGCAAGGATTATGATATGGGGGTAACCGAGTGAAAGCGAAATGCCTGATACACGGTGCGCAAGAAAGCAGTCAAGAAAGCACAACAAGAAACGAGATCGAAAACCGCGACAAGTACGAGCAGCAAGACAGGCTTACCAGCCCACCGCGCCGCTCTCGTAATCCAGCACCTCAACCCCTCTCTGCCCCTGTCGCTTGCGCAAGCGATACCGCTCGAGCGAGTACGTGTCGTAGCTCGCGACCGCGAGCCGCATCGCACGCACGTGGTGCGGGCCCGCGTTCGCCGCGATGGCGTGCGCACGGCTCTGCCAGATGCAGGTCGCGAGGTTGAGGCCGGTTTCGGCGTCCGGTATGCCATACCAGTACATGATCAGCCCGCCGTTCTGGATTGCCTCCTCGTGCGCGAGCTTGTCCGCCTCGTAGAGCGCTGCGGGTCGGTCAGCGATGGCAGGGCGATGCATGCAGGGGGAACTCACGGCCGGCTTCGCTGCCTGCTTTGCGGATGCTGCGGAAGGCGACGCAGTACCATTCGCGCTCTTCGTCTTCTGGGAGCTCGAGCTCGTCCCAGTTGAAAGCTTCTGCGTACGGTGCGTGCGCATAGCGCTCCGTCACGGGCCCGAAGTTGTGGAGCGCTTTGTGAAGCGCGAGCGAGGCGGGGTCGATGTCGGGGAGATGGGTCTCTGTAATTTTTGGCGCCCGAATAGACGATGGCGCATGTATGTGTGGCGGATACTTTGGAGGTAAAGATGATAGAAGGGGAGGGAGGTAGAGTATAGGTTGGCTGGGGCTCGTGAGGGAGGACGAGCCGAAGGACGGTAGTTTGTGTGGGTCGTGCAGGGACGGGCTTGTCGCCTGTGCGGAAGACGAGGCGGGCGAGGGCGTGCGGGAGGGTGGTTCGGCGACGTCTGAGGTGGTCGCTCGCGAGCTGGAGGCCCTGATTGCATTGAGAGAAGGATGCATGTCTGGTATATAGTCGTGAACAGGGCGAGGTGAAGGAGAAGGTTAAGCAAATGGTGAGTCAGGGGAGTTTTTTAATTTATACGAGAACAGAGTCAGAAACGGTTACACGTCGATTCGGACGAATCTCGTCATCGATGTCGGATTTTGTACACGGTAACAAACAGTCACGGTAAGCCCTAAGTTTGATCGGACGGTGTGGGCCACTGTGACTGTAGCCAGCGGCGACACCATATTGCGTCAAACCAGCTCAGACGATGGCGCCATCGTAGCGAATCCTCTATGAAACGTTTCACCGCCACGAAGGTCATGGAAGGAAAAACTTAGCAGTATCGTCGCTTCAAGCGGCACGCGAACGCCGTCGACTGCAACATTGATGCGGACGAGCACATAGCGAAGGTCTATAAGGTTCTGATACGGTGAACGGCCGACAGGAAGATAAGAAGTCGCAGAAGTTATATACAAGGACTCACTTATAGCCAGACCGCCGCTTACGTAACGCGATTCTCAGGCCAGGAGTTGGCCTCGCGTTGGCCTTGACTGTCCTCAACGACTTAACGATGGCGACGAGGAGATTTGCTGACCCCACTCGCTACCACCTGAGCCCGAAAGGCTTCTGGAAGAAGTTCCGTATGTTTTCTATCCCTCGAAGTACCATTACCCTCGTTCGAGTACCCTTTGCCTGCAGGCGATGCTGTCGTGGTCAACCCCGAAATCTCGTCTGGTCTGCCCTTGCAGTCTGTGAACCGACAGCCTCCTCCTGCTTCCAGGCCTGAAAAGTATTCCACCCCAGCCACCAAAGGTCACTTATTTCCTGTATAATGTGTATGGGTTCTGACATATCTTCGTCATGCAGCCTCTGACCCGGCACAGAACCCGTACTGGAAGCGCGACGTGCGCCGTGCGTACCCACAATTGTCGGTCGTTTCGCAACCAGAGCTTGCTACTCTCCTCATCCAGCACAATATCCCCCAAGCGTGCGTGTACTCTCGATCAGCGTTACGTTCATACCGATCTAACCTTTGTCCTACATCACATTCTTCACCGTACCTTCATCCTTCCGAACGTCCTGCTCTTATCTCGCGTGCCTTAGTGTCGCTGCCCCGTCAGAAGGCAAAGCCGAGGGTGCCGAACCATCCTCCGTCCCAGCAACTGCTAAGCCGGCCGCGGACCTCACCGAAGCCATCGCCGCCATCACCACCGCGCGCAAGGCCTACTCCGAGTCCAGACTCCCGCCTACCATCTCCACCTCCTTCAAACGCTGGAAACCCGAGCGGGCGCCGGACGCACCCCATGATCCGAACGCATACTTCCCTATGGTACTCGTGAAGTGATAGCTAGAGCTAGAGCACTGGCCAGGAATAGACTGGATTTTTCCTTCTCTTACTCACGCTGTGCAGGTCATTTCCCGCGCGACCTCGCCACACTTGCGTTCTCGCTGCCTAGCGTGCTTTGGACCAATTGTGAATGGTTACATCAAGCCCCGCTGGTCCTGCATGCCCCGTGCGTCCCTAGGACGTGCCTACACGCTGAGCGCTGTCATGCGTTGCCAGTGTATGTTTCACCGGTTGATTTCCGATGTCACGGATCATGTCTGAACTGCTTGGTCGCTGCACAACGGGTCGACGAGTCCGAGTTTCGACGACCAATGACGACGACGGGTAATGTCAAATGATTAACTGATCAATCAATCCGCCGAAACGGGAAAGTACATACGCGCATAGCGCGATTCGCTCCCACGACAAATCGACATTGATAATGAAGATCCAGAGATCTACGTCAAATCTACGTAACATCTGCTTCCTCCCTAGTACAGACCGTGAAGACCTCGACGCGTCCGTTTGCACCGAGCGAACGCAGCGAGTCATCCCTGCGCGCTCGGTACAGCTCGCATCAGCCAATACCGCGCAAGATCATGAGCGCACAGTGTCGGATGGACACGGCTGGACTCGGAGGAGGACGGAAATAGGTATAACAGACTGTATAAAGCCCCTCGCGTCGGCTCTCCCCCAAGGCTTTATAAAACAACCACGCTACCACTAGCTTTCTATCCAAAACATTATGCTCAGTATAACAGCCTGTCGCTCGGCTCTGCGCGTGCGCGACCCATTCCTCTTCGCATCGGCCCCATGTCTCCGGTCTGCGACGGCGGGGATTGTGGCCCGCCGTACGTTTGCGACTGCGCCCCCCAAGGACAAGCTGAAGTCAGCAAAATCTGACCAGCAGGTCTTCCCGGGAGCGGAAGGTCTGCATATCAGTATGTCTTTTGCCATTTGTTCTAAGCGGATGATTTTTGACATAAGCGTTATTGCAGGAGACCTCCAGCGAGTTGAGAAAGATGTTGTGCCCGATCCAGAGGTCCGTGGTGATTGGGTGCTTTTCCACCCAGTGTACACTCCAGAGGAGTTGAAAGCTGTCGACGTGCGTTATCTTCCCTCCGTGTTGTCTCGCGACGCTTCTGACCGCCGGGTCTCGGCGACGCAGGTGCTTCACCGGGACGCGAAGACACTGTCGGACAAAGTCGCAGTTAATTTCTGCAAGCTACTCAGGTGGGTTGCGCGAGCCGTGAATGCCCATTGCACCGGTTGATGACGGGCCTCCTGTAGATTTGGCTTCGACCTCGTGTCGGGGTACAAGCACAAACCAATTCCTCCGGGCTCTGAATTGTCATTGAAGGAGCTTCGAGACGGGGGATATATCATGGACGAGCATGCTTGGCTCAATGTTAGCACTTCTTCTAATATTGTTCCGGATGTTGATCTGATGTTCTACAGCGGATTCTCTTCCTTGAATCTATTGCTGGCGTCCCGGGCATGGTCGCTGCGGCACTCCGTCATCTACGGAGTCTGCGCCTTATGGTAAGTGCCCCTATTCCTTCGTGAGAGGGGTCAGGCTAAATATTTAACCAGAGACGCGATTCCGGTTGGATCCATACGCTCCTCGAGGAAGCTGAGAATGAACGGATGCATCTCATGTAAGCGCAGACGTTGCATTATTTCTCATCCTACTATATGCTGACATGTGTGCACAGGACCTTTATGACCCTGCGTAATCCCGGACTACTTTTCCGGGCCATGATTCTCGGTGCCCAAGGTGTATTTTACAACATATTCTGTACGTACATGCTTTTGCTGATCCTCTAATTTGCTAACGTTACATCTCTCTAGTCCTTTCCTACCTCGTATCTCCTCGCACATGTCATCGCTTTGTCGGCCATCTTGAAGAAGAGGCCGTCGTGACATACAGTCGCGCCATTAAGGAGCTCGAGGCGGGCCGTCTACCGGAATGGGAGAAGCAGCCCGCACCCGAAATCGCAAAGGACTACTGGCGGCTTCGTCCGGATGCGACGATGCTCGACGTCCTCTACGCGGTGCGCTCCGATGAGTCAACGCATCGCTTCGTGAACCACAGCCTGGCGAACCTGAAGAACGATGATATCAACCCCTTCGCTCTGCGCGAACCTGATATGCATGTCAAAGGCAAGATACTCGAGTTCGATAGGGACTCAGCGACAAAGTACGTGCGCGAGTCGCACGAGATCTTGGAGAAGCATAATCGCGTGTGAAGGCGCGGGCATTTTCGAGAGGTCCTCAATGTCATCAATACGGATGGTATCTGTTATCTGCTTTTGCCGCTTTGCTCTATCTTATCATCTATCATCGCATCTGTATATTCACCACTCCGTACTTACTCTTGCATCACACCGCATCCATCTTCCGTTCATTAGACATCATTCTCAACTGCATACATCCGCCACGAAGAGTAGGCCTGTTACTGTATCATTCTTGACCGTCTTCTCGACATGTTCTTTGCCGTTCTCTTGGTCGCCGTGACCAATCATCATAGCGCCTAGTGGGGCATTGGACGACGTAGAGTTGTGGAGACGTTGACGAAATACAAGCAGTCCTGTGGAGACATTCCTTATCCGGCAACGTGGCGTCAAGATCTTGGACTCGGGAACGTTTACGCGGCGCGTGGTATGTCCGGAAGTTCTCATGCCCACTTCCGGGCCCACTTTCTCGCTGCAAGTTGGATTATGCTTTTCGCGAAGCTCCGCGCAATTGCATCATAAAGTTGGAATTTTCAAACAACACTCTGTGTACGGCATACTTTGTGCCCATCTGGCTCGTTTATGTAGCTGATCTTCAACTAATCCTTGTCGTCGCGGGCTTTCAGGAACATGATCCATACACTTCCATACAGCGCTCAAGTGTCCACGACCAGATGGCGTTGCCATGCCTTGTTCTGGGAATTGAATAGGTCTTGGCCACATCATCGAAACGTTGCTTCAGTGTGGGTTCATGACGACATGATGCGCCGCTCGTCGACAGACGTCGCACATCACAGTTAAAGCCCCAGTTCCCTTACATCTAGGTTCTTGAAATCTTGTCTCTCCGAAGCATTCCTCTCCTTGTCATCATCCTATCCCAGAAATGTCAAGCATGCTGTTCAGAAGGCCTCACATATCTCGCATCGCTCTCAGGTCGCTGCGTGCGCACAATCACACTGCCGTGACGAGTACACTGGACCAGCGGTCCGTGCTCACTCTCAAGGACCATATCGTACGCATCGTTCCTTGTTACTACTGCCTGCGCAACACATCTGACCCCGCGACGTCAGTACACAATCCGCGCCACCGCCGAAGGCAACGGGCGGATGGGACACGTCTTCGTCGGCGGCGACTCGCCTCTCGA
The DNA here is from genome assembly GCA_006506795.2 of Hericium erinaceus. Taxonomy (NCBI): domain Eukaryota; kingdom Fungi; phylum Basidiomycota; class Agaricomycetes; order Russulales; family Hericiaceae; genus Hericium; species Hericium erinaceus. The sequence continues at coordinate 1,534,533 of CM021172.1, read as the reverse complement.
GCTCGACATGGGCGTTCCGCGCTGCAGCGGCGGGAAGGGCAACGGCCCCAACCCGGAGCAGCTCTTCGCGATGGGCTATGCGTGTACGTCCGCACCCGTGTGCGCACCACCTTTCCCCTCACCAACTCGGGTGTCTATGTAGCGTGCTTCCTCGGGGCGATACGGCTCGCAGCGTCGCGTGCGGGGAAGAAGGAGCTCGGCGACGCCGCGCAGGTGCACGCGTCCGTGCGTCTCGGGCATCCGACGGATCGCGAGGGCCTTGGTTTGAGTGTGAACATCGATGTGGAGGGCATCGATGACGATGCCATTATCGCTTCTGCACACGAGGTTCGTTCTTCCTTGAATTAGTTGATGAAGCTCTCTGACTATGTCTGCAGCTCTGTCCGTACAGTCGTGCGTTGGGCGACGGTGCGGAGGTGACGGTTTTCAAGAAGTAAATTTCTCCTATTTCTCTCTCACATCTACCTTTCTTCTCTCTACAATAGCAGGATAGTGGACGCCACGCTTTCCTTTGATATGTATCAATAACCCGAGATCATACCCAATCTGTCACGGTACTCTTGTGTAATGCTTCACAAAGGACTCTTAGTTATTGGGGAAGTCAGTCTGTGATTCCTCGCAAGCCGCAGTTCATCCAGGGCAAGAGCATATTCTAATTCAAGGGTCGGTAAAAGATGCACATGTCGATCTGACACAGCAGTTTGGTGTACCCGTACCCTGCTGCTACTGCTTTCCACGATACAGTATCCAGAACGAGGAGAAAGAATGAAGGATGCAAGGAAGTGGTGTCACTGCGGCCCCGATCTGGAATCCGACACCAAAGGTCGAGCGACAGAAACGAGGTCTAGGACCCACTACAAAGATAGCGGGAACCTTTTTTGTTTAATCCAGACAAAAGATGTCAGGTACCTGACATTGGTCGGATCAGAGTGTTGAAGTCGCATGTCCGTCCTCACTTCCCACATTGTAGAAAATCTAGAATTTCATCTGAAATTGGGCGAATCAACTGACATGCCAACGGTCTATGAACGACATTCGCCTTCTAGCGGTATACGGTTGCCACCCGACTATTCCGACCTCACAAACCCATGCAGAACCGATAGCAACTCTTTCCTTCGCTCCTTCGTATCAAGAACCTGTCCATGATCTAGCTTCGGAAAGAACAAAACCTGCACCCCATCCTCCTCCCACCGCAGCGGCGGCTCCGGCTCCCCCGTGAGATACCTCCCCACGGCATGCGTGTCGACGATCTGGTCCTCCCCCGCCAACACCACCGCGACGCGCCGCTTCTCCAGATCCTCTTTGAACAAGATGTTCTCATGCCAGAAGAAATGGCGCGACAGCGCGCGCGCGATGTCCGCATCGCGGCTCCCGAAGTACCACAGCCCCCAGTGGTTCGCATCGCGCGGCGCGCGGTAGACGAAGTTGTACGCGACGTTCGCGTGGTGGAGGAGAAACGGAATCGGGTCGATCAAGAGCATGGCGGCGATGCGCGGCGCGAGCGCGGGCGACTGCAGGAGGTGAGCCGTGACGACGGTGCCGTAGGAGTGCGAGGCGATGACGACCCGTGCAAGGCCGTGCGCGTCGAGGATGCGGGCGATGGCGGCGCACATTGCGTCTTTGCCGAGAGGCGGGTCCGTGATGCGCATGCTGACGGGCAGGATCTCGACGGCGAGGATGCCGACGTCGGGGTCTTGCTCGATGAGCTCACGGAGGAAATTGAGATAGAGCCATAGTCCGATCTATAGTTCGTGGTCAGAGTGGAATATATGCGGACGAAAAGTGACTCTTACTCCGATTCCGTGTATGAAGAGGATGGGGTGCTTCGTGGTAGAGCGGTGAGGCCGGTACCAGTAAGGAATCCTCGGATCAGCCGAGGCATTTGAGAATAGTGCTAACAAAGGCCGGGGAGGAAATACTCTAAACCACGTCGGGGTATCGAAGTGCCTGAACCCTTGGAAGAACAGCTTGACCGTCGTGATGGTGTCAACGAGACCGACGATCTGCACGCCCCATGTCAGTGCTGCTTCACCTCAAGATGCAAGCGAGACTGCGTACCATGTACCAGAGCAGCGGTCTGTGGACCATGATGACAGGATCCAGCGTAAGCCTCATGCACTGCATATGGGGATTGGAGCCCTTGTCTAGGGGATATCCGAGAACTTTGACCATGAGGGATATATAGTGTTCGAGCTCCTCTTCCCATTCCTCTGCAGAGTCAGTCAAGTCGCTTGCAAAAAGGGCCCAGAGGAGCCAAGCTGTGGCATTGTCGCGTTGCACGCGCGAAGATGACTGTACCCCTGAAGAGGGGAACCATTGCAGCGTCGACGCCGGAGTCATCGACACCACACACTTCTCAAAGAGTCTTTTGCGTTCATCTGGGGTCAATGGAGGATGCTCCGCGGCCTGTTCATATGCTAAGTTGTTGTTCAATAAAGCGAAAAAAGATCCTTACTTTCTGCAGCCGAACTCGCCTTGGAATGAAGATGCAAAGATAAAAGAAGGCCTCTGCGGCAGCATAAGGCAATAGATAGGGCAAGAGGAGTGGCGTCCCAGTATAGAAGCATCCCAGCAAGTAGGCAATGCTCAAGGGGGCTATGAGACGGAAGGTGGTGATGCAGAGTCGTATAAGAATGAGCGCCGTGAGACTCTTGCCCAGTTGCATTGCGATGGAGTTTCGTGTGCTCGGGACACGAAGACGACAAGAGAACAAGCCTGCGCAGGATATTATACGGTGGAGATTAGGGGTGCATGTCTGCCGCGTCATCCACAGTCGATCATACTTGCATTCCAGAAATCACGTTCGTCTCATCCAGGTCGAATTCTTTTCAAGCGGCCTGGGGCAGTCCTGGGGCCTCTTAGCGCCGGGCGGAAGACACACCATCATGTGACCGCGAAGAACCTCCTATACGAGTGGACGCGTCTTTCGCCACCCTTCCTCTCATAGTGCACGCCGCAAGTATCGGTGCCATGGTGACAGATGACAGTATATACGCGAGTTAAGTAGGTGATGAGAAAGAGCAGATACCAAACTATCCCTGCGCAATCCTGAACTCGACCATACTGGTCTCGACGCAATCCCAGAACCGGACGAACTCCAAATCAGCCTGGCTCCTGCCAAAGAATGAATCATTTTACGGATATCAATATATGCATGTATAAAATGAAGGCCCACGAACGCGATATGGACGAGATCCTCGACAGAACGTTCTTTGGCATTGGTCGCTACCATTACTTTGATGTCCGCAAGGAACGGCCGTATGCCGCCGGCGCCATAGTTCGGTAGCAGCGGATGGGGCGCATCTTGTGCGTGTGCATTGACGTGCTCGGATCTGCTCGCTGACCGCTCGTCAGGAATCGTAAGGACAAAATCGTCTGGTAAGGCGGGAGTCAGTATGCTTGCTAGACGGCGGCGGGGAGACGCATACGGATGAGCAGTCTGCTGCTCGGGTTCATTGCTTTCCGGACGTTCTTGAGGATAACGGTGCTGATGTTGTCGGACCAGTCGTGGATAACGTATCGCATCTGCACATGCATGGGTCAGTGTTTCGTCTTACTGTGTGCATGCCGGACGGCGCACATAGTAGATATCCTGGTCCGGGACGGGAGGTTCCTTCAAGAAGTTTAGTGGTACGAAATTGATGCAGTTTCTTTGCAGCGCCTCGGGGTATTTCTGGCGAATGTGCTACGACGTGTCCAATATCAGTGACATTCCAGAAATGGGGCAATTCAAGATGCGCACATGTACCGCCTGGCCGAGAACGGGCGGGAGATCCTGCAGTGTCAGACGGAGGCCGGGATTTGATTGAGCGACAGGAATCAAAGCACCACCCATGCCGCCCGCGACGTCACACCAGGTCGTTCCTGCTGGGAGAGAGGCGACAGGGAAATCTACAAAGGATGGCCGCTCAGCAGAGCAATCAAACACGATGGTTTGACGTACAATCGTTAACGTACCCCAGGCGAATGGAAGCCATAGCTCGGTTGAACCGCTACGGAAGTGCGACGATGAGGAAGGCTGCTATGTATTGTGGAAGTTACATCGTCACAATACTCACTGCGCCTCTGTCTGGCTGCAGCGACAGGTGAGAAGCATTTCAATCGTGGCACAAGAAATACACACATGTTTCATGTAATAATCAAAGAGGTTGGCGTTGGGCAGCTCATCCCGAATTCCCCAGCTGAATACAGATCTGCGCTCGTCAGTCGATGGACCGTAATCGGGATCGGAGAGCGCCTCGAATAAGTTGGCGAGTCCTTTCTGGTTGATCTCGCCCATCGTGAGGCCCACGAAGGATGAAGTTGGCGACGAGGAGCGTAAGCTGTATGAGGCGCGATTGTTGGCGAAAACATCCTTTGACACTAAAGTATACAATGAGATATAGACAACGAGCATCACGTACGAGAAGGTGTTCTGCGCACCTTCGCGGAAACAGTGCTTCACACTTAAGAGACGGAGAATGCGCGAAAGTTTGAACGCATCCAGGCCTGATTCGGACGCGATCTCGCTGACATGGACGCCTTCTTGGCGTTCATTCAAGATATCGGCAATCTTCGCCTCTACTGCTGTCCGCAAGCACGCCGCTTCGATGGGACTCCACGTTTGCTGCCAACGCATGTCAATCATCGACGCGTACACGGAGCGGCGTCTCCGAAGAACGTACATTCATGACGGTGAAGAAAGTGGGTGTGAGTGTCACGCACAGCTGGTGGCAGGATCCGTCCAGCAAGCGTATCGCGCGTTGCAAGGCAGGGGAGGGCGTCTTGTCCTCACACAGATCGTCGAGGCCCGGCACGCGGCCCATGTCGCGCTCCCATGCGGCCAGAGCGTCCTCCGTCGCGGAGGTGATGAGCGAAAGGAGCGCGCGGACATTGGCCTTTCGCTTCTCCGTGTCTTCGACGGTCGTCATGACGCGCAGCATAAGAGCGGGGCAAAACTCAGGATACGGCGCGGGGCGGCGTCCGTTGTGTGTGTTCATATTCGCATAAATATGGCCTACGCAGAGCATCATAAACATGATCGCGAGAGCACGATATCTTGAACTGTGCACGTTGCTTGGCCCTCCCGCCCGTACAGGACCCAGGACGAACGAACGAGGCCGAAATCCCAGCTTTGTTATGTCCGAGGCCATAGATTGTTGCTGCTGACTCTTCGTTCGGGCATCCCGCCGGGGGTAATCGATGCGCACGCAGCAGTTAGCTGCCGCCGCAGTCGCGTCGATTCGATCGTTGTGCAGACGGCTCTGCAACTCGAATGTATTGCGTCGGCTTGGAAGGAAGGCAGGAAGTGTACTAACCACGGCGGTCCCAACGAGGAACATAGCGGCCCACATGCCGAGCAGCCAGGCACAGACTACCTATTGACATACTGCCAAACTGGTCATACCGAGGTACAGGCGTCAAGCCGGTGCATAATCGGCATGTGGTCCACGGGTGCGGGCGCGCAACTGTCTCCACGATTTCGTAGCTCTTGAGCCTTCTCGTCGACTCACAGCACGTTCTTAGGGCTGCGCTGCATCGGGCCGCTTCGAGCATCGGAAAAGAATACCGTCAACCGAATCACTGTCAGTATCACTACGTCCTTCAGCCAACACAACGCAATGGTGAGATAATTCGGTTTGATCTCACATGATAACAACGTGCAGTCGCAATGCACGACTGGTAAGTACGAGGACATGGTTCGATAAATGGCGTGCCGACAAGCCCTTCGTGTATGTATGGCTCGTCGGGCGATTCGATACTACAGGAACTATCAGAAGAGGCCAAGGTGGCGTGCGTATCACGCACACGAGGCAATCGACAATGGGCCAACATGCACCAGGCAAGTCAGTTGTGCTTCGGGCAAAACAAGAGCAGAAGGCAGAAGGCAGAAGGCAGGATGAAGCAGGGTGAAAGCAGGATGAAAGCAGGATGAACGCAGGATGAAAGTAGGATGAAAGTAGGATGATTCCCAGGATCATATCGTCTTCTATGAAGAAACCTATCGGGAGATACTCGAGAAAGCAGAAGAAAGGACTCACCTTGATGAGGGCCCACTGCATGACCAGTCCCATCACCCGATCCTTCAGCAAGTGCTTGCACTGCTCACAAGTGAGATGATCCGCCAAAGGACACAGAGCTGATTCGATGACGGTGGTGTTCAGATCTGATAAATCTTGTCAAGATTTTATATGATGTCGTACTGCGTCGATGCAAACATACCTGGCTTTGCCTCCCACGCCAAATACGCGGTCGCCAGCGTCCACGCCCGGGTCAATTTCTGCTGCTCCTCCACGTCACATGCAGCGGTAGCTGTGTGGTTCGCGGGTGGTGGAAGTAACAGCCGCTTAAATGCGTCCATGCGTCCGAGATGTAGGAAAAACAGGCGCTTCAGGTATACCGGGCCCATCTTTATCGCCATATCGTCGGTCAACGATGCAAGAGAGTATGACAGCAGGTGTGTGGACGTGACTTCCGCCAGTTCGGCGATATCGAACGAAGCTGCAAGAGTGTAAATTTCGATGGGATTGATAACGGCTGTGACAGAAAGAAGCAGGAACAGTGGAGTCGAAGGGCCAATGAATGTCTCGATAGGGAGTCCATACTTAACCATGTTCTCTACAGCGGCCACGACGCTTTGCGTGGGAGGGGAATAGTGTGCAGCTGACATGTTGTAGATAGTGTGTAGCAGAATATTCATGACTGCAGAATCTTCAGGAACAATGAGGATTTTCGGTTCCTCGCCAGGCTGAATGGACGGGATAGGCGAAGGGAGGACCTCATTGAATTTGTTGGAGGACGCGGCGAGCAGCCGATGCGAATGCACATAGAAAAAGACGGAATCTGAGGACAGAAGGCAGATGTCGGCTGGAACGAGATCAAGATCCACTCCAGGGGGGAAGGCCGTAGATACGGAGACCAACTTGCGATCTTGCTCGGGGGACCCCACGGCCGAGTCCTGGAAGTGATAAGCGTAATTTGTCGTGCAGCATCTGACGGCGATGATGCCAACACACCGGAGGTGTCAATATCTGGGGATTCGACACAGACTGGACGAGCTTCGGCCGTTCAAGGAGCTCCCCCCCAACAGGAGCAGGTGTATTCAAACCTTCAGTGACACTTCTCAGGATATAATCCCACTGATTTGGTTCCATGGTGCTTCAGAAATCTAGACAACAAGGTGAGCTCGGACGATGGACAGGACTGGGAGATGCTGACCTGTAGGTCACAGAATGTAGGCAACCATAAACGAATGCGCAGGTTTCGGAGCGACGAATTTGCGACGGACGAGGATTGCGCACAAACTTTGGGGAAATGTCAAGGAAATCTAGAGAGGACGAAGGGAGTGTTTGGACAAGAATGGAGGACGTACTGAACTGTGTTCTGCGGGGTATTTCTACCCCGCATATTCGTACTGTGACGTTAGAGAGTTTTCGCAACTGACCGACTCCGACTCTGACTCGACTAGTGGGGCGTCAAGCTTCAAGTCCGACTGGGATGCCGCTGTATAAGCAGCTGTGGATGGCAGGGTGGAGCAACTAATAGAGCCTAGGGTTCGACTATCTGGTTCGTGATCCTAGAGAGATCGACTCATCCTTACTTATCTCTCTCTCCAGGTCTGTCTGTGGGAGACTACTGGTTCGAGTCGGAGGGCTGCGAAAACTCTCTGTTGACCATACCGCGACGCCGAATAACCTGGAGCCGTCCATGGACGTACGCGTAAACATCGCCAAACACCTCCTTCGCGTCCGACATCATGTCGAGCACATCGACCAACCCGTCCGCGTCCCTGCCCTCGACGGCCGCGGGCTCTTCCGCTGAGGCACAGGCAGCCGCATTCGCCACAGATCCACGCATCCACTATGACAGACAGGCCGGAACATGGCGCCTCGAGGAGGAAGACGGCAGCGAATTGGAGTACGACCCCGCGAAGGGCACCTGGGTTCCGTTGGTCAGTACACCCTGTTCTTTCTTCTTGCCACCCTCCGCGTATGCGGAGACGACATGAGAACTCCGATACGATGCGAACTGGCTGTCACAGGTTGATGAAGAGCTACTCAAGCGCCAACAAGCCGCTTACTCCGTGCAAGGGGTCGATGAGGAGGTATGGCCAGCAGTTGACTTAGCGACGCGATATTGGCTCATTAGACCTGCCAGGCCCCTGCTGCACCGGTAGCCAAGCGGATCCACAAGAAGCGCAAAGAGCCGGAAGATTACACTTCGAGCACGGTCGGCCAGCCTCAACCTGGGCCGTCCATCAAACGCGGAAAAGGGTCGAAGGCCGACAATGGAGTGCCCACTGAACGCAAATCCAAGAATACAGCTGTATATGTTACCAATCTTCCGTTGGATACGACCCACGAGGAGCTTGTTGAGCGCTTCAGCAAATGTGGATTGATCGAAGAGGACTTTGACGGCGAACGGAAGGTGAAGATGTATGCGCGCGAGGGCGACGACAGTGGCGCGTTCAGCGGAGAAGCTTTGATCGTGTACTTCAAAGAGGATTCGGTGAACCTTGCCCTCAACATCCTGGACGATGCGGAGTTGAGATTGGGCGATCCGACGACTCGAATGCGCGTTCAGAAGGCAGAGTTTGGGCACAAGACCACGACAGCAGGTGGTGGTGAACAGAAGGAGAGGAAGACTATCAGTAAAAAGGCTATTACGAGAAGAATTGGGAAGATGCAGAAGTGCGTGCATTTTCAATTCGCTGTTTGACTGCTACTGATCTATTACTGATCTATTATTACCTGCCCTGCAGAAAGTTAGAAGACTGGGATGATGACGACGAATTTGGTCCATCACGGACGGCAAGTGACTTGCGTCCGGAACCGAACAAGAATAGTCGCGTCGTGGTCTTGAAGCATATGTTTACCCTAAAGGAGCTGGACGAGGACCCGACGCTGCTACTTGATCTCAAGGAGGACGTCCGGGAGGAAAGCGAAACTCTTGGAGAGGTGACAAACGTGGCTTTATACGATGTTAGTATACGTGTATTCCTCTTTCATTCTGACCAGTCTGGATTGACCTTTTTTCTTCTGTCAGAGAGAACCGGATGGAATCATGACCGTCAAATTTCGCGATCCGCTCAGCGCGCAAGCTTGCGTTTTGGTATGTCCTGTCGACTTCATGCAGACCCTAAATACTCATGGCATACTGCAGAAAATGAACGGGCGATTCTTTGCAGGCCGGAGAATTGAGGCGTCATTATGGGCAGGAAAGACACGTTTTAAGCGCAGCGGCGCCGGAGAGGATATGGATGAAAGCGGTGAGGCAGGAGAGAAGAAGCGTCTGGATGAATTTGCACAATGGCTCATGACGGAAGGAGATTGAATCATCGACTCTGCCCGTTCTTGCTTGAACCTCTGTGCAATAATGTTATCTATCTCGCGTGCAGGATCTATGCATATCGTAAAACTTGACGAGTTGATATCAGCGTAGGTGATTTGGATGAGCGTACTCATAATTTTCAACGTGAAGCGAGTGGAAGGTATATCAGAACAGAACAGGAGGATATGTTGCTCACATGAGACGAGCGATAAATCAAAACGTGTCGTCTATACTCCTGAACCCTGCAATGACATTGCCATGGGATAGTCTGATGGAGATATTCTATATTCCTACAACCAAAAATGTCTATCTGTCCGTGTGGACAAAATTATCGCCAATGAGTATCCCTACTGAGACCGCGGAGTACCAGGCCCGAGTCGCCGACCGGGTGCCAAAGTATGGCCATTATAACTCTGAGCTTGCATACAGTTACGCACCCAATGTCGAGCTGCATCAACAACATGAGAAGAACGGTTTAGGGTTTATCATCTCAAGACGCTGAAACAGATATGTGAGCGCGATGCCACGGAGACAACAAGCCAACTTACCTCTGTGACTACAGTCCGCTTCTTCGCTGGCTCCTGCATCCAGTCCAGTCCTTGAGGCGTCTGCCGATCAGCTGATGACTGGCTCGTCCAGCGGCCGTGCCACGGTGCGGATGAGGGCATCTCCAGATGCGACAAGGATTTTGACAGCTCTGCAACATCGCCCTCTTCGTCTTCAAGCGTCGACGACCCCGATGCAGAATGCGAAGCCTCCAGGACAGCTGCGAGCTGCGATCCGCTTCCCTGTGCAGAAGCAGGCAACGCCTCACCATCCCCCGCGAGCTGGAGTGGAGACGGCGTGTCCGCGGCATTTGCAGGCCGCGACGACGACTCCCCGACGTCCTGCTCTTCCTCCTCCGCGATTGGGCTGTCCACCGCGAGTCGCTCGAGGCTTGCCTCGACCGCATCGAGGCGCTCCATGTGCTCCAGCACGGTGACGCCCGTCGTGCCCGGGTGCACGCGCTCGAACTTCGCAGAGAACGGCACGGGCCGCACGACGCCTGCCATGTCTGTGCTCGTGCGGCGCATCGGCGGCGGGAAGTCTCCTGCGTTCTGGCTCTGTGAGCGCTTGCGGTGCCGCTGGTCGGGGAGGGGCAGTGTGTTGACGGACGGGCGAGGCGAGCTTAAGGGGCCGTTAGCCAGCTCGGTGATGGTCTCTTCTGCGAGCTCAATCTCATCGTCCCAGACGAGAGCCTTGGTGCGCCGCGTAAGCTCCAAAGGACCTGGAGTGAATTAGAACAAAGATAGAATAGGAGGAAGTGGGCAAGCTCTCATACCTTCGTCCTGGAGGGAAATTCTGTCAGAAAGGTAGCGAAATAAGGGCAGCAATACGCACATCATGTTTCAAAGATTGTACAATATTCCATGCCTGACCTTTGATGACAGCCAGTTGCCGCTATTCCTTGTCAGCAGGGAAGGCAGCGTGAATGCACTCAATACTCACGTTGAACATCTTCGGGTGGAAGTCAGGATCAACAGCAAAGAGCTTCCTCAACTGGAAGGTCGTTTCTTCCCACCACGCTTTTGACGTGAGCAGAGGCAGAAAGTGATTGCGGGTCTTCTCGCAAAAGGGTCGACCGATGACGCTGACGGGCAGATACAACCAGCCGTACGTGTACGATCTCCAGCCGTGCGGATGCTCGTGAGGGAAAGAGAGTGAGTTGTCTATTGCAGCAATATGGATATGTGGTTGTCGGGTATAGGGAGACTGGGAACTTGAATTTGTCCAGTGCATTCGGGGTGGGCTGGTAAAGGAGATATTGGGTGGAGAGGCTGTCGGGGATGTACGTCTGAGCTCGCTCATCATAGGCATTTCGAGCTGAGCGGTCCGCGAAGGAGCAACATCAATGAGTGACTTCTCGTGTTCACCTTCGCAGTACTTGATCATGTAGTTGTCAGCACCGCGATCAGTGTTCAGCATGAGATAATCTGCAGAATACGGTGAACACAAAGGCATCGCCCACGTTGAGATCACATACCAAGTATGACCAGCCTGAAAGATGTGAGCGCATCAGTACAATTTGAACAGTGGGGGGAGGAGAGGCTCGCACTTTTCCAACTCTTCACGAAAGCTTTGTTGAAGTGTCGAAGACCAGTAAAATGGTCTCCTGTTATCACTCTCAGTCGCATCATAAAGTACACGCTCATCCTCTGCGTCTCCCTCATCATAACCCTCATCTTCAGCTCCCGTTTTGCCACAAACAATCTTCAGTGCACCCAGGAAGCGCTTCGTGAAGTTACCTCTTCGATGCGTGGAGTCGTCGAATGTATCGGCTATCGATCGTCCGGGCCAGGGGTGCTTCCGAAGGAAGTCAGACGCATCTGCCATACAAAGGTTCGCACATAATTCATGAAGCCAAAGCGACTACGAGCTTACCTTGAAAGCCATGCAAGAAGTACTGCATGCTGCCAATTTTCTCTGGAAGAGGCTTTCCTTTCTTGTGGGCCGTCCGGTCTATCCAGTCGTAGAAGAATGCCTATTCGGACTGATGAGAATCGTGAACTTCTCTCTATGTCAAGATCAATACCGGGCTGGATAACGAGACCAATTGCGTCCGCGGCACGATGTGTAGATTTAGTCGCTGATCCAGTAATGAAGCTGCAGCTTCAGAAATGTAACTTCGAATTGCTGACTTTAGCCTAGGCAATCGGCCTACAAAGGAGTACTCACCTCAGATTGGGGATGAGACAGCTACGCCCAAACGGAATGATCCAACGGAACTGTCGATGAATCCATTTCGTCGTCTGGAAACATCCATTGTGTCAGAAGCCACGTTGGGAACGGTCGTTCCCGACCTACCTTGGGGTTTAGCCGCCCGTACGGCTCCTCGTCCTTGGGCTTGAAGACCCTAGGAGCATCTGAAGTCAGACCCGTCAGATAAGATATAGGAAGCCCACTAACGCCACAGTCTGAACCTTCCCGTCGACTTTTGCGCGCGCGAAATATGAGCCTGAGGATCCTTTCGTGATCATCTTTGGATGGATGCCATCCTGAATGGCTCGCTTCACCGCCTGCACTAGTCTGAGGCACAATGAGTACATGCACTAACAAGTATGTTGCTTCACGCACGCATCAAAATCGGCTTGTGTCATGGGAGGCTTGTGGTCGAGTGTCTTCAGCTGCGATCCGTGGTTTAGAGGAGCGGTGACAAGGTTATAGGAGAAACGCACTGGGCCTGAAGAAACGGTCGCAAGAACGGGAGGGTCAAACACGCTCCTGAATATCTCTTTCTTTGTCTGCACCTCCTCCGCTTTCTTCTTGCGCTTCATTTTCTGTGCTATAGATTCCGTCCATCTGCGTAGTGGTTAGACAATGCTGGGCCTCGAGCAGTCCACCAAGACACAGTGCAACCTGCCTCACCTTTTGAAAGCTTTATCCAACTTCCCGAGATCAATGTGCCCAGGGTGGTTGGCACGCCGCAGACCATTACCTCGTCGCGAGGCCGAATTGGCCGTGGCGGGTGGCGGCAGCTCCTCTCCTACGTCTGCCTCGGACTCCTCGTCGCCCTGAGGGATAGGCTGGTATTCGGAACGATTGGGCATGGTTATCAGAAAGAAGGTATCGCAGCTCTGAGTCAAATGAACATCAGAGTCTGAAAGTGGCTGGTGCTGGATAGCATGGGGCTTACAGCCAGCCAGCAAGCGGATACTGGGCGCTAATCCAAACCACACCCCGTATGACGCACGTGCATGTTATTGTACTCCTACAACCACCTACAATCTAGCAGCCTGAGCACCTGCTGCATGCTGCGTCAATCGATTGCCCTTAGGTTCTTTCATGTATCTTCATTTTCCAGCATTTTCCGAGAATTCCTCTATTTTTCTAAGCAATGACGGGTGACATCTGACGCTCGCTCGCTCGCTCTTCGTGAGTGAATATTTTTAACTTACAATAACGTAGCCATGCGCAAGACCTAAGTACTGTACTCACCGGTGGTGTCATTTCTCTGTTCTTTCTCCGTCTTTTGCATGCTTCCTGAGGAAGGAAGTCCAGTTTCTCCCATTTTAAATCAATTACATCGTCTGCATGTTACACCTGCAAATTTCTTCTGCATCTGTTTTACAAACCTCCTGTCATCTCACGTATATCGTCCGTGCTCGTCCTAACCGACTTCGACTCCTGGCTAGCTATCGAATTACTGAGTGTGCACGACGCTGTCGGGCTCTGTTCGGGTGATATCAGTATCGTCATCTCCAGCGCTCGTAAAGCACAGACCGATGTAGTCAATAGGGCCATCCTGGAGGTTGGACTGAAGGGTCTGAAGGAAGCTATCAGGGATCTGTGCAGAGAATCCCTGTGTGGTATTCATCGTTACTGTAATTCGATGGTAATATCGACCGACTATACCTTCATGACTGAGGTATATTCATTATGGACGGTGCCACCTGCATACCATCATACGTTAGCTTTCACATTATATCAGAGGACAGGTGACCTACCGTTCGAAGTCACGTCCTTGACATATTTCTGCACATCTGCGTCACTAGCGTCCTTCTTGAACACAACGATGTATCCTACGCTCCACTGATTAGATCTCGTTTCATGAACATCGAGAGATCGCTTACTGCCTGACATGCTAGAACTAGGTCTGATAGCTGAGCTCAACGTTGAACGAAGTGTGTGAAGAATGATCACTGGTGAGGGGGATAGATCTGAAGTACGAATCCTGACGACAAGAGCACTAGATTTCTGAGGGGTCAACGTTCAGCTGTGGGACTACGATGATGCCATGTACACTGCCCAAAAGAGAAACCTTGGGTCGCCTGCTTCCGCTCTCGGTGCCTATGTGCGAACAAGCGCTCCGCAGTCTTCCGCAGTTTGTTGGGTTTCAGCCGAGTTTCAGCAGGTTTCAGCACTGGCCGTTCTACTTATTGCCATTTGCAGCGAAGTTGGCGCCGCGTCGTTTTCGACGCGTCGCGCGATCTTCCGCGTCGAATCTTCCGGTCGCCATAGCTCCTCGAGGAGCCACCCGATTGCCATGAAAAAAAGTGCGCTGAATTCGCCTTAATGAGTACTTGTGCGCCCCGGCTTTTTTTGGGCGATTTGGTGCACGTAGTAAAAATTCAATAAATCGTCCCTTATATACATTGTGAGCCCTGTAGGGGCGAGAATAAGACATTTTAAAATAAAAGAAACCATAGAAGGGTGTCGCATAGTCCAGAGACGTGCGCCCAACGTTGATCTGGCGAAAAACGATTGAGAAATGACGGAGATATGAACTTCGCGGGGGGACTGCTCCTGCCCTGAGGTTGTGGCTGTGCTGCGGGTGCATACGGTGTCAAATAATGGCATTAGAACCTAGAAGAGGCTTCACTTCCCGGATCTTACATGGCGCAGGAGTATCTTAAGTATGGAGTATACTGGCACAAGTAAAGTTCCAGTAAAGCAAGTCCAGGAGGCCTCAGGTGAGGAGGTCAAGCCGACAGCACAGCCACAACCTCAGGGCAGGAGCAGTCCCCCCGCGAAGTTCATATCTCCGTCATTTCTGAATCGTTTTTCGCCAGATCAACGTTGGGGCGCACGTCTCTGGACCATGCGACACCCTTCTATGGCTTTCGTTTATTTTAAAATGTCTTATTCTCGCCCCTACAGGGCTCACAATGTATATAAGGGACGATTTATTGAATTTTTACTACGTGCACCAAATCACCCAAAAAAAGCTGGGGCGCACAAGTACTCATCAAGGCGAATTCAGCGCACTTTTTTTCATGGCAATCGGGTGGCTCCTCGAGGAGCTATGGCGACCGGAAGATTCGACGCGGAAGATCGCGCGACGCGTCGAAAACGACGCGGCGCCAACTTCGCTGCAAATGGCTAAGTATGTGCAACTGCAAGTCGACACAAATGGTTTGGTGTCGTTAAAGAAATCTACATCGAATACCGTGTCGGTCGGACCAGCTGCACCGCCAGCTCCTGTCAGGTACGGGCCCATGTATCTGGCACAGTTCGTATGCGAGTCTTGTCTTTTTTTTTTTTTTTTTTTAAATCAGGATGATATATACAACGCCGGCGCAGGCCAGGGGCGCGTAAGTACTATAGGTACATGAGAGACGGTATGAGTGTGACAAGTATGTAGCAAACACGACTAGCACGGGCAAACTTGTGTAATCTAGAGTCCACTTAAGAACTGCGATGGTGTGACGGATCTACGAGAGCGTGGGTCATGCGTGGGATAAGACGAGAGCAATGAAAACATGGAACTCGGTATGAATTAGATATGAGGAGCTGGAGCGTCGGTAAACGAAAAAGTAGTCATATTGTCCGTTAGAAACGAGGCCAAATGGGCACCGGGCTCAGACGAGTTGATGAGGAACTCCAGGAAGCGTTTGCGTGGTCTGTTGTAGTGCGTGCAGCTGTTCAAGATATGTCGGCGTGTCTGTCTGGCGGGGCACCAGTTGCACATCATGTTTTCGTGGGGGAAGAATCGGGAGCGGAACTCGCCGATGGGGGCATGATTGAGGATGGTGCGAGCCAAGCGTGCGGCGAGAGGGGACGAGTCGCCGAACGCTGCGAGGAAGGGGCCCCCTTTGATGACGGTGAGAGACTTTACGGAGGCGGGGGTTGGG
This sequence comes from Hericium erinaceus, assembly GCA_006506795.2. Classification (NCBI taxonomy): domain Eukaryota; kingdom Fungi; phylum Basidiomycota; class Agaricomycetes; order Russulales; family Hericiaceae; genus Hericium; species Hericium erinaceus. The sequence continues at coordinate 1,518,613 of CM021172.1, read as the reverse complement.
GAGGAAGGAATGACCAATGTGAGAAGCGAGCTGGGTGAGTAGATGCCACTCCTTGGTGACGCCGCCTGTGACTCGCTGGCGGGCATACGCATGGGAGATGTAGGGGGTGATGGGGAGAGATGTGGCCGCTTCTTTGGCGTCGCGGTCTACAAGTTCGTTGTTGTCGATGCCGACGTGACCCGGACACCAATGGAGATGAATGCTGTGATCGGGGTGGCCTTCCAGCCACTCCCGAGCAGATTTGCATGCCATGACGGAGAGCATCTGAGAGGCGTGATTGCGAGTGTCGAATAGCATGCAAAGCACAGCTTCGTTGTCGCAATAGAGATGGATGGAGGAAGTGTCCACCTGGGTGAGGTGACGGATGGCCATGTATAGGCCGAACAGTTCTGCATCGTACGATGTTGCATGACCACACGAAATCGCTCGTTTGAAGAGTTCCTGTTGTCCGCGGAATGCACAGAAACTCGCCGCGGCCCGGTTGCCCTGTGAAGTAAGAACCGAGCCATCAGAAAAAGCATAAATAGAATCCTGATCCTGAGAAATAAAGGAAAGAGACGTGCAAAATTGAGCGAGCCATAGATGAAACATATCAGAGGACTTTTTTGGGTGAGTTATATCGTAATGGATGGAAGACAAAAACGTATCAACGAGACGCTTCCCCGGATGACATTCGGGATGGAGAGGGAGGGATTCTTCAATATGCTCGGGGCGACCTTCAGAGACAAAGTGGAGGGGGAGGGAGGACTGCGTGGGGAGGCGACGGAGCACTGGGCCATACGTAAAGGATGTGGGAGGTACAGGGGGAGATTCGCGCCATCTGAAAGAGAACGGAGGAGAATGTGGGATGCCGGGAGGCGGGGAATGCGGAGGTGGGAACGTAGGTATAGTTTTTTGAGATGAAGGGGCATGGGGAGGAGGCCTGCAAGCACCTCCATACCTCCGGCGGGAGAAGTTCGAAATGTACCTAGAATCCACCGTGCGGCAGTTGTCTGCGCACGGCAAAGTGGTTTAAGAAGATTGAGGCGCAGTTTTTGTGGATTATACCACACTCGAACGCCATATGTAAGTAATGGAAGGACACATGAAATGTAGATCTGGTGTTTGTGAGAGGGGGAGAGACCGCAGCTGGAGTTGCCAAGTAGCGGGTAGGAATGAACTGTGCTGAGAGCATGGGTGGTGTAAAAGTTAACGTGATGACAGAAATTGAGGTTGCGATCAAAAAAGAAACCTAAGTAGCACCAAATAAGAAGAGGTTTGAGAGTAACAGAAGGAACAGAAGGCTCCGAAGGGATAGATAATGATGGCAAGTTGCCAGAGAATTTGAGAAGTGGAAAATGCATGAGCTCGAGTTTATCCGGCTCGAGAACGAAACCGAGGTGAAGAAATAGAGAATGTAAGAGAGAAAATAGGTGCTTGAGCATGGTAACGTTTGCTCCCATGCTGTCACTGGAATAAATGAGAACACCATCATCCACGTAAAACAACATCGACACGAGTTCGATGGTCACATGCAGCCATGGAAGAGAAGTAGAGAAAATATGTAGGATGGGTGCAATGCAGAGGTTGGCGAGTACAGGGGAGAGGGCTGATCCTTGGCCGATGCCGACATCGGCAGGACAAGGGTCCGAAAGGTTATTGTTCCATCTGAATTGGGTAACACGGTCAGTAAGATACGCCCGGAAGAAGGCAACATATTCAGGAGCAAACCCTTGGCGCTTGAGCACGCGCGACAGGAGCTCATGCGGCACAGACGGGTAGAACTGGGCGATGTTGACAGCGAGGCAGGAGGTATGCAGCCCTTTGGCACAGGCGGCTAGCACATGGTGAACGAGCAGCACGCCCACGTCCTCGGTGCAGTGGGCTTTGACACCGCCACATTGCGAGGCATGGAAGATGTTGTGCTTGAGGGCCTCGAACTGTAGACGATTAGCAAGGATCTTTTCGCAGAGCTTACCCAGGCAGGAGAGCAGGACAATAGGGTGGTATGCCTTGAGCACGGTGTAGTCAGGTTTCTTGGGCTTGGGGATGACCACAGTGGTGGAGACTTTGAACTGAGTTGGCCAGTATGTGAGGCGTAAGCACGCGTTGAAGATCTTGAGGAGCATTGGACCGGCGATGTAACGGACGATAGAGGTCGAGCCGCTACTGCCCGGGAAGTCCAAGGTAGGTGAGCAAGTGAGGAGGGTATAAAGGTGTCGTAGACCTCCTAGAGAGAGTCCACGAGCTAGAGCTAACAGAACCGAGGATGCCTCAGTCCTGCAGCCAAGCAGATGAGTGATGAGCTGGCACCTCCTCTGAGGGCCAGCAGCAGATATAGACCTCCTGATGAGGGTATTGGGGGCCACACACCTTCCTTTGAGGGTTGGATCCCAAGAGAACCTTTCAGATATGAGGAGAACAAGCAGAGACTGAGACAAAAGCAGACAGATAGTGGTGAGTTGGCAAGATAGATGCTTATTCCCAATAAGGAAATCCGCTCTAAGTACATGATTCAAACTCAGCTATCCTAATAAGGAAACTCTGCAAAACTCGAAAAGTAAGCCAGATAGAAAAGAGTAAGAAAGTAGAAGACTATAGTAGTAACTGATAAACCATCCGTTACAGAGCCCCCCCACTTTCTTGGTCTTTGAGACTCCTGAACACAAAGTGAGTAGTGCAAAGCTGAGAATGAACAAAGCAGAAAGGGAACAAGACAAAATTAGAAAAGAAGAAAAAAGGTTAAAGTAGAAAAATCAGAGAAAAATCTAGAGAAGAAAGTAGAAACAAGATAAAAGTGAAAAATTAGAGTGAAAAATTGGAGAAGAAAATTGAAGAGAAAATCTGCATGTGAAGCTCTGCAGCTCCAGACTTAACTGCACCAAGCTCTCTTAACAGAGCAGCCTCCAACCCTAGCCAAGCTACAAGTCCTCCAGCTGCAGCACTTCACATCCAAAAGGGAAGGATGAAAGATGCTAAGCCAAGGCCACAGGCTATCTCAGCCACCCAGACTCCAGACTGCTCTCAGCAAAGAGACAGGATCTCTTCAGCTCCTGGGTCTCCAAGCTGGTCTCAGGATGGCTGAGGCCTAAGGCATTCAGCCACTCCTCCAGTCTGCTCACAGCAGGAAGGCAGGATCTCACAAGCTCCTATGCAGCTCCCAGCTGCTCTCAGCCCTAAGGGTCTGACTCCAAAGGAATGCTGGATCCAGTGCTCTGCAAGGCTCCAGCCTCCCTCCTATACATCCCTATAGCCCCCCATCGCTAGCTCTGTGCAGGTACTCCCAGTAGATGGACAGGGGGAGCGAAACCTCCATACCTCTAAGGTCCCAAAATCCTGAAAACTGTGCCACAGGCCCTAGTCACACAAGCCCCCCCAGACTCCGCATCAGAAACTAGATGGAAGTCCAAAATATGGGTGGATGGTGGGGTCGAGGACGGACGATGAGTGAGGCGTGCGAGCCCCCCCAGACTGGTGCAGGAGATTTGAGTTGAGAGTAGACAGGATTGAATGAGGATCACAGAGTGTAAGAGCAGCGAGGGTTGCAGATAAGCAGAAAGGGATGGATGCCATCCCTAGGATGTTGAAGGAGATGAGGATGGAGAGAAGGGATTTGCGGAGCAAGATCATGTCGGATTAGGACGTGTGAGGGCGCGTTTTGGAGGTGTGAACAATGCGGAGGAGATGCAAAAATCCGCTTGTTGATTAGTGGTCTGGATGCCGAGATATGGCCGAGCCAAAAGAGGCCTAAATCGCCAAGTGACTTGCTGGATGACTACCCAAGCCATAGAATACCCCAGAGCTTGTACAGGGATTCAAAAGCGTTCAAGTATGCGAGCAGAGCGCAAAAATCCGCGTCCAAATCGGTCCCGAAACGAAGGAGATGTGGCAGGATAGGGAGGATGGCTAGCTGCAAAAGCCAGGCGAAGGTCGAATGGGAACGGCTGGGCGGATGACAATGGGCGAGGGCTTATTGGAATCCCTTTTTTGAACGTGTTAAGGGCCAGAAGAGTTTGCAGCGATAGCACATGTGGATAGAGCGCTACAAGCCTTCTAAGGCACCCAAGAGCGCCATCAGTTCCATTGGAATCCAACGGAATGGGATAGCGTTTGTAGAAACGTTTTGGGTGCCCCAGAATACGACGATTATTGCGGTCAAGACGCAAAAATCCGCTTAGGAATTGGTCCACGGACGGCAGAGATATGGTTATGCAGTCTGGACCCATCCCATAGGCTGTGGCCCCATAGGTGGGATGGGAACGGCTGGTCGTATCAGGTCGTATGAGGGCTTGTTGGAATCGCATTAAAAACGCAAACTTGGGCGTTCAAACCGTTTGACAATCCGCTGGATATTCGGCCTTGTGTGTAGGGATAAGTCTGGCCTGAAGAACAGGCAGGGCCAGAGAGATGGCGAAGAAAGGAGCCTCTCAGGGCAGAACAAATGCAGGAATACGAAAGCAAATTCTCAGTGGATTCCACCGAGAAAGGTTTCGAAAGAATTGGAGGAGAATTGAAGAAGATACAAGGAAATTTCGCCCCAGAGGGAGGAGGAAGAGGAGATGATTTGATCTTGAGAACGGCTGGACCAATCAGCACGATCTTGGGCTTGTTGAAAAGCGTTTGCAAAGGGTAGGCTGAATGTAGGAAGAACAGGAGGAATGAAGCTCCAGTGGATACCACAGAGCTTCATCCAAGTGCCACTACATCGCCCAAGGTCGCCCAAGTCCGGCCATTGGCAGCCCCCCCAGCCTCCTGGTCTTAAGACGAATGAATATGGTGAAATAAAGGAATAGATGACAAGAAACCGCTTGTTGATAGCACCCCTGGTCACGGAGATATGGAGCTGGGGCTGCCTGGGGAATCCCCTGGACTATGGACACAATTCCGGAGGAACGGCTAGACGTCCCTCAAATTGTTTTGGTGTTCCAGTACCGGGTCAATAATGCGAGTCGAGCGCAAAAGACCGCTTCGAAATCGGTCCAGTATTAAGGGAGATACCAGCTGGCACTCAGGAGGGGCAGCAGGGTGAGTAGCCCCTCAAGCATAATAAGAGCAAGTGGTCGGATCTGGACGTATGAGGGCTCGTTCGAAGCGTATTTGCAATGCAAACTCGGGCCAAAAGTCCGTTTGGTCATAGCTAGCATGGGCGCCACGCTATGGCCATCTTAGCGCACCAGGAAGCGTCCTTGATACCCTCGGATTCCAAGGGGATGGCTGGAAACTCTGAAAAGCGTCCTGGTGAGCGGAACGGTCCTAAAGGCACACATTGACGTGCAAAAACCCGGTTCCAAATCGATAGAGGGAAAGGAGAGATACAGCAGTGCAATATGATCTCTCCTCCAGGCAGAGCAGGATCGCCGATGGAATAGGAACCAGGGCTCAGATCAGCTCGTACAAGGGCTCGTTGGATTCGTGTAAATTGTCCGAATCAAGGCATCCTGTCCGTATAAGGATCGGCGAAGAACTGACTTCATGAGACCCAATATAGTCCGGCCATAGGAGATAAGCTATGGCGAAGATTTGATGAGCTGGGTCTTCTCCCAGGGCAGAAGCGGTTATGCGAAGGTGTAACGAATGCTCCATGGATTCCACGGAGCAAGTTTCGAAGGAATAGAAGAAAGGTTGAAGGAAATACAGCAAAATTTCGCTTCAGAGGGAGGATGAGGAGAGCATGAAGATATCTTGACAACCGCTGGAGCGTTTGAGACGTTCTTGGGCTCATTCGAAAGCGTTTGAGAAGGCGAAGAGGATGGTGGAGTGGTTTAAGGAGCAGGGGCAACGTACAAAGCATGATTTGCGTCCAAAACCTCTCTACATCGCCTGACAGAGCCTGATCTCGGTGATCTACAGCCCCCCCAGCCTCCTGGACTTGAAGCAAGGTGGAAAGCATTTGAAAAGTGAATAGGATACAAAAGAAACTGAGGGAATCCATCCAGAAATGAGAGAGTTAGAGAGGGGGTGAACTACCAGGCTCCCTGACCCTCTCCTCGGCATGGGACTCCTCGAGGCGAGGCCCTGTTGATAGGGCAATGAAGCGAAGCATCTCTATGAGGACTAGAGATGCATATAGGGCCCTCCAAGCAGCCAGAATTGGGCCAAAGGAGGAGCTGGAGGCAGGGAGCTGCCCAGAGGAGGAGGAGGCCTGGAATGGCCGAGCGAGTCTTGCGTCGACAGACAGCGGCTGGAGAACACATGGGATGTGTTCTATGCGAAGGTAGGGAGCTCCTGGGACTGCCAGGGACATGGATTCCACGTCCCTGAGGTCCTCAACTCGAGGAGGAGGAGGAGTCTTGATGGCAGGAGGAAGAGCACCTGCATACCGGAATAGGATATCGACACCTTCAGCGACTCATGCCTGCAATGTGCGCCAGGCCCAGCGAACGTCCCAGGGAGATGGTGACCCATGGAGACAGGAACGGAGGACGAGATCCCTGTCGACCATGAAGACAGACCTTGGGGGGTATGGCAGGCAAAACCCAACTTGATCGAGCAAAGATTGAAGTCGCTCGATGACCTCTAAGGCAAAGTGGAGCAAGGGCTCCCTGATCCGAAACTGATGGGCTTGGATACCAAGCCCATTGTCGACAAGATCACTGTCGACAAGAGAATGAGACCGGAGAGCAAGAACGCGGCTCTCCAGCGAATGGCGATAAGACGACTTGACATCGTCACTTGAGATAAGGAACCTGGACATGGATGCCACATCCAGGGAGAGGGGAACTGAATGAGACATGTGAAGTCCTCACCAGCCAGCCAGAGACAAGTGGACTTCCGGATGTATCCACCTTTGTAACGGACGATAGAGGTCGAGCCGCTACTGCCCGGGAAGTCCAAGGTAGGCGAGCAAGTGAGGAGGGTATAAAGGTGTCGTAGACCTCCTAGAGAGAGTCCACGAGCTAGAGCTAACAGAACCGAGGATGCCTCAGTCCTGCAGCCAAGCAGATGAGTGATGAGCTGGCACCTCCTCTAAGGGCCAGCAGCAGATATAGACCTCCTGATGAGGGTATTGGGGGCCACACACCTTCCTTTGAGGGTTGGATCCCAAGAGAACCTTTCAGATATGAGGAGAACAAGCAGAGACTGAGACAAAAGCAGACAGATAGTGGTGAGTTGGCAAGATAGATGCTTATTCCCAATAAGGAAATCCGCTCTAAGTACATGATTCAAACTCAGCTATCCTAATAAGGAAACTCTGCAAAACTCGAAAAGTAAGCCAGATAGAAAAGAGTAAGAAAGTAGAAGACTATAGTAGTAACTGATAAACCATCCGTTACAGGCGATGGGGTCTTCGATGAGGATCTTGACGACCGGCCATGTGATGTGGTCGGGGCCTGGTGATGATCGTGCGGCACAGGTGGCGGCCTGTTCGACCATCTCTGCATGCGATATGGGTTCAAAGGTGCGAGTAGGGAGGCGCTCGAGGTTGTCGAGGGTGGAGTAGTCGATGGGCCGGTCTGCAGTGGAGAAGAACTGCTGCTGGAAACCATTGGACAGTTCTGCAAGGGAGGTGAGCGGCACGCCATGCCTGTCTTTAATGATGGACGTGGTGGGTAAGGGGCAGGGCCACGTCCAGGACGTGAGATCCCAGACGCAGTGGTTAGCGATGACTTCATCAATGACAGACTGGTAATGGGCTTTCTGTACCAACTTAACCATGCAGAAGTAAGCCCTCCGGTTCTCCTGAGACCGGTCATCCCGATATACACGTAGCGCTTCTCTACACTCATCATTCCACCATCTCTTGGAGCGCGTGCTTGTCAAGACTCAGTCGTAGACAGCAGAGAACCACCCAAGTCACCAGCGATGATGAGAGCGAGAGAGCAGAGAGCGACTAGCAGCGCAGTGACCTGTATTGGAGGTACAGTACGGTACAGACGAAATGGACAATCTAGGGAAATAGGCGAGCGACAGGGAGCCTATAAGTACTGGGACGACAATGGGAAAAGAACAATGGACACCATAATGGGTCGAACAATAGAGTGAGAACAATGGTGGCCAAAAGGAGAACAATGGGGGGGAGAACAATAGGATGTCCCAAAGGGGAACAAGGGCATGGGTGAAGGATAGCCCCAGGTCATGTGAGGAAGTGAACATGTGATGGGGCTGCTGGAGCACATGACCGACACGATGCCTTGATGGCAGAGAAGAAGGCGGAGAGAAATGGAGCGATCCGTGACAGTGCTGATCTTGGGGGTGGTGGCGTAGCGTTGAAATGCCTGCTTGATTGAGTTGAAGATTGTGTTGCAGAGAACTTGGACACTGTCGGCATCATCGAGGACGATATCGTCAGCCGGAGGGAAGGCTCTGCATGCAGCAATGAGGAATGAGGCTTCTTCATCAGATTTCCGTTTGATGCGCGGAGGAGGCGCAAACTCTGGATAAAGAGGAAGAGTGATCGTTAGCATCGCATGGTCGGAGGCACCACGTCCAATAGCGTCAACGATGAGAGAAGTAGAAGGTGACTGTAGTAACGTATGAGCGACCCAGACAAGGTCGATTACGGTGGATGAGAGGGCCACATTGTGCGGGAAGTGCGTATGAACGTCGGGGGTACTAAGTAATGACACGGAAAGATCTGGCAAGAAGTCAACAAGCTTCTGCCCACCATTGAGAAACCCGTATGCACTGTCCCACAGCTGGTGATGCAAATTGAAGTCGCCGCATACGAGAGCAAAGGGAGGGAGAGAAAGGGGGGGTAGGTCATATAAATACTCAAGCACGGCATGGTTCGTAGGATCAGCATATACGTTAAGGAAGAAGTGGGTGGAGCCTCTGATGGTAAGTAAAAAGCATAGCAGGTGGGGATGCGAGACAATGTCTGTGCAACACATGGGGTTGGTCTCCAGCCATCGCCGGTTGACATAGCATGCAACCCGCACATGTGCGAGGTCGTCGGGTTGGATCAGGAGCCAGTCCGGGTGAGCCTGAGTGCTGAAGTATTCCTCCCCGTCTGGATCAGACGAGGAGGTAACTCGTTTCAGGACACCAAAGTACGGCTCCTGCACGAAGATGATGTCATGATTAGTGTACCGTTCCAGAACGGTTTTGGTTGTAGTAGGGGTATGGTTTACATTAAAGGAGATAATACTTAGCGGTTTTTCTGTCATTTTAATTCAAGCGGACGCGGGACGACGACACGCCCGGGGTTTGCGATGGCTGGGAGGCCCTGCTTCGCACTGCTGATGGGTTGGGGTTCGCTCGGCTGCGTGGGCCAGGACGAGGAGAGGGGTTGGGCTGATGAGCCTGGATCCAGGCAGTGTCGGAGCGGTGGACAAAGAACGAGCAGGCCTTGGAGTCAGAATGGTGGTTCTGATGGCAGTTGACGCAGGTGGCGGGGTGGTCGCAGATTCCATTCGTGGGAGGGGATTCACGGCAGCAGTCAGCGAGGCGGACATGTTGGCGCTCGTCATGCGTGTCCCCGCAATGGCCGCAGCGGACAGATGGGGAACGGCAGCTGAAGGCACGGTGCCCTCATTTTTGGCACAAGTGGCATCGTGGGGTGGCAGGGCGAGAGTTAGTGGCTTGAAGAGGACGGCATAAGTCATGCCCCAGATAAACCGGTTGCTTGAGGACATTGCGTAGCACAGAGCTGCGAGCATTGTCAACAAAATCGACGTACAGGATACCATACCCCTGAGCTTGTTCAGGTACATGGAGACGGGGCCGACTGGCCATGGTAATGTTCTGCCAGAGAGGGTCAGCAACGAGTTCATTGAGGAGGGAGTCGACCATCGTGGGCGTGCCGTTAGGTGAGCAGAGTGGAACACGGCGGAAGAACACTGCTGCAGAATTGGAACCTCGATACTCTCAGGTGCATACTGTTGCTGTCGGTGTATCGAGCCAGGTACATGTGGAGGAGGCCATTGAGGGAGTCGGGGGGTCGGTCAGAGAACGTGACACGGAAGCCGATGTTGGGAAGCCATTGAATGCGCTCGATGCAGATGGAGGGTGGGTCACCAGCGAAGATGTCCGGGAGACTAAGAGACAAGAATGAGGTGAGCTCCCTAAGGAGCTGACCGTCCACCAGGATGATGGCAGCATTGGGGAGCAAGGATCCTGTGAAGCTAACGGTGATGGCTTTGTTCGCACCTTTGGGAGCATGGCGGACAGTGGGTTTCTTGTGCTGAGGACTCGCAGGGGTGGCCAGGCAAGACGCCATGTCGGTTATTTCGTGAACAGAGGCGGATGGGAATGCGGCCGCGAGGCTGCGGACCGTTTGGAGAGAAATGCCTGCGGTGTCACGGATCGCTCCATTTCTCTCCGCCTTCTTCTCTGCCATCAAGGCATCGCGTCGGTCATGTGCTCCAGCAGCCCCATCACATGTTCACTTCCTCACATGACCTGGGGCTATCCTTCACCCATGCCCTTGTTCCCCTTTGGGACACCCTATTGTTCTCCCTCCCATTGTTCTCCTTTTGGCCACCATTGTTCTCACTCTATTGTTCGACCCATTATGGTGTCCATTGTTCTTTTCCCATTGTCGTCCCAGTACTTATAGGCTCCCTGTCGCTCGCCTATTTCCCTAGATTGTCCATTTCGTCTGTACCGTACTGTACCTCCAATACAGGTCACTGCGCTGCTAGTCGCTCTCTGCTCTCTCGCTCCCATCATCGCTGGTGACTTGGGTGGTTCTCTGCTGTCTACGACCGAGTCTTGACACCTGGACAATCTCTCATACACCCGCCTCACCTCCCTACTATCGCCCATCATACCTTTCTTCTTTGAACCCTTCACCGCCGACATCTTCACCGAATCTCGACATCCATTCCATCAACCTCATCTCCCCTTCCCCATCGCCAACACCATCGAGGGCAGCGCACTCATCCCCCTCCTCCGCTATTGTGCTGTGAAGCATTGGGAAGCCGAAGGAGTTTGGTTTCAATTGAGGTCGTGGAAACCACGTGCAGGTGCTATCTCCATTGCCTTATACGTTCGAATTCGAGTTTCCTTTGACGTCGACTTGCAAGAATTCACGTTCGGTGCCTCGGACATTGCTTACCACTGTCGCCAACCCAACCGAGGATCCCCTGCAAGTATCCTGCCATCGACCTCGTTCCCCTTTTGCACACTAGGTCTCTTCACCCCGGAACCCTCGCCTGAGCCTGTGTGGGCCAGAGAACGCCTCGGCCACCGATTCCTCAGAACCCCGTACTCGGACCCCCTGTACCCTCGTGCTCTTGGTCATCGCCCAGTTGCGGCTGACTTCCTCTAGACCTCACCATTGATCCCACCGACCCCCGTTTCCAGACCACAGAACCATACCCACTTGGCGTCTTTGCCTCACTCGACGAATACTTCATCTACACCCTTTCTGGCATCGTTCGAATAGACTTTGTCTCGGAGGACGACAACGGTCCTGCACAGTGGTACTTCGCTGATCGTGACGATCAGGAGGACCTCGAGCTTAACGACTTCGACGTCGCAGCTACAGAACACCGCCATCAACACCCCGCTACCCCACCGCTTCCCACCGTTGCCCTTTCGAGTGCAGATTCTCCCCCTGCTCGCACCACACCACTTGTTGTTCCCCCAGGTATTACCTTCAACCCGGTAACCAACAACTACTACGCATACCGCTCCGACACCAATCGGCTTGTAGTCAGTTGGCGACCCAGCCTCGTAGACGAAAGTGACCTGTGGTTTTGGCAGGCCAGTACCCTTTTCTAGTTATAGAGAATCTCGCTCAGCAACAAGCTACCCGCCTCGATACCCTTCGGGCCCCACTACCACCACCTGTTTCAACGCCTACCCCAGTACCAGTCCCCTCACCCGCTCCACCCGTTGCCGCTGTTGCATCGACATCCACCGTCAACATCAAACCAATCATCGCCCCCGCCCCCCCTGTCCAACCATCCATCGACATGTCCAACCCTGAGATTGGCGTCAAACCTGCTCCCTTTGAGGGAGATCGTTCCAAGTCCAAGGAATTCCAGCTGTGTATTCGCTTATACCTTCGTGCCAACTCTGTCAGGTATAAAGAGGATACCGCCCAGATCTCCCTCTTTCTTGACCTCTGCCAGGGCCCCATTGCCGGCCAGTGGGCCACCCAGCGTGTCGAGGAGATCCTTGAGGACGACGATCTCGTGGCTGCAAAAACATCTCCAGCTCACGTTCCCCATTACGCCAACCTCACTGCCCTTCGAACTCGCTTCAACTTGGACTTCTCCCCCCTTGACGACTCCAAGGATGCCTCCCATGCCATCCAGACCCTCCAGATGGGTACGCGCCCGGTAGTCGACTACATCACCGAGTTCGAGTCCTTTGCCCCTTGCACCGGCTACAATGATGTGGCCCTGATCGACTGGTTCCTGCATGGCCTCAACAGCGCCCTACGGGATGATTGCCAGCGCAGCTACCCAACGCCCACCACCCTGGATGAGTGGAAGGCAAGGGCCCGTGACAGGAATGCGGCCTACCTCATGCGCACCCGGTTCCAGAGTCCCCGCCCTACAACTGGGCGCACCTTGGTGAGCACTCGCTCCCCTCAGTCTGCATCTACTGGCTGATCCTGCACAGTTGCTGCTACAGGTGCTCAACTGCCCAAACTCTCGGAGCCTGACCGTGAGCGCCTCAGGCGTGAGGGCGGTTGCTTCCGCTGCCGCCAGAAGGGCCATGGCTTCCGCGACTGCCCCCTCAATGCCGACTCCAACCCCCGTGCCCCAATCCCTCATGTCCGAGTGCTAGAAACCAGCTCTGCCCCGGGAGTAGCTCCAGAAGATGCAGCCGCCGCCCTCGCTGTCCCTGCCATCAACAGGTCCATCACCGATTTATCATCGCAGTTGAAGGACTTGAGCGAGGAGGAGAGGGAAGAGGCGAAGGCTGCATTGAAGGACATGGTTGAGGGTTTTTAAAGTGCCCCCCGGTCACGTCGTCCGTGGGTGGCAAGAAACATTTCTTTGATCCATCGAATCGCTTCTCTGTACTATCCGACCCCTGTGAGCAATCGTATCCATCGTCTTTGCGCATGTCCGCTATCATGCCCAACCGTCAGACACCGTCCATTACGCTCCAGGCCAAGATTATCACTGCCCCGATCAAGAAACAAATCGACGCTGAGGCACTTCTCGACAGTGGTGCAGAAGGCATCATTATGCACCCCAAGTTTGCCAAGAAACACCAGTTCCCCCTCAAGAAACTCCCTAAACCCTTTCCCGTTCGCAACGTGGACAACTCCGAAAACATCATAGGCTGGGTTCGCTATTCAGTCAACCAGAACATCCGCATTTACGCCAAGGACTCGACGTCCTTCCATGAGGAGACAGCTGAGTTCTATCTCGTTGACATTGGCGACTACGACATTATCCTTGGGACCGATTGGTTACAGGAACACAACCCTGAAATTGATTGGGTCTCTCGTCGTGTCGACATGACTCGCTGCCCTCCCTCTTGCACTCTGAATAAACCCCCGGTCAAGAACCTGTCCACTCGCACTGAACGCCGCCACTCAGCCCCCCGTCCACCAGTCCTCAGCGCTGCTGCAGTACTGCTCCCCCCACCTTGCCCCCCTCCATTGCTCCCACTGCCCCCACCATTTGTCGCTGCTCCACTTCCCAAATACGTGATCCCCGCTCGCCGAGTCCAAGGTGTCCGCCTTCGCCGCATCCACCTGTCCAAAGTCCCTGCACGTCTATTCACCGAGGACGATGACCCCCGACCTAATGTCGATGATGACTGGGTTGAAGAGGGCCTTCGTCTAGCTGGTGTTCTCCCTGACTGGGACACACCACCCCCACCAGACGACGACCCCGACTATCAACACACCATCCGTATCCGTCGCTCTTTCACCAATGCTCAGAAACTGGCGGAGCGTGTGGCCACTCGTGTTGCAGAGAAGTCCTTTGCTGAGATGGTTCCCCCTCAGTATCAGGATTTCCAACCTGTCTTCGACGAGGAATCCTCCTATCGCCTCCCTGAACGTCGCCCTTGGGATCACGCCATTGACCTGAAAGATGGTTTTGAACCCTGTTCATGCAAGGTCTATCCCATGGCTCCTACTGAGCAGGAGGACCTCGATTCATTCCTTGATGACCACGTCAAGAAAGGATATATCCGTCCTTCCAAATCCCCTATGGCGAGTCCCTTCTTCTTTATCAAGAAAAAAGATGGAAAACTACGCCCCGTCCAGGACTATCGCACCCTCAACAAAGGCACCATCAAGAATGAATATCCCCTGCCCCTCATCTCTGAACTCGTTGACAAGCTCAAGGGTGCCAAAGTCTTCTCCAAGATGGATGTTCGTTGGGGTTACAACAATGTTCGCATCAAGGAGGGCGACGAATGGAAAGCCGCCTTCAAAACCAACCGCGGTCTCTTTGAACCCCTGGTGATGTTTTTTGGTCTTACCAACTCCCCTGCCACGTTCCAAGGAATGATGAATGAACTTTTCAAGGATCTCATCGATACGGGCAAAGTCGTCATCTACATGGATGACATCCTCATTTTCACCGAAACCCTCGAAGAACATCGCGACCTTGTGCGCAAGGTCCTCCAACGCCTCCAGGACAATGACCTCTTCCTCAAACCAGAGAAGTGCTCATTCGAGCAGCCCTCAGTTGAGTTCCTCGGTCTCATCGTCTCCCATAACACGCTCGCCATGGACCCCGTCAAGGTTGCAGGCATTGCTGAATGGCCTGCCCCTCGTAACGTCAAGGACGTCCAGTCCTTTGTTGGCTTTGGCAACTTCTATCGACGCTTTATCCAGGACTTCTCCAAAGTCGCTCGTCCCATGTTTGACCTTACCAAGAAAGACCATCCTTGGGCCTGGTCTGCTGAATATCAACATGCCTTTGAGGCTCTTAAAGCTGCGTTCACCTCGTCCCCAGTCCTTATCATGCCTGACCCGTCCAAACCCTACCTGGTTGAGGTCGATGCCTCAGACTATGCCACAGGAGGTATCCTATCCCAGCGCGGGGAGGACGAGCAATGGCACCCTGTTGCTTACATCTCCAAGGCCTTCACCGCCCCCGAACGCAACTACGACATCTATGACAAGGAACTCCTGGCCATCATCCGTGCCCTCGAAGCCTGGCGCCACTACCTGGAAGGTTCTCCCCATATTGTGGAAATCTGGACCGACCATAAGAACCTGGAATACTTCAAGTCTGCCCAAAAGCTGAGTCGTCGTCAAGCTCGCTGGGCTCTCTTCCTCACTCGTTTCGACTTCACCCTGATCCACAAACCCGGTATTCATCACCGGCCAGATGCCATGTCGAGACGACCTGACCATAGAGAGGGGGTGGACGATGACAACTCCGATCGTGTCCTCCTCGACCCCAAGTACTTCCAGATCCGTGCTACACGTCCAGCTGCTGTCAAGTCCATTGGCAATGCTGATCTTCACCAATGCATTCGCAATGCCAAGACCAAGGACATTGAGGTTGTTCAAGCCCTGGATGTGATCCTGAACAATGGTCCTCGCTCCCTCGTCAAGAACCTCCAAGAATGGAACTACGAGGATGGCCTCATCCTCTTTCGTGGCAAAGTCTACATCCCTGCTGACAAGGACCTTCGTCGGGACATTGTCAAGCTGCATCATGACACCCCCATGGCTGGTCACCCAGGACGCTACAAGACCTATGAGCTCCTCAGTCGCAACTACTGGTGGCCCAGTATGTCTGTCTTCGTTCGTGATTATGTTGACAGCTGTGCTACCTGCCAGGCCACCAAGGTTCAAAATCACCGCCCTCATGTTGAAACAATTCCCAATGCCATCCCTACCCGTCCCTTCCAAGACATTACCTCGGACTTCATTGTCAAACTCCCAGAATGCCAAGGCTATGACTCCATCAATGTGGTTGTCGACCGTTTTACAAAGCACGTCTCCTTCACTCCTTGTAAAGAGACCATTACCAGTGATGGCACAGTCGACATCCTTTTTGACAGGATTTATCGGAACTACGGCCTCTGGGAACGCCTCATCTCTGATCGTGGCCCACAGTATGCAGGCAAAGTCATGCGTGGCGTCTTTGACAAACTTGGTATCAAGTCCTCCCTCAGCACTGCCTATCATCCACAGACCGACGGCGAGTCAGAACGTGTCAATCAAGAACTCGAGCAGTTCCTTCGTACCTTCTGCAACTACTGCCAGGATGATTGGGTCCAATGGCTCCCTTACGCTGAGTTCTCGCACAACCACCGTATCCACAGCGCCACTAACTGAGCTCCATTTGAAATGCTCCTCGGCTATATTCCCACTGCCATCCCCACTGTCAACCCCACATCGTCTACACCCGCCGTCGAGGATCGTTTCCGTCACCTCGAACAACTTCGCACTGAGGTCCAGGCCAGCCTTCAAACAGCTGCTGATCTCATGAAGCGCAACAACCAGGACCATATGCACGACACCGTCCACTTCCAGGTTGGTGACAAGGTCTGGCTCGATGGCAAGAACATCAAAACCACGCGACCCAAAGCTAAGCTTGCTGATCGACGCCTGGGACCTTTCGAAATCACTGACGTCCTGGGCCCAGTCTCTTATCGACTGAAGCTACCGCCCACCTGGCGTATCCACCCGGTGTTCCACACGTCCCTGTTGTCCCCTTACAAGGAAACCGATGCTCATGGTCCCAACTTCCCTGCACCACCACCTGACCTTGTGGAGGGCGAGGAAGAGTACGAAGTTGAGTCTGTCCTCGATGCTCGTCTCACCCGGAACAAACGCGGCATTGAATATCTCGTCAAATGGGCAGGCTACCCTGATTCGGAAAATCAGTGGCTTTCACGTACCTCCCTTTCCAATGCCCATGGTGCAATCACCGACTTCTACACCCACCATCCACATGCACTCAAGGCTCCCAATCTTCGTGGACTCATCTACCTCGACCCCGTCCATGCTCATCACGCACTCCAGGCGAAAGTGCGTCTTAGAGAGGGGGTGATGTCACAGATCGCTCCATTTCTCTCCACCTTCTTCTCTGCCATCAAGGCATCGTGTCGGTCATGTGCTCCAGCAGCCCCATCACATGTTCACTTCCTCACATGACCTGGGGCTATCCTTCACCCATGCCCTTGTTCCCCTTTGGGACACCCTATTGTTCTCCCTCCCATTGTTCTCCTTTTGGCCACCATTGTTCTCACTCTATTGTTCGACCCATTATGGTGTCCATTGTTCTTTTCCCATTGTCGTCCCAGTACTTATGGGCTCCCTGTCGCTCGCCTATTTCCCTAGATTGTCCATTTCGTCTGTACCGTACTGTACCTCCAATACAGGTCACTGCGCTGCTAGTCACTCTCTGCTCTCTCGCTCCCATCATCGCTGGTGACTTGGGTGGTTCTCTGCTGTCTACGACCGAGTCTTGACATGCGGCAGCCGGGCCGCCCTTGCCTTTGGCAGCACGAGGTTGGAACGAGGCAGCAGCCTGAGCGAAGGAACGAGCACTGCCAGAATGGGGTTCCGGAGCGGGATGTGCAGTTGCCACGCACAAGCTTGCACGGGTGATTGGCTGGCTGCGAGGCGGGGGTGAGGCAGGGGCACGCGCCGTAGGCACGTGCCATGTGTGCGCTGACTGCGAGCGAGGGGACGCCAATGCATCCCCTGTCGCCTGGTTCCAGGTGGTGACAAGGTTCTCAATGGAGGCTTGAATGGGGCCTAACATTTTGTAGAATGCAGCGGGGTTGTCGAAGGGCTCAGATGTGAAATGTTGGAGGAAGAAGCTGGAGATGGTGGCCAGGGAGGTGACGATAAGGGATGAGCAGAGTGGGCCCTTGTTGCTGGGCAAACGAATGGGGCCAATCGCGAGAGGTCCAGGAGGATGAGCACCTTGAGGCGGAGGGCCATCGTAGAGGTCGTCGTCTTCTTCTTCGTCCTCAAGGTCGCCCCATTGTCGGTCGTGGGGTTGCTCATGGACGAATTGCATGGTCTCGGCTGGTCCGCCGTTCATTTCGATGTCGGGGGGAAACTCGCTGTTGGGGTCAGCACTAGGCGCACCATTCTGGCCGGCGGGTATGTTCGGGGCGGGGGGTGGGGGAGGTAAACGAGAGGGGGTGGACGTATCTGGGTCTAGACTGGCCATTTACGGCGAGAAAAATTTGTCTTAAAAGGGGGTTTTATGGGGAAGATGAGTGGTGGGGGTTACGAGGCAGAACTAACAGAATGGGGGAGGGGGAGGGGGAGAAGGGGGGAGAGGAGGGGGGGGAGGAATTATTGGGCGAATTATGGGGGATTATTCCCAAATAGGAAGGTAGGGGTTCGGGTTCAAGAAGGGATGATGCGAGTCTTGTCGACGCTAAAGCCCAACTAAAGCCGGTTGTTTATCATGAACATTAGCTTCTGGTAATACTCTTCTTGGAAAGTCGTTTTGAGTAAGATTCCAGGCCGCCATCTGCGTTCAAATATGTTCAAACGTTCGAATAGCACCAGTATCCCCATGCCTCTGACCGCCATCGATGCTTGCAGCACCATCCTTTCAGGACTACCCGTCCCGGTGCTCGCTCCGCCATTACCTGCGCAATTGATTTCGAAAATCTAGCCGTGGGCTTTCGCGGCGCCCACGCCATGGCCGATGGCGCCAGCCTCATCCCAGCGTGCTCACCGAGATCACGCAGTTACAGAGAGACACCAGCCTGCTCCTGTGTATACCAGATCACTAATATGACAATCCAGTGTCAAACGAGCGACATTCCCTCAAACCTGAACCTCCATAAAACCCGATATAAGACCCTCTTTCTCTTCACGACGTTGCGGTGCGCGGTATAGTCACCGACGCGGCGGACAAGTGCAGTGGCGGCCTCGGCATCTGCTTCAGCATAGATACGACTTTGAGCCGCCATTCATTCAGATACTACAGAAGCGATGCTCACCATTCAGCATAGATGACGAAACACGCAGGTATATACAGCCGATGGTGCCGTCCAACTGCGGCCCTAGTACCCACGCTCAAAACCCCATCAGTTGCTGCTGCACTTTGTCGAGCTGGGAACCTGCCGAGTACGATGAAGATGTGAGTATCTGCGATCTGGTGAGTGATTTAAGGCACGCACCGATGAAAGCACAGACGGGTGCGAAGACAGCCATGGTGGTCTGTAATTGGTTAACCGCGAGCCACGCCTCTGTCTCGTGGTCCGGCAGGAGCGGTGTCGTATTGGCCGGGATGGAGCGCATCAAGACGAGCTCGCGAATGAACACCTGGCAGGCGGCGCCCCATACGATCTGTCATAATACCCAATGAGCCCCGCACGAGGATCGACCATCAATGGCGCTTACCCCTAATACCGGATCGATTATAAGGAATTCGTGCGCGCGGACAAAGAAGTTTGCCTGGACAATCGCCTGCGCGGCCATGAAGCACTTGTTGCGCGAGGCTACGTTCTGCTGCGCGAGCGCGGAGTGCAGCTGTATCGAGGCGGCATTCGCAAGGCAATGTATGACGTGCATTGTGCGGACGACGTCAGAATCGGTGTCCACTAGATTCGGCAGGGCATATAACTGCGACTTGAACTGGTCGATCCTGCTATCGACCGCCATAAAATTCTCATAGAACGCGTCCATGTTAGGTATATCTACGTGGTAATATTCATGCGATGTAAGCACATGTATGCAGTCGGACAGAGCGTGAGACACTGTACCCGGACGCCAGTATGAAGACAGGTGTGTGGCATGGTCGAAGAGTGCAGATGCATTACTGATTTGTGCGAGAAGAGAATGGTTTTCCCACGGCCAACTGGTCTTCATCCCCGCAAGGAAGTTGCGCAGCGTCCTGCTAGTGCGGAAATTCGGAAAAACTGGCCCCTAAAAGCCTCAGTCAAACAACCCATCCAAAGTGAGCAAAACCTACGCTTACCCTTTCGTAGGTCTCCATGTCCAGAGGCCAAGGTGTATCGATTTGGGTGCCAAAGGCATCGTTGTCTGAGAGGAGGATCGGCGCGCCGAACGCGATGCCCCAGCACCTGCATATCGTGAACACCGTCCACAGCGCGTTGATGCGCTCGCCTTCTTCAACCTGATCATGCGGCGGCGGGAGCATCAAAGCGATGATCTCGACAAAACTCGATGCATGTCGTGGGGTAGTATGGGTAGAGCGAATCTTGTGCAGACCACAGGAGAGGACGAGCGACGCTGATGCATCGGAGTGGTGCCGACCTTCGATGAACTTGCCCATGCTATAATGATAAAAAGCAAGGAGGACATGTGCCTGAATGACCTGCACCACCTTTTGCGATTGTGCATCTTCTAGTGCATGGCCAATGGCACTAAGAGCATGTTGGAGGTAGACATTCTCGTCGACGGGTGGATATTTGCCCGTAATTTGATGTATATTGGCAGCGCCAATGAGATAGACTGTGTTGACTAGAGCAGAAATCGGGCGGCTGACATCGTCTTCGGGGAGTAGAAGGGCATGGCGGAATCGCGTGATATTAATGAACCAACCCATTTGTGAACTGTGCTCGAAGAACGCATCCGTCCTGGTACAGAAATGAATGAGTTGCCTAGTAGTCATGAAACAATAAACATGCAATTGTGTTGCAACATCGGCCGAAAGTTCTTCGATGCTAGTCTGGCTTGATAATGACGATCGGGGCGATGAAGTACCTGCTAAAGCCACTATAAGCATTTGCTGCGTGGTAAACAGACATAAAATGCAAAAACGATATGCACCAACAAGAAGGCTTGACGATTCTGACGCCCCAGAGGAGTGCGGCGACAGCACAGACAGCTGGGCCTGTCTAGATACCCACGGACTCGGGGATAGGAGGGAAACAGAGGATGTGCGGGATCGGGGCAACTGGGAGTAGGGGGATCTCGAACGAGGATCATGAAGCATAACAGGGCCGAAAACCGGTGCGCTCTCTGGATTCTCCAACTCCTGGATGCGTGCCTCGAGGATGGCGATATTCTCCTCTAAAATCTGAGTCCTGCTGCGCGTTGATACATCCGTGTAGCCACAGTCGTCGTGTTTGTTCGCGTGGACACATTGGCTGCAGACAGGTCGGACACCGTCGCATCTCTGGCGGAAGAGAGATGGTTAGTGCATGTGTCCTTGGAGAAGACCACGACAGCCACTGCGGATCGGGTACTCACCATCTTCCGCCGTCTATGAATAGAGATTAATACGCTCCACGAACGGAGCTGAAAGTCAGATGCACCTGCAATTGAGACATGCTCTGCCTCGCTGGAGCACGCTAGAGGAGCGAGAGGACTTCGAACCACAGGAATTCGACTCCATACTTACAAGAGGATCAGGAAGAAGAGGACGTTTAACAGCGCATTAAATCGAGGCATCAGTTCTTTAGTCCTCCCATGGCCGACTTGCAAGCGTCCCAATCGAGGGCCGGTCATACATGCGCCGACGAGGCAGTGCGCGACACCATTGAACGTGCCACGAACCTAGTGTCCTTCCGGAATTCGCACCACAGCCGTCGTCATACTTACCACTGCGCAGTCTGCGTCCCCGCGGAGCCGTTTGGTGGCCGTGCATACAGCTGTACAGCCCAAGCTCGGAACTTCTGCAGCGCACAAAAGCAGTGCATGAGCATGGATTCGCTGTTGAGTACGAGTGCGCATTGACCGATGATGTCAGCCGTTTGCTGAACGACAGGCCTTGCTCGAAAGTTAAGTATTCAGAGACCGTTGTTTACCGAGGATGTCAATTCCATCAGCCGCGTCCTGCCGCAGCCACAATAGGCGCGGGGCCGGCGGCAAGTTTCATTTGAAATTTTTTTTTTGAAAATGAATCGCCGTCTTGCACCTTCTGGCACTGATAGTATATCCTCGATTTCCTTTATCTGTACGCTCTTGGAACTATTCTGATCTTTCACGAATCTCCAGCAGCTCTCAAATTGGACTTGCTCACCATTCTGAAAGGCCGGTTTTCATAGGCGACATGAAAAATTGGACCACATGGATTGAGAAGACATTGCCGACATGCTTTCTGATGACGATATAGCACTCCCTAAATTAGAGAATCCTCTGACCTTTTCTAAAGCCCCGTACGCAGCGCTGTTTTGCACGGTCCGCTTCAAGATCATCTGGAAGATGCCCACAGGACTCGTATGCGCTGTCCATCTTTGCAACTGCTTCGTATTGTACGTACGTAACTCCGCAGTTATGACGGGCAACCCATCACCTGGTAGATCATGCGATAAAGAACTTCCCGGTAAGTTCTCGCCTGCTATAAGTAAGCCTGGTTCTGTCAAGAGATGGAGTGCCTTCATCCCTGCCATGAGGAGACATCTCTATCGTTCTCTGCTAGCAGTATTCCTTCCCACTGTAGCACTTGCGGACGTGTTCAGCCTCTCAGACTTGCAATGGTCTGTGAGTAGCCAGAATGGTTCTGTCGTTGTTCCGGGATCGGTGCCCTCCCAAGTCCACCTCGACCTTCTACGTGCTGGAATCATCACTGAGCCTTTGTTGGAGGCCAATGGTATGCTTCATTCAATTGTCCTTGGCTCGATGATCATATGATTCCAGATTTTGACCAAAGATGGATCATCTATGACAATTGGACATATACGGCCGACGTTTCGCCATTCACGCAGGCAACATCAGCGAACTCGTCGGATAAAATATTACTTGTTTTCTACGGCATTGATACGATTGCTAATATTGTAAGTGCGAAGAACCTCTCGGCCAGAGTTTTCCTTGTGACTGTCCTTTGTAGTCGCTCGCAGGACATTCAGTTGCATGGGTCAACAACGAATTCCAGCAGTATGTCTTTGATGTCTCCGACTTGCTGGCCTCTCCTGTTGGGAACAATACGAACTTGACGATCACATTTGAATCGGCTGTGTATTACGGTGCGAATGTCACAGCTCGACCGGACGTAGAAAGCTTTCCCGGACAGCAGAACGTTAGTCACTTACGCTATCACTTCCATGCCATTGTGTACTTACCTTGTGAAACAGTATGACTTTGAGATTCCTGGAATCCGCGCCTGGATTCGAAAGGTGCAATCTGACTTTGGATGGGATTGGGTGGGTCTCAGATTTTTTGCTGTCCTTGGTAGTGCTCATAATACGCAATACGTAGGGCCCAGCATTTGTCCCTTCAGGTGTTCATAAACCGGCTTATTTCATTACCCTGAGCGGTTCCGACAACAGCACTTCACCTACTTCATCGACTCTCGTCAATGCTTCCTCTACGCCGGTCAGCACTGCAGTGAGCGTTTCTACCTCCGTGTCAACACCGTCCGACGTCATGACCGTCGCACAACACGCCGTATCGTCTTCGGCATTGGATAGCAGTGCAGTCCCTTCGAACGGCTCGACAGCTGTGACAAGTGTGCTCTCATCGATCTTGCCTACCAGCGTGACCCCGACAAGTAGTGCAGCATCTGCTCCGTCCAACGCACCCACTCAGTCTCCGGGCAATACTATCAAGTCGTCTGTGTTGATATCCGAATCTTCCATTGATATCTACAAGCGAAGCTACGCTGATGCTTCTCAAAGCAATCTAAATGAGACAGCACCTTGGGTTGTCAACATCAGCCTTGGGATACATTCCGCTGTCACAGCTTCGTCCCCGTCGCTCGTGCTCTCCATCGCTGAATTGAATCTCACGTCGGACCCTATCGCTCTCGATGCGATCCCTGCTCTGGGAAGCAATGGGTCTTCCATTGTCACCAGACCGACTTGGGTGCGGGCCAACTGGACCATCGACGACAGTCTGCCCCAGCGCTGGTTCCCCCATAACCTCGGTACTCCCAAGCTATACAACCTCACGATCAGTTTGGATCTCGGCATCGGATCGGACATCTCATTCACCACCCCTGTCGGATTCCGCACGGTGCGGCTCGTGCAAACACGCTATCCGGACGACGAAGTCGCCCAGCGCGGCATTACCCCGGGCGATCAATGGCACTTCGAAGTGAACGGGAAGGCGTTCTATGGACTCGGAACGAATATCATTCCGTTTGACCCGTTCTACGCGAGAACCACGGACGAGCAGGTCAGGTGGGTGTTGGAGAGTGCCGCGGCCAGTGGTCAGAACATGGTGCGTTGCGATCCCTCACTCACATCATATCCGTGTAAAATCAAGTCTTACCTGGCCTGAATAGCTTCGCGTCTGGGGTGGTGGCGTATACCAACCTTCATCGACTTCTGCAGCGATTACGCCCAATTATCCACCTCATACGACAGACACGTACTCATTTTACGCGGTCTGCGACGAGATCGGTATCTTGGCTTGGTCTGAGTTCATATTCTCCGATTCGCTTTACGCATTGAATGACTTCCTGCTGGATTCGATCGACACCGAGGTGCGACAAAACGTTCGTCGCATCAACAAGCACGCCAGCAATGTGCAGTGGGCAGGTGGAAATGAGATCGAGGGCAT
The DNA here is from genome assembly GCA_006506795.2 of Hericium erinaceus. NCBI lineage: Eukaryota > Fungi > Basidiomycota > Agaricomycetes > Russulales > Hericiaceae > Hericium > Hericium erinaceus. The sequence continues at coordinate 1,494,366 of CM021172.1, read as the reverse complement.
TGTCACGCAGGTGAACGCGAGTGCGCCGAACGGAACGCATTACTTGAATGAAGTGAGTCTACAACACCCAACATCTAGACTGTTCTCATGATCTTATTCTTATTCTGCTTAGTATGTCACACTGTTCCAAGATTTCTTACACGACATCGCTTATGAGGAAACCAGTTCAGTGAGTGTACCTAGTTCCAAGATGCACTTCTCCACGTCAATGCTGAAGTCGCGTCTAGGTGCCTTACACAGATTGCTCGACCACCCACGGCGTCCTGAGCCTTGATCCTCTGGTGCTGAGATTCGACAATGCAACTCCTGGCGAAATTTATGGGAACAGCGGTAAGCTTGGCAAACACCTTCTTGACATTTTCATTCCTAACCAAAGATGGAGAACGATACAATTACGACGCCTCGCAGGCCTTCAACTACGACACATTCCCCGTCTCTAGATTTGTCAACGAATTCGGGTAAGGAGGAAATCAGCCGAGATTGCCATATCCCTTCACTAAACCCGCGCGCCACCATTTAGCTTCCATTCAATGCCTTCATTCTACAGCTGGGAAGAAGCGTTGACCAATGCATCTGACTTCTCCTTCAACTCTCCTGTCGTCATGTCTCGAGACCATCACCCGCCCGCAGGTGGTCTTGCCTTCCCGAACCCGAACGCAAATCAAGGCCAAGAGCAAATGGCCAGCGCTGTCGAGCTGTGGCTGCCAACTCCCGGCACAAGCGACTCGAATCAGACATTCGCGCAGTGGTGCTACAGCACGCAGATCTTCCAGGCAATGACTATGGACTCGCAGATCGCTTGGTACCGCCGCGGCGCAGGCCAAGGCGAGAACAACCTCGGTGCGCTCGTGTGGCAACTGAACGACATCTGGCAGGGGGCGAGCTGGTCTAGCATCGAGTATTCGGGGAGGTGGAAGGTCTTGCAGTACACACTCACGAACATCTTCTCTCCGGTTGTGATCAATCCATTCTGGACAGCCCAGAATGAGACGCTTGAGATCCTGGTGACATCGGATCGGTGGGAGGATGTGAGCGGCCTGGCGCAGTGGACATGGTTCGACTGGGAGGGCAACACATTGAATTCGACACAGCAGAACTTCACAGTACCGACCTTGAACAATTCACTCCTCTTTTCCGGGATGGGTCTCACCAACATCTTGCCATCTGGTAAAAATGCCTCGGATGTCTGGCTGCTGCTCAACTTGACCGCCGAAGTCGAGAACAGGACAGTAACGAATGAGCAATACGTGCGTCATTTCTCTCTTTCATGACTGTTTGAAGCCAGGCTAACTCGCATGTGGATGTAGTTCACCCCAACGTCATTGGCCGATGCTGCTCTCGTAGACCCGCAAATCAGTGTCACTAGCAGCGACAACCTTACATTTACGCTTTCGGCCAAAGGTGGCGTGGCTGCCTGGGCCTGGCTTGACCACCCGTCTGGCACCGTTGGCTATTTCGTTGACTCCGTCACGGGGCTGCCGTCCAATGCCTTCTACCTCGTTCCTGGTCAGGACCGCACGCGTAAGTGTCTAGTGTCTCTAGAGAGTTTGAAAGCTCTGACCGTTGCTGCGCCTTAAGTCAACTTCAACTTCAACCCATTGCTCTCGAAGAACAAGTTGCCGGACCCGAGCGACTTCGTGGTGAGATCTGTGTGGAATAACACTCATGTCTAATTGCGGGCAACGGGAGTTCCATCCTTTCTCATTCTTTAAAGGATGTTCGATGCCATATTGTAATTCGGACATTGTAGAGGCATTAGCTCGCATGTTGGGCGTCGATATTATTGAGAGTTGTCAGCAATCCGGATTACTACGAGTTGACTGTAGACCAGCGAACTTCGAACCACGCACCGAAGGTAAGTCAAAGACTTGGTCGCTAGCCTCCAACCGTTCTCGCGCGGACCCATCCTTACTGCTCGAGCGTCGCGCCGGCAGCCAGCTGGCGCTGCTCTATTCGTATAATGAATTCCTACGTAACCCGCATCTCGCAAAATGATGGCCGCACCATTACATGAAAAGCGTATTACTCGAGTACAATGTGAGATGTTTAGAGATAAGAGTCGTGCCTTTGGAGCGAACCCTGCATGGGTGACCAGTCTTTGGCAGAAGGGGGGAAGAGTGGTGGTATGTATAGAAGTGAGCCTAGTCACTGCGTTTCCGCCTGGAGCTGTCTGACCCTTTTGGTGAGACCCTGGCTCCATGGTTCAGACCATATTCCAGTAAGGGTCAGTTTATAGGACGTACTAGAGTACCCATAGTCAGGTGGTAAATATGTGAGGTCGCCTTCGCTGCCTTCGTCTCTGCATTACTGTCGTCCAGGGCATAGATGAGTTTACCCCATTCGGATAATAGACCTTCAAGGGTCGAAGGCGTCTGATGTTTGGAAGCGCGGTACTTGGGTTGGTACCCATTGGCATTGCACGATGCCTCATAATGCTTTTCCGCAAAATATGCTATTTGAACGTCTTTGAGAGTCAAGCCCCGCAGCGGGTTAATGGAGGCAAATGGTCCTGAACCAGAGCGAATGCCTGCTTCGCGGGTATGCGTAGACAAGTGAAGGGTGACGTGACTGAATCGGACCGTCGGATGATGCTGAGCGGCACGAAGCCGGCGATGTAAGAAAGCGCTCACAGACACGAAGATAAGAACGTGCTCACCTGGACCTCGATTATGGACTGCCCGAGTTCCGCGAGGAACTCTAGCAAAGCCTTATCGGTAGGGAATCGGAAAGTTTTGAGCAACGAAGGTGTAGCGCTCGAAGAGATGTAAACTCCCCATCCACGAAGGTACAGGGATCCGAAATATCTTTCGAAGTCACTTTGAGAGATATATAAGGAGGAGATGCGTTCGGGGAGGTCGGGGAGAATAACGTCGCGACCCACGACGGTGTCTTCCGGCACGGCAGACGAGCGATCAAGGTCGACTGATGCTGGATCCTGACTTTGTGTGGGCGATGTGGATTCACCCGCGTGAGAGGCCTGCGTAGAATTCGAATGGAGTGTCTCTCGATGAAGATTCAAAATGTGTGAGCATAATGCAGTGCGCCGAGTCGAACAGAAAGTTGGCCTGACAACAGAGATACTGATAGCGCGTGTGACGAGCATGTTCCAGAGGCGACCTGAAGTTCTCAGAGCAATGTCGATGTGTGCGACGGGCGCTGAGCTGGATGGGTGATGCGAAGCCACAATTGCAAAGTCAACAAAACAAGCGGACACAGAACGCAGTCACGCTCCGGGCAGCGCCCACAACATATCCTCCTCCGAACCACCATCTCCTTGGGGCTGGAGCTTTTACAGACACGAATGGACTGACAGCATTTTCATCAATGATCCCGGACAGGGTCGTGATACCAAATATCACCTTCAGGGTCTCAGACCGTGCGTAGTTGTGGTCTTTGCACCCATAACTTACTCTTTGAACCGGGTCCTGCCAGTGCACGTATTCCCATCTTTTCATGCATCGGCGCGTTGCCTCCTTGATTGCTGCACTAGGACCCAGCATGCTGTTGGCCCCTTGACAGATGGGTGGATGATCAGCGACGGATCACCCTGTGCATATGATGATTTTGCGCACTCGAGCTCCAGGCCTACGCACTGCCCAGAATCTGTATCAATCAAGGTGCGGTGGTTTCATATAAAGGCGTCGCCTACACACGTAGCGATCCAGCCGCTTTCACCTTTCCCGCTCACCTTCCCAAGCATCGCGCTAGCGCTTTGCTCTATTGGTACTGGTTACCTTGCGTGCTCATCCAGAATCCATACATTCATTCACGTTCTTCGACCTATTTCAAGCGTCCTTCTGCTGGTCCGAGGGATCTATAGCTTATTCATAGCCGACATGCGCACTACCATCCTTGCCCTTGCTTTCGGTCTCTCCAGTGTCTCTGCACTGCCTACAGGTCCTGCTCGTCAGGACTCTGGCAGTGATAGTCCCCTCGATTTGGTGTCTGCAGACTTATGGTTCGTACATAGTATTCTAAATCATCGCTGCCATTTCTAACGACCTTTGCAGTGCCCTGACCGGGTCCTGCACTAATAGTACTGTGGTGCCTTCTGCGTCCTCTGTGGTACCTTCTGCATCTATCAGCCAAGACACTGCGAGTACCAGTGTCATCATCCCTTGTCCAGTTTCGACAGCACAGCCCAGCAATACTCCTGACACAAATGAGAGCGTTGGGGCCCTGAGCACCTTCGTTGGGTTCAAACGTTGGATCGGGCTTTTTAACAGAGACGCCGACGACTCTGCGTCTGCGGAAGCAAGGTTTGCACACGTGGTCTTCCATCATGCTCTCGTCGCTGATTATTCCATGCGCCTCAGCGACGCGAGCTGCGACACTGAAGCTAGTCCTGTGCCCACCAATGAAACGGCTACGGCCACCACTGTCGATGCCTTTGGTCCAGCTTCGACTTCGACTGCGGTTCCGCCCGGCGTCTCGCACGCATTGGATGCTTCTGGGCATCTGAGTGTCTTTAGCGGGTTCAAGCGTCGTGCTCGGCTTTCCAAGCGAGACGCCGACGCTGGCGAAACCTCTGCATCCAGTGCCACCGAGAACTCCTTCAAGAAGCCCGAGTCCATACCTGGGTGGAACCGCGACGTACATAACGCTATTCAACAGCGCGAGGTGGACGGTCTCGATGCGATCCCAGCCGACGATAGGTGGGTCTGATGCGAATCTGTGTGAATCTGCAGTCACTGACTACGGCATGTCCTCGATGGATAGCGAGGCCGTACCTTCCGAGCCTACAAGCACGCCAACCTTCCCTGATTATGCGTCCAGTGTCACTGCGAGTGCATCGCCGTTGAACGATCTGATTGGGGAGCTTCGCGATGTAGGAGCCGGTCCTCAGCAGAGCGACGTGGATGATGCGCTCTTGGCCAGCGACAGGTGAAGCCTATATGGTCCTGCAAACTGTACAACCACTGACGGCAGCACGTCTTTGTTGGCTTCAGTGATGCTGTACTCGCCGAGCCCACAAGCACCCCGACCTTCATCGATTACGCATCCAGCGTCTCCGCGAGTGCGCTACCAGCTGACAGTCTGGAAGCTCGAGGCAGACATAATGCAATGGTGGGCTACACGGGCTCGGGCTGGAACCGCCGCGATACTCGTATACAGGACGCCCCCGATTCGAATCGCTCCTTGCACGGACGACAGCTCGGTTCTGTCGGGGGTGATGCTCGCAGGTAAGGCCCCGCCCTTCTACATGTCTATCGCCATCTGACGCATTTTTTCTGTCACTAGTGCAGAGCGCCGCGTGCAGAGGTGCAGTTCGCATTTCATCCTTCCCCGGCTGGGTCTCACGTGTTTCTTCTTAAACAGAATTCGGAGTGGCGACAGACTTCATTGATCCCCGAAAGCCATGCCACGAGATCATGTTTCCCTACATAAGTCAGTCCATTGTGCGGGTATAGCCTTCGTCTACTGTTCGCTCATTCAATTTCGGCTCTGTAGCTTTGTAGGCATGCGCACGCGGGAGGTTTGCAGGGCAATTCTGCGCTAGAGGCCGCGGATCTGCTCGTGGATATGCTTATGTTCTCTGGACCATTAGTTGCTTGTGTACATGTCTGGCGATAGACGTGGAATGTTACGTTCTGGAACTTATCGCCGTGTTTCCGTGCGTCTCTTAGTCATGGCAGGTGAGTTGGTTGTCGCTGACTGCCATGCTCTGTCTTAGATACACACATAACGACCATCTTCTGTGCACGATCTGCTCGGAGATTGTCGATTTTCCCGTTGAGATCGGGCTCATGGATCCATGCCGTACACCGTACAGATTGATTATTGACGAAAATGCCTCTAGCAAAGGTATGATAAATACACAGCTTCTATCCCTGTAAATTCCGCATGTAAATCTAAGCCAAGTACGTCGGGATGCCCTCAGCGTTCAGCAGCGCCTCTTCCTCTCCAAGCTTACGCGGCCCATCCCCGACGCGCGTGTGGATCAAACCCTTCACCGCACCCACCTCGAACTTCTTCGCCACAGCGGGATTGAAGCCCTCGACGAGCTTGCCCTGCGCGCCGGCGGCGCCAAACAGCCCGAACGGATCCTTGAACGCTTCGGCCTGGGGAAAGTAGCTGACGATGAGCTCGACGATCTCCTTGATGTTCTCCTTGGGCGTGTAGATCACCGCGTTCGGGCCGGCGTCGTACGTGTACGCCGCCTTGATCTTGCCGCCGGCCTCGGTGGCCACGCGGTTGTACTCCGTGATGAGCGCGATGATCGCGCGGCTGACGTCGTTCATGTAGAAGATCGGCGGGTCCGTGTCGAGCGCGACGGCGTGGAACTGGTTCGAGTCCTGCATCGTGATGCGCGCGAACGCGTCGAAGTCCTTCGCGAGGATCGCCTTGGAAATGGCGGCCATGCGCTCTGGCACGACATACTTGATGCGGTGCTGCAGCAGCGGCGAGGTTTCGACGGTGCGCTGCATGCCCGACGTCGAGGACGTGCCCTTCTTGTCGTCGGACACGACGCAGATGAGCGCGTGGATGTCGGGCCAGTGCTCGCGCGGCGCGACCTCGACGGCGAGCGAGTCGGAGCCGTCGGCTTTCTCGCCCATTTGCCACGCGACGAAGCCGCCGAACAGCGAGCGGCAGGCGGAGCCGGAGCCCTGGCGCGCGATGAGGGACAGGGTGGATGGGGACGCGGGCAGGCTATAGAGCTGCGCGAGGGACGCGACGAGCGCGGCGAAGCCGGACGCGGAGGAAGCAAGACCGGCGGCGGTGGGGAAGTTGTTCCGCGAGGCGATGTGTACGTGATATTGGGAGATCTGCAGACGATGGGTGCATGTACAGGCATCGATGAAGGGAGGAATGTACCTTGGGCTCGTTGGGGTTGCTCGCTTCATACTCGCGGCGCAGACGCTTCATCTCCGCAATGCATGTGGCGAGACGCCCGCCCTCCTTGATCTCGTCTAGCTTGCCATTGAGCCAGAGCTGGTCCTGTTTGAAGGATGGGTCGGCACGTGAAGTGGTGGTCGAGCGCAGGTGGTCCTGGTCGAGAGTAACGGACAGCGACGAGTTGGTGGGTAGGATGAGTTTTGTGTCGCGCTTGCCCCAGTACCTGTGGAGAGATGTTACAAAGGCACATTGGCGGTTAAAATTATACTGACTTGATGCAGGCGATATTCACGGGCGCGGATGCGGTAGCTTGGTATACAGACATAGTGAGGAAAGGGTATCGATGGGGAGTTAGAAGCAGGATCCGTACAGGACGGAATGATATGGGGAGGTAGATATAGGGAATGAAGAAAGCGAAGAGCACGCTAGTAATGTAATGGCATGGAAAATGGTAATCAGATAGAGTTGCAATAAATTACAGCATCGTACGGTCCTTTCGCTGCAGCGCCTACCGCAGAAAAGAAAAGAAAAAGAAAAGAAAAAGAAAATACAGCTGACTCGCCTGCGCCACTCTGCGGCTGACTAATTGAGACTCCCCTCGGTCACAGTCGTGACAGCCCTGGACGCAGTTGTGTGTGACGCGTCGGGCCTGGCGTCGGAGTCGGTGCTTCCTCATCTTGACTCTCGACGTCCACAGCCTCTTCACCACTCACCGCGACCAGCGACGACGACTTCACCAGCCAACCCCTTTGATTATCGGTAACCATCACATCCCTTTGTCTTCCATTGCCGATCTCATCATCTCACTTCTTGTTGTCTCATAACTTGTTTGGACCGCCCTTGGTATCCCTTTTTGTGTCGGTGCTATCAGCTCCTTTGTCCTCGCCCCCAGTCGATCCACCGTGCTTACCGCTACGCCTTCGCAAGCGTCGAGCGCGCATCTTTCGCTCCATCGACTTCAGCAGGACTATCTAGCCCCGCCCGATGCGATGTACTACCCTCAGCAATCGCCGGGCGTTGGCCACAAACTCGCAGCACACCATGACCAATCCCCATGGGCTCGTCCCACCCACACTCATTCCTTTGGACCCCATCCTCCCCCTCCTTCACCCGGTTACGCACTCTACGCAAATGGAGTCAACCCTATGCAACACCACATCCCAAGCTTGCAGCACCACCATCAGAACTCCCTCACGCATTTCCCCTCGCCTCCAACGAATGGAAATGTCGGCATGCATGGACAGCACATTGGTATGGGCCAGGGTTCCCCCGGAAGCGCGGCGAGTCAGATCATTACCCCGCATTGGCAGCAGCAATTGTTGAAGTGTGAGGTGAGTACTTCGTTCATTTCCTTTTCCGTCCCCTCCTGCCCTTTTGCCTCGGCGCCTGCGGGGGGGCCGTATTTCAAAGGAACATAGCTCATTGTTCTACCGTTATATTTACAGAATATTCGTGCTTCCCGCTCGCCCCACCATCGTGCTAGAGCGAGCGCTATGGCCTCTCGTACAGTCACAAAGTCCGCGATTCCCATCACCAATCCCAATAAACCTCCACCAGAAACGAACGGCATGATCAAGGATTCGGTGAGCTCTGCCAGTGTTGCCACAGATGCAACCAATGGCACGACCGCGAACGGGACGACGAACGGTACAGAGCGTTCTCCAAAGGGCTCCAGTGCACTCAATCATCCCTCGTCCACGGTGGCCCCCGTAGGGGAAGTTCGGTCTAAAACGGCCGCGCCTCCGGAGAATTCATGGAGCTCTCTGGACATGGGCGGCGTGCAGATCAAGAATCTTTCCCCCACATCGGGACTCTTCTCCTTCACCTTTTTGATCAACCTCTATCTCAACCACAACGCCCTCACAACAATACCTCCCGAGATCTCAAAGCTGCGCCATCTTGAACTCTTGGATCTCTCCGGGAACAGTCTCGTCACGCTCCCTCCAGAGATCGGGATGCTTACGCAGCTTAAAGAGCTCTATCTATTCGACAATCATCTATCCACTCTCCCGTCAGAGCTTGGCACCTTGCATCAACTACAGACACTGGGTGTAGAGGGCAATCCCTTGGATTCAACGTTGAAAGCCCTAGTGCAGAAAGAGGGAACTCAAGCTCTGATCTCATATCTCCGCGATTCGGCTCCTGTTCCTCCCCCTCCACCAGAGCGACAATGGCGACAGCTCATCAGTCCTCCTGAACGGGACGCCATCGATGCCGACCCGAGTGTGGAGACGTTCAGCCTCCTATCGTACAACATCCTCTGCGAGAGATGTGCGACAGAGCGGTTGTATGGCTACACACCGTCCTGGGCCCTTTCCTGGGAGTACCGGAGGGAGCTTATCTTCAACGAAATCATCGCCAATGATGCGGACTTCCTGTGCTTGCAGGAAGTCGATATTGCTCAATACGAGGATTATTTCGTGAAGGAATTTGAGAAGCGCGGTTACGAAGGCGTGTACTGGCCAAAGTCACGGTACAAGACGATGAACGATGTAGATCGTCGGTTGGTAGACGGGTGTGCCACGTTCTTCAAGCGAGACAAGTACGTAAATTTCTTGCCTGTTCGCGTGTGCTTGCGCTCATTGCTATATTTTCTACTGTAGATACCAGCTGATAGAGAAGCATCTTGTCGAGTTCAGCACCGTGGCAATGCAGCGGTCGGATTTCAAGAAGACAGATGACATGTTCAACCGAGTTCTCGTGAAGGACAACATTGCCACTATCTGCCTTTTCGAAACGCGGAAGACGGGCACACGTCTCATCGTCGCTAATGCACATTGCCACTGGGACCATGCGTTCCGTGATGTCAAGCTCGTGCAAGTCGCGTTACTCGTGGAGGAGGTAGAGAAGGTTGCCCATCATTTTTCGAAGTACCCGCCTCGATTGCCTACACCACCGCCGAAGGATGGATCTTCACCAACGGAGCCACCATCTCGACCACCGCCTATGTACTCTGACGGTACCAAGATCCCGACGATCATCTGTGGTGATTACAACTCGATTCCGCCCAGTGGCGTCTACGAGTTCTTCGCGACCGGCAGCGTTCCACCAGACCACCCGGATTTCATGTCGCATCACTACGGGAGGTATACCACCGAAGGTTTGAAGCATCGTCTGGGTTTGAAGAGCGCGTATGCGGGTGTCGGAGAGCTGCCGTTGACGAACTACACGCCGAGCTTCCAGGGCGCTATCGATTACATCTGGTACTCGACCGGAAGTTTAACCGTCAACGCCGTCCTGGGCGAAGTGGACAAGGCGTATCTGGAGAAGGTGGTCGGCTTCCCGCATCCACACTTCCCATCCGAGTAAGTTTTATTTTTTGGCCAACGTCCCGGGCACGTACTCACTTGCGTTTGCAGCCACATTTCCATCGCCGCCGAGTTCCGAGTGAAGCCACCTCGGGAACCGCTGCCTCGCCCGCCACCACCCGTCTTCCCCGGCTCCTCCTCCCATTAATAGGTTGTCCCAATTCCTCCCACTCCTTCCCGTGTCTTGAGGTTGTACTTTGTTTACATTGGTCAGACCATCGTACCACCCTTTGTGTCTTTATCCCTTCCCCTTCCCCCCTTGCGTTTCCGTCCTGCATGTCGCAGTCCTTTTTTGGACTGTGAACGATCCTGTTAGTATCTGTCGTTTGTTTCATTTGTTTACGTCTGTCAGTCCTGTAGCATGTGCGTGTATGGCTCTAGTACTCCAAAGCAAATTCCTTTGAAACCTCCACAGCGCTGTGCATTAGTCGCATGTCCCACGTCTGCTATTCTACATCTAGTGTCTTGTATACGTAGCGGCTACTGTGTTCACGTCAAATTATTATTGTTATGTTTTCTAGTTTCTGATCACTAACGTGGAAGAGGGAAATAGTCTGCAAGGCTAGTAATCTCAGAGACATCAGGTGGTTTAAACAGTTGAAGCTTCGAGGACGCTGGATTCTCCACAAGTCACAAGCGGTCGATGTTGAATCGAACTCATGCAAGCTCACGAGAACAAGTTACGTGCAAGCAAGCACTGAACAGTCCAGTCGAAGGCCAGAATATCTATATGCATATCCAAGGTATAGGCGGCTCTAACATATCACTCTACTGTACAATGCGGATCGATGGGAACAAGACGGTGGATGCGGATGCGATGCTAATGAGGACGGAGACGGGAATACGGTGCGAATAAGTACAATGATAAGTCTAAATGCGATGCATATGGATGCGAGAATCGAGATAATCAGGCGAGCGCCTTGCTGGGCGCGGCGCCGAGCGGCGCCTCTTCCTGCAAGGCGCGGTGCGCGTCGAACGAGCCCGCGACGCGCTCGAGCTGGCGCTTGCTGTTGAGCATCATCGCGTACTGCACGGCGGAGTAGTACGACGGCGTCGTCCAGAGGAACGTGCGCTTGTACCGGCTGCTGACCGTGTCGTAGTCCTCTGTCGCGTCGTCAGCATAAACAACGGCGATGCGGGAGGGGAAATGGCGCACCGGCGAGGGCGGCGCGCATCGCGAGCCAGGCCCTGGTTCTGTCGGTCAAGATGACGTCGACACCCCAGCGCACAGCCTCCATCATCTGCGCTGGCTCGTTGACCGTCCACACCATGAGGCTCTTGCCCGCCGCCTTGCACTCCCTGCGGAATCTGCCAACCCGTGAGCACCAGCGCGCACACACACGAGATACGCGCTTACTTGATGCCGTCGATCGTCGACAGCGACGGGAACGCCATCGAGAAAATCTCGCAGGCATGCCAGAAGTACTGCCGCGCGAGGCTCGGGCTGTCGCCGATGTACGAGCGGCGGCAGTATGGCATGTGCGTCTTGGCGGGGCCGATGAAGCGCGGGTGCCACAGCCCGAGGATGATGCGCGGCGCGAGAAGCGTCTCCCAATCGTCGTGAGCGCGGATGATCTTGTCCATGAGCGCGAAGAGGCGCGGCGGATCGTTCTCCGGCTTCACGTCGACATCGAAGCGGACGTGCTGGTTCTCGGGCTAGTCGGGCACGTGAGCACGCGATCTCGGTGACGGGTGGGTGCGCGGACCTTCATGAGGAGCGCGATGGTCTCTGCAAAGGTGGGGATCGGCTGCTTGGGGGTCTTGGTAGTCCTGGTGTGCTCCATGCCCCCTTCTCCATACCAGTTGTTATCTCTGATCAGGCCTGAAGAGCAGTTAGCCTTTTTGATACTGACAAGGTAGTGTACAGCTTACCCTTCCCATCAGTGGTCCGTTCCAGGCCTACGGCAAATATTGATGAATAGGTTATCCCAACATCACAACGATAAAAATACTGACTGGGATCATGAAACATGACGACGACATCATCCAATGAGACGTGGACGTCTGGCAGCGACGGTTACGGGGTACAACGGCAAGCCAAGCAGAGCAAATTACCAGTCTCGATGCCCTCTGCGCCATCGCGTATGGCGGCCTCGAAGCTGGTAAGAGTGTTTTCTGGGAAAGCCGCAGAAGCCTGGTGAAATGTGAGTGACACGTCAGGGCGGGATGCGACTGTGGCGGCGGCTTTTACTCACACCACGGTGTCCCCAGCACTCTATAATTCGAAGGTGAGCAGAAACAGTAAGACAAAATAAAGAAAGCCCACCAGGCAGAACGTGAGTCACGATATTCGACATGTCAATGGGTTTCGCCAAAGTGACGCTTGAGGTAGACAGACGGCGACGGGGGCGTGCAGCTAGCGAAACTGAACGACGCAGACGGAAAGAGGTGGTGCTTAGCTGGCGGAGCATTTCTACTGAAGTGGGGGATGAGAGCTGATATATGGCCGCGGAGAGAGCTGCGACGCGTCCGCGCGAATGGATGCGGAGCACGTTCGAGTTGAACGTGTGCGGGACGGGAAATCCTGCGTCCTCTGGAGTTAATAAACGCAATCAGCCGGCCCCACGGGTCGCCAACGTGAACGCGTGAGCAAACAGCCGGAGCTGATTCAGGCGGTGACCTGGCCCGTTCCTATGTCCCTTGACCTCGCGTAGAGCCTCCTTCGCGGCATTTCACAGTTAGGAAGATCGAAGAGATACTTGCGGATGGCCATTCTTTAGCATAGGATCGTTCAGAAAGCTTTAATCCGTGGCTACGACGCTGCGGCGTGAGGCGCGATGCTCTGCGTTAGCGCGTTTTGGCTTGACGATGTTAGCTTGAAGTGCCGTGAGCTTCAAGGCTGCGCGCCTAAGCTCGATCGTGCGCATTTCTCCCTGAGATATCCTTTCATGGCGTGCGATATACAAGTATGGCATATGCAAAGCCTATGAGGAGGCCAACGCGGACAGGGCGCGAAGGAAAGCGATAGGTATGACCTGCACATGGGCGAAACTCGGAGAGTGAAGCAACGCGTCCATTCGCCAATCACTTCACGTTTGTTGTACGTAATCCAGCTGCCGTTCCGGGTCTCTAATAGCCGCCGGGCGTCCGCACGTTCCGCCATACACACTTCCACCGAACCACGAGCACCAAGGAGTATGGTTTGAGAGCGTAGGTTACAAAGGTAAGAGATGACGGAGGCCATGAGAGAAGAATACGAGCACCGAATGATTTTTTTTAAAAAGAATTTCGATTAGCTACTGTTAGTCGGCGAAGGCCGGACACCTGCAGTTGACTCACTTGAACCTTCCCTTAGACATCCGTACGCACTTCAATACGTCCAGAATACCATATGCAACAACTGTATAAACATAATACCTCAAGGTCTCATAATTCCTTGATGTCGTAGAGAGCTCCGGAGGTGATGGACGCGGCCGCGTATGTATGAGAGACGGCGCGCGCCGGCGGCGCATAGTCATGCTCGTAAGTAGAAAAACGAGGGGCTACCCGGCACGCGTACTCGTGCGCGGGCCTGCACGGGAAGCGTGCTCACGGCGAGTGACTCACAAAGGCCAATGAGACGCTTGTGGTAAACAATAGGTGAGTTCACAGAGACAGTCATTCTGGAGATCCTGGCAAGATTGAACGCGGCCTAATCACAAAAAAGCATAGAATTAATACTATTGGTTACATATCTTGCTTTCAAACTGCCTTCTCGACCCCCTGATCAAATATCAAAGCAATTCACTCCCCAGTGGGTCCCTTGGTGTAGGGCAGCTGCAACGGACATCAGCGGGGGACCGTCCGTATTGATGAAGCAACTCACGACTTCGATCCAGTACCCATCGGGATCCTTAATGAACGCGATGTGCTTCATCTTTCCGTCCGTCAGACGTTTCTGGAAAGGAACGCCGAGCTTCTCAAAACGGTCGCAAGCTTCCTCGACATCCTCACAGGTGATGGCGATGTGACCAAAGCCCTTGGGCTCGGAGTTGCCACTGTGGTAGGGCGTCTCTTTCAAGTCCTCGGTGCCATGGTTGTGCGTCAATTCCAAGATGCCTGTGAGACTATGACTCAGTATGCACGCCAAGGGTTTCACGCGTGACTGCGAACCTTCACGCGACAGCTGTGTTTTCTTCTTCGTCTCGAGCGAGTCGACGCCGCCAGAGTGGTCGAACGCAAGGAAATAGAGCGTGAAGTCACTGAAATCATGCTCTGCGGGATGACGTCAACTCGATCTCATGGTGTCTGTTATTTGTGGGAACACAGACTTTGAATGAGATCCATGCCCAAGGTCTACGATTATAATGATTGGACTACGATCAAGGTCAAAGCAAAGAAAACACGTACTTCTGTGTAGAAGGGGATGGAGACCTTAGGATCCTTGATGCGAAGCATCGTGTGGTTGAACTGGGGTTCGCGATAGACGGTGAAGTCAGCGCTTCAGATTCCCAACACACTCACCCCTTCTCTTCGTCCCCCGAGTACGTACCCTAAAGCTGGCAGTCTCGGGAGTGCGCGGCATATTGGCTGGAGTAAAGCTGCGAATTGGACGAATGGTATATGCAGTGGGAGTTCCTGCAAGAGAGAAATGGTGAAGCGGAAGCGGGTGGTGGTACTTATATAGGAGCGATGACGGTCCCGGTCTGCGGATGCGGATTCCGCGGGGAGGCGCAAAAGGCATGATAAATGATAAAGAATTCTAAAGATTATCTGGAAAATCCGACATCGATGTCACGATGGCAGGGAACGACGACGAGGATAAATAGACCCGTGGAATGGGTGACATCATATTGGCTGCGCGACAACACGGACGTGGGGGACGTGGGCCACGTGCCAGAGACGCGCTGATTGAGACGCGGTTTGTTGATTCACGCGCAGCCCACACGTGATACGTTCCGCTGTGGTGCCTCTTCCGTTTTCCTCCTCCGTTATCGTCTCTTCAACATCAACCACCACCATCTCCGCCATCCATGTCCCCGTCGTCGTCCCCGACGACGCTCCCCTTCAAGTACCGTCGCAAAAGCCTATCTTCATCTCCTGCACCTCCTTCTCCCTCCCTCTCCCCTGTCCGCCCCTATCCTTCTTCCTCCAGATACGCCGAACAGTATTCACCGTACAAGTATGACCGCGCCCCGAAATGGTCACATACTTTCAGCGACGATGACCTGGAGCCCCCTGGCATGAGCGACGATGCTACCAGCTTCGCAGCTCCCACCGAATCTTCGCCATCCTCCCCATCACTTGCACCCCCCTCGCCACACATCCGCGATAACGATCCCGAAGACGTGTACGTCGACATCGTTTCCTCCTCTCCTGTGCGCGATTCCGCGTTCGCCGTATCGGCATCAGCAGGACGCAGCCTCCGATGTGAAACCGAGCGCTACGGCCGCAAAACACGATACGATAAGGTTCGGGATGCACGGACACGTGTTCATGAAATGATCCACAGCAGCACCAGTCCCCAGGCGGAGCCCACCCTGGTCCACGATGATGTCGCCGAAGACGCTGCCGCCGCGCTCCTGGCGCTTCATGCTGGGCCGCGTCTCGCCGTGCCCGCTCCTTCACAGATCCCTCCTACGCGCGCCTCAGCATCTGCTGCGGCACCCGTTCTCACCGCTTCAAAGTCGGCTTCGCTGCATCTACTCCTGGCCCCTTTGGATCCGCCATCCCGGACGCATGTCCTGGTTCACACCGAGCCTGTCGCCGAGGTGGCTTCTTCGAAGGCAGGCCTGCGGCGGGCGTCTGATCTCACGTCTGATTTCATCGATCGCCCTGCGACTCCTGTGCGCACGGCGGAGCTGAGACATGTGGACGTCGACGTCGCGGAAGAGGATGACCTGGAGTTTCCTGTGCTTCCGAGTGATGATCACACGAGCGAGCGCGCGGACGCATCCACGTATGTACGTGGTTCGTCTCCGCTGTCAGTCCTGCCGCCGTCGTCGCCATTTTCAGAAGTGGTCGATTTGGAGTCTGACGCGGATGCAGACATGGCGTGCGACGCCTTCGCCGCCGCAGGAAGCGGCATTTCCTTTGTCTCGCTCGATGACAATCTGCGCGGTGGAAGTGAACTACCGGATGCTGCCCTCGACGATGAGATGGTCAGCCTCTTTTTTTGCCTGTCATATGCGAGGATACTGACGGGATTTGCTATAGACATTCACGCTCCCAAACGCATCGTCCCCCCTTTCCTCCCCTCCCTCCTCGCCTGTGTTCCTTAAAGACGAGTTGCCTGCCATCTCGGCTGATACCGAGATCAAATCCTCATGGTCTTCAGCAGCGACCAAGCGGCGACGGCCCGCCTCAGTCGACCTCGACCTTTTGAGACGCAAGAAGGCCAAAACCGAGGAGACCGAAAGTTCATTAGGCGCTCCGACCCCGCAGCACGCAGCGACTCCAGCTTCGGAGGACGAGAAGCCGAGTCCTGTAGTGCCGCCGAAGAAGCGGCGGAAGAAGCTCCGGGCTGTCTACACAAGTGATGACGAGAACGATGTCCCTCCAGCTGCGGCACCATCTAGGCGCGCAGACCCTGAGCGCAATTCGAAGAAGTCGACGTCCAAATCCAGGGCCAAACGGAAATCTAGGACCAAGCGGGCGATCGTGGAGGACCAGCAGAGCGAATCAGAAGACGATGCTCCTTTGAAGGAGGACACGAGAAATAAGCTGTCGATGGAGCCGGAGCCGCCTCTGCTTGGCAGTCTGATCGAGACGCTCGCGTTCGCGCGCGCATCATCGTGCGCTGCAGAGGTTGTCTGGCGCGAAGTCAAAGCCGCGTATCCCAATGCCTTCGCTCATGAAGAGCACAGCGGCGACGATGGGAGGGCGCTTGTCCAAGAAGTCCTCGACTGGGGCGTCCAGAGGGGCGTGTTTGGCAAGATCAAAAGCAGCGGCGAGGTGCGTACCATATCATACTCTCCCTGCAACCGCATTATATACTGAATGTTGTATCTTGCAGTCCCTCCCCCCGTCATACTTCTATCTCGCCTCCCTCGACCCCGATCGCGAGCGCGGCGCGCTCATGAGCGCTCTCGCTCCCCGCCCCGCGAAGCGAGCGGAGACAATGAAGTACAAGCAGTACTACTGGCGCCCCGTGCGGATGGCCGTTCCCGAGCGCCGGGCCGGGCCGTCGGAGCGAAAAGCACGCAGCAGAAGGAAGGATAAACACGATATAGATGGGGAGGGGAAGGACAGGATGTGGGAAGTCGATTGGGAGGAGTCATAAGGGTTGGTGCGAGGCTAGCTGGTCTCATATAGCATTTCCGAGAGACTTTCCGTACGGTTGGTATTTTATTTGCTCATACTTATTCTTGACTCTGTCGTTTGGTATGATGATATGTAGTAGTGTATGCCCACCCCTCCGTAGTGATACGCTCCCTCCTCTCCATAGCTAATACGTGTAGCCCAATGCCATGCAGCTCTGAACTTCAGTTGTCCGTCGTCCAATACAATAGTAACTAGTCCATTGCCCTAATGAAACAAAACAAGACGAGTAAAATTAAGTCAAGTACATATGAGGGAGAGGGAAAGGGAAAAGTATTTAACGGTCAGCCCATAGCAAGCGACAATTCTGTGCTCGGAGGCCTGGGAAAAGTTGATCAGTATGTGTACTGCGAGCGAAGAGTTCACTTGTACCTAGTCGACACTTGCTCGAAAATTATCCCGTGAACGGAAGCACATACATTGCGATTCCCTCTTCAACATATCCCTGGCCGTTAATCAACGTGTCCCGCTCTGTGATATTCGTCGTGTAGATGTGATCCGTCGTGATAGGATTGTTCACGACGTAGAACGGAACGCTTTCGCAGATCTGCGAGGTGTACGCATACCAAGCGATGCCATGGTATGTCCAGCCCTCTGCTTCCAATGTACTGACTTCGTCGTCAGAGGTGGTGTAGACGTTGTCCTTGTCGCCGTGGTTGTTGAGCAGATGGACAGCTGTAGTTGAGGGTTGCTGGGTCTCGAACACTCGAGCGGCGTCTCCCTCAGAATAGCCCCCCACCTGTGTGATCCAACTTTCTAGCGTTGTGGCATTGGTAGAATAGTAATGTGCCGTAGCCGTATTGGACCTGGCAGCTCGGAGGAAGGTCACAGCATCTGTCGGATCCCCACAAAGGAGAGACTGACGATTCTGCCAAACTCGATTAGACGTCTCGTCAAATATTAAAAAGGGTCATGTCAGCGAACCTGCACGTCTTGAACATCGTTCTTCAAGATCGTCGATGCCAACGACCGGCCGGTGTAAACGGCGAAAGCGAGGATGGCTAAGAAAACCTTCATGGTGCTGCGGTATCTGCGAGTCTGACTGGGGATGTTCTACACGTCGCTTCTGTATATCATTATCCCCCAAGAATAGGCCTTATATCCTGGCAAAGAGACTTAAAATTCATGCCTCGTTGATGTTTCCATGAGCAGCAAGGTCCGAAGATACTCTTCTTGACGGGAGCAGAGGAGCGAAACTAGACATCCTAGGATAACCGAAGGTTAGGAAGTCCATCCGTCTTGCTCGGAACACAAATGGAAAGGCCGGGGATGCACAACTCCTGAGAAGTGTCTCGGAACGAAGATATATACGATAAAAATTATGTGCACGAGGATCTGTACACCTCAACAAAAAATGTCGTTGACCATGAATGGAAGCTGGTACAACAATGGGAAAATGTCTGTCATCGCCTGATAAATGTTTCAAACTGCAACCCTCGTACCTGAACATGTGGTTGGATTGGGAGAATTTTAGCGGCCGGTCAGAGACAAGGAAAGGTGACAGTCTTTTTCAGACTGAATCTGGACATGACCCGAGGCAGGCCTTTGGTGGCGAATCGTGAGAGAACAGCTGCCTTCAGCCTGGCCCCCGACTCTCAAACAACCTGTCGTTCATCCAGCCTTTCACACTGCGCTTACTTGACCAGTATTCGTGCGCCAATGATCAAATATTGTGCCATATCGCACACGATCGACATTCGCCGTGGCCTGCGAGGCCGTCATCGCATACTATACTGCGCTGAGTCCATCTGCGCGCCGGTCCATGCGTTCGTCGATCGCGCCACTGCACACCAGACCTCGCCTTCCGACCAGGGCCGCTCGCGTCGTAAGACTGGGTGGCGCAGCCTATTGCGGAAGATCTCAACGACGACTTCGAACGCGCGTGCCAGCGCGATCTGCACACCGAAGGATAGATGGAGCAAATTCACCCTAGGACGGCGGTGAGCAAGTCTAACCGTGGTGCCTGACCCGCGCCTGCTGGAGGGTAAGGAGCGATGACCTCCGCAACAAGCTCCCGGTGAGTCTGTCTCCCCCTTCCGGCCTTCCGAATCCTATAGAAAAACAACTGAGAGCCGTGTGGCGTCAAATAGCGCTCTTCGCCTGTGCCCTCGAGCTGAGCAAGGCGGCGCGCACGACGAGTCCCTTCCTCAACGGTGATGAGTACATTCCTCATCATCACAGTCTCGACCTCAATGATGAGGTCTTTCGGGGGAAGGAGTACGGCGCGGGTATCGAGGTCGACAAGGTCGAAATAATAGCCCATATCTCGACCGGACCACCAACGAAGTGTCAACCATGGCTGACCTGGCGGATTGTCGACGAATGTGTAACGCACACTTGGGTCGTTTGGCTCAGGGTGCGCCTAACAGCGACAAGGGAAAGTTGAACTTCGGAATCAGGAAACGAGAGAAAGAGATAGAAACATACGCCATATATGATGGGATCCGTACCGTTGAGCGCCTTGTCCTTGATGATCTCGGTCATCTCGTCGATGTCATCGCCGGGCTCGTCGTCGCGATTATCCAACAAAAACTGCATCCATGCCTGAAGGTCGAGATGGGTTTGCTCTGGAAGACCGAATGTCCAGTCACTGGGGACACCGTGGCGGCGAGCATCTTCGGCAGTTACCTAGAAAAAACAAAATTAGAAAGCGTATCCGAGAGAATACGGATAGGGACGGACGATCTTCAAAGATTTCCTCGCGGGAGCAGGACAGATCACTTTGCCACTAGCAGCGCGCCGGGTCCCACTTGCTTTCAGAAGCTGCAGCTCATTTTTCAATTCGTCTGCTTCCTTTCGCGCCGCTGCCAGCTGAGCCCTCAACTCTCGAACTTGATCACGCTCCTGAACAGAACCGAGTCAGATCGAAGGTCGAAGCAAGACACATGCAACATACGCGCTTGAGCTTCTTGGGATTCACGTCGATTGAAGACCCCTCTCCACTGGAGGCTTTCCTCTTCAACGTGTGTTCGGCATCCTTCGACAGATCAATGATCATTCGACCCTTCCCCTTAGAGAGAGGCGAAGGTCTGCTATCGATTTTGCGAGAACGCGTTGGTCGAGGCAACTCATCTTCCTCGTCAGAAGATATTTCGATGACTTCAGTGTTCTTGCATTCTCGAGTTCTGAGACCGCCAGTAATATTTGAAGAAGAGGGGACGGACAGAGCGCGAAGAGGCATTGCTGTGGTCGCTTGAAAAGAGCGAGAGTCGAGTGAGATAGGACCCCTGCTAATCACGGTAAAGGTTCGACACCCTGAACCCCGAAAACCGGCCCCGCCGGGCGCGAGCTATGATCTTACACCCCGAAAACCCGAGCGGCCTGCCCGGGTGGACACAGGCCTACGGGCCCCGAAAACCGGCCAGCCGCCAGAGGGTCTCATCCCAAACCCCGAATTCGACATGCCGTTGGGAGCGGTCGCAAGGATCATTGGCTGGTTATACACTGACCAGAGTCATAAAATATGCATCTTGAAGGTACTGGCTAGTTTATGTGGCTTTTCATCTGCCCGACGAGCGTGGCATCACGCCGAAGAGTCACGATAGAGAGATAAATAACGGCTTATTCATCACCATTTCTGCCAATCCTTCTATAAGGCTGGTGACCGTATCTCTCGAACACGATGCCGGATGAATTGAGTATTTACAATCCTTGAAGTTCGCGCACCTGACATTTGTTCAGCATCGCACACACTTAATCCCGCGCACAATGGACAACATCGACAATGTTCTCGAGAATTTACAGCTGCCGGCGGACCTTGGCGCCTTGTTCATACCGCTGACCGCTGCCAGACCCGCTCTCACGATTACGTGAGCGGTTTGGAATGAACCTAGCCAGACCCGACGAAGCATAATATACTATGGCGAGTTGTACCCCCAACCTGAACGGCTAGTGGTGTCTCTCGACAGCCATTTACCGTGTGTCTTCATTCACTGGGCCAGGCTCAAATTCCATATTTTGACGAGGTCCGATGCCTTGCTGCCCCGAAAATCGCCAATTTTGGTCGAGGTCTGAGGCCAAACCCCGAAATCGGCCCCCCGGCTGGACCCCGAAAACTGGCAGTTTGGGATCGAACCTCTGACCAAATTAGCAGGGGTCCTAGTGAAATCCTTGCTCGGAGAGCAAGCACACGCAGCCCACAATGTGACCCGAAAACCTGCAGGCACAGCGTCCGAACAAACAAAGGCCTTTTATAGTTAAAATCTCCTTTTTTAGTATACGCTATCGTCATGCGATACACGTCATTCGATCAATTGATCTTCCTCGTGATCATCTGCACGAAAGTGTCTCAACATCGGTTGCGTTCTTCGTCGAGGTCCCGCTCGCTTTCTCTTTTTTTTATTATTATTTTTTTTTAAATCACAATATTTATATAGCGCCAGTATGGTGGCCAGGGGCGCGTTACGGTACATACAAACAGTACACTAGGAGTTGACAGTAGCCGAAAACATAAGTACAGTAACCTTCTTAACACTGGCGAGAGGCTTAAGATGGGGCCAAAAGAGAAGTGACCGTCTGCTAGTCGTGAATAGGAACCAAAGCCTATAGTGAAAGTCCCCGGGAGGGGTGGGTAGAGTGTCCGAAACAATGACCATAGAAACGAGATCAAACCACTTCCATAGCCTCGTCCACCGGTTGTCCCGCTTTCTCCTTGCCCTTGCGCGAGGGTAGGGGGTTGGTAGTCCGACGCGTGGTCGGTACCTGTGTGGAGCCTTTGGCCGGAACCTTGCGAGAGGTCGGCTGGTGGGCTTTGATCCACGGGAAGTCCGTGCGATGACGGTAGAAGCTGCACTCCTTGGAGTCGGCACAGTGTACACCACGGCAGTTGGTGCACGTCGGAGGATGAAGACAGGGGCCACTGCCCGTCCCATCACCGGAGCAACAGGGGGCCTTGGACGTGTGGTCCCGCTCGTCGTGAAGGCCGCTGCAGTGCGCACATCGCCTGTAGATTGACCGACAGTGGTTAGCTCGGTGGCCCCACTTCTGGCACGTGGTGCAGCGTGGGACCGTGTAGTCGTTGGCAGAGCGGGCGGCCTGTGCCCAGCAGGACTCGCCATTGAGGATGACTGAGCGCCGGAGGACGTCCTTGAGAGTGGAGCCACGAGCGTTGTCGGCAAAGTCAACATAGAGCACCCCGTAGCCCCGAGCTGACTTGGGGACATGGAGGCGCGGACGGGAGGTGATGTCAACACTCGACCAGTGGGAGTCCATGCGGAGTTCACCAAGGAGGGTGTCGGGGGTGATGTCAGTGTCGTCGGGGGCCTGGAGAGGGACACGGCGGAAGAAGATGGTGTTCGTGAACTGGAATCGGGCGGAGTGGGCCTCGGCCGGCGTCCCAGTGGGAGATGGGGCAGTGAGTTGCTCAAGGACGAAGGCCTTGAAGATGGGGTCGATAGAAGGGGGTGGGTGCTTATTGAAACGTACCCGGAATGAGGTCGGGGGCATCCAGCGGACGAACTCGATGGAGAGTCCATCCATGTCGGAGGCGTGCGGGGGAGGGTGAGCAGTCAGCCATCTGGAGAACATGGCGCGCATGGTGCCATCATGGGGGATGAGCTGGGGAGGTTTGATGCCACTGCTCAGGGCGACGGTGATGGTGTTCATGGCCCCCTTGGGGGCATGCTTTACCGAGGGCTTGTTGGAGGTAGGCGGGCGTTGAGGGCCAGCCTGGACGGGGTTGTAGACGGGGCCCATGTCACGGGTGAGTTGGATGAGCTGGGATGCCGGCGCTTTCGGGAATGCGGTGGCCAGTTTGGCGACATGGGCAAGTGGGTCAACCGGAGTGGGTTTCAGCTCAGGGGCCTTCTTCAGTGGCACCGGGCACTTCGCCAGGCCGGAAGGTGGGGTTGGGGCCACATTGGTGCCGCGAGGAGCAGCAGGGGCAGAGGGCTGAGAGGGCAGGCTGGGGGCTGTCGCAGCCACATAGGACGGGACTGAACTGGTCACAGGTGTGGGAGCGGGCTCAACAGGGGCTGGGATGGGCTCGGGGGCCGGGGTTGAATCGACTGCCATCTCCTCAGTGGAAGGGCGAGAGAGACCGGGAAATCCGACAGGGATGTCAGGGTGAGCTCGGTTCCAGTCCTTAACGAGCTGGACGAGCTTGGCACGGAATTGGGTTGCATCGGTGGAATCGAGGCAGTGGAGTAGTCCCTGCAGGGAGCTGGTCGACGTGGTGATGTTCCGAAGGGCCGCTTGGAACTGATTAAGGTTGAAAGTTGAGTGGGCGGGTACGCTGGGTGGGGGTGTAGGTTGGAGCAGTTGACCTTGGGGAAGGCGACCCCGCGAGACAGTAGTCCACGGGGCATCGGAGGAGGAGGGAATAGGGGGGTCGTCGCCGTGAGACGACATGGTGGGAATTGTTGGATGAGTTTATAGCGATTTTTCCCGGATAGGAAGGTAGTGGTAAGAGGTCTAGCAGCTTTTGCCACTCACTTTCTCGAGCCTGTTCAAGTCCTGCGTGCAGCTCATGCGATCCCTTGCGATAGTCTGTGACATGGTTCGCAACCACTGCCATTTCTGTCGACTATTTTTTAACATCAACGGTTCCTGTCTCCTCACCATTGCCGTTTCGATTCATCATCTAACAATGAGAATGCCGATGCAATGCCTCTCTACCTCTCCAAAAAGGTGGCTTGTCCACCAAATAACATCTGCATTTGTTCTCTTTCCAATGAGCTCGTGCCAGAAGACATCCTCACATAATTATTTACGTATATTTGGCTCACAGCCTCGGCCTCCGAGCAAGCCCAGTCGCCAACGGCGGCTCTTCGAGTTCTGCCACTGAGATTCAGAAGACAACGCTTGGTCCCGTGACCCTATATGAATTTCAAACGCCGCGCGTACAATCACTGTGTTGCAATCTGGTAATCTTGCACGCCATTCATTAATGCCTCGGTCCTCTGAGCATGGCAGAACCCACCACAGGAGGATACGACTCAGCGTACCAGACCACGTTCAAGGCGTATAAAGCTGCGGCAACATATGCTACTTCCACGCTCTGCTCTCTGGCTGGTTTTTTTGAGCGGTCGCAGAACAGGGCCGCCGACCGACGATCCGTGTCTCCGTTCAAGCTTGGTCCATCAGTGTGGCGAATCATCTCTGAAACTGTGTAAACATGGTGATCTAATAAAGATGCTTATCATGCTCTACCCGGACAGCGACATATGAACGAAGGAAGCGAGGTCGAACAATCTACCGCCAATCCGCCAAAGCAACGCCTTAAGCCTCACGTGCTGCAACAGAGTATCAACCGTCAGTACGTGCTTAATTGTGCTTTAAGCAAAGAATCATCGATGACTTACTTTCTCTGCCACACTAGACGATCATCCCGTAAAGGGCAGCACATACATCGCAATGCCCTCATCGACATAATTCTCGCTGCTAACCAGCTCGTCCCTCTCCGTGATATTCGTCGTGTAGATGTGGTCGGTCAAGTCAGGGTTGTCCACGACATAGAACGGAACACTATCGCAGATCTGCGATGTGTACGCGTACCAGGTGATGCCGATATTATACCACCCTTGTGCTACCAATGTGACTATCTCGTTTGAGTCGGTGGTGTAGACGTTGTCGTAACCGGCCGGGTTGGCGGCCTGGTAAACAGGAACGGTCGATCCCTCCTGAGACGTGAATACGCGAGCAGCGTCTCCCTCAGAGCGGCCCTTGTTCAGAGCGATCCACCGTTCCATCGCTGTGGCATTTGTAGAATAAGCGTGGGCCTGACTGTTCGGCCTGACTCCCCTCAGCAGGGTGACAGCATCCTTTGGGTTTGCACAATCAGGACGGGCGCGAGCCTGCCAAATACAATTAGATCCGCCATGAGAAAAGGATGAGCAAGTCTAACCTGGACATTCCTCCCGACAACGGCCGAGGCAGACGACTGGCAGGCGTAGAATGCGAGAGCGACGACGGCGAGCAAACCCTTCATGTTAGTGACTGTAGTGTTCGAGTGGGGGGTCCAAAGACGGCTCCTACTGTTCATGTTTTTCGAGACAGGCCTTATATCCTCGTGATAATCAGTACTGCTGCCGGAAAAATGCAGAGTCGTTGATGAGGTTTCGGTCGTAGTTCCGTAGCATCCCTTGACAAGGACAGCTTGCGACTTCCGACGGGATGAAGCATCCTGTGGCTAGGGTGGAAAATTAGGAAGCCCGCTGTTTATGTTCGGAAAACAGACGGAAAAATGGGCTCCGAGCAAGAAGCCTGGGATCTGAAGGGGTGAAACACAAGGAGTTACGTGTGTTTTACCGAAACATGGCCAGCATGGGTCAACCAGCGAGCATAGAAGCTGGCATGCGATGCAAGTAGCTGTCAAAGCCTCATCAGATGCGCTGAGAGTACCTGAGCATAAGCAAATAGACCAGGTATATCAGCGTATTGCATGGAAAGGACTGAGAGGAATGTGTCGACAATAGGCGAGATCAACGGAAGAAATTCCCGGAGAATCATGAGAAGCTACCCCCGATGATACTTTCTCAAGCCACATCAATGCCGCCTCTTTGAAGCCGCTCTCAGTATCCAAAGGATCCTTCATTCCAGAAGGCTGCTGAAAAGCTACACCAGTGACTATGCCGTTTTCAACCACGAATTCCGCTTCTGGCCAAGGGCTGCCAGTAAGTCTTCCTTCTGCCGATCCAGGCCAGGCATCGAAGGGTCCATGTCCTCGCCGTAGCCGGCAGTGAAAAGGGTAGCGGGAGCCACATAGAATCGATGGCCCTCCATATGAATGAAGCGTAGATGGGTACTCCAAAAGCGTGGCCAGGCAGCGAACAAATGGGCCGACGTCCGGTGTACAGGATGGTGATAGGCAGCATGCGGTTCGTGAGAGTAGACAATATCAAAATTAGCGAGGACCTGGAGGCAGTGATAGGAAGCGCTGGAGGGATGACAGAAAGTTACAGCGGGATAGTCTCCAGACACGTTGCGGTGCCTTCCGGCGTAGAAGTCAAGGGAGAACGGCGGCTCGGTCACTGGCAGAATCAGACAAGTCGTGTCAGGATTTCTATCGGCAATGCCTGAATCCTCCTCCAGGTGAGTCGCATTCAATCCGAGGACGGTCCTCATGACTCTCTTCAAAATGCGGCCGATAGTGATGGATTGCGAGTGAGTATTGACTGGAGTTACCACCCCAAACCCGTCATCCGGAAAGAAAGAAATCTGCGCCGAGAATCCTGGCACAGATCCATTGTGCTGGACAATCTGGAGGACACAAGTTCGACCACAGAAGGTGAAGAGGAATATCATCAACACTCACATCATGGCCGGCGAACGAAGCTCGCCATCAACCCATGCCATAACCTATGATGAAGGTTTCGGGCAACGTCGGGCTTCTATACATGACGCTTTGAGCAGTTGTGGTCTTGCTGAAGGCACTCTGCGGAATAATGGTGGTGTTTGTGCGCGGGTCCATGCCACCGTTCAGGAGCACGCGAACCCACCTATTCTAGAACATGAAAGTGTCAATTGAAAGTTGAAGTTAACAGGGAGCTTGCAATCAGAATCAGAAAAGAATCTTACGAGGTCTTCGACACTAGAGATCGCTCCACCAGCACCTGCAATCATTCGTGCATTGTTCTCGTTCAGTGGCATCGGAATTCGTCTTCCGAAGCTCGTCCAATTCTGCGTCAGTTTTCCTGATCGCGCGGCCTGGGTCGGAGAGAAGGTCGTAGCCGTCATATTCAGCGATGTGAAGATACGCTCCTCGACGAATTCGGTATATTCCATGCCGCTGTACGTTGCGATGATATGAGCTCCATTTATGTACATCTGATCAACGTGAAATTTTGACTCAGAAGCAGCATGCGTAGTCATTTTTTTCACGTACCATGTTGTTATAGAGCCATGTCTCCCGTAGCTCATACGCAGGACACAGGTTCCTCAGATTCCGTACCACATCGGCCGGGAGGTCATTTGGACCATGTGAAAAGTCGTGCCTGCCCAGAAAAAACACGATGAGACTGTCTCTCCGAACATATGGTTATGTTCGAGAGACCGTACGCAGCGAGACCAGAAACATGCGCCGATATGTCCCTCATGGAGGCCTTCGACTGGGCCCATTCATCCATGAGTTTCCACTCTTGAGGTAACAGGTTTGCCACGTTCGTGTCCCAATGGAACGTGTCCACTCCCTCAGGCAGAGGCGTAGCATTTCGCCGAGTAGCATAGTCGTCGATGAGAATCCCCATAGAGGTGGGCAGGAAGGCCTTTCCAGATGAACCAAGAGCGAACAGGGTTTACAACATGACGGTCATCCAGCACCTTTTGTTAGCTCTCAGAGTACAAATGATGCACACATCGGTAGTCATCGGAACGCCATCCTCTGTCCTATTTCCTCAAGCACCGAGCTCGCTCTCGCCGTTCAACCGTATGACACCGACAGCCAAACCGAGCACGTTGTCACTCCGTAGCGTATTCTCGATCCACTGCAAGAGCTATGGGGTGATCGCTTTTTTCGGGTCGCTTGTGTGTCTCCTAACGTCGACGCAAAAAAAAGTCTGAGAACGGCTTGAGAGGAAGTCACAAACACGAGACATGAGCTGATCAAAGCAAGAGTGACGAGAGCTAAAAGCGGACTATGAGCTTCATCCTGAATGCTTCGAACAACACCCACAAACCTATCGCCAGCTATGTAACATATTCTCAAATGACCGATGATAAGCGCGGCTGGAGAGAATTACCCGAGAGACAGCGTCGTCATGAGATGGCAGCGCCCAAGCGCAGCAAAACGCTGCCCCGAGCGCAGCAGGATGCTGCAAGGACTTCATGTGATGTCGGATGTATCGCGAACATTTGACGAACACGGAAGCAGAGCGTCAGAAACTGAAAGCAGACCGAGACTAAGGTTGAAGTCGGCCCGCAACGAGTTTATGGATGGTAGCTTGTGGTCCAGGAGCGAGCATGGGAATGTCTCCCGCCACTGTGGACTAGATCTTGCACTGACTCGCACATCGGGTTCATTGAAGTCGGGGGCACGGTAATCATGTCTGTGGTCTTATTACAAATAACTCAGGTATATCACCACCAGCCGAATGATCAGTGGCGGTAGATGTTCCGATTGAAGTGCGAAAGCCACTGGTCCGGACTTGTGGCAGCCACTGATTCCGCCCATAAGCTCGCACAAGTCCGTTCAGCAGCGCGCCGCACGAAATCTGGCCATGCATGTCACAGCTTCCCTGGTATTCTCGTCCCACCGAAATATTACTTAGTGAATGCCAATGATCCATTCCTGCCGCACTTCGGCAAGGTTTGGATCGAGATTATTGACTTGAGTACGACGGAGACCAAAGACTTTGCGGTTCATTTATATGTTTCATTGAGTACAACATAACTATATAGACAATGCGACTACTTATACAGTTCCTGTCGTTTCTGCTCAATAATGTAATTATTGACCTTCGAGCTTCATGTATTAATACCCACTCAGCATGCTCACAGATTGTGCCGCTTTGACGCTGCAGCCGCGAGACATCCTACACCGGGCAAGGTGTCCACGGAGTATGTCACCTTTTGTGACCCGTACTTGATGGCACCACCCACCTCCAAACTTCACGACCGTAAGGGGCGAGGCCTTCGCGGCGAAGCAGTGTGAGGGAGTCGATGGGCATGAGTCGACGGACATGCGAATTTGACATGATACAGGCAGCACGCACAGCGGTCGATCTGGCATCGCTCGTCATGCAGAAGTGTTCAGCATCGCGTGAACGAGTTGATTGGTGATGACACAGGATGTAGCTGGAATTCAGGGCACTAAGGTGAGCAGTGCGAGGCCAGCACATGCATACCCTTCACACACCTTTGCACATATGGTCTGATCGATTCGAATTTCCTGCTGATATGCTACCCGCAATTGTCTCCGGGGAAGCACCTCCTAAATGTCAGCTCCCGTTGAGTAGCTAACACGTACCAGGAGCAATGCGAACGGGTCGCGCGCTGGTCGAAAGATATGGCGGTTCTCGATTTTTCAAGCCACAAATCCTTGTCAAGTCCTAGGTGTGAGCCATAGCAAATCCCTAGAGAGAGGGTGTACAGATGCAGCACGGCATGGTTGTGTGGGGGGGAAGAGGGAAGGACTCGCTGAAGCTGCCTCGAAGTTCGAGCGTCCTTCGTTCATATGTCACATGACCCTAGCCGACCGACGCGTCGACCTTCGCCGCGCGTCTCGAGGTCGCCGCTCACCCACTCGGTACATTGAAATTCTTTGCTTATAAACTTCCAGAATTGCTCGTGTGTATGTCGGGTTGAATTCCATGGATTGAAGAACATGAGCTTGCCTCAATGACACCGGTATGCGCCGTCACGTTCGGGCCTCTCTGGATTCTCCGCGGAATTCACTGACGTTTGAATTCATCCGCAGCAATTCAATTTTCGCAGTTTGATGAGTAAGCCTTCCTCATAGCGATTTTCTCTTCACGACGGTCATGTCGAGCCCCGTACAGTCAGCATTTCCTGACCCTCATATTCAGCTTTCAGACGATAGCCTACCTCTTCTAAACCCTCGGCGTATGTATTCGCCAGCTTTATGTAGTGTCATAAAACTCATGATTGATTTTCAGTCTTCGTACGGGAAGACAACAGTGGGCGCTGGAAATGCAAGATATGCCCAGGGGCACAGCTGGTTTCTCTGAACAGGGCTGTGATGCATGAGGACACTGAGGCCCATGTACTATGCGTACGAAATCTGGATGCCCCCGGGTCCTCTGTCGGCTTGCAGAGCGATCCTTTCCGACCGCGAACCTCGAGCCCTTCGTTGCCTGAGATACAAGAAGGCGAGGTTCTGGCCGGTCCTTCCCAGCATACAGCGCCTTTGCCGTTACCTCCGTCTTCCCCACCGAACATCAGCAGCCCAGGTTCACATGCAGGCCCAGAGGAAGTTGACGACGAAGACACACAATTCGAGCCGTTCACTGTACATGGACCAGCAATCCCGAGCGATCGAGAAGACCAAATATTCGATGACTATGGCGGTCTCCTGGCGTCTGAGAAGCCGTTACCACTCGATGACAATGAAGAGTCGGACTTGCCATTTTTTGAGGACGAAGATCAGAGCATCGGTGCTCCAGTCTCTGATATCAACATTGACGACCTTCCGAGCGTATCTGACCCGTGGCGACGTCCTGGTGCCTCAGACGTTCAATTCTCTTCGCGTGAGGATCATTTCATGACTTGATGACTATGTGGCATGCTGACGGTATCCACGGAAGCCAATGACAGTGCACATGATGCCTTTGCACTTGACGACAGTGCAGACTGGTGGCCTTGGCCGAATAAGAAGGTAGTCATATCATCTTGGAACAAACCTGTCCGCCAGCTCACAAAGTCGAATTTCAGGAATGCTTATTGGATATTCTTGGTGCCTTTCCTCGCCCCGTGTTCTCAGAATCAGAGCTCGAGGTTACTCGGTGGTTTGCAATGAAGCTTGGCATTGTCGGTCTCCCAACAGCACACCTTGTGAAGAGACATCGAGACTCAATTCTCAGCCTTGTCGGATTTCGGGAGAAATTAGTGAAAGGTAGTTTGGGTCATCTATATTCAGTCGCATCCTTGCCTCGCATAATCCAACATGTAATGTCCCTTCTTATTGAGTTTCAACCACCTGCTGATCATTTGTTCTTCTAGGAAATGGCTAATCCACATGTGCGGCCACATATGCGGTTTTATCCGGAGGAAGTTCCATCTGAATATTCGGAGGCTTTTCATGGTGACCGTTGGCACTCGGAAGTCAACGCTACCTTGAGCGGCCCCATGGTGCGCGCTGATGATGGTCAAGACTACTATGTCGAGGAGCCAGCATTGGCAAGAACAGATGATGGGCGAGGTCCTGTTGAACCTGTGTGGCCTACCCGGTGGTTTCAGAAAGGCAATATTATGTTCGCACGCGCTCATCGCATGACAGTCACAGAAGAAGGCGATGCATTTGTGATCGAGGGGGATGGCTGTCTGGAGCTGCCAATCAGCACATTCTTTGTCAGTTATGCACGACTGAAGAATGTGTATCATGAGTATGGATTGCCAAATGTTGATCATATTCAAGGTTTGTCATTGATTTCTGAAGTCGATTATGTACCAGCACTGATGATATAATTTCAGGCACTCGACATAGCAAGATTGTCAATAATGTTATGACAACAGTTATTGATCCTATTAGTGTCAGTCTGCCAAATCCCTGGCGGATCAAGGCCAATGGTCGACGTGCATTGTCTTTGCCAATTTGGTTGTACTGTGATGATACATCAGGAAATGTGTCAAAAAAATGGAATAAACACAATTCCTTCCTCTTCATCTTGGCTGGGCTACCTTTTCAGCATGCTTCATCACCATACAACATTCATTTTCTATCTACTTCCAACCTGGCACCACCTCTTGAGATGGTGGAGGAGATTATGAAAGATCTGAAGTAAGACTGATCTTTTATAGCATGATCAGTCATGTTTGCTAATATATAATTTTTAGAAAATTGCAAGAGGATGGTGTGATAGCATGGGACATGGAATTTAATGAGGAGGTCTTATTCATTGTTTGGATTTTGGCTCTTCTTGGCGACAATCCGATGCAAAGTGAACTGGCTTCTCATATTGGATTATCGGGCAAGTTTTTTTTGTAGAGTCTGCAAAGTTCTAGGAAAGGATAAAGGTCGTCCATCTGGCATTGAAGGAGAAAGTGCTCGTATTACAGAGTTCATGCAGGTAAGTGTTTATGTGATAAGTATATTCATACTTATAATGTTATATTAGACTAGCATTCCTCGGAGCCGTGATGATACACTCAAAGAGCTCAAGCAACAATGGAATGTCCTTTTAGATGGTTTTCCTTCTCATGTCAATGCCTTGGTGACCAAGTCAGGTGTTAAAGATAAACACTTTACACCATTTTTTGAAAAATGGTCTGCAGCTTGTGGAGCTCAAAAGGAAAAAAATCGAGCAGCTGGAATATCAGAGATGGATGGAGTTCATGAAATGATGCAAAGATTGCTAGCTGATCAAGATCTTCAAGAGTTAGTAAATCCATTGCTTCAAGACCTCAGTAAGCTAGTGGAAATATTTCTAAGTTTTTACTGATTTTATATATTGTAGATCTGGACCCAAATGCAGATACTCCTGTAGAAATCTTGCATGTCATCTTGCTTGGATTTGTCAAATATTTCTGGCGAGATGCAGTATCTCGTCTCAATTCCTCTGAAAAGCAAGTACTCAAGGCTCGGTTATCTAGTCTGGATGTTAGCGAGCTACAGCTTAGCTCATTGCGAGGCAACACACTTGTTCAATATGCTGGCTCTCTTACTGGTCAGGACTTCAGAGTTATTTTACAGGTTGCACCAGCAGTTCTCTATGGACTTTTACCACCAGCTGCATATCATGCATGGCTAGCTCTCTGTCGACTTGGACCTCTTGTCTTTCAATCTAAAATTAAATCAATTGTCACATATTTGGTAAAGTGTTTTGCTTTTATCTGTCATTTAAATGGTGGTTTTCTAATGTCTGCAATATTTAGAATGAAGTTTATACTGCTGTCAATGACTTTCTGCAGGCAACTGCTGCATGGAATGTTAGATGGTTCAACAAGCCCAAATTTCATATTGTGCTTCATCTTCCAATGCATATTCGACGAATTGCTCCTGCACCTCTTACAGCAACTGAGAGATTTGAATCTTACAACTTTGTTATTCGTCTACGAAGCATTCATTCCAATCGACAGGCACCTAGTGTGGATATTGCAAATGCTATGAGTTTTACTTATGCTGCAAGACATCTTGTTAGTGGTGGTTATATTTTAGAAGAAGGTGCCTCTCATCCTCGGAGAGCTGGTAAAGCTGTTCTCGAGTTGATTGATGATGAGATCTTTGCACGTTTTATGGGAATGAATGAGATTCTGGAAACAGAGGATCCAATTCAAGATTTACATAGTAAGCTTCAGAAAATTTCTTTGAGATGATTTATATAATGGATTTATCTGCCCTTTGCAGAACACCTTATTCCTGTTGAAGGAGACTCAAGAGTTACTTGGTCAGCAACACTGTCCTCAATAGTCCTCGACAATCCACCAGATATTCTATCTGCACATGATAATAAAGTCAATCTATTTCGTTCAGCAAGCCTTTTAAATGGAGATATATGTCGGCTGCAAGGCTTTGTATTATTCACTCTGGATGCCTCTTCATCAATCTGTCTGGGTTGTATTCAAAAAATACTCTTGGGACATGCAGACTGTTTGCTCTTTTGCATTAATGTCTGGACAATCCATGATGATCAAGAGCCTTATAAAATGCCTCGCATCAGCCCATCAAACAAGAAGTGTTTGATAGATCGTCAGGTATGTTTAAATGTAATGAGCAACTATGTTTTTATATACTTAAGTTGAGGCCACAGGATATCCTTTGCGCCGCACACACATTCCATAATTGTGCTCGTCAAAGCTGCACTGTCTCTCAGACACGAAATATTATCAACGAACGTCATCTCACAGATCAGTATGACTGGGAATTTCAACATTCACAGTTTCCCGATGACCGTGTCCTGAACCTAGCACCGTTACGCTCTGCTTATGCTTATGAAAGCTTTCGAGATGGGCGGCGCGTCGTGACAAGTCAAGATAGCAGCCTTCCTGCTGGTGAACAACATTCACCTGCATTACAGGTCTCGCAGGTTCCTCTGCACCAAGGTGGCCTTGATGCAGGACCATCCATAGAGTTACAATCAGGAGCAAACAAGCAATACCCAGATGATGACAGCACCACCGACCGTAACGTTCGAGCACGGCTCGAAGGCAGTCCAAGTCCTGGGATTGAAAATGCCACAGATGCAAGCAGCACACAAGAAACACGTGCACTGGAACGTGCGCGTGCTCGTGGCAATAGATCAATTGCATCACGGAGTCGAGCGCAGAGTCGTGGGCGAGGGCGAGGTCAGGGACAGGGAGTTCCAGCAGATGCAGAAACATCAGAACTCACAGTCACACCTGGTCGTAGCCGTGGTCGTGGTCAAGGTCGTGGTTGTAGGCGAGGTCGCAGTCACAGTCGAGGGCAAGGCCGAGGTCAAGTTCAAGAACAGGAAGTGAATGAGGGTACAGGAGATACTGAGATCACATTCATACATTGGACTGGTGCCGAGTAGATAGGGCTATATGCAGATCTGTATGCAACGTCAATGATAATGGGAAGGGGAGACTGACATAACACTTGCTGTGAGTGTCAGCATGCCTGTTGTCCTCGCGCAATGCCTCTGCAGGCATACAAAGCTTCTCTCACACGGTGACCCGAAGCACCAAACGCTTGCATAGAGTAGAGCACGATGATCCAGTCGACCGAGTCGAGCAGCATTGTCTCCACTGTGAACCGCGGCTGCGGGTGATCAGCATCCAGAAACTGCATGCAACGGCATGGGAAACATACTAGGACATCTGAAAAAATTACCACTGTTATATAGAGCTATATCAGCTACATAGCTCTGATAGGTCCATAGCAGTGTCCTTTTATATATAGCCTAGCCATAGATGTAGGATCATCTATATAGAGCTATCATAGCTGTCATAGCTGCCATAGCTTAAGGGTGTAGCTATCATAGCTATCATAGTATAAGAGGACAGCTATGTCAACTATGGACTATATATATGCTATCCTACCTTATAAATCTATCAAAGCTATGTTGATTATCTATACTACATCTTCTCTTCTTAATATATATACATCCTACACAATTTCAAGCATTTTGTAGGTCTCATAACTTACAACATCTCTTAGTTTTAAAATAGACAAAACATCGAAAATTATAAGACTATATTTATTCCAAGAGGCACTACTACACAAATTATATACTACTCTACAAAGTTCCATAAGTCTTTGTTAATCAAACATACAAGACAACAAAGTCTTTAAAAAGCAAAAAATAGTTCTACAATAAACATAACATTAGTATAAGTTGTAGTTAGAAAACATTAGACTTACAAGTAAACATACAAAAAAGCGAAAATACCTTGATAAGATAATACATATTAGTGATAATAAGAACACAACAATATAAAGGACTTACCAAAGATAATAAGATGTCGAAGGACTATAGAGGGAAGTCGCGAAGACGAGAGGTGATAGTAGTTGAGAAGAAAGAGAGGTCGCGCGTCGCGCGGGCCTTATGTAGACGTGGCGAGCGGAGCCCGAAATGTGGTCGGGCCGGGCGCTGCCGAGTGCCGTGAGAGAGACTAAGTCGCAGACCTCACTAAGTTCATGTAGCTGTCGAGTAGCTTGTAGTACCTTAGCTAGATATCTGTCTCACTCGATCGTATTCTATAAGTACATTGTAGTGTTGCTCTTTTTTTTCAAATTTTATTCGATTTTACTCGATTTGATAAGTTCGAAATATTCGAACTCGCGCGCGTTCGGTGGCTGAAGCACCGAAACGCGCGTCGAACTTCGTCTCGACTCTTCTCTGCTACCACTCCCCACTCCTCCTCTCTCCTCCTCCCCCTTCTCTCCCTCCTTTTTACCGTCGAATCGGACGCCGGAGAGGGACGCGTAGGAAGCCGAGGGACACAGGTAAGTAAAAAAAACCCTTTTTATTTCGTATGCTTGCTCATGCAGAGAGTATCGCTCGAATTCGAGCGATACTCTCGACGACTTCGTCCTCCCGCGCCCGCCCTCGTCCCCTCGTCGTCCATCCTCCATCACGCCATCCCCCTCCGACCTCGCCGCCTCGCCGCCACGTCACCAGCGCCCGCCGTGCCGCCTCCGTCGACCACCACCACCGAAGTGCAGGCACGCAAACGCAAACGCGCGCGCACGTCGCACGCGGCTCTGCCCGCCCGCCCTCCCGCCGACGACCATGCGCCGCGCGCAGGTCCACCGCAGCCCGAGGACTCGCGCACGGGCCCGCCGCCGGCCGCATCCCATGCACGCCCCCCGCCGCTTCTTGCGGCGATCCAATGCGTCGCGCACGGACCCGCGGCAGCCTGTGCCTCGCGCACAGGCTCGCGTTAGCCTGGGGACCGTCGCACGCCCCGCACGCATCGTGCACGGGCCGGCGGCCTCGTGTACGCCCGCTGTGCCCTGCGCACGTCCCCATCGCCTCCCGCCTTCGGCATGTGGGCCTGCCACGTCGCGCACGGCCCGCACGCGCTGCGTCGTCGCGCGCATCTCGCGCGTGCTCGTCGCCCTCGCAAGTCCCCGTGCGTGCTCGTTGCGCCTCGCAAGTCCCCGCGCGCCTCGTGCTACCCGCCGTCCGCCTCTCGCCACCTCTCGCGGGCCCCGACACTTCGCGGGCCCACTGCACATCCCGCGCCACCCACTGCACGCTTTGCGCGCATGCGGGGCTCCATCGCACCTCGTACGCCTCGCGCCGTCCGTCCGCTGCACGGCGTGGGTCCCGCCAACACGTGTACACCCGCGCACATGCCTGGGCCTCGCGCGCCCCGTCTGCCGCGTCGCCGTGCGCCGTCGCTCTTCGCGCACGGCCCCACAACTCCCACGCGCTGCCGGTATGCCTCCCGCGTGCCGCGCGTCCGCCGCGTGCCCCGTGCTGCCTCGCGACCCTCGCGCACCCACCCCTCCGCTCACGCGTGCCTTGCGTGTGCACTCCATCGCACCGCGCGCACGCATCTTCCCGCCCGCCACCGCCTCTGGCCTTCTCGTGCGTGCCCGGTGTGCCTTGCGCACGTGCGATGCACCTTGTGCCACGTACTGGTGCCTCACACGGGCCTCTGGTACACTGGCCTGTTGTTGTGCACTGCAATTCATGCAGCTGTAGTTGTAGTACTACTAGATGTAGTAGTAGTAGATAAAATATAATCAATTTTGACTTAGAATCTTGCAATGTTTTGTCCCCCGACATAGTAATGATAGCCTTAATAGTAGTCATAGCTTAACCTGGTAAGTATGATAGTATTATATAGTTCACACTACTAGCTATGAAAGCTATGATAACACTACATAGCTAGTACTACCAGCTATAGAAGCTATGAAGGCTCTCATAGTGCTACATAGCTAGATAAGCAAGGTATATAGCTTATATAGCTCTGTGATAGCACCCATAACATAACCTGCAGCTATATAAAATTTGGTTTTTTCAGATGGAGTTGTATTGTGGCTCAGGGAGAAGAAGAGCTCGCCGAGGCTGATGAAGCCTCATATCACATTGTCGACTGTACGTGCACGCGGCCGTCTGCCGAGCCTGAGTAGATGTACTGCCCGCCCGTCGTCTCCGCAGGGCTGAACATCTGAGAAAACTGAATTATATATAGCTGCAGGTTACATTATGGATGCTATCACTGAGCTATCAGAGCTATAAAGTTTGCTTATTCAGCTATGTAGAGCTATGAGAGCTTCCATAGCTTCCATAGCTACTAATGTCAGTTATATAGTGTTATCATAGCCTCCATAGCCAGCAGTTTGACATATATAGCAC
The DNA here is from genome assembly GCA_006506795.2 of Hericium erinaceus. Lineage (NCBI taxonomy): Eukaryota > Fungi > Basidiomycota > Agaricomycetes > Russulales > Hericiaceae > Hericium > Hericium erinaceus. The sequence continues at coordinate 1,456,598 of CM021172.1, read as the reverse complement.
TATCACACTTAATAAGGTAAGCTATGACTGCTATCAGTACTACTAATACTATGTCAAGTCAACTAGGTGCTGAGGTATTCAATATTCAAAGTCAAAATTAATTATATTCAATATAACTACTACTACAGACAAGTACACTACAATACGAATACCGCACGCAGACGCGCGTGCACTGGCAGGATACACATGCACACGAAGCACGGCGTGACGCGGCAGTCATGCGCAAGGCGCGGCGGCCCGTGTGAAAGGTGCATGCGGGAACGGCGAGGGGCAGCGAGGCGTCGGTGGGCAGGCTAGAAGCACCGCAAGGCGCGGGGCATGCGTATAGAGCACGGGGTCAGGCGGGAGGCATCGAAGGCGGCGCGAGGTGAGGGCCAACGGCCCGTGCGCAGGGCGCGGGAGGCGGGCGTGCGGGGCGTGCACGACATGGCAAACCCGTGCGCAATATGGGAGGCTCGCGCACCAGAGGCAGGAGGCGCTGGGAACGTGCGAGGCACGGCGGGCATGCGCGAGGCGTCAGCATATGACGGGCCCGTGAACGATGCGTCGGCAGGCCGTGCGAGGCTCGCGGGGCGGCGCAAGGCCCGCGGTGCGTGCACAGGCCTGTGCGCGAAGCGTCGGGAGCGGGCTCTGTGCACGAGGCGCGGGAGACATGCGCGATGCGGCAGGCCCATGAGTGACGCGGAATGCCTGCGTGCCGGAATCGCAAGGCGCAGGGACGTGCGTGAGGCATAGGTGCACGCGAGGCACAGAGGGGGACGTGCGCGAGTCGTCGCGCTGCCGCGGGCCCATGCACAACACGGCAAATCTGCGCGCGAGGCGCAGTGGCCATGCGGAGTGTTGAGCCGGCGCAGGGCTGTTGTTGCGCGCGCGCACAGGGGATGTTGCTGATGGATGCACTGCGGGCGCGGGCGGGACCTGAGGCGTAGGGCACTGCCGCGGGGTGTTGTGCGCACGTTGGGGGTTGGCGAAGCCACACACAGCCTGCACGCGTTGTCGCGGCCGTGCAGGGCTCTGCGCTGGTGTCGACGCGTCGTCGGGGCATTGCGCAGAGTGCGGGGCATCGTGCGGGCACGCCAGCAATGCCATGCACGATGACGTGGCCCGTGCGCACATCTTGATGGCATGCAGATGGCGAGGTCGTGCGTGCGTGCATGCGGGCGGCGCGACGGTGCCTGCGGGCGGGCGGGCGGGCGGGCGGGCGTGGACGTGTACAGAAGGGTGCGCGCGGGGCGTGCACGTCGTTGGGGCCAGCCGCGGGGGCGCTGGGGGGCATTGGAGTTGGGCGCAGGGTGTAGGAACTGCGTGCGGGGATCAGACGTGACGTGAAGGGAGTGCGGGAGGGGTGTGGAGGGATCGAAAGGAAAAGAAAAAGGAGAATATCGCTCGTTCATGAGCGACACTCTCCATATGAGTGCAGAAACAACGGGGGTAGGTTGTTTGCTTACCCGGTGGCCCTCAGCTCACTGCTATGCCCTCTAGACTTTCGAAGTTGACGGCGTCGGATTGAATAAGCGAGGAGGTACGTGGAAACGAGAGAGACAGCGAGGAAGGAGCTGGAGGGAGTGACAGAAGGACGGAGTGTTGAAGTCAACGCGCGAAGCTCGGTGCTTCAGCCACCGAACGCGCGACTTCAAAACTTTCTGAGTACAGCAAATCAAATAAACTAGTAGAAATTAACAGAAAAAAGCCTTGACTATAGATGACTCGTAGCAATACATCTAATGAGAGTAGCATCTATCTAGTGTAAGGTATCTTCGTGAGCATCATGCGTACATTAATCACGTCTGGTGCCCAGTCTCTGACGCGGCACTCGGCAGCGCCCGGCAGCTACGATTCTCGGCTTCGCCCGAGATTCGTATATAAGGCTCGCGTGACGCGCGTTGCCTCTTGTATCTTAAACCCCCCACTTGCCTCGTCATTGTCATCGCTCGCTCGTCGTCGTCGTCGCCTTCTCATTCGTCGTCGCTCTCTCATTCGTCGTCGCTCCCTCATTCGTCGTCGCTCCCTCATTCGTCGCTCGCTCCTTCATCGTCGTCGCTTCCCATCTCCCTCGTCGTCGTCGTCGTCGCTCTATCTCCCTCGTTGTTGTTGTTGTTGTTGTCATTGCTCGCTCCCTTATCATCATCGTTCGGTCGCTCTTTCGTTAAGGTATGTTTTTCTTCTTAGTCTCTCATGGGTGATGCTAATGCTTTCATGCTTATTACACTATTATTGTAGTCCTACTTAGGTAAGTTCTCTCTTATGTCTTATACTGATGTCTTTCAAGTTGTCTTATAGATTTTCGCTTTTTTGTTAGTTTAGTAAGTGTTTATATGTTATCTTAGTTATCTTTTAATACTAATGTCTTATATTTTCGCTTTTTGTAGTCATTATAAGTTTGTTATCTTTTATAATGATGTAGTAGTCTTTGTTGCTCAAATAACATTTTGTAATAAAATTATATGAAAAATATAATGTTTTTAAAACTTTTGATATCTGTGATTAAGATGTATAAGGCTATTGAGCTAATGATATTTTTATTTTAAATGTTAGAACAATATATTTGATAGAAGTAACATAGAGTGAATAGAAATCTTATATGCTAGATATAATATAACAATAGAGATATAAGATATAGTTGACATAGCTTCTATAGCTGTCTTATACTATGATAGCTATGATAGCTATGATATCTTATAGCCTATGCTATATTAGCTATGTAGCTTATGCCCTATGCTATGGTAGCTATGACAAGCTATGATAGCTATGCATAGATTACTTGACTGCTATGAGACTGCTATGTAGAAAAGAGGACAGCTATGGACCTAGGAAAGCTATATAGCCTACATAGCCTTATATACTAGTAGTAAATTTCTCAGATGAAGTGGCAGCGGATGAGTGTCTGCAGGACCGTGTGCCCGCGGTACGTCATGACGCTGCAGTCCTTCGGCTGCGCAGGGCGCGTGAGGCGCGGGTAGCTCCCGTAGTGGTAGTCGAAGTTCAGCGAGCCGTAGCTCGCGTGCTTGACGGACTCGTACTCCTCATTCGGGCGCATCTTGCACAGATCCCACAGACGCAGTGCCTGGTCCTTCCCGTTCGAGATGATGTACTGCCCGTCACCTTTGGCGGAGACATTCGTGATGCCCTCGGTGTGGCCGATGAGGACGCCGGATGGCTTGGGTGAGGAGCCGAGCGAGCGATGGTCCCTAGTGCTTGTATCAGACCTATTCGGAAGTGGGGTGAGTTGTGCTCACCAGACTTTGATAAAAGTATCATCCGATGCGCTGATCAAAATGTTCCCTGATGCAGTATCTGCCCAACAGCAGCTGTTGATGTCGTTGTCATGTGCATGGATCTTCACTGTTCTCCGGTTGGCCAACAGGTCGTAGACTAGTTTCGCTCCAGCATCAGCTCTGCGTTACTTGCTAAATACAGCAGCACTGACCGAAAATTCTGTGATTTCCTCCAGCAATAACTTCATGTACTGCAGCGCGCTGTACTGTGGCGCGCTGAGTGGGTCGCTTGTAGGTGAGCGAGGATGCTGTTCCCAAGATTGCACAAGTCGTTGATGGATATCTGCATCAGCGCACGTATTTGAGCGTGCAAGGTGTATCCAGACGGGAATGAACCCAGACGCACCCAGGAGTGCTGATGTCATTCAGTGTGGGGTGTGGGTCACTGGTCAAGAACCGCTCACATCCAGCGCACTTGTCGTGTCACGTCAATGCATCAACCGGAACTGCCACCGCAGACTGTCGCATCTGCACCTTACTCTCTCAATCTCGTTCAGCACCATCCCATTCTTCACAATGGCATATGAGGATGATGATGATTTCGAACCGTCCCAGGATTTTCATGGCAGCGGCTTAAGCTCCAGGTATCGGACGCCACCTCCGAGTCGAAATGCTGCTGTCTCGGAGCGGAATCTAACTTCTTCGTAAGTAACTGAGTTTTTAGGCCAGAAAATCTCACCTCAGGTGCTCGAGGCAGCTTGTATGCTGAAGGTGGAGTGCTTGACTCGCAGACGTCTAACACACAATGGGGAGAAGCTGTGATGGAGGATACCAATCAACGTCAAGGTAATTCATGAAACCAAGTGTATACCATTTGTTGACTCTGCAATTCTTCATCCATAGCTGAGGACCGGCCTCATCGAAAATCACGCCAGTGTGAGGCCTGCAGCAAGAAAGACGAGCAGGTCGCTCAAGCGACCACTGAATGTCTCGATGCCCAACAGAGAATGATGGATATCGGCATAGAACTGGATAAGACGAAGCGTGCACTGTCAAGGCAGGAGAAACTGAGCCAATTCTACTGTGGTCAATGGGAAAAAACACACGAACTGTTGGCAACTGCGCTGGCTGCCAGCGGCAATGTCGACAAAGACATTGTTCGTCAACTTGTAAGGCCTGTATGATTGTCTCGTAAGGTCAAACTGATCGTGAGATCAGCAGGGTAATTGGGAACCATACCGCAATACCAAGCTGCTGGATTTCTTTCGTCTGCAATGGGAAGACACGTACGATCAGCGAATCATTCTTCGTGACTTGCTGAATGACCTGCTCGACGAAAAAATTAGCACCAAGAAGGAGGAGGTAATTATCATTTGCTGATGCACAGATGACAATTTACTGAACTCCTTTGGTCACTAGATAAAGGCAGAGAGTCCGAGAGCTGGAATCATTTCTCGTTGTGATCAGGGTCAAAGTGCCGAAAGTCGCTAAGCGGATGTTGCTCGTGGCCTCCTGGCGAGACGGATGGAAGGGATGCTTAGAAGAAGGGTTACAAAGACAAGCCAAAAGACAGATGTACTGGGTGCAAGGGAATAATGTATATGAGGGGATGGGAGATCGGACGGTTGGACGAGAGGATTGAAGCGCTGAAGTGGCAGCGCTCGGCGATGGCCTTTGGCGCCTTGTTCAGCGTGGCTTGTCGTCTTCTTCCATCATGTACTTATTGACCCTATCCAATCATTTCCAAGTGATAATTGTGTTTCGTCTACACTCTTTGATCTCAGGAAGCTAGTACAGGAAGAATCTATGTGGTATGATCACTTTTCACGTCAAACTGCCAGAATTGTTTGTACAATGCTTGCACCCAGGCCGTAGATGACCTCGGACGTTTGCCCATTCAATCCTACTGCTCCACTTGACACTACTGAACTCGTATTAAACAGACATCAGCTTTTGGTCGTTATTCGTCTATGATTGGCGACGATTTGTGATTCCTCGAAGCCGCTGGAATTATGAGAAATAACACGCTAATACCCTCACCGATGAGGCGGAGGCAAAGCATGCAGCATCTGCATGCCATGCAATCATGTACCTGTATAAGTAAGTAACTAATATTAAGCCCGAGGCGTGTTTGCAACTGTCGCTGACCGAAATCATCAATTGTAGCGGCAGTCGTCATCCACAACTTGTCGATGGACAGTTCCCTAATCTACCCCATGAGTGAAGACAGTCTGACTTCCTTGTCTCTTCAACTCAACAGTGCTAAGATTGAAGGTAAACACAACTGATGGAAGCAAAACGCGCTCATCGTTGACGAGCGTGGTCGCGTTCCTGTCACGTGCAGTAAGCAGCTCCGGTTGAGCGACACTCATCTTTTGGGACTGACATTTCTCTCATGTCACTTTACCCAGCCCATATGCCATGGAAAGCCCTGCCGATTTCTCTCAAAATCCAAGCCAGGTTGGCCCCGTGCATACTCCCATTGGTATCGCTGCGCACAGTGACAATGTGCCGTATAATATCCCCCGTTCACGTCAATCTGGCCCTGCCGCTTCACCTTCTGTCGGCGTACCACACGGAATCTCCCCCGCTTCCTCTTTTTGTGATATTGATTCCCCTACTCCACAATTTCCTGCGACGCTAACAGGTTATTCTTATCCAAACACCACGAATCAAGGTCCTGCCTCTGGCGCGCCTCAGCAAAATTTGCCAGGTCATGGACATGGGCAGCAGATGTCGCTTCTGCTCAACGAGACAGTCATGCAGACCATGCAAGTCATCGAGAGTATAACAAGTGCCTACAAGCTGACAGCGGAAGAGCGCAATGAACTCTACAAATATTCTCAGGTAGATTTTCGTTTGGTGCTGTCGTGCAGATTGCTGACCGTGAATTGTTTCTCAATAGGCAGATTCCGACACACGTCATGTCATGTTGTTCGGACGAATCCTTGCCGATTCGAAGGCGATCGCAAGTATCTCCGAAAGGCTGCAATTAATTATGAAGGTCCTTGATGGCATCGCAGTCAACACTCATCTCGCATGGCATTTGACAGAGGCACAAGACGTACGTTTCCTCGCATGGTCTTGAATCAGGTGCTGACAACTGTTTCACATTAGAAAACACTCAAGCGTTTGATTCGTCACTGGCTCGTCAAGCCAGTCAACAGCTATGGGAAACCAATCAACCACGCTGTTGAGGTACGTATGCTGTTCGAATTGTTATGGAGCCGTATGATGATGAATGATTGTCAGGACTATCTGTGGAAAAATGCGCACAAGACAATGCAGATCGAACAATACCGCACGGATATCGTGATTCAACAGAGCATCCACACCACTGTGGCTGCCTTCCAGAACAGTCACCGTAGCAACATGCGGAAGAAGGTACATTATATCATTTTGAGAGTTGGCCGTTCGAGGTCCTGAAAGCTCCGAATACAGCTCTGGGCATCGGTGAAGAAAGGACAGTCCCTTCGACGATTTGCGGGCAAGCTTATCCATCTCAATTGAGAAGGGCCTGCATCTGAGAAAAACACCAGAGGTATATTGCACTATATAGTCTACATAGTTCTAATAGGGCCATAGCAGTCCTCTTTTCTTCATAGCCATCTCATAGTAGCAAGGTAATCTACATAGGGCTACATAGCTACCATAGGACAAGGCAGTAGCTATGGTAGCTATCATAGCTATTATAGCATAGAGTGTAAGCTATCATAGCTACTATAGCTACCATAGTATAAGATAGCTATGTTAGCTATGTTAGCTATATGATATATCTTTACTGTCATATTATATCCAGTTATTCAGGCTTCTATCTATCCTATATCATCTCTGCCAAATATATCACTGTACTATAAATATATCAAAATATAAATTTATTATAAATTTATCTTATAATATCTGAAGAACTCAAAACATCGAAAATTTAAAAGCATTATATTACAAACAATATTTCATTGCAATACATTAATACAAATTACAAGTGACCACAAAACTCCAATATACTACAACAGACAGCAACTTATAAGTAACTCAAGCTAGGTAAGATAGATAAGATAAGATAAAAGATAAGATAAAAGAACATAAGCTAAGATAAGATAAGACTTATCTCAAAGATCAGAAAAAGCGAAAACATGATCTAAACATATGTTAATAAATGAGATCAAGATAAAACATATATATAAAACATAAAACATACTCAAGAAAATAAAAAGCGAAAATATAAAGTCTACAAAGAACATTAAGATTAGTGGACAAGAAAACAATATAGCAACTTACCGAACATGAGAAGGTCCAAGTAGAAGAGGAGAGAGGGACGAAAGACGGGAGATGGTGGTGGTAGGGAAGAGAGAGAGAAAGCGAGTCGCGCATGCCTTATATAGACGTGGCGATCGGAGCGTCAAATGTAGCTTGCCGAGACCGGGCCGGGCATTGCCGGGCATCGCGCCAGAGGCTGGCCGTTAGATTCCATTAAATGGATTGCAATGCCTCCGAGCGTATTGCACAGTAGGTACATGGGTAGCTCATTCATTGTACTAGTATCTACTTTTTATATCTCTTGCCTTTTTTTAAAAAATTAAACCGAATTTATTTGATTTGTTGGAGTGCAAACCGCCAGGCGCATGAGTCGAGTGCTGTGGCTTCAACACTCGACGCGACTTCCTCTCTTCAGCTCTCTCCTTGTCCCCTCGTCTCCTTGTCCCCTCGTCTAGCCCCGTTTTCTCTCCCTCCAATGCACGGCGCGGGACGTCGTTCGGAATTCGGGAGGGCAAACAAGTGTTTTGAGGGCCGAAAGGTAAGTAAAAATTAATTTGTTTCGTCGTCTTGTCGTACTAATAAAGCGAGTATCGCTCGTTGAACGAGCGATACTCGCGTTTGCTTTCTCACAACCCCGCGCACCGCACCACTATCGCCTTCGACACCCCGCGCCGATATCCACGAGCCCGCCGCGGCCCCCATCCCCCGACAACGCCGTCTGCATCCGCGTCGTCGTGTCCCGTTGCCACGGCAACGAGGCGCGACTACGTTGCTCGCCCGGCCTCCCGCCGCCCTCGCATCCACTCAAACGCCTCCGAACGCCCTCAACAGGTCCTTGCGAGCCCACCACCTCACCAGCTCCGTGCCCGAGCACCTCCGCGCCATCGACAACGCGTTTGCGGCCGCGACACATGACTGCGCGCGCACGGCCATGCACGTCCGCTCGCGGCCTTGCCAGCGCGCGACGACGCAGGGCCACGCACGGCGCGAAGGCCTGCGCGAGGGTCCGAGTCCCAGCCCGCGTGCGCATGCCCGTGACAACCTGTGCGTGCGCTCTCGCACGCGAGTCCGGGGCTCCACGAGCGCGCACACAACCACGCGCGGCCGCACGCCTGCGGGAGGCCCCGACTACGCGCGTACACCCTCGCGTGCTCGGACGACGTGGGCGCATCCGCACCAACTCCCGCATACGATCCCGGGCACGGCCATGTCAGCCCCGCGATGCCACGGCCATGTCAGCACCGCGCCGCCACGGTCATGTCGGCCTCCCGCCGCCACGCACGACCCGCACATCCCGTGCGCCAGCATCTCGCCCCGCATGCGGCCTCTGCACGACCGCCTCGCCCGCGCACGCACACGGCCCTGCGCGACCGTGCCAGCTCGCGCACGGCCCCTCGCACGACCTCCCGTGGCCACCTCACTGCGCGCACGGCCGCGCAAGCTCGCGCGCGCCAGTACAAAGCCGCGTATGACCACGCCAACTCGCACGCGGCCATGCGCGACTGCGCCAGCTCACGCATGGCCCCATGTACGGCCACAACGTGCCGCACACGGCCGCGCAAGCTCGCGCGCGGCCACGCTCGATCTGCACCCCCCGCCCCGCCCGCTGCCCGTGTACGCGATCGCCCGCCCGCAGCATCCCAGACGATGCGTGCGTGATCGTGTGGCGTCACCAGCGCACGCACGCACGTACATAGACGGGGACGGGCAATGTATGTGAGGGCATGAGGTCCACTCAGCACCTTTCCTCACTAGTCTCTTAGTTTTCGTGGTCCCTTTGTCATAGTTACCTTTGAATACAATATGAGTTTGATTCAATGTCTTATGTGCCTATCTGGGTTATGATAGTGGCTGGAGTAGCCATAGTACCTATAGTCTGGCTAAGTAAGTCTGATAGTCCTATGTATGTGACACCCCTAATTATAAAGGCTATGTCACCCTATGTATTTAACACTTCATGCTATGGAGGCTATCATAGGCCCCATAGCTCCACATAGCTGAATAGTTCAGCTTTATAGCCCCCATAGCTCACTGATAGCACCCATAACAGCACTTGCTGCTATATAAAAATCCTTTTTCTCAGATGTGCTCCAGATGAGAAGACGACTCAGGCTATCTTTGCTCAGCTCGCTTTGATGGTGAGAATATTGAACCTTCTCGTAATATCTGAAATGGCTGCTAATTCACATGCAGCGTTCAATCGCCCGCCCGCTTGCAAAGAAACGGGGACAGAAGGGCGTGAACACTGGCTTTTGGATGCAGATGAATGATACATTGAAAAAACTAGTCAAGAAACACGGCGAGAAACGTGGAGGCGCGGGATGAGAGAGGTACGTTCTTAACATTCGAGACAAAGCGAACGAGAGCTCAACGCGCTACAGCTGGTACAAAGAAATTATCGCAGAAGATGAGAAGATCGTCGGGAAAGAGGGTGATCTGGTCCCATCTGACGAGGAGGACAGTGACGACGACCTCGAGCCTGATGAACGGGGTGCGGTAAACATCCTCGGAGATGATCACCTGGATGCAGAGGCACACCAGCAAAATACACAGACAGAGTAAATTTCTGAGTAATAGTCGGGCCAGACAATGAGCATTCATTGTAAATATGTGTAACTACAAAGAAGTGATTGCCTCGAGACTAATATTCGTACAAAATTGTGTGCCCAACGCACAACGCCCTGCCCCGAGTTTCCGCCACATGCTGCTGAGCTGACAAATATGGGAGCCACATGCTGCTCACGATCTGGATCTTGGATTCGAGGAATCCACTGATCGCATTGCACATAGCAGCCTGGCAGATGGAATTGTGGAAACCACAGTTCTCGACCCTTTACAATCCGTGATCCATCTAACCACTGTCATCAAGACTTCGATCGGACGGCGGTGTAGGGCCGTCTGCGCGGCAAAGCCCGCTACCCGGTGTGACTCGAGCATCACACGACATGACCGCTGATTTGGGCAGTGAGGTCACGCAAAAAGTAGGATTGGACAGCGTGAGGTGTTTGAGGACGATCATGGGGGCTGTCATGCAGAATTTCAAGCATTCATGCATGGCGACGAGGGAGATATTACCGTTGCGTGACATGCTGCATTTGCGCCGCAAGTGAACAACAGAAGTTTTGACCGACAATAACTTTTGCGTCCGCATGTAGTAAGGGCTAGTTTTATGTGTACATATCGTGTAGCATGTAAGCTATCGCTCTGTGAAGGCAAACTGTAGTTTGGAACAGGCCGGACACGGGAATCGTTTTGTTTTTGTGCGAGCTGCAGACAGTCAGAAGTGGTCGGCATTTGCCGACAGGGGTACACAGCCACTGAACGTAGATTTTGAAGGGGAAACGAAATGACATGTTCATCGTCTAAGACCCACTACCCAGGGGTAGCGGGAATAACTCGAAAAATAACCTACTCACACAAAGAGTCTATCACAAGACTGTCTCGATAGGTAACTTCTGAGCATGTTTATACCATCAAATTCCTAGATCTACATATTGCATCTATCAATTGAAGCTAACGGACAGCGGGATGCTAGAAAAGTAAGGTACATAAATAAGTAGTTATGTCGTATGGATGGTGAGTTCGAGCCTTAGACATTGTGTGCGGGTCCTCGAGCGTCGTCGACAGCTGAATTGCTTAGAGTGGGCACATTAAAAAAACACGGGGATCTCATGCGCCGCATATGCGGATCGCATCAGGTCAAGCAGACTCAACACGAGCCTTGGCAACGATGTACCATGTCCTCCGCTGCCTGCATGCCCGCATCGACTGTCACCATTCAGCAGCACATGCTGCAGCCGCAGATCGTGCATATCCGAGCGCCTGACACTGCAGACACAGGGAGCTGTGGCAGCGCTGGCGGCGCCATGAGTACTGGAGTGTATGTACAGTTCGCCGCTGAGCTCACGGTTCACTGCCCGCATCTGCGAACAGACACAACACAGCTGCCAAACATGTCGGCCCGTGTAATACTACCCCTGGGATACCTATCACGGGGATGGCGGGTGCAAAAATTATGGGATTGGATAGAAAATTTGAAAAAAAAAAAAAAGGGGGGCAGTGTGTGCACAATGTACAGCGTGCTGGTGAGATTGCTGCTTGAATAGGCACACTCGCTGAAGTGAAGGGGGTGTCAGTAAATTAGACTCACCGTAGACCGGTGTGAATCTCAAGTTGTGCACTTCAGCGCCGTTGATCCTTCCATGGTGCTGATTGGTTGTAAGCTCGTTTACCGTGTATGCATATGCCTTGAAGCTCGAAGCTCGAAGCTCTATCTCGAGTCGAGTAATCCTTCGCAGGGCCGGCAACTCCCGCTAGAGGGTTCGCGATCTTCCGCTAGAGGATTCGGGCTCTTCCGCTAGAGGCACCACTGTGACACCGTTAGTCAGCCTAGTTAGCCTGGTGATCTGGTAAGGTTCACCCAGGCTAAGTAGGCTCGGGGCGCTCTTATCGGGTGGTCGGCGCAGTGCCTCGGAGCCTCCTTGACTTGAGTCCTCTTGTCCTCGCTCTGCGTACGTCATCGGCTGATGAGGCAGCCCTGGGCACTGCCGGAACCGGTTGCCGAGCTTGCCGGGCATCTGTCCGCCGTCCCGTCCCCCTCAGCATATGTAATCGCCATCAAACACCATCGGCACTGTCGTCCCCGGCGCCAAACACCCCTTGCTCGTCGTTGGCGACGATGAGCACGCATTTCCGGCCTCCCTGTGCATGGAATATCATGATTTTCACACCGCTCGAAAGCATTTTCGAAGCGCTTTCCGAATATCCACATTCCGCAGCGGTCCGGTAAGTGATTCAGTTCCTTCCACTCGAGGGCCCCGTGCACAGGCCTACTGAAACCATGCATGTGATCTGTCTGATGTATTGCGTCTCGGCCCAGGGCCTGTGCCTGGCCGCGAGCTGCTTCCTCGGCTCCTAACGCCCTGCAGCGGCTCGTCGTCATCATCCTCGGTGCTTAACGCCCTGCAGCGGCTCGTCGTCGTCATCCCCGGTGCCTAAGGCCTTGCCGTCGTCGTCGGCGACGATGACGACGAGTTCTCCACCCCCCGGTGTCGTCAATAGACATGCAAATACACATTCTGGAAGTGTTTTTCACGCTGAGTCCGAATATTGCAGTCTCGAAGCCGTCCGGTGAGCACCTCCCACTCTACCTGCAGCTTACGACGCAGGGCGGGTCAGCCATCATGTGCACGTGACCCGTCACGTTGCGTCGCACATGCGACTCCATCTCGCGCTCGCTCGAGGCTCCCGCCCTCAATTCTCAATGAAGCACCACATATTATATACCATTCGAAAGCTATCCTAAAGAATTGCACAAGAGTAAGAATAAGAAAAGAGTTTTGATTGGATATCAATCTAAAAATCGGGCTCCAACGCAAGATCTTCCATGACCTCAGTCATTCTAATACATTGCTCCTGGAGGTCAGCATCCTCAAGGCCAGCATCAACATCTGCATCTCCAGACTCAGCAGCATCTTCCCATTCACCATCGGCTGAATCACTGGCTAGAAAACCACCCCCTCGAGTACCAGTGAAGCCAGGAAGTCCCTCTATAGTGTTGAGAACAGCATGGTGAGTCTTATTAACATGGAAGCGTGATTTGTACTGTGCTTCAATCTCTGAGGCAAGAAGATGGTTCCCTGCCTGTTGCTGCACAGTAATTGCATCAAGGTATGTGGTATCCTCGAAGAAGAGGAACGTGCGAAGACGAGTGACCTCGACGTTCAGGCATGTTATTTCTTCACGAGCACGCAGGATCTTGAAGAGCTTATTTGTGACTTCACGGTTAGCTGGTGACATCCATGGCTTTGCAGCGAAATCCATGTCAGCATGCGAGTGACGGAGGATGTCAAACTCTGCAATGAAGCTAAAATTCACTACGCTCTTCCACTCAAGAACTTGAGCAGGTGGCTTCATTTTGCTGGCAATGCTGTTGTAATTTGCGAGTGCAGTGTGGATTGCCTTTCCTCGTGTCTTGATGTGCTTCCAGATCGAAGTTCGAACCTTGTATCCTGCCACCAATAGTAAGGACATCCTGCAGCTGCTGAAGCGATGGAGCAGAAGACATACCCATCCCAGCAATGTTGGCCTTTGACATCTCGAAGAGCCTCTGCACGACCAACTGCTGAACTTTGTTCAGCGCTTTGTGAAACTCACGCTTCTGCAGGTATTCCAAGACCTCCTGATACTTTGCGTCATGCAGAGTCCACCTTAGATCAATCTCGAGCTTTGTCTCAAGATCTTCAACTGCTCGGTTTGCAATGCTCAGCTGCATGAGAGCAGCACGACGTGCAGCCTCAAGCCGAGCTGTCTTGCATCGGTCAGCTGCATACACCCGAGAGCCCTCTGCGCCTTGGGTAAGGGGAGTGGAGACAAAGATTTGGGATGTCGTATCCCACTTCTTACTGTTAGCAAAGATGTACCATTAGCGTTACTATTGCGAAGGGGCAAAAAGTACTCACTCTGCTTTCTCCTGCGCTAAAAGTGCCTCCACATAGGCACACTCCAGAAGGCGATCCTCGGGCTCATCTTTAAGGTCACACAGGAACTTCTCCTCCTTTCGTAGCCACTGTTGAATACAGTCCTCCGTGATGTTGAGGCGCATAAGCATGTCATCGACATCGCGTGTGTAGTCAAGAATGATGGAGTGTGCTTGGCGGTAGTTGTTCAAAAGAAAGCGGCCTGCACATTTGACAGAGAGTGAATAAGAATAATACAACATTAGAGGCATAAGACTTACTGAGATTTGCATATTTGTCTGCATCCCATTTGTCACGGATCGCTCCATTTCTCTCCGCCTTCTTCTCTGCCATCAAGGCATCGCGTCGGTCATGTGCTCCAGCAGCCCCATCACATGTTCACTTCCTCACATGACCTGGGGCTATCCTTCACCCATGCCCTTGTTCCCCTTTGGGACATCCTATTGTTCTCCCCCCCATTGTTCTCCTTTTGGCCACCATTGTTCTCACTCTATTGTTCGACCCATTATGGTGTCCATTGTTCTTTTCCCATTGTCATCCCAGTACTTATAGGCTCCCTGTCGCTCGCCTATTTCCCTAGATTGTCCATTTCGTCTGTACCGTACTGTACCTCCAATACAGGTCACTGCACTGCTAGTCGCTCTCTGCTCTCTCGCTCTCATCATCGCTGGTGACTTGGGTGGTTCTCTGCTGTCTACGACCGAGTCTTGACACCATTGTTGAAAATGAAGGTCCAGGGCCTGCATCCAGTGAAAGCGACTTGAATACCGAACAACGCGAGCAACAGCATTCGATGCTGAGAACATGCACTTCATCCCCTCCAGGTCCTCTAATCCTACGCCCATGCGATATAGAGGATGATTCGACAGCTGGCAGAGGCGGTTGTGAGCCCAGCCATGGAACACATTTACAAAAACCTGTAAACGCCATTTCGCCACGTTGGGGCCCACTAGCGGGCTGCGCCGTACTGTACCCTCGAATGCGCAGCCGATGTCGAAGGCGAAGCCTTCATCATTCTCGCCATGTGCATCCAGTGTGTGGTCGGTAATCGCCAACGGGTATTTTGCTCTGGATAATGGCAGGGATCAGCAAAAGAATTGAGTCGAGCACATACCACTTACAGCTCACCGCTCTGCACCATCTCGCAGAACAGCGTTATCAAGCCATGCCGGCATGAACCACCAAATATCCCTGTGATATCATAGATATCTAGTGCCCTCTTTGTATGCTCAGCTGCACTGGCCTTCCATCGCTCCGTGCAGGACGTCACGCCATCTTGGCCATCAGTGGGATCCCCAGGGCTGTCAGGATCAGGTGCCCAGGGGGCGTCTTCCACAGTGTGATCCTGAATGTATGTTAGCCAACTCCACAGTGCCAGGAGCATCCAACTACTCACCTCGTCCAACACCTCCGGTGCTCGTTTACCCCGCACCTCATCCTTGTACCGCTCAACCTGCTCACGCGTCAGGAAGTAAGAGCTCTCGAATTTGCGTAGGTCTTGCACCCCAGCAGACGCCACACGTTTTGCAGAATTGTTACCATCAATGCAGCCCATGCGAGAGGGAACTAGAGATGGCTCGTCCTTGAGCTTTCCGAGGAAGAGAGGACGTGAGCCCAATACTGCAAGGAAATGAACAACCTCACCTTAAAGCTGCATGCTGGACATGAATTCTTCAACCGCCACAATGGATCGCTGCGTCCGAGTGCAGAATCCACTTGTTGCTTAACGCGACGTAGTATTTCTAAATATGCATCAAATGCAATCAAGAGCTGCTCGCGAAAGCATGAGCGATACTCCACCTGCAGTAATTCAAGTCAGCGCAGCCTAGAAAGTGTTACAAAAACACACGTCGTGAAGGTCACATAAGGCACGTGCCATTGGCATGAGTCCAAGCCCGGAGTGTCACCATCGAAGGCGATGGTACAGCTCGAGCGTACGCAGGTCAAAGGCGACTGAGGGCTGTAGTGAGGCGCAGCCAAGAAATCCCATACGAATCAATGAGATGTTTGCGGAGTCATTATCGCGCTGTGGGACAGCCATATCTGGAATTCGCTCTAAAGCATGCACAACCAATCAGACACACAGGACCACAATGTAGGGGACGATTACTCACTAAAGGTATGGATGCCACATACGTGGAACTGGTGTTGCGTGGGGGTATCAATGCGTGTACCCGCCTCCACACCGTCATTGGGGCCCATATCGTCAACACGCAAGCCCGCCGGCCCCTGAGCCTCGCCCTGCAAGCCCATCAGCCTGCGTAGCTCTGCATCATCCTGGACCCCTCGTCCACCAGATGCGTCAGCTGCTTCGCTTGCTACGTCTGTGGTGCGACCAGCCTGGGTGCTGCTCCCATGCTTCCACCGAAGATACTCCTCAATGAGAGAGGGCATCTCTGCCTCCCAGTTGCGGTGCAGCATGCGTAGCCGTTCACAACGAGTCCGAAGATCCCATGGGCGGCAGAATCTTTGCTTTCTGCCCAATAAAATGAGTCAGCGGTGCCATCAAAAAAAACCCATTCCTTTACTCACCCATAAGCCGCGTTTGTGAGTTCAAATGCTATACGGAGCCTGTCCTCGAATTCCCCGCCCTCATGGGAGATTTCCAGCAGCTCATCGTCATCGTTGTCATCGTCGACCCAGTCCGGGTTGCTGTACGGGTCTTCTACCTCCATAGGCACACCCATGAGGTCATCGGGAGGTGCTCCATTGTTCTGCACCTCACGGTCAATGGCGCGCCGCACATTGGAAGGAAATGCTGGAAGTAAAGCAATGTACTTAGTAATAATAAAAGAATAGGACAACGATCATATAGGCTCACCCTGTAGTTGCTGTGCTCTCTTGAGCAAGACATCATCTCGCTCAGTGGCAATTTTGCTACCCGTTTTCACAGCCGTAGAGACCCTGCCGTCAGAGCCAGCATAGCTGGACTTAACCTTTGTTTTCTTACCAACCTTCGGCATGTGGCCCCGTGCACCATGACCTTGACTGTTGGTCTGAGTCAATAAAAAAAAAACATAGAATTTTGCACTCACCAGCACCAGATGTTCTCTCAGCAAGCAACCGCAATGCAGCGTCCTCGGCTTCCGGACGTTCACTGTGAGGTTCCGGTCCAACATCGATGGGACAGTGGCACCCATCAATGAAGCTTTGACGCGAGCGCCCACAGGCGCCTACTCATGAGATATTGTACTTACCGACAGCTTACGCCCTCCTTCATTCCCCCACTCACGCTGCGCAAGTGAGCTTTCGACCTGCGTTAACCCAGTTTCATAGCACGATTTGTTAATTATTCATAGCATGATATGCTCGCTCAACTTACTGACCTTCGAACTGTGCCGGCACTTTGGCACTTCGGCTGTTCGAGCAATGATGCTTGACCGGAGTTTCTTCCATAGGTGAGCTCTGCAAGTTCTTCTTACCATTGCACCCACTGATGCATCGATGCATCAACATGAGTGTAGGGCAAGGAACCAAGGTTTGTGGGCACCAGGGTGACGGAGATGAGACGGCACAGTGAGGGCAACCGGGCTGTTGCATTTATGGTGCATCTCCTGCCTTATTATCCAAACTCTGCTTGCTCAAGCCCTGCATCCCATGGAGGGGAGCACCGAATCCACAACATGCTTGGTCGCCCCCACTGGACATGGCTCCTGCAACAAACTGCATGTGGCGCCGGGTCGTAGCATTGCACCGTTCGTTCTGCGATCGCATCCCCCGGCCTTCCTTGCCAGAAGCCACACAGAAGCTAGTGCTATGAATAGGTATGTTTCTGTTTCCTTCATGACAGGCATCCGTCGCCTGTCCTTATCCGCCGTGTGCATGCAGGGACTGCACCGGGATGCGGGACATGCAGTGCGGTGCATGCAGCGTGGAACATGGCAGCACGGGACATGGGATGCGGGACATAGTGCATGCAGCATGGAACGTGACGGCGCGGGACGCGGGACATGGCGTGGGACACGCAGCGGGACACGGAACACGCAGCGGGACACGGGACACGCAGCGGGACACGGGACATGCAGCGGGACACAGGACACGCAGCGGGACACGGGACATGCGAGGTGGGACATTGGAGGTGGGCATCTGGGGCCGGTGCGGTGGGGGGCGGGATGCGGGACATGCGATGGGGGTGGAAGCGGGACATGTGATGGGGGCGGATGCGGGACGTGTGACGGGGGTAGGATGCGGGACGTGCGGCGGGTACGGGATGCAGGACGTGCGGCGGGGACGGGACGCGGGACGTGCGGCAGGGACGGGACGCAGGACGTGCGGTGGGGGCTCGGGGCTCGGGGCCTGGGGCGCAGGGCTCGGAGTGCAAGGCACAGGACACGCAGTGGGGTGTGGTGCGTGGGTCCCCATTTTGCGCCTGCATGCACGATGACGCTGCGCTGCACCTGCTGTCAGCACCAGCGGTCAGACAAGTGTGGCTGCATAGTGCATCACACGGTAGGTGGGGACCCACGGGCCAGGGGAAGCTGCTGCAGTGGGTTGCACCCCGTCGCACGTCACTCATGCAGAATTGCAGACAAGACGTGCTACGTCGCCCCGCATGCGAGCAGCGTGGTGGTCGACTCCGTGTCACCCGTTGTGCGAGCACTCGCGCCCACGGATCTTCATTTGAAACACATACATAGCTCCCTCTGCTCAGCCTGAGCTCATACTGTGTACAGTAGTGACTCTACATAATAAAAATCTGACTTCGTGGCACCATACATGGCATTCGCCCAAGTTCCCAGCAGATGCATGTAGCTGCCCACAGTACCGATTACTGCACCACGGTGTCAGCCTGTATCATTCGCTAAGGATTACGGATCCAGGGCTTATGCTTGGTGTTCATTATAGGCTGGATGTCTGAGGATTGTGTGAGGTGCAGCATAGGTGGGGTGGTATGCATAGCTCACGTCTGAGGTCACGCCGCGTCGTTCCATTCATGCGACATGGGCTTTTGGCTGGAGCCTGGCAATAATATTGCAGTTCAGCAGCTTCTACTAACCTCTATCTCTCACTTTTTTCTTTAACAGTGTGGGGCATACCATCCAAACACATCGCAGGTATTTTGATTAGAATCGCCGTTCATAAGCTCCCTTGAGGATGCATATGACATGTTTTGTACATTTCGCCGGAGCTTTCCGCGACGTTGAAGTCCAATGCTGTCTTCTGACATGAACCCATATCTTTGACCACAATCGGTTTTCAACATGGATCCAGCATCCCTTCATTGCAGCCTGGCAGCTTCACAGCTGACATTCACCTCAAAAAACAGGTATTATATGCGGTATGTTCCCCGAATTGTATCAATGAAATGGCCCCTTGCTCACTGAGCCAAAAACATACAGGAATCGTGCCTGCATCAAGGCAAACCAGAGCGACTACAACTACGTGAAGTGCTGCAGGTGGCACAAGATAAGTAAGGCAGCTCGCCACGCTCTGGAGGCCAGCCGCCGCCGAGAGATCTATGGGATACAGGCGTGCGCGCCTTTTTTTTTTATTCTACTATGCCAATGCTCAAACCCAGGCAGCCGATACTTGGTCAGCATCGTTCCCAAGGCCTGGAGGGGTTATGATCCCTCCATTAAGCCAGATGTATGCCAGGTTGAGCAGAGCCGCCGCGTCGCTCTTCGTGCCTGACTATCCCTACTACATTCAGAAAAGCCCACACGAAAACAAGTGTACTCCGTGTATGCGCAAGAGGTGGAAGCTCAGCTGCTCAACGCTGTAGAGAAAACTAAGGAATACCTTGAGGACTTGAAGACCAACCCCTTCACCCTCCGCAATGACAAGTTTCTCCACTGTCAGCGCCGCCTTGTTGCAGGGTATCACCAGGAGCTTGAGTACATAGCGCGAGGGGACGAAGCATATGAGGAGGCAGTTGCGGACCATGTTTTAGTATTGGAGGGCCATCGGTACGTGTAGCATTTGTTGCTCCCTGTCTTAGCTGACCGCGCGGCATAGGGTGGACCGAGCAGCGTTCGAGCGATTGTACGGGTGGTGATGGGATTTTCGGGCATTTCATATATTTGTGGGCAGTACAGTATATAAATTACATTTTCCATTGTACATGGGGATGCTGGGGCATGTTTCAGCCATGCCGTTCTTTTGTTCTCAGTCTCAGGTCTGCGCCTCTGGCATGCGGCTCGCAACAATGCAAGAGCCAAGTCACCGGCGCATCGCATCGCGGTCACATGAGTCAATCAACACCAATTGTTCTCAGCTGTCAAACTCAAAGTGCGTCCACCCATCATGGTATAAAGAGCAAGTTCGCCGTTGCCCTCAAATGTTGCTTCAACCACCACCAGAGACATCGAGTGAGTTCTTCTCCCCACTTCTCTCTCTTTCCTTCCCTTTCAAATGGCGTGCGCTGCAGTTGGGTCTCTCCAAGGCCCTGCCGTGCCGCGTTATTCTCTCGAGTTCTGCACGGTTGAATCTCTCCAAGGTTCTGCTGTGCGTTTCTCACCCTGTTTTTGAGTTTTCCCCCATCCCTCATCTCCCACAGCTCTCTTCTCTGCCCATGCGATACTGATTTGCACATTTTTTCAGATATCTTTAGGCGACATCCCGCAGCAAAATGTGCATGCACGTGCGTGCGCCGGCATCTTCACACTAGCCTGCACTGACTCGCCTCCTCTCAGCTACGCTCTGGTAGGCAGTACGCTGTCCCGGTGGCTGTGGCTGCATTCAAGACCAACCTTCGCTATGAAGAGCTCATGGAGAAAGCTCTGAAGGTGGACGACCTCCTGGGTGAGCTCAACGAGAGGATTGTTGCCCTCGCTGCTCAGGAGGGTACCGGCACGTCTCAGAATGACAACCATGCCAGCATGAGTGACAATAGCTCGACGTCAGGTGAATGGTCACCCGTCAGCCTATCGCCGCTATCCATCGCACCCTGTACTCCATCAGTCCCATCGACGCCGGTACTCGGCGCGTCCCCCTTGTCCACGCCCCCCTCTAGCCCCCCGCTCCGCCCATCGAGCAGCTGAGGCCTCTCTGATGACGAGGACCTCTCTGACATGCCGGAGCTTGAGGACGACGGTGACGGCGATGAAGACGGCGTCGACGGCGATGAAGACGACGTCGACGACGGCATTCGTCCACCGAGTGCACAACGCCCGGCGGTGCTCAGCCCCGATGTGCACCCTGGCTCTGCTCACGCCAATGCTCCAGGCAAGAAGAGGAAGCACTCCCGCACGAAGAAGCCTCGCAAGCAGAACGAGGGATGCAAGGAGGGCAGAAAGCGCCGGCACAGGGAGGTGCGTGCAGCAGAGTGAGCGAAGGCTGCGGCCGTGAAGAACTGGACCGCACCACCGAGGACGCATGGTGCGACGTTCACCAACCGCCCGCTGCCTGCAACGATGAAGGTCAACGCTGCCGACACCAGCGTGAACTACAAGGTCATGAACGGGGCCTACACCGCTCGCTGCCTCAACACGTTGAGCCCCGTTCCGTGGGAGCATTTCGAGTTGGATGCGCGAGGGTTCAAATATTTTGCATGGTGCGGGAGGTGAGTATGTGCCATGCTGGGCAGCCGTTTCCTGCTGATGCATTCCCCACAGCGTTGCATATGTGATTCTTGACAACAAAGACTGCATTATCGCCGTCCTTGTACCTCCGCCGCTGGAGGATGACCGCCGCCCCGACGAGGAGCGCTGGGCATCAATGATGGAGTGCGTCGGGGAGCTCTTTGAGAGCAAGCGCAAGGCTGCCGGGGGGTCCTTCTCGGCAAAACAGACATCCCACCGCCACGGAGAGTTCACTGCACTGGCGACAGGAGTTTCGTACAGCGGCGGCCAGAAGGTGGGTCGGATCGGCTGGGACCTCTTCTTCTTGCTGTGCTAATTACCCTTACAGAGACCGGGAAATCTGGCCCACTCTAAGCGGCACCAAGATCTGCTACATGATCTCACGGACGACGCCGACGTCTCGCGCATTGCGAACTTTCAGAGCGGTGAGTGCCAGCCCTCTGGGCGTGGTCTGTTATGCTGACCGCAATTGCGCAGATGCCTTGGCATCCTACTTCCCTAAGGTATACGCGCACATGTATGACTCCCTCGGGAAGTTGTCTCGGAGCCAACAGGAGCTTCGCCGCAACTTCCGCGGCGGAAGCGTGTACCTGACCTGCACATTCAACTTAGGGCCCAACACGGTCTGCTTAGACCACAACGACTGCAACAATGCGCCCGACGTCCCATGTGCCATCACCGCGCTCGGCACGTTCGATCCTGACAAGGGTGGTGAGTTGTACCTTTGGGACCTGGCACTCATTGTCAGGTTCCCGCCAGGTACAACCATACTCCTATCATCTGCCAGCATGCACCATGGTAACCTGCCTACCCAGCCGGGTGAGCAGCGTTATTCCATGACACAATACTGTCCCGGCGGTCTGCTACGCTGGGTTCGCCACGGCCTGCGCCCTGCCTCATCGCTATCAAAGACAGAGCGCGCGGCCATTGACGGAGACTACAGGGCACGGTGGGCGGAGGTGCTGGGTTGGCTGTCAAAGTACGACGAGCTTGAGGCAGACCGTGAGTGGCTGGTGGGATGGGAGCATGGCAAGGCGTAGTTACTGAAGTCTAGTTCTTTCCTGTTATCTTTCTGTTGGCTACTGTCAATCGAACCCTTTTTCTTGATGGTCTGGGGTTGAGGCCTGAGGCAGGAATCTAGTGCCCATAGGGATAAGCTTCAACCAAGCTCTCGATTGATTCAGGGCATTGGGGATTGAAATAATTGGAGCTAACAGGAGTCTGTGTGCACACAGGCAGAGGCGGGAGGTCCACTGATTTTTCCTGCTCTCCACTCTGTCACTTCCCCCTCTGCTGCACTGGCCTGTAGAAAATCTTCAGCACAATGGTCCGGGTACAACCACCATCGAAGAAAAAGGCCCGCCTCACCAAGAAGCAGAAGGCTGCCTCTCGACTGCACTCGGACGAAATGTGGAACAAAATCAATTTTCTACGGGACTATGTACAGCAGAAAATTGTCTCCATCTCTAAGGACCACCAAAAGTATGCATTGGCTCATATTTTTATCATGCTCTCTCTGCTGATAGTTCACTACAGGACCGAGATGTGGGCGTCCATGCAGGTTTTTGGAGGTGGAAGGCTCTTGAAGAAGAAGCGTAAGCCTACCTATATAATGCTTATCTCCACGCGAAGGCGAAGGCGAACAAAGAAAATGGTGAGTGTTCACTATCCTATGGAGTTTGACTGTGGACTCAGATATTATATGAACTGCACAGGCGTCAAGAGCAACAGGCGGCGCACATTGCCTGAGCTGTCTGCTCAAGCGGCAAAGGACGAAGGTTGGAAGAACCTGTCCGAGGAGGAGAAGGAGGCCATCCTGAAGGATCTGCAGAAGAAAAATGAGGACCCAACAGTTCGACATGTGAGAGGTGTGCATGCCTCGCATGACGTCGGACGCACGGGCATGCTCATCGAAGCAGAGGTATGTTGTTGAGACCTCCATGCATACATCTTTCTGACCTATTTTTTTTTCTAGCTTGTGGGGCTTTCGAAGCGCACGGGGGCCCAGTTTCTCATGTTCATTGTTCATGATGATGTAACAGAGACCTGGAACCCACAGGTTATGGCTTCAGACAAGATGAAGAACGCTGTCAAAGATATGTACAAAACCGTACCTGAAGACATGGTCCTCAAGCTCCAGTCCTACTCAACGTGTGGCCTGGCGGGTGCGTGTTCTTCTCAATCTTGGTGTGGGCGTCGTTGACGATGACATCAACATCATTCTTCTCAGGCATGATCCGGGGCTCTGGTGGTAAAAAGAAGAGCGCTCTGAGGGGCGAAGCAAGGGACCTGATCACTAAGGGCCTCGGTACGTCATGCGGATGCTAAGTTGTACTTAAAAAACTCACATGCACCCATAGAAGCCATCCTCCTTGACCGCGGTGTCAACTCCAACAAGCTGCCTCGCATATCCTATGAGCGATACGAGGAGCTCATTACCAAGTGGGGTGTCGAGCTCGTTGGATGGCCTGAGCCTGGAGGGGTGAAGTCACCAGGGGACACGAGCTACAACACCCCAGAGGTCGAGCGCATTGCCATTGCGTTGCGGAATAAAATATGCCACTGGCGAAACCTTACGCCAGAGGAGTGGGGTGAGCGCAAGGCAGTGCGAGAGCAGGCCCTGCTTTCTGGTGCAGGCAAAGCCAGCAGCAGCAAGTCGAAGAGCACCAAGGCGGCTGGCTCCAAAGGACAAGGAAAGACTAACGCTCGGGGCAGCAAGGGAGGCCGGGGCAGCAGGGCAGCAAAGAGTGCAGAAATCATACCAACAGACTCTGAGATAAGCGATGGAGAGGATGAGGACAATGCTTAATAGAAGGTGAGATGACTTACTGCTCCATTTTCTTGCCTGACCACTGGCCCGAACTGCAGACTCTGCAAAAAGGACCCCATCTCTGACGAGGCTCAGGAGTTGTTCACAGGGGGGTGGGACAGAGCAAAAACTTATTACATACATTTAGTTTTGAATTGAGATAGCTTTCGAATGGTATATAATATGTGGTGCTTCATTGAGAATTGAGGGCGGGAGCCTCCAGCGAGCGCGAGACGGAGTCGCACACGCGACGCGACGTGACGGGTCACGTGCACGTGATGGCTGACCCGCCCTGTGTCGTAAGCTGCAGGTAGAGTGGGAGGTGCTCGCCGGATGGCTTCGAGACCACGATATTCGGACTCGGCGTGAAAAACGCTTCCAGAATGTGTATTTGCATGTCTATTGATGGCACCGGGGGATGGAGAACTCGTCGTCATCGTCGCCGACGATGACAGCGAGGCCTTAGGCGCCAAGGATGATGACGACGAGCCGCTGCAGGGCATTAGGTGCCGGGGATGATGATGACGAGCCGCTGCAGGGCATTAGGCACCGAGGAAGCAGCTCGCGGCCAGGCACAGGCCCTGGGCCGAGACGCAATACGTCAGACAGATCACGTGCATGGTTTCAGTAGGCCTGTGCGTGGGACCCTCGAGTGGAAGGAACCGAATCACTTACCGGACCGCTGCGGAATGTGGATATTCGGAAAGCGCTTCAAAAATGCTTTCGAGCGGTGTGAAAATCATGATATTCCATGCACAGGGAGGCCGGAAACGCGTGCTCATTGTCGCCAACGATGAGCAAGGGGTGTTTGGCACCAGGGACGATGGTGCCGACGGTGTTTGATGGCGATTACATATGCCGAGGGGGACGGGACAGCGGACAGATGCCCGGCAAGCTCGGCAACCAGTTCCGGCAGTGCCCAGGGCTGACGTACGCAGAGTGACGACGAGAGGACTCAAGTCGAGGAGGCTCTGAGGCACTGCGCCGACCACCCGATAAGAGCGCCCCGAGCCTACTTAGCCTGGGTGAACCTTACCGGATCACCAGGCTAACTAGGCTGACTAACGGTGTCACAGTGGTGCTAGAGGCCACAGACACCAGTAGCGTGCCAAGTCGGGGCAAGCAAACGCAGTAATAGAAGACGGTGCTCAGAGATGCATTTGGATGTGGTAGTACTGGAGTCACCGACGACATTTGGACGTTGAAGATGGCAGCTCCAGTGCAACTGGCCCGGCGAGTCGGTGGGTGCAGGTGGGTGCTTGTGTAAAACGGTGATGACCATCCCCAATTTGAACTACACGACTCGAACCTCGTCAAATGTTAATGAATTCCTTGGCTGTCACTGCAACGTGACGGATACGATATGTGCACACTAGCAAACTAAGCATGTCCACATTCAAAGCACAACTTTGTACGAATAACCACCCGCCCGTCTCCCAACAAGGTTCAAAATACCATCATTACAAATTTGAAAGCTCCAGGTGGCATGGACTATTTGGAATTGTGCTGACGATCATCCTGCATCAAAGTTTCAAGCAGACTCGTCGCCTGCTCATCCCCAGTGAGAATCCTGGCTGATGACTACAATTTATAGCGGTCTATGACGATTCGAAGCCAGTCTAACTAACGAGGCCGATTAGTTTTCGATTATGAGCGAATGGAGTCAGCTGAAATGACAATGTCATGGCACGAAAACAGAACGTGTTGAGGAAAACTGAGCAGGATGTGTGCTGTGCGAATGTATGTGTTCGATCAGTGTGCCGTGGGACCAAACAGAACTCCATGCGTGGTGTGCGAGGAAGAAAGGCGAACAGGCTAGGTCTGCAACACTTGCGCAACATGCACAGAGCCCGGGCAGACCAGCGCTTTGACCGCATTCCGCATTTCTTCTTTGTCTTGTATGTCACGACGTTCTGCAGCTACTTCACAATGTCTTCCAACAACCATATCAAAGTCTTGGTCCACCACGATGACTCCATTGAGATCTCCCAAGTTTTCATCTCTCCGAAGGGCCCCGGTAACAAGCCCCTTGTAAGCTGCTCGTCCTTGTAAATGTGCGTGTGACTAACAATTTTGTCAAGACTCGGTCGTAGACAGCAGAGAACCACCCAAGTCACCAGCGATGATGGGAGCGAGAGAGCAGAGAGCGACTAGCAGCGCAGTGACCTGTATTGGAGGTACAGTACGGTACAGACAAAATGGACAATCTAGGGAAATAGGCGAGTGACAGGGAGCCTATAAGTACTGGGACGACAATGGGAAAAGAACAATGGACACCATAATGGGTCGAACAATAGAGTGAGAACAATGGTGGCCAAAAGGAGAACAATGGGAGGGAGAACAATAGGATGTCCCAAAGGAGAACAAGGGCATGGGTGAAGGATAGCCCCAGGTCATGTGAGGAAGTGAACATGTGATGGGGCTGCTGGAGCACATGACCGACGCGATGCCTTGATGGCAGAGAAAAGGGCGGAGAGAAATGGAGTGATCCGTGACAAATTTGTAGCGCTGCCAATTTGTTCGTAATTTGCCTTTGGGCAATAGCTCTGTTCCATCTGCTCTTCGGGAGACTGTAGGAACTTACGAAGGCCTGCATACAAGGGCTATAGTGGATTTATTTGTCTCAGAAAAAGGTACGTCTTCATTTTTATGTCTGTATATACATTTTCTCACCTTCGTTCAGAGAATATTCCAGCCACGACTTCGAAGAAGCGTCTTGTCGGTGATTCAGCAGCAGTGCATGGCACTAAGCCCATCACCTCGTCCGTGGTTTCCATGCAGTCTACTCAGCTGCAGGCCCTACCCAGTGCGCCCATGTTTCTGGTGGCCAAAAGCTCGTATACCCCTTTAGTCAAACGTGATGCACCTGCCATCCCCAGTCTAACTCTCGAGGCATTGAGGGAGATGGACCAGAAGCATAGGGAGAAGAACATAAATCTCACTTTCTGGCAGATGATAGATTATAGTTCGGTCCTGGCATCAGATGAAGAAGATACCAGTGAGGGCATGGATAGCAATGTCCAGGTAGGGGGAAAACACTTGGCAAGGTGTCCATAAAGTGAGTAAGACGTACAGCGGACTCCCCGAGCAGCTGTATAACAAATAACTCTCTCCATCGTGATTCTACTGTATACCTCATCGAAAGCTCATTATCACATGTTGAATTGTACAGTCTGAATACTCTGTACCTGGGTGTAAATTCTGCCAATGTTATATCAGGTGAATTGAATAGAAAATCAGACAAGCACATGAAAACATGACTTGTCCTTGTCGTGCGATGCGTTCTGCCTTGTCGCGCCACACATTCAGTATACAGTACTTTTCAGAACAGCATCACTACACTACAATTGTACTTATCACCATGCCCAAAGAGAAAACTAGTACTTGGTACTGCGACTGTCAAGCATACTGCAAACATCTCAAGAAAGTCTTTCGAGCGACGTTCTTCAACCATAAGCAATATCGAGATGACCTGCTGTTGGCACGTTCAAGTCATCGGCAGCCAGGTGCACAGAAAGAGGTATCTGCAGAGCCAGACACTATGCCATTCATGGACGATCTGCCACCACTGGAGGACACAGAGATAGCTCTTCGGGGATTTGACTCACTGCCTTCATCGCCAGCTGGTCTTGGCCCATTTGATATTCCGGACCCACCCAGCACACTGGATCTAGATCTCTCCGAATCAGAAGTGAGGCTGAGTGACACTACGACTACCATAGAGGTGAGTCGAAAAGTGATTGGATGATTGTAGGATGTACTCACCATGTATATAGCATGATCCAGGAAGCCAAGAGGTCCAGGCAGAGGCAGAACCCGATGGCATCCCCCATGGGACGCTGCCATTTTCAGACAACCTTCCCGAGGATGAAGGTTTACTGGAGACTGATGAGGAGATCGCTGTTCAGATCCAAGAGCTGCGTGACTCATTGGCCTTTATTGAGGCCCTCAAGGCAGCTTCTCTTGACCAGGATGGCTTGCCGGCAGATGTCCTTCATCGACTGCACCATCCGATATGTGAGCCCTTGGATATTTCAGATCCTGACTTGCAGCTGTCTCTGGACTTGTTCTTAGGTCTGGACCAGAGCTCTGAGCACACATATACGAAGATGCGGGAGGCAAACATACGACGAAATCCTGACAATGAACCGCTGACCTACGAACAGATGAAGCACAAGATGGTCGAACTGACTGGCGCCACTCTTGTCAGCAACGGCATGTGCATCAATACCTGCACGGCATTTACTGGGCCCTATAGCACTCTGAACCACTGCCTGAAGTGTGGTGTCTCTCGGTACGATGAAGATCAGCTCGCTGCAGGGAAAAAGATACCAAATCGTGAATTCATAACAATACCTCTTGGGCCACAGCTTCAGGCACTGTTTCGAACTGAGGAAGGTGCATGTAACATGCAATATCATCAACAGAAGACTGAGGAGATACTTGAGCTACTGGAAATGCACGATGGCGAGCTTCCTGAGCTTGACGATTTTTTCTCAGGGGAAGACTATCTCGATGCAGTTTGAGATGGCAAAATCACTCCTGGAGATGTGTGTCTTATGTTCTCGATGGATGGGGCACAGCTCTATCAAAGTAAGCAGTCAGATTGTTGGATATATATCTAGGTAAT
This sequence comes from Hericium erinaceus, assembly GCA_006506795.2. Taxonomy (NCBI): domain Eukaryota; kingdom Fungi; phylum Basidiomycota; class Agaricomycetes; order Russulales; family Hericiaceae; genus Hericium; species Hericium erinaceus. The sequence goes on along the minus strand of CM021172.1, from coordinate 1,427,688 downwards.
TATGGATTTATCGCCAGACAAGCGCTACAAGAAGAGATATGTACTGCTGGGTGGCTTCATCCCAGGGCCAAATAACCCACAGCATGTCAACTCGTTCATGTTCCCTGGTCTGCATCATCTTGCTGGACTGCAGAAGGAAGGCCTCCAGATCTGGAACGGACTAACAAAGACCATGTTCGAGTGTCACCCCTTCATGGCTTTGGGCACTGCAGATGGCATCGGCCTGAACTATCTCAATGGCATGTGCGGGCATCTTGGCAAGCAGGGCTGTCAGACTTACTGTGGCATGATAAGTCGACATAAAGATGGGGCTCCAAACTACTATCCAGCCCATCTCAAACCGGACAATTATGCGGTCTCTGGCTGCGATCATCCAGATGTCAATCTTTCTGAATTACCCATTCGACCGGATCCCAAGACCTATTTCGATAATCTGAAGTACATTTTGGCTTCAGGGACTATCACTCAATTTAGAACACGGCACAGAGAGACTGGGATCATCAAACTGAGTTTATTCAGTGGACTTCCTCCGGAGCATATGCTCAAGATTCCTGATTGCTTCCCTATCGACCTCATGCATCTGGCTTCACTGAATCTTACAGAACATCTGGTCAATATATGGCATGGAACTTTGCCTTGCGACAAGGATGATGACAAGGACACTTGGGACTTCGCAGTCTTGCAAGGCGACATATGGAAGGAGCATGGCGCTGTGGTTGCTAAAGCGCTGCCTTATCTTCCTGGCTCATTCGATCACCCACCACGTAATCCCACCGAAAAGCTCAACAGTGGCTACAAGGCTTGGGAGTTCTTAATCTGGATCTACGAGCTTGGTCCCGCCCTTCTCTACAACATTCTGCCTGCTCTGTACTGGGATAACTTCTGTCGCCTGGCACAGGCAATGCATTTTCTTCACCAGCATCAGATTACAGCTATCCAGGTTCAGTCAGCCCACAAATTTATCCTGGAGTTCATCGAAGGGTTCGAGCAGCTTTACTACCAGTGCAAACCAGAGCGCATCCATTTCTGTCGACAAAGCATCCACACCTCGGTCCACCTTGCTCCTCAGACAACATGTATGGGGCCAAAACCATTGCATGGTCAATGGGTTCTGGAGCGTACAATTGGAAATCTGGGCGAGGAGATCCACTTACACTCAAGCCCTTTCGCCAACCTTGCACAACGTGGTCTGCTCCGTTCACAAGTCAACGTGCTCAAGGCAATGGCTCCTGACCTTGACCCAGATGATTATCGGCTTCCTCAGGGTGCCAAAGATCTGAAGGATGGTTTTATTCTGCTTCGCGTTCATGATGAATATGCGCATCGGCCACCGCAATCTGAGGGTAGAGTCATCAAAGACTTTCTTCTGGATCACGACATGGAATTGGCTGTCAACTGGGTGCCCCGATTCAAGCGATGGTCTCGTCTTCGTTTACCGAATGGCCAAATTGCACGCTCAGCATGGAAGGAGAAGAGGAAGTCCTTGCAGCAAGTTCGCATGGCTCGGAATGTCAAAGTGGTGAGTCTGCATTGTTCATCCAAGCATATAAGCTGATGATGGCATAGATCTCTGATGATGGTGTCATTTGATTTGCGGAGGTCCAGTACTACCTTGAGGCCCAGATTCAAGGAGAAGTCAAGCCATTCACCTTGGTTTCATTTTATTCCACCCCGGACAGCGACCTCCTTGCGCACTCACATGGAACTGTATATGCATGCAATTACCTGGCACATGCAGCCTACGGAATCATCAGCGTCAAGTTGATTCAGTTCGTCATCACCATGGTGCCCATGGCACTTCGTGATCCGAACGACGACAGGTTCTTTGTTGTGGAAAAACTGAGTAATTGTCATTTTATAGATTATAATTACATGTACATTAGTATCTGCTGCACCCAACCACTGCGAACCAGTACATTAAGATAGGTGGCAGGTGCTTGGGCGACGCCACTGCCCTCATCACGCACATGTGGGAACAGGCATGGCAGTGGATGCGTAGCCAGCGCACGTGGCATGGGTCATTGAGAAGGGAGGACAGCCATTTGCCATGCACGATGTCAAGCACAATGTGATGGGGCCGTGTACACGAGGGAACTCGATGAGCGTGCTACCTGAGTAGCTCAGCATCAGCACCGTGTGAGTGCATCACGCATCGCGAGGAGCTGCATGAGCTGGAGGGTACTTGTCCTGGAACTTTTGAGCCTCTTTCTCTGATCATCCCCCACCCACATATGAAGCTGGGCTACTCCGGCTAATGAAGATGCAGGCATTTTCGACTGACTACGTGCATCGGATTTCAGCCCACATGAGTGGGCCAAACACGACACATGCTGTCCAGAATTGCAGGCATGCGCATGAGCAAGTGTCGTGAACAATATCAAGAAATGTGGCACTCATGACGCAGAAGGCCTTGATGATGAGCAGTGGGTACTAGTCGAGGCACGGTGCGACGTAGGTCGGCTTGTCCGCGCCCAGCGTGTAGACGGGCCGCAGGTGGGTGGACATAACCCAGAGGGAGTAGAACCCAACGGCGAAGAAGTGCTTGAAGAGCATGATGGGGTTGGGCATGATGCTGTATGGCCAGTCAGGATGCAGTAGGAGCAGATAATGTCGGAAAATTTGATCCGAGATTTTAATGACGTAAAATGCTGAAATAGCCCTGCAGCATTGCCATCATTGTGATGGTACCTGAAATTCATTGCAATTGGCATTGCAATGACGTTGTGATAATGGTACAATAATATCAAGCGAGATTGAGATGAGATTGCAATGGACGAGCCTCAATCATAATCATTATCACGACGATCTCGTCATTTTAAGAGAAAAGCACATTGTAATCAACAGTTGTTGTTGAGATGATGAAGACTTCATTTCCATGCACTTACACTTTCGTTCCGATCGTATATATTCATTTTATATCACAGTACAATCCCATTGTAACTATATTGTACCGTATTTCCATCCATTCCCACATCAAAGCTACATGTAGCTGCATGCAGGGGTGCTGGGCACTGCATGCTGGAAATACTGGCGATAGATGCAAGGGCACTAGCAGAGCATGGGGGTGCTGGTAGATGCGATGGTGCTGGTAGGTGCGAGGGTGCTGGTATCGCATGCAGGGCTATGGTGGTACGTGTGCGGGTGAGTCGAGGGTGCTGGATGCACATGTGAGAGTCGCGGTGGATGTGGGGGTTCTAATGGTGCATGCGGCATGCAGCACTACTAGCGTTGTGTGCGAGAGATGCTGACAGTAGGCGCGGGGATGCTGGTAGGTATATGGGTGCTGGTATCGCATGCGGGGCTGCTGATGGTGCGCGTGCGGGCTTCATTAGGATGCTGGATGCGCATGCGGTGTCAGTGGATGTTAGGCTTCTGATGGAGGATGGAGCACGCGGGATGCGGGGCTACTAACATTGTGTGCGAGAGGTGTTGATGGCAGATGTGGGCAATGCTCACGGTGTGTGCGTGGGCGTTGGTGGCTAATGCGAAAGGTGTTAGTGAATATGAGGGTGCTAGCATCATGTGCGGGCTTACTGATGGCAGGTTTGCCAGTATAAGTGGCGCATGCGGGCACGAAAGTGCTGGATGCGCGTGCGAGGGTGTCAGAGGATGTGAGTATGTTGAAGGTGGGTGCGGGGCGCACAAATGCTAGTGTCGCATGCGGAAAGTGCCGGATGCAGGTGCGAGCATTGAGAAGGTGTTGACGGCAGGTGCATGAATCTAGAGTCTAAGGGCAGAGGGCTGCATGCCGTTGGTGATGTGGGTGGGTTGTCACGTCAGCAAAAATCTTTCGCGGGGCAAGAGGGATGGCGCAATGGTGACTCACACATATGTCCCAATTGCCTTCAGCACCGACGATCTACACATACTTGAGGGTCAACGTGGCATAAATTGCTTCGTGTACTTAAAAGATGATAAGTACTGGACTCACCCCCATGGTGTCTGACGTGTGACGTGGCAGCGATTTCGTATAAAAGATGGCGGGTGCAGTGAGAATACGAAAATCACGATGATTCGGGCACACGGGGGGGGGGGGGGGGGGGTGCAAACTGAGGGAGGACAATGAAAAGCGAGTACCACTCGAAAACGAGCAATACTCGACAGCGCTGTTATTGACAATGACAAGAGGTAATTTCAACAGAAACTCACCTCTGGACACTGCCCAATCACTCTCCAGTCTAAGTAGGAGTATTGTTGGTAAAGCAGAAAAGACTGTCGTTAGAAGGGACATCTGAGAAAAACACCAGTGGTATATGGCACTATATATCCTACATAGCTCTAATAGGGCCATAGGAGTCCTCTTTTCTGCATAGCTCTTCCATAGTAGTGAGGTAATCTACATAGGACTATGATAGCTATCATAGCTATCATAGCATAGAGCATAAGCTATCATGGCTAGCATAGCTATTATAGCATATAGTGTTTATCACACTTATGTTATATATGTTTGTTATCATATCACATCTAGCTAGTATGACTGCTATCTACTCTATGTTATTTTTGCCAACAATGTTGTCAAAAAGGTGCTATAGTCTTATCAGAAAATAAGAATATATTATAGATTTATAATCCTGTCACATTTCGGATATTCAAACATCGAAAAATTAAAAGCATTATATTTTAAGCAATATTTAATTACAATACACAACAATACAAAGCTACAAATATGACTACAAATCTATGACTTACTTTAAAGATAAGATAAATCTTATTAAAAGATAAGATAAGATGTTAAGAAAAAGCGAAAAAAATAAATCACAAGATAAGATAAAACATAAGATAAGATAAGACTTAACCTCAAAGATAAGAAAAAGCGAAAGCACAATCTAAACATAAGTTAATAAATTAGTATACAAGACAAAAGAGATTTATATAAAAGAACATAAGACATACCCAAGAAAAGAAAAAGCGAAAATATAAAGTCTACAAAGAACATTAGAGTTAGTGAACAATGAAACAATATAGCAACAACATAATAACTTACCGAACATTAGAGAGTTGAGGCAGGAAAAGAGAGAGTGACGAAAGACGAGAGATGATAGTGGTAGAGAAGAGAGAGAGAGGAAGCGCGTCGCGCACGCCTTATATAGGCATGGCCAGCGGAGCACCAAATATGGCTGCCGAGACCGGGCCGGGCGCTGCCAAGCACTCGCGTCAGAGGCTAAGTGCCAGATTTTCATAAGTTCACTTCGTTTCCCTGTAGCTTGTAGTAGCTTCGTTAGATATTCATCTCATAAGATCCGATTCAATAAATGAAAGCTGGCTGCTACCTTTTTATCAGAGTTTAACGGAATTTATTTGATTTACTAAGCCTCGAAACATTTGAACTCGCGCGCGTTCGATAGCTGAAGCACCGAAGGCGCGTCGAACTTCGACTCGCACATCATCCTTACCACCACCCTCCTCCCTCCTCATTCCTCCATCACTCCTCTCCTCACTCACTCGTCGGATCGAATGCGGGAGGTCTCGATAGGGCAAGGAGGGGTTTAGGTAAGTAAAATCAGGTATTCTATTGGTACTGTTCGTACTAATAACGAGAGTATCGCTCGGAGCGAGCGATACTCTCTCGTTCTCCCTCACTCCCCTCCCCCGTCGCCTTCTCCCGGCACGTCGCCTTCCACGTCGCCAGCGCTCCACCTGTACTTCGAACACACCGCCGGCAGCCCCGATCCCTGCGCGTCACCAACAGTTGCGCACGGACCTGGCCGCATGCGAGCGAGCTCAACACTGGCAGCTCGCCCGTCGATTCCCCATGCCCACGCCCACGCCCACAGCCTCCCGTCCCCATTCGCCGATAGCGGCGTCCGCGTCCGTGTCGTCATGCCTCGTTGCCGTGGCAACGGGGCGCGACGTCGTTCACCCGGCCTCCCGCGCCCTCGCAGCTCCTCAACGACCCGCACATGCCCTCAACAGGATGTGCGGGTCCACGGCCTCACCACCTCCGCGCACCAGCACGTCCCCGTCGTCGACAACGAGCTCACGGCCATGACACGTGGCTAGGCGCCTATGGCCACGCACGTCCGCGGATGGCCTCTCCAGCGCGCATGTCCACGCACGGTCGCAAACCCGCGCGAGGTCTCAGCTGCACGCGCACGCCGTGCACGGCCTCTGCAGCCCGTGCGTACACTCCCGCAAGTGAGTGCACGACCATGCCTGGCCCAGCGATTGCGTGCCTGTCCCCGCAACGAAGCTCCGCCTGCGTGGGCACACCCTCGCATGCCCGGACGGTGCGGGCATGTCCGCGCGAGCTCCCGCATGCAAGCCCGCGACCAGCGGACCATATGAGCGCGCACGTGGCCACACCAGCTCATGCGTGGCCAAGCACGACCCGCGCACTCCGCCCCGCCCCGCGCATGACATGTGCACCGACGCCCTGCCTCGCACACAGCCAGCACGGTCGTCGCACGCGCGTACCGCCACACACGACCATGTCAGCTCGTGAGGGGCCGCGCACGATGCGCCAGCTCACGCACGGCCTTATGCATGGCCCCCACACGACCGCGTCACCTTGCGCACGGCATGTACGACCCGCGCGCCCCGCCCTGTCCTGCAGATACACCGTACGCCGATACCTCGCCCCTTACATGGCCATGCACGACTGCGCCAGTTCGCACACGGCCCCACGGTCCCCACACGACCACCTCACAACGCACACGGCCGCGCAAGCTGGCATGCGGTCAGGCGAGAGCGCGCCTGTCCGTGCACACACAGATGGTGATGTGCAAGAGGCACGAGGGTGCGAGGTCTATTCAGGACCTTTGTTTACTAGTTAAATAGTGTTAGATTTTGTATTTCCCTTGTCTATAGTAGTCTACACCTTGAATATAAGAAATTTTTGACTTAAATGTCTTGACTACCTAGGTGACTCATTGTAAGGACTGTAGTAGCCATAGTAGTCATAGTTTCCCTTGGTAAGTATCATAGTCCTATGTATATGACACCCCTAGCTATAGAGGCCATGGCATCCTATGTATCTAATACTTCATGCTATAGAGGCTATCATAGGCCTTATAGCTCTACATAGCTGAATAGCTCAAGTTCATAGCCCTCATAGCTCACTGATAGGGCCCATAATAGGACTTGCTGCTATATAAAAAACAGATTTCTCAGATGGAGGGGAGGGAGAGGAAAGTGCGGGAGGGCATGGTGATGAAGCAATGAAAGAGACATATAACAATAGCCGACGCGCAACTTACAATGCCCGTTTAGCACTCAGCCACCGATTAGTAATCATGCTGACTCAATTCTAAAAAACAAAGCTATTCTCAAAAGTCGCAGTGCAAGCTACGGGCTACGAAGGTGACATGAAGGACAGACAATATAAACGAATGAAGTGCGAAAGCCATTGTTACCAAACTATATACCAGTCTACTTCTGACTGCGATGCGTTGACCTACGAGCCGGCACCGGCACCGCAGCCTCTGCGACCTGCCCTTCCGTGTCTTTCGCCTTGCTTGTCTGCGCAGCTGTGGCTCTTCTGCCATGCTTGGCGGATGGCCTGCCTTGAGCTTCAACGTCAGAGGCCATGCTCGCACTGATGACAGTTGCGACAGGGGGGACAGCGGATGGCACAGGAGCATGAGTGGAGGGTGGGAGGGTGTGTGGTGCCGTAGCAGAAATAGTGGCAGCAGCAACCAACCCAGCAGGCATGGCAGCAGGCACTGCAGCAGCCGCAGGTGGAACGGGAGCATCAGCAGGCATAGCATTGAGGATCACGCCCGAAGTGGGAGTTGGTGGGCGAGATGGTGCGGAATGTGACAGGTGAATAGATGGGCCCATTCCGTCCTCTGATACGGGTGGCTGGTCCTCAAAGGCGTCAGTGATGGTGATAGTATCCAAGTCGGCTATAGCCTCCTTCAATCGTGATGCAAAGCTCGACAGCTCTTCCGAAGCAGGAAGAGATGTTGGTTCGTCTATAGCTGGGGAGTCTGAAGAGGCTCATCGTACGAAGCCTAGCTGCTGATCAAACCAAATAAACAGATCCTTCGCGAACTTGGTGTTGTATGCTGTGATCAGAAAGGCCTTATAGAACTGAAAGCTCTCCTGATAATTGATGCCGCTCGTACTGCCTGTTTCATCCAATCTATCATCAGGAGAACACAACCAGCATGCCTAGAGAATGTGTGATGAGTAGCATTCAACTGCGATGAAATACATCTGAACGTACGAGCATAGCGGCCAGAGCGACCATACTTGGTGTTGTCCTGTCGAGCTCTCACTTAGCTCCCTTGGGCTTCTTTGATGCTTTCTTCGGTCCACTCAGATCAAGAGATCTCGAACCAAAGAGGACGGCTCGAAGAATCTAAACCAACATGTCATTAACAAAACTCGGACTAGGTAATATAATGTACATACCAAAGGAAGGGCATCATTGCGGAACAAGGCACCCTTGTCACCAGCCTTGAGGTCTTTGTATAAGATCGGCACCCATATGTCGTATTCGCCATTGATGGCCTTTTTGACCCTTTTTTGAAGCTCGACGTTGTCGCCTCTCTTTGCCCAGTTCGCAAAGAGATTGTCGGACAGACCCAGGATTCTATGCGGGATGGATTTGACACGATACCTCACTTGCGATAACTCTAAACCAGCAATTTTCTTGAACTGTAGAATATATATATAGTTAGTTAGAGACGGATAGCTAGCATATATTGAGCACAGACTTACTTCTGTATTGAAGTCAGGCCGATCAAGCAAAGGCCCGTGGAGGCTCTCGGGAAGAAAGTCCCAGAGCTCTGCAATTTTGCCATCATGCGCCAATTGCTCTGTCACAAAATGCTCCATGGAGAGGGGAGAGACATTCGGGCATGGCAGTCCCAGTATACTGGGATCGAGGAAGGGCTCGACAAGGCAAGTATATTTGTGAGCAGAGGCATGGATGCACACATTTTCAGCGGCCAAGACATTGTCGATCACCGCACCTTTCTGCTTGCTCGCCTTCAACAGCTGATTCTCTCGATATAGTGCATCTCTCTTGATCTTGGTTGCACGTAGAGCCTGCTTGAGCTGTCCACAATGGAGCTGGGTGTTTCGAAGTTCCTGGAATCATCCTATCAGCAAAATGCTGACATATCAGACAGAAATACTAGGCTCACCATCATGAGGTCATCTCTAGAAGCTCCTGTGGGCAAAGTAACAGATAAGGGGCTTGCGCTGAGCAAAGCGTCAACATCGATGCTGCCAGACCGTTGCGGCGGAGGCCCCTGGTCAGACTCTTCCTCGTCTCCAGATACATTCTGAAGTTGCTCTAGCATGAACTCGTCAGCGGTGGGACAGTGGGTCTGGGGAGCACGAGAGGAGGCCACTAGCCGAGCTTAGTCAGCATTGTCCATAGCGAGGTTCCTCATGTGTAGCTAGCATTCCTCATTCCATACCATCACTGGGCATAGCTATAGCCCTTGGCCTCTCCATGTGGTGATGAGAGTGTTCGACTCACTTCAGCTTCGAGTCGAGTCTGTCCTGTCTTTTTTCTGGCTTTTCGTCTCTTTTCGTGCCAGTTTCCGTCTCTCGTGTCACACCTCGTGTTTCGTTCATGCGCCTCGTGTCCCGCACCGTTTCTCCTCGTTTTCCTGCGTCCTGCGACCCCTACCTGCGTTTTCTAGTACCCTGCTCCTATCTCGTGTCCCGCGCACCCGTTTCCCGCACCCGCGACCCGTTTTCACGCCCCCACCGTCGCGTTCCACACCACAACACGAGCCCCTGTGCGATTACCCGATATGGGCAAGAACAAGCGCGCCGCGAAAGCTGCTTGGAGAACAGCAGCAGCAGCAGCAACTACAACACTACCAGCAGCCACCGTGAGCCCCGCACGTCCGCTCGACACGCACACTGCTTTATTCAACACGGCGACCGCATTCAATGATGGGGAACCCCCTGTGCACACACCACAGCACCAGCGCGAGAGCCAGCCAGCATCCGCGTTAGCCGTGCATCTCGCGCAGTCCCCCGCACCCTCGCTCGTTATCGAGCCAGCCACCTCCATCGCCGATGCCACGCCCGCATCCGCCATCGAAGACACAACCGACACGCAAGACAGACATGCGCCGAACACGTGTGCCGCAACACGCGAACGCGAACGCCCACTCGCGTTAAGAACGACCACCAACACCCCGCACGAGCCCCCCCACGCATCTCCGTCACCACCCACGCAGCCCTCACCGTTCCCGGCCCTATCGACGCCCGTCACCACCGCCATTGGCGCGCTAGCAGCCCGCGTACACGCCGCAGGCCCGCCGGCCTTTTTCGTAACGACACCCACGCACGCGTTCGACGACACGGGCGCCGAACTCCCCGTCGAATCTGACAACACCACGAGCCCTGCGCCCGCGACACGCGTGCACGACTCACCCCCACGCCTGGCCACGACGCGCGAAGAGGTCCATCCGGATCTTCTCGCAGCCATCATCGAGGATGGCCGGAGGCTCCAGAGGCAAGCGGCGAGGATGCAGACACCGGAGCAGCCGTCTGCGACTGCCTGGGATGATGGATGGCTGGAGGGGTACCAGCAAGGATGCGAGGAGGGGTACGAGCAAGGACACGAGGAGGGGTACAGCGAGGGAGTTGAGGCAGCACGTGCAGAGGTGAGCACCCCACATCGCGTCAATACGGGCGTTCAAGCGGACCACCCATTTCCTTTGCCTCAACCCCGCCCATCTGCACGCGTCGACGCTGCCGTCCAATCTGACAGCCCACCCCGCTCACCCGTGCCATATGCCAACCCGTGCGCCCCGCCGCACGCACCTGCTGACTCTCGCGCCCCGCTGATCGTGGACCACTCCACGCGCAACGTAGCCATCGCCGTCGTTCAGACGGACGACGCCATCCCGCCCACCCATGTCGACTCCGCCTCCCAAACGGTAGACCCTGCCAACACCTCATGCCGTGCGGCACCTGATCCCGCCGTGCCCTTGCTCATCAACGACACGATTCACGCTGACTTATGCCCGCCAACACCCGCAATCGCATGCGCCCCACATACCCCATCTTGTACAATCTTTTCTACTTCACCTGCCAATATTCCGACGTCCCACGACTCGATTACGACAACTAATAATACTTCAACGGCATATATGACGTCTCACTCATTTTTGTGGGCTGACGATGCAGCCGCACTTCCTGTCCATAATGTCACCCCACTCGCGTTATCACTGACTCGGGATTTTTCAGTCCTCCGCACCTCTTCATCACGACCACCATTCGAGTCTTTACAATGACGTGCATGCCGATCTTGCATGCGGCCTATACATATCCCTTGTTCACAGCGACCACCACCACCTCAACCACTTCCGGTCATCACACGGTGCCACCCGTCGGGTCTCTGTGCAGGCCGACCATCGGTCACGGTCCCATCATTCCCAGCTCGGGCGCCGCTGCCTGCACAGGACAGAGTTCCCCTCGATTGGGATGCAGACCCGCGGTTGTGCGAGCTAAGTCGTGTTCTCCAGAGTTTGGGTTGGGTTCGTTCTGGCTCTGGGTGAGCTTCTTTCGAGGCGACGAGGACGTCGCCATTTTCGAGGGGGGCACATGGGACAGTGGGTCTGGGGAGCACGAGAGGAGGCCACTAGCCGAGCTTAGTCAGCATCGTCCATAGCGAGGTTCCTCATGTGTAGCTAGCATTCCTCATTCCATACCATCACTGGGCATAGCTATAGCCCTTGGCCTCTCCAGCGGGCATAGACGACATGGGACTTATCGCGAATGTAGGAAATGCAGAAGGGAAAATGTGAGGTACCCACTGTTTTAGCTGTAAGACCTCAACTTCTTATATAGCTGCTGGCGCATCTTGCTCGCTAGGCCCCTGTGTACGTTGCATTGCGAAAATACCTCACACGGACAGTCGACTTTGAAGTGCTGTGCTATACAACAATTTGAAATATACATCTTGGGCATGCTGTTACAGGTGTGGTGTAAGATGCTGTCCGAGCGTCCACCATATGCTAAACACGAGCTCAATTCAGTGGATGATGTATTGAGAAGATGACTCACAAGATGGCCAGCTCAATTACTTGAAGACCCAATCACGTCTCCAAGGCTTGATGGATTATTACGCTGACTGACGGCATACATACCACTTGACGTGGGCTGAGGAAACATCTGAGCTCTTCGCACTGCAGAGCCTAGTACGTAGGTTGCCTAGTGTAGAAGATCTTCACTCCTTGCATATACACACATGCAGCCGGGGCGGACGTGCAAGCATGATGCTGATAGCTGCGAAAGCTCGCAGCAGCCGGCCAGGCCTGAATGCAGACTGCGCGTGGTAGAACACGGTCTTCTCAAATTCTTGCACATATGGTGCATGCACCTGGGGTGGACAAGTGACCATGATGTTGATGGTTGTGAAGGCTGTATGTATGGTGTTCTGCATGCCCTTGCACATATGGTGCATGCGACAGGAGTGGAGACATGAGCCCGATGCGAAGGATGCTCGAAGAGTAAGTCACTGACCTTGAGAACACAGCAAGCTCTGACTTGTGAACTGGACGTCAGCCAGGCCACGTGGACTGCATTGAATCCCACACACCATCAGTCGATCATGACACTTGTGGTGGTGGCCACGCGAGAGCGATGTCGACGGGCGAAGGCTGCATGGGCCGTCTGATGCGAGGACAGCGTGAGGCAACTGCATGCTTGCCTGCACCCTGTAACTTGACAATGATGCTCTTTGTGCATTACATGGGCACATTTCCAGGAGGGCGCAATTTTGGTGGGAAGTCATGGGAAGCAGAATCAGAGGCCAGGTGGAGCTCGACTCAATGGCGGGATATATTTGCACTCAACCACGTAAAAGGTCAATGGACTCTGACAGATCGATACCGTCGTACTGCACAACCCCATGATAAGAATCTACCATCAAACCAGCACCTGGATAAGCCCTACCTTGCTGAGAAGCTGCATGTTGCATGCCTACCGACGTGAGCTCTCCTCTGGCCGAGGCTCGATGTCCTGGTTCCAAGCGTCGAGCTCTGCTTTCGCAAGACATGCCTCCACCCGCAGCTGCACCAACTCTGTGGAGAGGACTTCGACATCAGTGTCGAGCTCTCATGCATGCTTGGCGTGCACCTCAGCATCGGCATGCAGAGTGGTTTTGCTATCATGGAGGATCATGGGCCGGTTGATCTTTTCGATGAGGTCGGCATGCTGGGTGTCTTCCGCAGCAGTGGCGATGGCGCGCTCTCGTTTCTGTTGAAGCGGATAATGATCTATTACTGCGTACATTCTCAGGCACAAAGCATACCTCCGCCCAAGCCAATACTCGTGAAGTAGTTGATCGCAAATCGGGTATCCTTCGGATTGTCGAGGGGGGAACATGTCACTGCAAGTGCCTTGACCTCAGGATTGTAGAACTGCTCCTTCACTTTGGCTTGCTCTCCACGATCTCTTGCAGCATGCTCTTGAGGAAGATACAGCTACTAGATGTCGTGTTGTCCTCGCTGAGCTTGATACACTGGAGGACAGCCCAAGAAATCACATCGTTCGCAAGCAGATGTCCAAAGAGCCAGGCTATGTTGCGCAGGCGATTCGTTTCGTATCTGTGGATCATTGTATATTATTCTTCGAAACAAGCTTCGAAGCATTTGTTCCACATGCAATTAAGCTGGCAGAAACGCTTGGTGACCAGACCATAAAATGTCAAGTAAGAGCATTCTTGAGAGCAACATTCAATGATCATCTTCACGAGCTCAATCTGCACGTGGTCTGGTTAATAATGCAGCGATACCGATGGATGCAGAGAAACATACCTTTTCTCCCTCTTTGATTAGCAGCTTGTGCACGGCTTCTTTATAGTAGAGTGCATTCATGATCGTCAAGTAGATGATATGGTGCAAGTTGTCCAGATTCATCTCGGTGCGATCTTCAATGCCCTCCTCTTCCGCGACTACAACAGGCCAGTTAGTACCATGTCTGTGGGATAAGAAGATGCAAACGTACCTTCCTCCTCCTCCAGCGATATGGTGCCTTCATTCAAGCCTGCGCGGAAGTGCTCGAATGCTGTTGCATTTGCCTTTGGTGAGTTTTCTGCAAAGAAGGCACCGACTTCTCCGCTCACCCTCCACGGGATTTTCAGCGTGCTGCGACGGGAAGGCGTGCAACGTTGAATCGCACATGGGGGATTTTAGAGCGGTGCGCATAGCAGGATTTGAGAGCAGCATGCATGGCGCTGACGGGACTCATGCGGCAGGGAGGCGACGATATCGATCGGAGCTGAAGCGGAGGTGAGAGGCCTTGCTACCCACGTCCAGAAGGCTTGATATCGAACAGAAGCCCGCAGATACTCCAGATCTGTGTGCAAGATGGCTTCAAAGCACTGGAGGGCACAAGCACGCAGTGAGAAGGATGACGATGTGGTGAAAGGAGCGTGATTTCCGCCGCGAAACGGCCACGATACGTCTCCGCTCGCTGGCATGGCTGCATCAGCTGCGGCGCAATCGACTCATCCACCATGCGAAGAGGAAGCCTCAACCTCAGCGTGCGGGAAAGAGCAGTCCACGAGGGAGTTCTGCGGTTATCACATCCAAGCAGCAAGGCGACTGACGCCCGCATCGCCGCCCCCTCGAACTCGGCGATGATGCCCTCGGCATCGTCGTGCAATCGATGCAGCCAGGCGACATGATGGGCGCGAGCCGACGTGAGATCATCCTCCATTGCCTCTGCTCATTTTCTGCAATTGACTCGCCCCTGACGCAGAGACTGGCGCACTCAAATGGCGCTTGCAGAGCGGAGAGCGGGAGCGGAAAGGTGCGACCGATGGAGGTGGAGGACGTCTCCAAAGCAGCGAACGGGACCGAGAGGGTGCGAGGAATGCCACGCACATCATCCGCAGCGGTGGGGGTGCGAAGTCCGAGGGCAGCACAATCGACGAACCGCGACAAACGTCGCGTCTGATGCGAGTCGCATCGCCAGGATCCCACTGCGCTAACTTGATGATGACGCCCTTGGGTGTCACACGCAAGTGGAGGTGAGTTGGAGGCCCTCCAGCCCATCACCAGCTGCTGATGTTGCGCCTGACATGAAGGATGCAGGGCATCTACATCTGCAGGTGCGGTGGAGGTGACGTCGGCGCCGCCGGGATTGGATGTGGAACGGGAGTGGCCAGGTGCGAGGGATGCCGCGTTGAGCGGTCATGATACGTCGACAGGGCGCTCGGACGCGCTGCACATGTCACTTGCAATGGTGAGGTGCATCCCCGAGCAGTCGAAGTGGACAGTGTCGGAGTGGTCGTGCCAGCCATGAGAGCAGCACGGCAGAGGAAGGGGGACAGGCGCTGCACCTTGTCGCGTCGGGTCCGTGTCGCAGCAGTCAGGTTGTGTCGACACTGACGCGCGCTGCCCACCGTCAGGTCAAACTTGACGATGACGTCCTTGGGCAGCGTGTGATCGCTCTCGGGGGACAGCCAGTGACCACGGGCAAGATTAAGGCTTCAGGCAGTGCAGAAGGGCATGGTGGGGCTGCAAGGCCACGAGGATGGATGGGAGGGCATGAGATGGGCAGCTGTGATGCTCCAGTGGCCGCGAGTTTCGATTCCGGCACTTTCAGATGCTGCGAGTCGGGACGGGACTTCGCGTGAGGAGGAACGTGACGACCGAATGTGTGAGAAGAGATCTGCTGTAGCACAAAAAGTGAGTAAATTGCAGAATCTGCAAAGGCTAGCTACTCACTGTAGCCCTCTCATATACACAGCCACCGGACACCACCCACCCAGACGGCACCCAGCGTGCGATGCGTGGCAGAGGCCTGCCTGCAGAAGCGCCGCATTGGCCTACACATCCGGGCAGAAGATATCTTTAGCGCAGTGAATGAGAGTCGAAGGGCGTGACAGTCAAGATAGACAGAGTGCATCGGGCGCACAGGGAACACAGAAACGCCATGCCCACAGCGAAGTTTGGTGCATGAAATCCGAGAGCAGTGCGGCAGAAAGCCTGCGACAGGTGCGATGTCGCACGAGAGCCCTGTCGCCGGAGGAGAGGCTCCTCAACACGACAAGGCCTTCAGCCCCCGCGTCGAACTTGACGATGACACCCTAGGGTTCGACACGAGTGCACCCGCGGATGACCCGGATCCGAACCCGCGGGTATATAGCGTCGCACAAGAGCTGACCTGGATCCATGCGGGTTTCAGCCACCGGGTGATCCGGAGCCGCGGGTCAGGTACCTGTGACATCACGGGTCACTCGCAGGTCAGTCGGTCCTGTTCTCTCTTACCACTTACGACACCCTCCCATCCTCTTCTCTTCGTCTTTCTTCCTTATTTATCGCGAATTCAACGGCAGGGAGACTTTCTAGGAGTTAGAGGGGCACAAGGTGAGTCAGAGTTGACTTTGCTTTCACTGTTTTTACTAATCTTGCGAGTCTCGCTCGATAACGAGCGAGACTCGTCTTTTATTGTTCCTCGACAGTCTTTGATTTTGATGCCCCACAGCTGTCTTGTCTCTCGCGCGCTTTCTGCGCTTCTCGTTCTCGACATCCCCCGCAGTGCCTTAGCTCGTTCGTCGACACATCAGACTCGCGCCCCGGGCCCTATCTATCTCCCACAACCCGCGCTCACATGCGCACGTTTATCTCCCATACATATACCCGCATGAGAAGTCAACGGTGACGAACCGTCCAGGCCCTGTTGCTGTAGCGACGAGGCTCGACTACGTTCCGTTGACCGTCCAGCTTCAATACCTGCATCCGCATTGACCTCTTGTCTGCACCCTCAAGCTCACATAGCGCTGGCGAAGCTCATGAAAAGCCCTTCGAAACAAGAAACCTTCGAACCTCGTTGTGTAGCAATGAGGCTCGATTCCTTTCGTGAATCACCTACACGCGAACGTGTGCGCCGACTTCAATCTTGTGTCTGCATCCGCGTTCCCTCTGGTACGTGTTCAGCTTATGCATGCTGAGGGACTCCTTCCCATATTCCTGGGGCCCCTCGTGCACCGTCGAGGCCCTGCGCCCGTCATCTGCACCTCGCACGCACGTCCGTTGGTCAGAGCGTATTGTTGGTGCCGTGCGCCCGCCGTCTGCGGCCTCTTGTGCACCGTTTGTGCTTCCGTGTCGTCTATGCCGTGCGTGATTCACCGGTACCTTGTGCTCACCGCAGGCAGCTAGCGTGCATGTCAGAAGTTCTTCGCGCATAGCTGGGGACATATGCATTTTATTGGCAGTCTGTATGCATTGCTGGCAGTCCGTGCACGTCGTCTGCGTCCTGCGGGTGCCGTTAGCAGCCTGTATGCCGAGGATGTAATGCAATAGGATATATAGCTAGTTATTCAATGATGTTGTACATATAAATTATAGTCAATGCAATACTCGCGTGCTAAATAAAGTGTAGGCTGTGGGTCATCGCGGGTTACTCGCAGGTCGGTCAATTTTAATGAAAGCTTGACCTGGATCCGGACAGGTCTCAGCCACCAGGTGATCCGGATCTGTGGGTCAGATACCTGCAGGTAAATTTCGCGGGTATACCTGTGTCGACCTGCAGGTGACTCTGACTCGTGTCCATCCCTACAGAAACTCAGGGCCGGCCTGCGCGCCTGGACCGGGGACACCATCTGCAGCACGGCGAATGGTACAGGAGCGGAGGGGCGCAAGCGACAAGATACACAGGGAAAACAGGTGCGATACTCTGTGAGACCCCATAACAGGCAAGGTTAGTCGACACTGCACCAGTGCTCATCTCAAACTTGATGACGATGGCATTGGGCGTCGCACGGTCAATCTCAGCCGGCGGTCAATTGTGGTGAGCGGGATCAGGGTGATGGAGATCAGAGAAGGGCGCGAAGAGGGCACAATAGATGGGGTGGGAGATCGGCAATGTGCGGGTGTCGGGTCGACACTGGAATAAGGTCCAGTATCATGCGGAAAGGTGGGATTGGATCTGCGACAGTGCGATGAGGTGAGTATCCCCAATCATATCGAAATGTCATGTCACTCACCACAGCGACCTCTTTTATGCAAGGTCAATGCCCTGGCCTTTTGCTTGCTGACATGCAGCGTCGCTCGCCGCAGGTGGAAGGAAGAACCTTGCTGCATATGCCAGAGAGAGCACGCTCCATGTAGAAGGCCATGTTGTAGTAGTAAAGGTTCATCATTTGAACCAAAGCCTTGAACCCATTGCTTGAATTTGCATACGAAGCTAGACCACTGAATTCGGCAGTTTTGGGAGTGACAGGCTAACTTCTGGAGGCTTCATGGTAAGTATGCATTTCACACGATGAATCTCGTATAGTAGGTTGCTCACTGTACTGTGGAGGGCTCGCGCTGGGCTCCGCCCAGTGCTCGTTGACGTCAGCAGAAACTCATTGACATCAACAATGTATGACTGGTCCTGCGAGCAAGGCCAGCTGCACACCACGGATAACCGGGGTCCAGGGATTTTTCGAGCGAGAACGAGTGTTCTGGAGCCAAGGTAAGTACAAATTTCAGTTGGTTCATCGCACGACGGAAACTCACCTGCTCATCGAGAGCTCACACTGGGCTACGCCCAGTGCTCGTCAACTCCGGCGTGAGCCCATCAGCGTTGACTACGGCTACCCCGTCCTTCGAGCAGCGCCCGCCGCTGGACTAGGGAGCTGGAGGCTCCCTGCATGCAGAGGTTCGGAGGATGCCAAGGCTTAGTCAGCATGTCCATAGCTAGTCTCACCTCATGTAGAGTAGCCTTGTCTCTGCTATCACCTTGGGCATAGCTGTCGCCCTAGGCCACTCCATCTTGGTGATGAGAGTGTGATTCGACCCACTGCACATTGGGTTGGATCATCCTGTCTTTTCTGGCCATTTTCCAGCTTTTTGTGGCCTTTTTTGTGTCGCGCCTTGTGTCTCGTGTTCCCACTCATCGATCTCCCATGCCCAGCGACCCCACTTGTCTTATCTCGTGTTTAGCATCTTTTCTCGTGTCACGCGCCCTCGTCTTTCATATTTGCGCGCAATTTTCGTGCGTCCCAGCTGTCGTTCAACACCAGTACACCGGTCGCACATCGATTACCCGATATGGGTAAGAAGAGTAAGTTGAAACGCGCAGCAGCAGCAGCTGCCACCGCGAGCTCCATGCTCCCACTCGCACATCTCGACATCGAGCACAACAAGTCACCAGAGGCAACCGTGCGCCAGCACCCCGCGACTGCGCAGCAAATGCGTGCGAACCACGTGGCAACCGCAACTCAGACGCCTCGTGCCACGTCCCCCACACATTCCACCGTCGACACTGCGCTCGTTTGTGAGCCAGCAACCAGTGACGTACATGCAGCCACGCCCGTTGCCATAGCAATGCCACAAACGCACGCAGCCCACGCGTGTTCCGAGCCCCGCGAGCCCACACCCACGGTGAACACCCGCACCGCACCCCGCACCCCCACCCCCGCGTTCTCCGCCCCAGTTATCACAGCAGGAGCAGCCGTGGATCTCACGACTGCTATCAAGTCCATCGGCCTCCCGGACTTCTACATAACGAGCCCCTCGCACGATTTCGAGCTCACAGCGCCCTCGCACAACAGCCAAGACCGTTCCACGCCCGCGCAATGGGCCACGTTGCTCGACAAAATCGACAACAAGCTCCTGGCGCAGATCGTGGAGCATGCCAGGAAGCTCGAGCAACGCAAGAGCCACCACGCAATGTCGCACGACGTTCAGTCGACAAGCACACCCCCGCACCCGGCCAATTCGATCCACGAGATCGATGAGGCTCTAGTCGAAGAAATCTGCGAGGAAGGCCGGAACGAAGCGAGGCGAGAAGCGAGGAAGGAAGAGAGGGTGGAAGTGCAGCAGCGAGAATGGGCTTGGAAGGATGGGTACGAGCAGGGCCGATGGGAAGGCTACTGTGAAGGACTCGAAGTCGCGTGTACCGAGGTGAGTATGCCCTCCAGCGTCGATGCGAGCATCCAGGCGAACATCTCAAACCCTCCGCATTCCCCGTCTACCAGCACGATCTGCACAACCTCGCGCGTCGACACACACATCCAAATGGATGACACCTCGTGCGCACACACCCTGCCCACTTCTGCATGCACCACGACCCTGCGCACTGACCTCGCGACCTGACGTATCGACGCCGGCGTCCAGTCAGATGTCCCATCCTGCCCGCTCTCCCCAAATGCATGCCTTCATGCCAGCGTACAGTACAACCCCCCGCCTTTGCTCACCACACATGTCGACACTCGCATATCCCTTGATACCTCCGCACACGCACATGCGCACATCAATGCCAGCCTGCAGTCCGAAGCCCCATCGCATCCATTTTCCTGCACCGACGCTCGCGATTTGGCACCCACTCGCACACCCTGTACATTCATTTCAAATTCCTGTGACGATACTCATACGTCTCACAAGTCCTCAACGACACCTAATGTTACTTCAATGTCCCATAACACCACCTCATTTTCATGGGCTGACGATGCTTTTTTACTTCCTGTTTTGAGCACACAACTTCTTGTCCCCCCTACTTGTCGTGATTTCTCTGTTCTCAGGTCACCGTCTGCATGACCCTTCGACTCCTTGAAGCAGCGCGCACGGCGATCTCACGCAAGGCCAGCTCGATCGTCACGTCCACCTCGGCCATCCATTCCAACTTCCGAGCCTGTCATCACACGACGTCATCCCGCAGGCCTTCGCACAGATCGTCCGGCAGTCATTGTCTCATTGTCTTTGCCGCTTCCGCATTTAGTCAAACATGAGGCCCTGACTTTGGACTGGCAGGGTGACCCTCGTCTTCAGGAGTTGGGTCGGGTGCTTCGGGGTTTGGGTTGGGTTCGTGTTTCAGGTTCTTAGGTTGTCCACCAGCGACGCGGACATCGCTTTTTTCGAGGGGGGCACCTGGACTAGGGAGCCGGAGGCTCCCTGCATGCAGAGGTTCGGAGGATGCCGAGGCTTAGTCAGCATGTCCATAGCTAGTCTCACCTCATGTAGAGTAGCCTTGTCTCTGCTATCACCTTGGGCATAGCTGTCGCCCTAGGCCACTCCACCGCTCGCCGCGGGGCCCTGGATCCTGGAAATTTAGATGCGAAAAGGTGCTGCACGGGCGCATAAATGAGTGCCCATTCGGCCTGGCCAGTTGACAACGAGAACACGCACCAGCAGAGCACCGACAGATACGAACTCGCCTTCCAGAGGGACTCGTACTGGGCTGCACCTGCGGAGACCCACCAGCGTTGACCGTGGATACTTAGTCCTTCGAGCAGTGCCCGCTGCTCGCCGCAGGGCCCTGGATCCTGGAAATTTGGAGAGGCGCATCTTCGTTCAGTGGTGAACGCGAACGAGATCTGCAATGCTGTTTCAATGCTGTGCTCTAATCATGACCATGCCAAAAAGACGTTACCTTTTGCATTTCTGGAGAATAGCATCAGGGGATGCAGAGCTCGTCATAGTCTCCTCTATCAGCATTTTTGAAGCTGGGATCGCCATGGGCAATAGTGAGGAAGACAGGGTGGTCAATGACGAGCATGTTGAGAGCAAGGGGCACGATGGACCGAGTCACCAGGGAGCAGCGCTGTGATGCGCCATGTCGTCGACCGTTGTTCGCACAAGATGTCGATGGACTGTCCCATCATACGCGAAGTGAGTCTGGACGTCATGATGAGTTCCAGCACCTTTGAAAGCACCAGGACGACTTACCGTGGACCCCGCAGGACACTCTCATCTTCTGTGCCTCGCATCCTCATCGCACCCATAAACCACCTCCAGCACAGTTCCCGAATGCGCCACACCTTCTTGTGAGACGAACCAAGGGATGGCGATAGGCCGGCATTCATGGCTATGACAATCGAAGGTGTCATCGTCAAGTTATCCCGAGCCGAACGGCACCCTGTCTCCGTGACGCCGAGCTGCATCGTTCACGGGAGAGCGGGATGCGAGGGGATTACATGGATGATGATACGCACAGCCGTGCGGTGCCGGTGTCATCGTCAAGTGAGATGCGCCGGATGCGCACCTCTCTTGTCCGGCACGTTTCCACCTCCAGCGAGCAAGCACATGTGGCATAGATGGGAGAACTGCGGGATGGCGATGAAGACACGAGCCGTCATCTTGACGAAAAGAAGATTGTGCAGGGAAAGAACCACTGCAAACGAAAGACAAACTAAAGGTCCATGGCAGCATGCATGAACTGACGACAAGCTAGCCGGCACGGCATCAGTGTGATCGTCAAGTTATACTCGCCGGATGGACATATATGATATCGCGGTGTCTCAGCTCGCACTGGTCGCACGCAGTCAGCATAATTAGAGAGACATCGCTCCCGCTCCTGCTGATATGGCCACCTGTGTCTCAATTGACTATGACTATGTACCTCTGCTGTACGTAGAGCTGCCGCTGGCGATGCTGCTGCTTCGACAGCTCGTTGAATGTGAGGAGCAGCTGTCTTCAAATTGAGCACTGCATGGACCCCGTCTGAATTCTCGATTGGGGCCATGCCCGACACCATATTGTGGATCCACACAGATAGCCCATCAGTTCGTTTGGCAGTTTCGGAGGGCAAGGAGACAGGCCGAGGGATTCTGCAGAAAATGAGACATGTTTTAAAAAAAGCAGCAGTATAGTCAGAGAATGCGCACCTAGAGAAGGAGAGTATGCCGTGCTGAGGCTCTAAATGCCTCAGAGTTGATGACGGGGCCTTGTGGCCATCCGACTGCAGTGTCAAAGTCTCTGCTTCAGGGCCTGTGCGAGACCCGTCCGCTTTGACTCCAAAAATGAAGCCAGATGGTAAATCGTGAATATGGCCTTGTCCTTTCGCGCATGCATCGCTGCTGGGAAGGTAGTTAATTACTACTAACAGTTGATAAGTCAATGCTTAAAGAAAGACTCACGTAAGAACTTAGACTGCAAGTTCACATATATTGTATCGGGCTTGAACTGGGAAGAAAATATTGTGCCGTGTCTAGCTCTAAGAACATGAGTGACTGGATGACAGAAAGGCGAAACTCACGAGATACTCGCACGATGAAAACATGGCGACCTCTAGTGGTGCGTCTCGTTCCCAGCTTCATCTTGAGAAAGCGATCAACAAAGCAAGATCACATGACCACACTGGAGCAGGCCAAAGGGACACGACGCAAGCCCTGAGATAGTGGCAGGATGAGGAATGTGCTACCACATGCTGACTCTGATCTAGCTCTATGCTGACTAAGCCTCTGCCTCTAGCGGTGCTATCATGTGATCTATGCCTCTCAGACCCCCTGATCTCCCACTCCAACGCGGCAGGTTGTCGTTGTCAAATCATGTATACCACAAAGGCAATATGGATGGGGATATAGTCAGTTATACTGTATTAATCTATTGGCTATGTAGGTCTCTATAAATCTGTTGTATCCTAAGGAACATATCTGTGTCAACAACGTCAACCACAAAGTAGTCCCCATCCTTATCATAGGTATCAACGAGAAGTGCACCACGGATAATTGAACGTGCAAAGAAAAATTCAGCCGAAGCTCGAGGCCTGGTACGTACTCAAAGGAGCTCTAATTCCTTTTCCTTCATTGTTTCTGCACCAATTGGTGCATCTAGAGGGACTGCCAAGACAAGAGCATATTCAGTACCATCAACTTGACAAGTAAACATGCTCTGAAGCTGAGCAAAAATATTTCCAGCAGCAGTATCCAAAATGATGAAGTCATCACGAGGATGACCATGAAATAATGGACTGCAATGGAGATTGTCGGTCTTTGATTGCCAATTGACTATGGATTCATATGTGACCTTTAAGAATTGAAATAAGGTGATCTTTATATTAATGTCAGAGTCAGAATTAAATAATGATCTATATAGCAAGAAAAAATACCTGATCATCTTCATGAAATGTGACTGGACCATTAGGCAGTGGAATATTGTACTGGTGTAGGCTATCTGTAAGCCAAGGTCCCAACCTTGTTCTGAAATCTTGAAAAGCTTCATCTGTTGAATTTGAGTCTTCAAGAGCTTGAAAAGTACAAGATGGTTGCCTTGATCCAAGAATTGTATGACCAGCAGTGAATCTACGAGTCTTCTTGATCTGAGGCCCAGGTGCTGAAATGTTGTTTGCCTGTTTCTTGAGTGCTTTTTTATGTTCATCAACGTCATTTATATGTTCTTGAATGAGATTTGCAACAGCAAAATGATGATTCTTTTCTAAGATCTAAATCAAATTGTTAGAATATCTAATAAATGATAATATTTATTTTACCTGAGGAGCAACATTCTTGAAATTTGTCTTGTTATAATCTAGTCGAAGAGGTCGATGAAGCTTTTTATTTGGTTTTGTGTTGAAGTTGCGACTGACACCCTTCTGCATGAAGTCATCAAAGGCATGCTGCTGAGTATGCATCTTTGGAAAACTCCAGGTCTTTGTAGAATATGTGGTTCCTTCTGTGTATTGCTAGAAGATAATTAGTATATTATATAATTTTAAATAGTATAGACTTACTTTTACAAGCTTGCCAAATCTCTGCAACTCTCTACGACCTGCAGTAATTGTTTTTTCTGTATGAACCTCAAAGGCAACATATGTGTCTAACATAGCATAACTTCGTAGACAACGAAGCAATAGCCATGCTTGACCACCTCCCCTTTGTTGAGGAATTCGAGGAATAAGACTGAAGGCAGTATACACAGTTAACTAAAAAGAAAGTTAGACACTTAGATAAAAGGCTGGTTATAATCTTTAACTACAAACATACCTTTCCAATATCTTCATATTTTGTTGCATCAGCATATGAGGTCTTCAAAACTTCAGAAAAGTGATTCAATCCACTCCAGCGACGACACAGATCTATTCTAATAATAAAAGTCAATTACAATTTTTTTGACTTCAAATAAGAATATTCTTACTGTTCCTCAAATTTTACAGCAACTGGTTGACCAAGATTATCTAGACATGCCTTAAATTCTGGCCAAAGATGATCTTCAAAAAGACCAGCATTGTATGCATGCAAGTGATCAAATGATAGAGCTCGATGTGGATCTGAGTTGCTGACACTCCAAAATGCATTCTATTATTAACAATTGAGTTATAATATCTAAGATAATAAAGAAATAGACTTACATCAACATCACGAAGACTGTATTCCTTGAGTTTCTCTTCACGAGCATGCAGAGTTTCTTGATTTTGAGCCTTATTAAGAATTGATTGACTATTCTCTGCTGTACGTAGTGGATGACCCATAGACAAGTCAGATAATAAATCTTGAGGTACAAGGCACACTGGACATGGATATAAGCTTGAAACTCCACGTGTTAATGCCATAACACATCTACAAACAATGTCAAATAAAAAAGAATCTAGATATAAGTAAACTTACTGTTCCTCATAATCAGCAGAGAGAATTATGATACAAGGAAACAGAAAGCATTTTATGCCATCTGCACATTCATACCAGCATCCAGTTTTTGATTTGGCAGCTATAGATTCCAGAAGGACGTAGAAAGATTTGTGCCAAATGACTCGCTTGAAATTGACAAAGTCTGTTTTTCCACCATCTAATTTTGTCTCTGGTACCTGTTCAAGACGATTGAGCATCAACTTAATGAAAGAAAGATTATAGAGTAATTTACTATAAGCAGCCAACCTACAACACAACCACCTCCAACACCCTCACCATTGCGAATATTAACAGGAAGATTGGCACATCGTGCAACAATTGGATATCCTTTTATACCTCCAAATGAAGACAACTTGGCTTTGTCTGCATAAAGGATGAAGCACAAAGGCTTCCCTCCTGCAGGAAGATTGTTCTAGAATTGTATTCAAGTAAATATTTTATCTCTACAAAAGCTAACAAGTTACGCATACTTGAATCTTCTAAAAGTCATCACCAGTCCAAGGCTCATGAACAAATCGAACAAAGTCTTCACCATCGAACTTGGATAGCTTTTCAACATCCCAAACAAAGTGTGGTGCCAATTGCAGCTGAGACAACAAGTCCGTCGCATAATCCCAAAGCGGTCGATAATGAAAGTCATATGCATGCTCGTGATGGCGATATGATGCCTTAATCTTACATTTCTGAGACTACACCTTCAAAGCCTTAGAGCAGTACATGCAACAGATATTATGACTTACTGGTGTCAACTTCTCTGAAGCCCGATCCCACATAGATTTGAGATCAGCAAAATTCGTGACATTGAATGAGCCAGGGCCTCCCTCGACGAAAGTGTGTATAAGTTTGATAAGCTGCTCGCAATGCTTGTGATTGAGACGGGCTTCAAGGAGGAGCTTGGCGAATGAGAAGTCGTTACGTGAGGGGAAGAATGGTTTCCAAGGTTCTTGCTCGATGGGGATTGACGATGCATCGAAATCGTGCCCATAGTCCTCGAAATGTTCAACCTTGACATGCTTCTTGCTTTGTGGATGATACTCGGTGCGTATGTTATCGATTTCGTGGACGACAGGTTGCGGCATAGCGGAAGATTCATTAGCAATCGCCGCCACTACAATTCATGCATCCGAAGAGATGTCAGAAATATCACTCGACCGGAGAAGCTCTACACACCGTGGCGATCGACAGGTCCTTGTGAGATGGCTGCCGGCTCATTGACAGCCATTTCGGCTGTGGCTAAGTACACCCAATGGGAGATCAGCTCTGCAGTCAAACATCTTGAGAACCATGTTACGCACAACCCGTAGTGTTCTCGTCTTGTAACTCAGCGTGCATTATGACATCGTGCTCATCTTGAACATACGGCGCTGCGCTTGAGGTGCCGAGTTGTGATGTCGATGGCTCGCCTGCCGTGCGTGGTCTCTTCTCCGCTGCTCGTTGACATCTCGTATCAGCTTCGAACACAATGCCTTTGCTGAACTCACTTACCTGGTCACTGTACTTTATCCCATAGCTTCTCTCTGTATGCCGCATCCTGCGCTTTCTGACCCTGCTTCTTCGCGCACGCCGTCATGTGGGCCGTGATGCCTTGACGAGAGTACAGGCCATTGCACATTGTGCATGGGATCTTCCCTGCATCGGGGTCGGTCGAGCTTTGAGTCCTCGGCCTCTTGGTATTTCGTTTGGGTGCCATATAGCCAGAGGGGAAGTAGGTATGCAGGGCTGGGTGGTGCTGGTCGAAGGGAGGGAGGAAGGGAGACAGATGCGTGTTAGGTGCATGGCATCATGATTCGTCGAGCCCTGGAGGTCCCCGCAATCAGATTGCAATGATGTCGTAATGGACACGTAACGATCGGCATGGGGTCAGACCATCAGATCTGGGTCGAGGCCATCTCAATGAATATTAAAATGCTATTGCAACCAACCCACGGCGCCTCGCAATGCTGATTCATTACAATCTCGGATCAAATTTTCCAACAAATACGAGATCACCATGCACACAGAGAGCAGGAGGACGGGTCCACAGATGCAGTCGCCGCTGCACTTGAGGTACTTGAGGCACCTGGTTTGCAGAACCTCGAGGCACTCATCTACTAGCGCATGAGCCTCGCGTACATGAATGCAGACCACTCACCATCCACACCAAACAGATCGTATAGCACGATGCTGAGAATATTCACTGTCGATGTGAGGCATTTACATGCCCAATGCCAGCAGTGCAGTGTGCGGGACACGCGCGCCCAGTCACCGAGGTCAGGCATGTCTGCGAGCAGGGCGGACAGCAGGATGACGCCGTGGAAGGCGATGGTCATGCCACCGCTGGTGAGGGGATGGCGCATGTTCCACGCATCGCTGAGGAGAATGGCGCCCTCCTTCATGTGCACACCCTGCTCTGTGGGCAGAAAGAGTTAGGCATGCAGCAGCGGTGGTCATTGTCGAGCACGGCCTGGATGGGGTCGAGTGAAAGTTGGAGAAGCAGTTGTTGGCGATGATGGCAAGGTCTGCGAAGATTGTCTCCTTCTCCGTGCCAGTCCCTGCATCCTTCCTGGTGGCCATCACACCCAGCACGTGGCTCTGTTCTTTCTTGTTGATCATGCGCAGGCATGCGATCCCTGTTACACAGCTCGTTGGGGCCTGTGTGAGACCCGTCAAAGCTGGTTCCAAGGACTGCACACATGCTATTGAGCATCAAGCAGGTGATCCGCGTAGCCCATCGAGGGGGGGGGGCTGAGTGTGATAGGGGTGGTGGTTGAGACTAAGGACTGCAGGACAATGTGTCAGTCCGCACCCAGCCCGCCAACAGTCTCTGAATGCAAGTGCGGCTCAGCGAAGGTGGACAACGCCCGACGCTGGCCTTTGGCTGCACTCATCAGCTGTACCAAGGGTAGCTAGGGGATCACAACTCGGATGATGGGGGAACAGACTTACTGGGCATAATAGCCATGGGTGCAGCGCCTTGTTAGGGCAGAGGATGAATATTGTGGCTGTGAGATCGGCTAACCCACTCGGCATCACACCTGGGCGAGCATGGTCGACGTTCCCACCTGAAGCCTGCTCAGTGAAGGGCGCACCTTTGGCGAGCTCAGGGGGTGGGGGAAACACAGAGGCGGCAGGCTCGTTATAAAGGACAAGATGAGCAATCAATGGACAGCCACAGATGTGGTCACATCTGTTTGCACATGTTGGGCCACCTGCCTACGCGAGGCCAGGCTTCCGAGTACTGTACTTACTCTCATCTTTGAGTTGTTTTGTCCTAAGTTACGATGCTGCCGTCTCCATCTGCGATTAATGTCACTGTCTATCATGATGAAGATGTCGACATATCTGGGGTGACTGTTCTACCAAGGGCACCCATCACGAAGCCACTGGTAAGACCAATTGTTGGTCTATATGCGCACCATTGTGCTAACACCACTGTACTGCATGTAGAAATTTAATCTAGTGCGCTCTTGATCTGAAAGCACTAATGCTGCCCTGTCCTTTGCACCAGAGGCTCCGGTGCTGACCAAGCGTACCGCTGAAGGAGCTATGGCAGCAAATGACCATAGTGGGAACTCAGAGCAGGTACAGGACAGAGTAACAGCCTGGGTCTCTGATAAAGGTGTGCTCTGCATGTAGTTCTCACTGCTCATGTCACTAATTGATGGCTAGAAAATGCAACCGCTTCGACATCATGTTTACTTCCCAAGCTCAAGAGTGCTGTAGCTCGCCGCAAGAGTGGTCGTCCTTGCACTCCTCCCAAGCTTATATTTTTGTCTCCTCGCCCACCTCTTGAACCACTCCCTCTGCTGTATAGCAAGGCTTCCCCTTCATATGCTTTAGATGACTCTGAAGCTCCTGCGAAGCATGCACGCCTTGACTGATGTATGCCCTGTTTCCCTCTGTTCTGTGTATAAGTAGTCTCGTCTGTATACTGGCATTCCAGTTGTGTGTTTCATGAGCCCTACCTGTACAATAAATGAAGCTCTTTTGGTCAAGTTATCAGGATACTCTCTGCCCAATGCAAGAGCGAGTGTTCTCAGTTTGGAATAGTGTTGCCCAAATTTGGATAAGCAGAAGCATCGACACCCCTTGACAACATTGTGCATCGTTTACTTCTCCCCATCACTGTCTCACTGCTTTTCGACAATATTGCCCTTACCTTTCAGTATGGAGCCTCTTACTATGACCACCCCTTCTGACTCCATAAACTTGATACAAAATTCTGGCGGAAAATCCACTTCTGATCTATCTCGCTCTGGATCTTTGCTTGCATTCTCTGATGACCTCTCTCCAATCTTGTCGTTGGAGCTCTCTGTATTCCCATCTCTGTCAAGCAGTCAACAGATTGATTCTCTGCTGCTAAACGAGCTGCATGGAAGTTTCAAATGTAGGAAACTCACATCCCATTTTCATCTACTCACCGGTTCTGCAGATCCTCCCCTGCCTCAGACTTTGATGGGTTCTCTCAGCCACAGTCCAGGAGATGTGTCGCCAGCTGGTTATTACCCAAACAATACACTTGGCCTTGCTGGCCTTTGGTCTCCGGTAAGCCTGTACCTTCATGAACATTTTATCGGTAATAACTCTAATTTCGTAGATCTCACTACAGCGAGATGCAAAAATTGTCCAAGTGCTCTCTCACGCCAGCTCGGATGATTTAGTGCAGGCCGGAAATGTTCCGTATATTCAATTGTATTGGCAAGTGCTTCAGCTGCAGACGAAGTGCGAGGACTTCAGGTGAGCATTTTCATTCCTAGTGATTCCTATCTTGCTGATTGAAGATGTTTCTGAGATCCATGAATGACCGCCTCATCCAGGCTGTACCTCAGCTCTTGGACATTCTCAAGTCACCATCTGGCCTTGGCAATGCTATTAGCCCAACGCCTTTGGGCACAACCAGCACCATTCCTGGGTCGGTACCATTTTGCGCACTGCCTGCTCCTACTTTCACTCAAGCAGGCCTACCCAACATCAAGTTCTGGACTCGACATGATTACATGCAATGGAAGAAACTCCAGGGAGGTGCTGTGACCAGTCAATCAAGCCAGCATAAATGCAGTGCGACATCATCATCTAGAGGCAAGAATGTCCGCATGCTTTATCTTGAGGACCATACAGGAAAGGTACTTGATGGACACATTGCTACCCAGGTGCGAGACAGGGCACGCAAGATCTGGCAGACCTTCAAGCAGTACAAGATGGCTCCATGAAGCTGGGGCGTGGCCAGTCTGGAAATCAAGAGCATCTTTGCAAATGAGATGTGCGCTGCATTTCCAGAGCTTGCGCTGTGTGAAAATTTTTGGAAGGTAGATGAAGTCGCACTTGCTGACTATCCTGTATCCTGGATGGCATAAATGCCATGCTGAGGAATGTGCAGAATCTGTCAAGCAGGAGCAGGAGCGGTCACCTTCGCCGTACATGCATATCAAGCACGATGCAGAGGAAAGCAGTACGGAAGGCAATCAGCCTCCGCAGAAGAAACTCAAAACCGCAGTGAAGGCTCTAGTATCTGCAGCTCCACCTGCAGGTCTACCGTCTCAGCCTCGACCCAGAATAATTGCTACTGCAAGTAGCAGCACTGATGTTGTCTCCAATCCTGTCATCCTGTCCTCTTCTGTCTCTGTGCTCTGTGACTCTGACTCCGGCTCTGCACCTGATGCGCATTCTGGCTCTGTCCCTGGTGATGTCCTTGGTTCTGTTTCTCACTCAGTTGTTGACTCAACCGTTGACTCTGGCTCAGTCGTTGATTCGCTCTCTTCTTCTGTCATTAAGTCACTCTCTGGCTCGGTCATTGTTCAGCCACTCTCTGATTCTGCTGCTGCCTCGCCCTCTGATTCTGCTGTCGCCTCGCTCTCTAATTCCATCACCACCTCACTCTCTGGTTCTGCCGCCGCATCGCTCTCTGGTTCTGTTGCCGCCTCGCTCTCTGGTTCTGTTGCCATCTTGCTCTCTGGTTCTGTTGCCGCATCGCTCTCTGATTCCATCGCTGCCTCTGTTGCTGTGGTGGCGGTCTCTGGCTCTGTCGCTGACTCGCTCTCTGGCTCACCCTCTGTCCCACTTTCTAGCCTATCATCTGAACCTGGTGTCTCTTTGACACTCCAATCTGCTCAACTGGCCAACCTCCCATCTCATTCTTGCTCTCCTGATGATATATCAGCTGACCCGGATATGGCTCTCAACGAGGTCGTCGACAAGGGTAAGGGCAAGGAAGTCATGGTGCCCGCCCTTGCAACCCCTCGCATTATTCCTAAGGTAAGTATTATCTTATTCTTTGTAGACTGACACTGATCACATTGCCGTTTACAGATCAAAAACCCGCTGTAGGTTCTCTTATCTTTGTCTATATATGGCCCAGACATTAACGCACATGTTTTTCAGATCAAGCTTGATCGAGAAGCCGAGCACAGTGCCTGACAACCAAATGAAGATTTCTACGACCATGCCTGATGTTCTGAAGAAAATGGGCACAAGCTTCCTGCAATGCATGCCAATTGCATGAGCTACGCCATCTCTTGCGTCAACTAGTGCCTCAACTCCCAGCCATGTAGCAGGAAAACAAGTACGAGAGTGCTCAAAGGTTACAAAATACCGTCCTACGAAGATGTCAAATAGTGCCAGGTATGTTTGACAAAGATTCTGAACTCACTCGGTGCTCATCACATCCATTTCAGGAACTTATTTGGCCGCAACTATGTTAGCAAGAATCCCAACACGACCACACAGCAATTCAGCCAGATATGGGACAATCTAGACATCGCCACAAAGCAGGTAAGTTTCGACATCAGTGCTTGGGCTATGAAGTACTCACTCTATTCACAGCAGGAGTATGAACAGAAGGCAGTTAAGCTACACTCCAACAAGGCAGCCGCTGTTGCTGCCATCAATAATGCCACAGCAACTTGAAACTCGGTACGTATCTCGCATCGCCGTCTCCGCACATCACTAACTACTACGTCATCTACTAGATGTGCTAAATTCAAATAAAAGTGTGTATGATTCACCGTAGGCTTCAGGAGATCACTTACTGACTTTCTCCGTGTACATCCTCTAGAGAATCAATATTTGCCACTGCCAACTCCAAGTGAAAGGCACGTACTTATCCTCACCTCCTTCTTTGCCTAGCCAACTCATTTCATGTTTCAGATAATGTTTCGAATGGTATGCCTCTGCTGCCATGCCAGCAATGGGAAGGTACGTCGACTTCATTTTTTTTTGTGTACAGCACTGACTTGTGTTATTTTGCCGGCATTCTAGTGTATTTTCAGTGAGGTCGGAACGGATGGGAATGAATGGGAACAGATGAGAATGGATGGGAACTAATTACAGCAATTGAGAACGGATGGAAACCGTAGCTGCAATTAAATGTATTCTTGGTATCATCGAATAGATGACAATCGCTGTAAATCTGTGTGAATAGCTCGTAAATCGCTGACAATTGCTAGCATTCGCTGGCGTTCAGCTGTATTCGATCGCACAACTATTTACAGCTAACAAAAAGTCTAAATTTTCTGTTCATCTCGATTCGTCCGTTCTCAATCGCTTAGAATCTCACACAACAGCGGGGATTCGATCCTTCGACAGATCAATGTAGGGATGGACACGAGTGCACTCGCGGGTGACCCGGATCCGAACCCACGGGTAATTAACACAGCACGATGCCTGACCTGGATCTGCACGGGTTTCAGCCACCAGGTGATCCGGACCTGTGGGTCAGGTACCCGTGATATCACGGGTCACTCGCAGATCAGTTATGTAGTGATCCTGCTATTCTTCAGTGCGACAGAACTCGATGCGCCGGTGCAGTGGAAACGGCTGTAGAACAGCGCCGGCGACGACGAGTGCACTGCAGGAGAATAGTGGCTGCCGGGCGTTGCCGAGCGCCGCGTCAGAGACTAAGTATTAGATTTTGTTATCTTAACCCTGCTACCTGAGTGACATACTGTACATTTATCACAGAACTGGCTCATGTATTCTATGTATATACATTGTCTATAGCTCCTATCTTTCTCGTGGATTTTTTGCTATTTTATTCATTTTGTTCTGTCTCTTCGCGCATTCGGTGGC
Source organism: Hericium erinaceus (assembly GCA_006506795.2). NCBI lineage: Eukaryota > Fungi > Basidiomycota > Agaricomycetes > Russulales > Hericiaceae > Hericium > Hericium erinaceus. The sequence goes on along the minus strand of CM021172.1, from coordinate 1,394,387 downwards.
TGAAGCCCCGAGTTGACGCGTCGAGACCTGTCGAGACTTACTCCTTCTCACTCACCCTCCCTCCTTCTCCTCTCTGTTTCCTCTCTCCCTCCCATTTACTTCGTTCTCTATCGACTTTCAACATGGCCGCGGTGGATGAGCAGCAGGAGAAGGGGCTTAAGGTGAGTAAAAAAATGGTTTTCTTATCACGTTTTCGTACTAATCAAGGGTGTCATTCGTTTTTCGAGCGACACTCGTTCTTTCAACACCCCCTTCGCGCCCCGGTCCCCACTTTCGTGCACCGGGCCATGCACTACGCACACCCACCGTGATGCACCGTCCGCGCGCCGTCATCAACCGTCTGCATGCCGTAGAGTCCCGTTGCCGTGGCAACGGGACTCAGATGTTTTCCATTCGTGCTCGCCGGGCCTCAAGCAACCCATCGAACCCCCTCCACACCCCTGCTGTATTGACAGCATGGTGAACGGCCCAGCTCGCAAGATCCACGCCCCCCGCGCTTCGCCTCAGTGCCACACGCTCGCGCAATGCCCGCACGCACGCTCTATGCATCGGAAACGCGTGCGCAACCTGTGCGTGCGTACGGCCTCAACAGCCCTCCACATCCTCCGCGCCGCCTTTCCACCCTCCCTCAGTGCCTTTCCACCCTCCCTCAGTGCCTTCTGCGCCGCCTCAGCGCCCTCCGCGCTGCCTCAGCGCCCTCCGCGCCGTCTCAGCGCCCTCGGCGCCGTGTCAGCGCCCTCGGCGCCGTGTCAGCGCCTCGGCGCCATGTCAGTGCCCTCGGCGACGTGTCTGCGCGCTCGGCGCCATGTCTTCGCGCCCTCGGCGCCGCCTTCTTCTCACCCCCCGGCGCCATGCCACCGCTCTCGGCACCACATCTGCGCACTCCTCGCGCCATCCTCGCCCTCCACCTGATTTGTTTTGGGCATATGTAGTTACTGTAGAATTTGTTGTAATAGTAATGATTTGGATATAATAAAGTATAATGCTACATAATGTACATGTTATAGTGATAATATAGAACTGGTTAATAAATACAACAGGTAACTCGCAGGTAACTCGCGGGTCAATGCATTTCAGTAACACTTTGACCTGGATCCGGACAGGTTTGTGCCACCGGGTGATCCAGATCTGCGGGTCAGGAACCCGTGGGTAAATTTCACAGGTATACCTGTATTGACCCGCAGGTGACTCTGACTCGTGTCCATCCCTAGATCAATGATCATTCGACCCTTCCCCTTAGAGAGAGGCGAAGGTCAGGCTCCTACCCACCGTCATGGGGAGGGCAGCGGGCGGTCTCCTAATAGCAGGAAACAAGAACTTATGCGAAAACATACGAAATAATATACATGACTCATCACTAATTACACTAGTGATCCGAGAAAATACCGAAACTTCAACCCACTGCCCTCCCCAGGACGGCTGGCACAAAACATTGGTAAACAAGTGCCACAGCGGCCGTCTGGAGGCGCATACCACCAAATGTGGTAGTGTGCTAAGAAATGTCCGAAAATATGAGCAGTGTGACAAGACGCGTCGCTCCGTTGAGTGAACGCGTCGCGCGTCCCAGCAGTAAGACAAACTACTCCATGACAACCAGTGCGCATGCGGACATCCCGACCCTCTCACAGATCCGTGATGAGACGCAGAGAGTTTTCGGGCGCCGTGCATGTCTCTGGCAGTTGAAAGCGGCTCAGGCTGTCCTCAAGAATGACAAGGATGTCATTTGCATCTCGGGGACAAGTTCTGGCAAGACATTAACATTCTGGATGCCATTGCTCTTCCGCAAGGAGCATATCCAGATTGTGGTTACCCCTCTGAATATTTTGGGAAAGCAGAATGTGGATCAGCTCGCCCGTGTCGGCATCAATGCTATCTCAATTACCAGGGACACGGCAACGCCGCAAAATTTTAAGGTGTGTCTGCTCTCAGTGCCAAAGAATCAGTATATCTCATTCTCCCGCAGGACATTGGTGATGGTCATTATCAAGCGGTCATGGTGAACCCGGAGATCCTCTTGATGAACGGCGGCCAATTCGAGGCTCTGTGGAAAAACAAGCCATTTGTTGCACGCCTGCTTAGCTTCATCTGGGACGAGGCGCACTGCGTGAAGACATGGTCAGAATTTCGCGGACATTACAAAGAGGCGAGCCGGCTTCGCTATTTAATTCCACAGAACATACCTTTTTTCCTCGCATCGGCAACTCTCCCACCACCCGTGCTCGACGACGTGATGATGATCCTACAAATCTGACGCGATCAGTGCGAGCTGATACAGCGCTCAAACGACCGTCCAAATGTCCATATCGCAGTGCGCAAGATACAGCACTCACTGACAAGCTACGAAGACCTTTCGTTTTTGATCCCAGAGAACTGGATGCAAGGTCAGCCGCTGCCACCGAAGTTCGTAGTGTTCTTCGACAACATACCAGATTCTATGGCAGCCGTGGATTACTTGCGGTCACATTTGCCCGAGGAATATCGGGAGAAGATCCGGTGGTTCAACGCGGACATGACAGGGGACTACCGGGAGGACGAGGTGAATAACCTGTTGTCAGGTGAAACCTGGGGTCTTTGCTGTACGGACTCCTTTGGAATGGTGAGTAATGCTCATTCTGCTGTCAACTCGACAGCCGATGCTCAGGTCATCACAGGGAGTGGACTTACCGGACATCAAGATTGTTGTTCAGTGGCGCGCGTCGTGCTCGCTGTCTACACTCTGGCAGCACTTTGGGCGAGGCGCGCGAGATCAGAGCTTGACCGCAAAAGCTATCTTTCTCGTGGAGTCAAGGTTTTCCGATGAGGAGAAACAAAAGAAAGCTGAGGCAAAGATGAAGCGTGTGGAGAAGGCAGCGGCAGCGGCTAAGCGAAAGGCGGAGGAGGAACTCGAAAGGGCTCGGAAGGTCGCTATCGTTGGCAGCTCGAGTGCCAGTCGTCAAGCGCTTCCTGTCCACTCACCGCAAGCTGTCAACGAGAATGGCAGCGCCAGGACCCTGCCCAAGCAGACAGCAGAGCCAAATGCGACGCGTGTATCATGCATGGCGAAGTGTGCGGAGTGTCGTTACCTCTATAACCAGCAGAGCGAAAGATCGTCGGGAAAGCCCTGGAAGACGACGGATTCTGACGAGCTGGAGGCCGTGCTCGACGACATGGTCAATGCGGCGAGTCGACCATGGAAATGTTTCCGTGCGCCGTTGATGGTCTATTTTGGCAATGACAAGCTTGGTATGTACATTGTCTTGACGTCTTCCATTTCTGATCGAATGATGCATGTTCAATGACTGCTCTGTACATAATCTCGCAGCTTCTTCTTCCCATGAAGATTGTTCACCAACGGGTTGTACATGTTGCGCTCCTCCTTCCCCGTCGGCCGTCCAAATTTGCTGCGAGCTCTGCAGTCCCACCGCGTTCGCTGACATTGTGGTGTCAGCACCGATTGCACCACCGAAGCGAGTCCTTGCTCCTCCTCCAAAGGGCGCACAACGTTTCAAGCACGACTTCAAGATGGACAAGCGCGATGGCGATCTCCAACGAGACCTTCACCAGTTTCGCAAGCAAGAGATGCAGACGCGATATGGCGCTGCCATGGCAAACAACCTAGGGCCTGCCGCCATAATGTCCGATGAAGTCTTAGCCCGAATCGTCGCATGTGCCCACGCGAACCGCATCGAGACGATCGAGCATCTGAAGCAGGAGATCAAATGGATCGGTCTCAAGACATACGGTGCGCGAGTTTTGGAGATGATTCTCAAACACAGGGCAGGTATGGATTCCAGGAATCCTCCTCGATCCGCGCCTGCGGGAGGTGCTCAGGATCCAGTCGAGGATCGTGCTCTGATCCCTGTGTCTCCGCAAGTGCAGAGTGGCGCCAGTGGAGAGCGAGACACGACAAGCGCGCGTGGCAAGGACGTTGGCCGCTCTGTGCAAAAGCGGACCTGCGGCAAATGCGGCGCAGTCGGGCACATATGTAAGTTCGTTGTGTCCTTGATCGTTATTGTATTGATCATTTTGGCAGCTCGCAATCGGCTTTGCCCTCTCTATTCGCCCAAGAAATCATCAAATGCGACGAGCGAGAATAGGCGAGCAGTGACGGTGGATCAGAATGAGCCACCTCGCCCGCCTGGTGTTGTGCCAGGGTCTTCGCCTCTGCGGCGAGTGCGCGCGCACACTTCTTCCCCTCCCCCTCAGCCAACCAAAACGTCTTCGCCAGCAGGTCCCCTGCGGCAGGCTGCAGTCGCTGAAACCCCTGCACAAATGCTACCGGCAGTGCCATTCACGCCACCGGCAGTGCCCCATGCGACGTGGCCCAGTTACTACAGCTTCACGACGCCTTTGCCTGCCGTGCCGGCATCGACATATTATCATTACTTTGGTGGGATGGCCTTCCCCTCGAGCAGTTCACCATCAACTCAAGACCCTGCAGCATCTACGACGGCGCCAACTTTCCTGCGAGGGGCTAGCCTTGCAGCGGCATCAGAGCATCTCGCCGTGTCGCCCGTACCTACTAGGCGTTTTTACGCTGAAAATCAACATTCACAGCAACGTTGATTGTCTTCAGTAAGTACGTTTCCTAAATCTGAAGGTCTACTTCTGTAATGATAGAATCTTCCCAGTCATCCAGAGCTGCGAAGTAATCAATCTCTACGTCGTCATTACTCGTGTTCTCTGCGCCTGGACCTCCAGCCACTCCTATTCCTTCTTTTAGCATCTGTTCCTCTAGCAGTCGTTGACCTTTATCTATCATATTCGGAATGACATGTGCGGTCTTCCGGCCGGGTTGCATCTCGTTCGGCCTTTTGTCTTCCATGTATGCCATCAACTTATCAAATGTCTTCTTCAAGTCGGGCTCGGCCTGTTTCGTTGTGAGACCTGGCAGTGACAAGTTATCTTCAAAATTTGTATGTGAGTCACGGTATACCGCGATGTTCGGGGACTCAGTGAGTATTCGGTCCTTCGTTCAATTCGAGCCCGTTCCACTGTATATGACCTGCACCAAAGGGTGAGCTCTTTTACTGTCCTATTGCAGATGTAACTGACGGACCTTGATGAACAGATTTAGAAGCTCGACTACCCAGTCTGCTCCACGAAACTTGCCAGGTTTGCCCGTTGGATTCACCAAAATATTGTACCTTATTGCCCGTCTGAGTGTGCACAACCAGAATGAGTTTACATGTGCAGGGATGCCAAGGTATCGACAAATACGCACCGAAGACCCTCCGGAAACACAAACCAAAGGTTAGTGATGAATTCCATCATCGATGTCGCATATTTATGCTTGCCTGTCGTTTTGAACAGGCATATCCAGGGCGCGAAGAGGGTTTCAAGTCTGCCGATGTCACCCATATTCATCGCGTAAGTGAGCTCCTCGTACAGCAATAGATACTGATGAAGCAACAGGCCATTTTCGTACTGCTGATCCCGTTCAATGAGCGGTGCTTGTCGCATTCCAAATAAGTCCAGTCCATCCCCAACGACATGTTCTTTGGCGAGTACTGATGAGATTTCCTCGATCTCCTCCATTGACGGTTTGCGTGCAGCGAATTCTTCCAGGCTCTTGCATTCCGGAAACCTTTTTTGAATTTCGGCACGCCAGGCATCAAGACGAAAGACAACACCTGTATGGTTTATGATCTCATGCATCTGGCGAAATCCTGGTCCAGATGCTATCTTGCCCGTCTCGTCATCAGGGAAATGGGTAGATCCTATATAGCTCTATAAGTCCTACATAGATTTCCTAGAGCCATAGCAACGTCAAGTTCTACATAGCTCATATAGCTGTAGTGAGATGCTATGTAGTGCTATGTAGCTTAGGTGGGTTGCTATGTAGTTCTATGATAGCTATAATAGCTTTTTAGTCAGCTATGATATCTATCATAAGAGATCTAGCTATAAGATCTATAGAACATATCTTCCTGATATAAATTATACTCAATAAACATATCTATGAACTCCACCACAGCTATATATCTAGACTGCATCACATAACTGTAGTAAACTTCATAAAAGTCTACAAATTAGACATCAAACAATATAAAATTGTATCAAAAAGATTATATTCAAAATCTAACAGATATTTATAATCTATTACAACTATTTGTAATCTATTATACAACCACACTAAACATACTTATACACATCTAACAAAGTAACAATCAATTATAATATCACAAGACTATATATAAATAAGAAGACTTACCAACATTATAAAAAAGCGAAAATCTATACACTGTAAACTGTTAACAAAGATAACAAATATAGTAAGCCTACAATAGATACTCACCAATATGACCAAAAAGCGAAAATCTAATAACCTAATAAGAGAATACAAGTCAGTGTAAGAACATAAGACCAATAACAAAAGAAAGCTTACCATAAATAGCAAAGTCAAGAGCAAAAGAGAAGGTCAAGAGCCGAGAGCTCGAAGACGGAGGAGATGGTGGTGGTAAGAGAGAGAGAGACGACGCACGTTGCGCTGGTCTTATATAGACGTGGCGAGCGCCAAATGTGGTTGCCGAGGCCGGGCCGGGCGTTGCCGGGTATCGCGCCAGAGGCTGGCCGTTAGATTCCACTCGGTGGATTGCATCACTCCCGAGCGTATTGTATAGTAGGTATATAGATAGCTCATTCATTGTATTCTTACCTATTCGTTGTATATTCTCGCTTTTTTACAGAATTGGTACCATTTGATTTGATTTGTTAGAGTCGAAACTGCCAGGCGCGCGAGTCGAGTGCTGTGGCTGAAGCACTCGACGCGCGACTTCAACGTTTCGACTTGTGCTTCACCCTTCGTCTCCCTTACTTCGTCTCTCTCCACATATATACGATGCCGGCCATCTTCAACAGTCGGGGGGGCAATTCGGGAGGGATTAACGGGTGCCACGACGGCTTACAGGTAAGTAAAAAAACCTCTTGCATTCTTTTCTCGTACTAACAACGCGAGTATCGCTCGTTCAACGAGCGATACTCGTGCTTACTTCTCGCAACCGCGCGCACCACACCGCCATCGACTTCGACACCCCACGCCCACGTCTACAAGCCCGCCGCGGCTCCATCACCGAATGACGCCGTCTGCGTTCGCGTCGGTGGCTCGTTGCCGTGGCAACTGGGCACGACACGACCGCCTCCCGCGCTCTCTGCACCCCCCGCATGCCCTCAACAACCCTCCCTACGCCAGCGCACGGACCCACCAACGCGCGCGTCTGCATACGGCCCCGCCTCCGCAGCACTGCCCGCGTCTCGCCCACCCCGCGTCCACCCCACTCGTGCGTAGAACGCCCCGGCCTCCTCAACGCCACTCCGCGCTCCGTACCACGGCGCGTCTGTGCACGTTGAGCACCGGCTCGATGACCCATGCACGGCCACAACCCGAGAACGACGGCCGCAGCCCGCGGACGACGCCTGCAGCCCGCGGACGACGCCTGTAGCATGCGGACGACGCCTGCAAGTCGTGAACGGCGCCCACAGCGCGGGCACGACGCCTGCAGCCCGAGGACGACGCCCGCAAGTCGTGAACGGTGCCCGCAGCCCGCACACAACGCCAGCAGCCCGCGAACAACGCCCGCAGACCGCGAGCGGCGCCCGCAGCCCATGGACGATGCCCGCAGGTCGCGAACAGCGCCAAAGGCCGCACACGACGCCGGCGGCCCACACACGATGCCCGCAGATCGCGCACGACGCCCGCAGGTCGCGAACGATGCCCGCAGGTCGTGAACGACGCCCGCAGGCCGATGACGACGCCCACAGGTCGCGGACGACGCCAGCAGGTCGCGAACGATGCCCGCAGGCCGGTCACGACGCCCGCAGGTCGCGAACGGCGCCTGCAGCCTACGCACGACGCCCGCAGTCCACGCACAATGCCCGCAGCCCACGCACGACGCCCACAGCCCACGCACGGCCCCCAGCGCCTCGCCGCAGTCCCCGCACCTCGCGCATGACCTGCGCGCCTCGCGTGTGACCCCAGCGCCCTGCGCAACAGCCCCAATGACCCCGCGCCTTGTGCACGACGTCTTGCGCGCTGCTTCGACAATGCATGTGCCTATGCCTGCATGTTTGGTGCCATGTCAGTGGCATATCCCATGCCTGTGCCCTGTAGCTAGTAATTCATGTAGCTACATTGACAATGTGAACAAAATTACCTTGATGATCATACTTATACTACTCTGATATGAAATATAGTTAATTTAATCTTGATATCTCTAGTGTCTAGCTGAGTAGCCATAGGGCACATAGCTTCCATAGCATGCCTATGAGATCAGATAGCAACCATAGCTATCCCTCATGGCTACATAGTGCTATATACCTTATACCTGCTGCTATGGAGACTATGATAGCCATGATAGCTCTATATAGATGAGGAGAGGGCTATGTAGACCATATAGCTCTATCATAGACCACATAACTTGACACTAGACTATGTAGAATTTCCATTTCCCTGATGGTGAGGGCGTATGATGCCAGCAAAAGCAAATAGTGAGTTCTTGTCCATGCGTCCTTCCTTCCGATGAATGAAAACCCTCCAGATTGCATCAGCGCAGGCCATTTTCAAGTGAAATAAGCCCATGACAAACACGACAAATTGAAGATGTTGCCATGGTGTTGCCTCTAAAGAACGCCGGTCCATAGCAGACCGAACCCTCTCGTACGTGCTTAGGTTGCCATGGATTAATATTACGTGATTTCCGATGTCTCGAATAGCATCGCTGGTGTCGATATCACCCCCATCCTCATATGTGTCTGTCTCCAAATCCCCACCGACACCGCCCTGTGTTAACAATGCAGATATCGCATCGATATTGCCTGACACTGTCGACTCATTGATATCCATGGCGCGCGCAGGCAGATGCTCCAGCTTTGTCACAGGTATCTTGTCCACGCTCTCTGGTTTGCGATGCTTGGATCCAAACTGATGAAAATATGCAGGCCCGTACTTGAAGAGGTCTTCGCGAAACTTCCACGCGTTGAACCGTCCACGACGCGACAGCCCAGCAGAATCCAAAGTTGGCTCTGGGTGCAGTGCCTGGATGTCATAGATTGATTTGGGTTCAGGTCAATTCTCTGCATGGCGGTTGAACCTGGATGATTTCCAGAGCTCGTCTGCACAGTTGAGATCGTCCGTCGTTACATGGCGGAGACGCATGAGATCACCTGATGTCAAGTGTAACATGCTGTCGGTTGACTTTTCTACCATCGGTACAGACGGCTTAGGGTCGATGTCAAAATTGTCATATGCATATGCGACTAAGAGGCTTTGTCCGAGCTTGCGTAAAGCATTGCGGCTCTCATTGGAGAGTGACTTGACAGAATTATGGACTGATGAAAGCGAAATTGAAATGCCCATTCGGGCAACAGACTTGACAACTTTCTCAGGAGTGTTACATGAATGTAAGAACATCCCGAAAGCTGCTTGCAACATATTGCATTGCTGATTGATGCTTTGCATAAATATGCTGAGGACCACAACTTTTTTCTAGCATGTCTATAGATCAGAAGAGTACGGGCATAACAAGCAGGTAGCACTACGTTACGGATAATTTTTGTCTTCTCACTGATGCGGGGCCTTTTGCAGGGACCTGACTTCGCCGCTTCCTCCTCCCGAAATGCCGTCCAGTATTCATCCTCGGAGTCGTACCCTTTAGATTCCTCATCCTCATGCTCCTCTACACTGGGCTGCATGCCCACTCCTGGTTCTAGCATGAAATCCAGCAAATGCCACAGATCAGGAGATAGATTCTCCATATCTTTGGCCATGGCTTCCATTCGGAACTCGCGAAGCTGATCAGCTCGTGCACGAAGAGCACTGAAATGCCAACCATTGTCCTTGCGCACAAGTGCAGAGAGTGCTGACCGGTAGCGTGCACCTGCCGTATTGAGGGTGAATTTCATTGTTGTATCCGACAGCTTGGAATGTTGAAGTGAAGCTGAGAGGATATCTTGCCACTGTGAAGCTAGGTCTGTAACGAAAGAGCTGTCGGAATAGCGGCGTTCGGCGAGTAGCGCTTGTATAAGTTCCGAGAGTAGGATACCATTCTGGTCAAGGAAATAAAGTGCTGCATTTAACTGCAGCTTGCTTAGAGGCATGTCGAACAACGAGCGGGCACAACGCGTGGCACGCGACACGTCCACTCGACGCGTCTTGTCACACTGATGATTTTTCTGGACATTTCCTCCGCATTTCTTAGCACACTACCACATTTGGTGGTATGCGCCTCCGGACGGCCGCTGTGGCGCTTGTTTACCAATGTTTTGTGCCAGCCGTCCTGGGGAGGGCAGTGGGCTCAGAGTGCGGAGTTAGAAATGTGTCGGAGTGATGTCTGAGATCAATTGTGTGGCTGAATGTGGCTGGTATGTTTTCACATATGTTATTGCATGAAACTATTGACTTCGAACTCATAAAAAGCCCGCTGCCCTCCCTGGACGGATGGGTAGGAGCCTGGGCGAAGGTCTGCTATCGATTTTGCGAGAGCGCGTTGGTCGAGGCAACTCATCTTCCTTGTCAGAAGATATTTCGATGACTTCAGTGTTCTTGCATTCTCGAGTTCTGAGACCGTCAGTAATAATTAAGGAAGAGGGGACGGACAGAGCGCGAAGAGGCATTGCTGTGGTCGTTTGTGAGAGAGCGAGAGTCGAGTGAGATTCTGCCACTGAGATTCAGAAGACAACGCTTGATCCCGTGACCCTATGTGAATTTCAAACGCCGCACGTACAATCAATGTATTGCAATCTGGTAATCTTGCACGCCTTCATTGCCTCGGTCCTCTGAGCATGGCAGAACCTACCACAGGAGAATACGACTCAGCGTACCAGACCACGTTCAAGGTGTATAAAGCTGCGGCAACATATGCTACTCTCACGCTCTGCTCTCTGGCTGGCTTTTTTAAGTGGTCGCAGAACAGGGCCGCCGACCGACGATCCGTGTCTCCGTTCAAGCTTGGTCCATCAGTGTGGCGAATCATCTCTGAAACTGTGTAAACATGGTGATCCAATAAAGATGCTTATCATGCTCTACCCGGACAGCGACATATGAACGAAGGAAGTGAGGTTGAACAATCTATCGCCAATCCGCCAAAGCAACGCCTTAAGCCTCACGTGCTGCAACAGAGTATCAACCGTCAGTACGTGCTTAATTGTGCTTTAAGCAAAGAATCATCGATGACTTACTTTCTCTGCCACACTAAACGATCATCCCGTAAAGGGCAGCACATACATCGCAATGCCCTCATCGACATAATTCTCGCTGCTAACCAGCTCGTCCCTCTCCGTGATATTCGTCGTGTAGATGTGGTCGGTCAAGTCAGGGTTGTCCACGACATAGAACGGAACACTATTGCAGATCTGCGATGTGTACGCGTACCAGGTGATGCCGACATAAGTCCACCCTTGCGCTACCAATGTGACTATCTCGTTCGAGTCGGTGGTATAGACGTTGTCGTAATCGGCCGGGTTGTTGGCCCCGTAAACAGGAACGGTCGATCCCTCCTGAGACGTGAATACGCGAGCGGCATCTCCTTCAGAGCGGCCCTTGTTCAGAGCGATCCACCGTTCCATCGCTGTGGCATTTGTAGAATAAGAGTGGGCCTGACTGTTCGGTCTGACTCCCCTCAGCAGGGTAACAGCATCCTTTGGGTTTGCACAATCTGGACGGGCGCGAGCCTGCCAGACACAATTAGATTCGCCATGAGAAAAGGATGAGCAAGTCTAACCTGGACATTCGTCCCGACAACAGCCGAGGCAGACGACTGGCAGGCGTAGAATGCGAGAGCGACGATGGCGAGCAAACCCTTCATGTTAGTGAATGTAGTGTTCGAGTTGGGGGATCCAAAGACGGCTCCTGCTGTTCACGTTTTTCGAGACAGGCCTTATATCCTCGTGAAAATCAGTACTGCTGCCGGGAAAATGCAGAGTCGTTGATGAGGTTTCGGTAATAGTTCCGCAGCATTTCTTGACAAGGACAGCTTGCGACTTCCGACACGATCAAACATCCTGTGGCTAGGGTGGATAATTTGGAAGCCCACTGTTTATGTTCGGAAAACAGACGGAAAAGTAGCTTCGAGCAAGAAGCCTCTGGGTCTGAAGGGTTGAAACACAAGGAGTTACGTGTGTTTTACCGAAACATGGCCAGCATGGGTCAATATGTCAACCAGCAAGAATAAAAGCTGGCACGCGATGCAAATGGCTGTCAAAGCCTCATCAGATGTAAAGCTGAGAGTACCTGAGCATAAACAAGTAGATCAGGTATATCAGCGCATTACACGGAAAGAACTGAGAGGAATGCGTGGACAATAGGCGAGATCAACGGAAAAAAATTCCGAAGAATCATGAGAAGCTCTCAACCCCCGATAATATTTTCTCAAACCACATCTATGCCGCCGCCTTGATGCCGCCTCCATTATCCAAAGGATCCTTCATTCCAGAAGGCCGCTGAAAAAAGCTACACCAGTGACTGTACCGTTTTCAACCACGAATTCCGCTTCTGGCTAAGGACTGCCAGTAAGTCTTCCTTCTGTGCCGATCCAGGTCAGGCATCGAAGAGTGTCATGTCCTCGCCGTAGCCGGCAGTGAAAGGGGTAGCGGGGGCCACATAGAATCGATGGCCTTCCATATGAATGAAGCGTAGATGGTTATCCCAGAAGCGTGGCCAGGCAGCGAATAGCTGGGGCGACGTCCGATGTACGGGATGGTGACAGGCGGCATGCGTTTTGCGAGAGTAGACAATATCAAAATCAGCGAGGACCTGAAGGCAGTGGTAGGAAGTGCTGGAGGGATGACAGAAAATTACAGCGGGATAGTCTCCAGACACGTTGCGGTACGTCCCGGCATAGAAGTCAAGGGAAAACGACGACTCGGTCACTGACGGAATCAGACAAGTCGTGTCAGGTTTTCTATCGGCAATGCCTGAATCCTCCTCCAGGTAAGTCACATTCAATCCGAGGACGTTCCTCGTGACTCTCCAAAATGCGGCCGATAGTGATGGATTGCGAGTGAGCATTGACTGGAGTTACCACCCCAAACCCGTCATCTGGAAAGAAAGAAATCTGCGCCGAGAATCCTGGCACAGGTCCATTGCGCTGGACAATCTGGAGGACACAAGTTCGACCCTAGAAGGTGAAGAGGAATATCATCAACACTCACATCATGGCCGGCGAACGAAGCTTGCCACCAACCCATGCCATAACCTATGATGGAAGTTTCGGGCAACGTTGGGCTTCTATACATGACGCTTTGAGCAGTTGTGGTTTTGCTGAAGGCACTCCGCGGAATATTGGTGGTGTTTGAGCGCGGGTCCATGCCACCGTTCAGGAGCACGCGAACCCACCTATTCTAGAACATGAAAGTGTCAACTGAAAGTTGAAGTTAACAGGGAGCTTGCAATCAGAATCAGAAAAGAATCGTACGAGGTCTTCGACACTAGAGATCGCTCCACCAGCACCTGCAATCATTCTTGCATTGTTCTTGTTCAGTGGCATCGGAATTCGTCTTCCGAAGCTCGTCCAATTCTGCATCAGTTTTCCTGATCGCACGGCCTGGGTTGGAGAGAAAGTCGTAGCCGTCATATTCAGTGGTCTGAAGATACGCTCCTCGACGAATTCGGTATAATCCATGCCGCTGTACGTTGCGATGATATGACCTCCAGTTCTGTACATCTGATCGAGGTGAAATTTTGACTCAGAAGCAGCATGCGTAGCCATTTTTTCACGCACCATGTTGTTATAGAGCCAGGCCTCCCGTAGCTCATAGGCAGGACGCAGGTTCCTCAGATTCCGTACCACATCGGCCGGGAGGTCATTTGGACCATGTGGAAAGTCGTGCCTGCCCAGAAAAATCCGATGAGACCGTCTGCCCGAATCTATGACTATATTCGAGAGACCGTACGCAGCGACACCAGAAACATGTGCCAATATGTCCCTCATGGAGGCCTTCGACTGGGCCCATTCGTCCATGAGCTTCTACTCAGTGACAGACTCGCCACCTTCGTGTCCCAATCGAACGCGTCCACTCCCTCAGGCAGAGGCGTAGCATTTCGCCGAGTAGCATAGTCGTCGATGAGAATCCCCATAGAGGTGGACAAGAATGTCTTTCCACATGAACCAAGAGCGAACAGGGTCTACGACGTTACGGTCATTCGCACCTCTTGTGACTTCTCAGAGTGGAAACGATACATACATCGGTAGTCATCGGAACGCCATCCTCTGTCCTATTTCCCCAAGCACTGAGCTCGCTCTCGCCATTCAACCGTATGACGCCAACAGTCAAACAGGGCACATTCTCACTCCGCAGCGTATTTTCGATCCACTGCGAAAGCTCTGGGGTGATCGCTTTTTTCGAGTCGCTTGCTGCATCTCTTAACGTCGACGCAAAAAAGTCTGGGAACCGGCTTGGGAGGAAGCCGCAAAGACGACGCGCGAGCTGATCAAAGCAAGAGAGAGGAGAGCTGAGAAACGGACTGTGAGCTTCATCCTGAATGCCTCGAACAACACCCACAAACCTATCGCCAGCTATATAACATATTCTCAAATGACTGATGATAAGCGAGGCTGGAGAGAACTACCCGAGAGACAGTGTGGTCATGAGATGGCAGCGCCCAAGCGCAGAAAAAACGGTGCCTCGAGCGCAGCAGCGTGCCGCAAGGACTTCATGTGACATCGAATCTATCGCGAATGGCAAACACAGATGTAGAGCGTCGAGAACTGAAAGCAGACCGAGACTAAGGTTGGAGTCAGCCCTGAACGAGTTTATGGGTGGTAGCACTGTGGTGGTCCATGATCGAGCATGGGAATGTCTCCCGCCACTGTGGATAAAAAAGGTTGCAGTGAATCGCACAATGGGCTCAGTGAGGTCGGGGCAAGCAGACGCAGTATAGAAGAAGGTGCTCGGAGATGCATTCGGATATGGTAGGACTGGAGTCACCGACGACAAAGTTGGAGTTGAACGTTGAACATTTGGACGTTGAAGATGGCAGCTCCGGTGCACCCGGCCCGGCGAGTCGGTGGGTGCAGGTGGGTGCTTGTGTAAATTTTAACTTATTATAAAATGATGATGACCATCCCCATTTTGAACTACACGACCCGAATCTCGTCAAATGAAATCCTTGGCTGTCGCTGCAACGCGACGGATACGATATGTGCACTAGCAAACTAAGCATGTCTACATTCAAAGCACAACTTTGTACGAATAACCACCCGCCCGTATCCCGACAAGGTTCAACATACCATCAGTACATGGCTTCTAGGCGGTACGGACTATTTGGACTCGGGCTGACGACCATCCTGCATCAGAGTCTCAAGCAGTCTCGTCGCCTGCTCATCCCTTGGCGTGAAAGCGCACTCCCATGGTGACGGGATACTGCAGAATTGGGATGAGCATCGCAGGTCCATTCACCACGATCATGGTACAACAACAAGCTTACCTCGTCAGGCCATCGGCATAAACGACATCGACAGGCACGTCATTGCCGTTTTCATCCTTCTTATGCCCGATACTGAAGACAGAAAGCATGCATGCGATGTTGATGAACAGCGTTGATAACACGAGATGTTGTCCCGGGCAAATCCTAGCAGGGCCATCGCTGAGTGTCCATGGATCAAGTGCTCTGATACCCACCGTCTACCAAAGCCGAATGCTGCAGAGACGTCATCGTCGTTGAGCTTACCATTCTTGTCGAGGAAGCGTTCCGGCTTGAATGCTTCCGGGTCGGGGTACTTTTCCGGGTCGTGAAGCATCGCCCTAGTTCACGCCGCCATCATTTGCCATCACTGGAGCCATGAAATTCATGCTCACCATGCATTTGGGAGTAGGATGGTCCCTGCGGAAGAAATACTCAACAATTTCGACAAGGCAGGGAAGGCAGGGACTCGCCTTTCGGGATAAACAAGCCATCGTACACATCATCCTGGCGCGTCGTTCTCGGGAGGCCCAGTGGGGCGACAAGCTTCCATCGTAGAACCTCTCTGCAGATCGCGTTGACATAGCGGAGGTCCTGGCGATCAGCAAAACTTGGCAAGCGGTCACGGCCGACCACGACATCGAGTTCATCCTGCGCTAGCCGCTGCACATCCGGGTGCAAGAAGAGAGCGTGTATCGCGACATTTAGGGATATAGAAGTCTGGTTTGACGCTTTGGAGTAATTGATGGATCTGCGGAAGCAACTGACTTACTGTGTGTGTTCCAGCTATGGTTCGGAATCGTCAACAATGAAGCTGCACACGATGGATGGCAGAAGATCACCTGTATAGATGGAGCCGCCCACTTCTTTCACCAGAGCTAGGCCATCCGAACCATCTTCGATTGCTTCATTCTCTTGAAGCATAGATCTCACAACGGATGGCTTTGCAATCCCTTCAGCCTACAAAAATTCCATCAGCATACATTCTGCTCTAGTAAGAAAACCGGACGAACCATGCTGCGCTGTACAATTGTAAGAGGCGCCTGCAGCATCTCGTCTATCAGGTGCCGACATTTGCGACCATATGTCTTGAAGTATGTCCCTGGGAGCCATTCGGGAAGACGTTGCACTGGAGAGACCATCAGAACCGCGATTGTATCCAGGATATGGTATACGCACGAGCAGGGATAGCATCGACTGCCATCGCACCCGGGAAAATCGCGTTGCTGATCATGTCGGCGGCCTCCTCCATGATACGCACGATGGGATCGTTCTTGGGCGTGACATCGTAGCCGTAGGCAATATCCATGACAAGGGTGGCGACATTCCTAAATTGAACCGTCGGTTCAGCGTGTATGATACCGGGCGAGTCCGCAAATACTTGCGTTTGGACAGCCCCAGTGATATCTCCCGATAGATTATACAATCGCTTCACCAACCTTTCCGCGCTTGCATATTGCACGGGCTCGTATTCCGGCACGACTGCCTGACGGAAGTGCTGGTGGAACGCACGCCGCTGGGTGCGCCACTTCTCCGCATACGGCTTGAAGCCCATAAAGAAGTCCCATCCCATGCTGTTCACAGCAAGTCAGCCACTCTTTGGGAGAGGCTATCAGTGAGGATCCTACAGCGTGAGCATCGTCGTCTGCGGCTTCTCCGAATAAATAGCGGAGTTCCGCTCGAATAGGTCGTGCGCGACCCTCTCCGAGTTAACGATGATCGACAGCTGCCCGAAGGCCCAGATGGACAGCAGGTCGCCTGGCAGTGATCAGCTCGGCCCACTCCAATAAAATAATCTGGCCACTATGGGCGATCTACAATTGAGCTCGCGCGACCACGCGCGGTACGTCTTCCACGGCGTCTGCTTCGGGATTTCGAAAAAATTGCCGAAGAACGGGAGGCGGGGGTGACTAGGTGGGTAAGGCGCCCGGAATTTGCGCTTCTGCAGACGAAACAGCAGAACCATGCAAATTAGGGCAAGTATAGCGGCACAGTGGTCGGCGCGGATGAAAGGCATAGCACGTTCACCAGAGAAAAGTCAGCTTGTTGCGCCACGGTTAGGATGGGGAGGGGATCTTATATGTTTTCCCTTAAGGTCGGCAAGCCACTCTGAAGGCCCCTAATGCTAGTGCCGGCACTGCAGATAACCCGGTGAAAAGCAAGATTGACATGTTTGACAGGCCACGCACCCAGCGCCTCTTCTCCCATTGAGATGTCCAAGAACTGTGGAACTCAGGAGGAGATCTTTGCGCACCTGCTCCACTGTACTCTCGTGAAGGCGTGCAAGTGCAGGCCCCACACGCCGCACGCTCGGGAGAGTATGAACTTATGGAAACACATGCCAGGTGCGTACTAAGCCCATCGCCGCGGTACGACGGCGTAAAACGTGCAAATCTGTATCTGAATGACTCTGACCCTGCATAGCTGATCGTCATATAAAGTCAGCTGACCGCTTGAAGTCATAGAGAAGTGCCGGAACGTCATAACGAGGTGAGGAAGAGTCAGGCGACGCCTTATCATGTTGGACTGACCTACAAACATCAACGGCATGCAGCCACCGTAATGACGCCGCTGTTGACATTTCCAGCGAAGAAGAACTTCAACTTAAGCCTTCAATCGTAGACGACGCGGATGCAAAGCACGCCATGACCAGTGAAAGTTGTCCATCGAACTCGAGTACTGACGATAGGCTGCTTCGCATAAGGAGCTGCACAGGAAGAGATGGTCAGAGACGGCAGCTGAATAGGACAAAAAGATGACGCGACCCGGTGGATCGGTGCATGAAGTCATAGAGAAGATCTGAATGTTTTCCTGATTTCTTCATACTGCTGGAGCCACGTGGCCTAGGTCTGGAGAAAGGTGTATGTTGGAGGCAGCGAACTGCGTCTTCGAGCAAGTCCAGATCTGCCGTCGAGAGCGTGAGCCGAATGATGCCGGTGAACTGCACGGATCAATTCAAAGGAGGGATGGTGTGTACCGACAGCTTTTGTCCTCCCATTGGCACCCTCTCTTCTGCAGCACTGACATGCAATGCGAACATGTTCGTGAGACCACTGCATCATCTCACGGAGGCAGCGTAGACGATGATACAACCGTCGTGCCAGGACCGTCTCGTCTGAGCGCCTGCACACTGCACAGTGCAGCGCATCAAATCGGCGCGTTGAATCGTATAGAACACAAACGTCCATCCAGAGACCGGTTTTTCATTGTCAGTTCAATGCCACCGTACATCAGTGCCTGCATACGTGTGTCAGCTTGATTCAAGATAAAGTGTCCTTTTGGCCGCGCTCGCGTTCGAGACAAACTGTCAGGGAATGCAGTCGTGCAATGGGCAGAAAACGGTGCTCGGAGATGGTACTCACACAAAACAAGATGCCTCCGCCACAACTTCGTCTCCGCCCGTCCATAACGTCGGCCCGGCAGATTGGCATGGCCGCACGAAACTAGGGCTCGCGTGGGATTGCACACCTTATTGCATACACAAGTAAGTCTATTTCTGGTGCCGGTGAGTCGCGACTGAAGATGTCGAGTACACTTCGATACATAGTTTCGACCTGGCGAGACGAGGACGTACTACATATGTATTTGCCTCGCGCTGACGAGCAATCCGATGCCAAGATCGGACGGCATGGGAGCCGTTGTCCGCTGTGCGCGGCGAAACAAGCCCATGCATTCACACTAGTCAAAGGATCGATACAACGCGCTGGATGAAAGAAGACCTCGAGCCTGGGCAGCCTAGCGCGTGTTCGACTAGAATACGAATATCGCTTCTTTATGGGCCGGAGATCGTTTCATTATGACGGGAGATCGTTTCGTTAGGGAAGTATATTCCTGCGCGGAGTGAGTCGTTTCATGAATAGCTAAGGACCGGAGATACAGATGACAGAGAAGCGGCCTCGTGTGGTGACTGCGTGGAACGAAAATGCGTTGAAACTCGACATCCTGGAAGCGTTCCTAGCTCAATTTCCACGAGTAATGTTTTGCTTAGAAGGGTGGGCATTGACACCTGCTAAACGAACGATTGAGATACATATATTCGCTTCACGCGATCGAATACGATGAACTTGGCCTCACGGCAAGGGAGAAAACAGGACGTACACTTGCCGGGTAGACTGCCGGTTTCGCGTGTAGAGGCACGATTGGCAGATGCCAGACAGCTGGCCCTCCAGACAAAACCGTCAGAAAACTAGAAGAATGGTCTATCAGCAGTACAACATGGAAGAGTGATCGACGACGTCGGGACTTGACATGGCCCAGACAACAAGGCCAAATAACGCGGACGCGTTCTGCGAGTGTTCTGCAACGCGTCCTCTCGTTTGCTCCGAGTCGGATGGACATCCATCTCTTCCTTGGTCGTTTCGCTGAAAGGACGTCTCGTTAGTGCTCCTACTCTGGGTCTTTGCAATGTCATGGTATGAATCGGACAGACGTTCTGTGCTTGAATTTCAAGGCGCATTAGATGTCGGGGCTCGGGCAATCGGGACCGCTTCTGACATTGACAAGTACTGACAGGATGCTCGGTTGGTGAATTACGATTCATGAAAGCAAATGAGTTGCGCTGGAACCATGTTCGAAATCGACAAGCGATCTCCCAGATTTAGACGAGAGTGTCTCCAGGCATATGTATGTGGATCCGCGCTGGAATTCAATCCATCCAGACATCCTAAAGTTATATAAACCGTCTCTTTATCCCGACTATGCCCTCATCCCCTCTCCTCCTTTCGCTTCCACCCGGCAGTCCACTCGTTTACTCTCGCAATGCGCTCCTTTTTCTCCGTCGTCGGCCTCGGCCTCTTCGCCCTCCCCTCTATTCTCGCGGCTCCTCTCCCTGGTGTCGGCGATGTTGGTACGTATGCATTGTATATGCACGCGATGCTTTTGTCTCACCTTTATTTCTGGCAGCAGACATTGTCGCAGATGTCGTCGCAGATGTCTCTGTAGACGTCACGTCCAAATGTGTGTTCATGATTAAATTCGATTCCATATTAGCCCATAACCTGTCGTGCGACGTGGCTTTTGTAGATCATTCTTTGAGCCCTCGCCAGAACGTGGTCGATGGGCTCGTCAACAAAGTCCTTGGGCTCTTGGATGAGGTGCTTGGTGGTAGCGAAGCGATCGGCCGTCGGGATTTGTCCAAAGACGTCTCCGACGTGCTCGATCTTGCGAACGAGAGTTACTCCGCCATTCCCGGAAGTGATGAGAAGATCCGGAACGCTATCGACCAGATTGCAGCTCTGCAGCCCGCTACTTCTGCCCCATCCGCTGCCCAGTTGCGTCTTGTGAACATTAAATTGGCTGCTATCGTCAGAGTGCGTCGCTCCGAGTGTCCGTCCGTTTCTCTGCTGAGGCTATTCCTCCCATCTCTTAGGCTTTGCTTTTCTCCAAGGATGCCCACCACTCTGCGTCTGGATCTGGACCCACGCCCGACTATTCGAAGCTTGCGTGAGTTGTCCCGCATTCCGAGACTGCAGCTCGACACTGAACTGCACACAGGGATGATGTTGTGATTCTTATTACCAACGTCTACATCCGTCTTGGTGCTCTCCCAGGCAGCGTCGATTATCAACGGGCAATCGACGACCTCAAGTCGGACAGCCAGGAGTTTTTACCCCTCATTGTCCTTCTTGACTTGAAGGCTTTCATTGATTTGTGGGAATTGTGACCGTCACGGACACCTTTTACCATCGTACTCAGCTCTGTTCCTCCCGTTATAACTGATTTTCATCTTAGCTTGTCTACCCGGCCAGTACTTCGTAGCATACTTGACCTTCGCTCTCCTGCTATCGTCTAGCTGTCCCCTCTTTAGTATCCGTACCGTCGTTCCAATGCATATTGCAAAAGTTGATTCCATCCCTTGACTTTGGGAAGTAGACCACGCGGGACAATCGTGCAGTGATATGGTGACCATCGTCCTGGAAGAAGTTCAAAGTCTCGATTATGTTTTCGGCAACCCCACTTGAATCTTGCCCACAAATCATGGTGCTTATTCAGAAATTCTCCAAGACTCCATTCAGTCGACATTGTATCAAACGAGTCGCCCCCAGTCGCCTCAGAATAGAGAACAATGCAAAAGTGGTATATATAAACTGAACTGCTGTAATCACAAAGCACTGCGTAAAAAATACTGTTTCCTCTCACTCTAACCACCTTCCAGACGTCCGCGTCAAGGTCATGACCTGCACAGCGACAAGAGCCGCATATAAGAGGTACTCAGAGACGGTGCTCGCGCAGGACAAGGACCATAACAAAGCACAATCTACATTGACAGCACAGCGCGAATGGCCAGCCACCCGCCCTACGTACAACGAAACCCCTTTCACTCAACGGTCTATACCTCCACATTCTACCGACCAGCCAACCACAGGGTATCTCCGCGCCGCGCGCAGCCCGCGTGTATGGGCCGCCACAGTAGCATGTGACCGGGTCGGGGCGCTCGCGTGTGTGGACGCCCGCCGCGCGTCTAGTGCGCGTCGCCGTTCATGGGCACGTCCTCCTTCTCCTTGTGCGTGCGGTCGCGCCAGTCCATCGCGGCGCGCACCCACGCACACATGTCGACGTCGCGCGCGACGTCGTCCTGCAGGAAGGGGTGGTCCTGTGCGGTGTATTAGTACATGCGCCGAAAACGGAGGAAGAGGAGAGCGCTTGGCAGCTGCCCGGCTCGGAGCTCGGCTCGACGCAGAGTACTGCGTCCGGGATGCCGCTGCGCAGCCCAGGGCCGAGGGTCGGACGGCTGCGACACTTGGCTAGCGGAAAAGAGGGAATAGTACGCACCAGCAGCTCCTTGTAGCTCCAGCGCCCCTCGGGCCGTTTGACAAGGCAGCCCGCAACCCACTCGCGCGCAGACGCGCTGTACCGCCGTCCGCCCGGCCCGCCCTCCACGCCGTCCGCCTCCTCGCCGAGCACCGGCAGTCCCGGCGGCTCGCCGTGCACGATCGCAGTCAGCTGCGCAAACACGTTCGAGAACGTCTCGGGCGGGTAGGGGTAGCGGCCAAGCGCGATCTCGAGCGTCGCGAGCCCGAGGCTCCACACGTCGCTCGAGACGGTGTACGTCGTGAGCGCGTTCTGGCTCTCGCCCTTGATACGCTCCGGCGCCATGTACGACTGGCACCCGATGTTCGTCTTTGCGAGCGACTTCTCGAGGTGCCCTGAGACGCCAAAGTCGCATAACTTGATCGCGCCGCGCCTGTTGATCAGCACATTTGTCGGCTTCACGTCTGAAGCGGGGATTAGGGGGTTTAGGGGGTAAGAGGAGGGAACGGACCGCGGTGGATAATCTGCAGCTCGTCCTTAAGGAACTTGAGCCCACGGACCATCGAGCCGACGATGCGCGCGAGGATCTCCTCGGGCACGCCTGCGCCGTAGAGCTTGTCCAGGCTGCCGGCGTCCATGTACTCCATGCAGTAGTACACGCATGACTCGATGAAAAACGCGCCGTAGAACTCGACGATGGACGGGTGCGACGCGCGGTGGAGGATGTCAAGCTCCATGATGATGGAGCTGAGCTTGGACTCGTCGAGCTCGAGGCGGATCTCCTGTGCGGTTGTTAGCGCGGGCGCCGGCCGGTGGCGGCAAACGGACCTTCATAGCCATGGCGACGTTGGTGGGTTTGTGCAGGACACGCTTGACTGTGCCGTATGCGCCGCGGCCGAGCTCGTCCTCGAGCTGCATCTGGCTCATGTTGATCGCGAAGGAGTTGCCATTGCTAAAATCGACGCCGGACTGGTGGAGTACAGCCTTGCCGCTGAAGTTGAGCTTGCCGGATGGGTCGCTGAGGGCGTGTCAGCGGAGGACGACAATGATGTATTTGAATCGGATAGCACAGAAATGCTCGTGAAGCAGGCGAATTAATAAAGCTGAATGAAAGGCAATGCGGGGTATCGCACGATTGGCGTGCTTCGCAGCGCCCGGGCGAAGCTCGCAGAATGCAATCGAAGCGACGCGCACGAAAAGAAACAGAAATAGAATGAGTAGATTGGAAGTGCCACGTACACGATGCGGTTGAAAGAGTCAAAGTTGGAGAAGGGCGTGCCAGATTCCAGGGGCTTGCGGGGAGGCCACTGGCCGCGGCGGGGATCGATGTCGTCGGGATTCGAGATGGCGCCGGCACCAAGGCCGGCACTGCTTGGGCCGGCGGAGGATTCACCGGTAATGTCAGAAAGCTTGAATCCAGGCCTGTTGCGGCGGCCTCCGCCGCGGACGGCGGGAGAGCCGCGGGGGAAGGCGGGTGGTGGGGGATTTGGCGCAAGGCTGTTGAGGGAGGCGTGTTTGAGGGCGGCGGTGGCAGTATCGACTTCGCGGGGTTGGGGATGGTTGGCGTGGTTGGCACGGTTGGCCATCTGGGGGCGAGATCAGCGATGGCATGGGAAAGATGGGATCAACGCACTGCAGCCATCTTTGCCTGGAGGGACGGCGGGATGGGGGTTGCGCCACCCGGGGCCCGCTTTGCAAGGAGGGAGGTAACGGAGCGGGATGAGGCGGCGGCGGCCATGGGAGCAGCATTGCGAGGATTAGGGACGGGGCGGGTAGAGGGGGAGTCGGGACTGGCCATGATTGTGTTGGCGAAAAGCAAGCAGCGGGACTAAAGAACTAACAGCAATTTGGATGACCTCATCAGGACCCCGCATCCCGGCCTGGCACCCCGCTTCATGGCTGTTCGTTCTTTTCACCACCGACATGCCACTCCGCCTCCCTCCCTGCTCCCCGCCTCCCGTCCCCCTCCCTCCTGTGCTCCTCGACTTCCTGAACGACCCACCCGCCGCCCTCGCCCCGGTTCTTCGTGCCGCCGAGCCGTACGCCTGCCACCTCATCTACGCCTCGTCTGCTCTCGTCGCGCTCATCATTCTCCGCTCGACCTATACCCGCTTCCGCGCCTTCCTCAGGCAGGACGAATCCTCCGGCATGCTCACCGTCAAGTGGGGCAAGGACCGGTGCGTTTACCTCGTTCCCTTCGTCACCCGCTGACCGTGACGTCGATCCTATCCATCCATCTGCTATGCACCACTATTCACGCTTCTCTGATCCATTCGCGCACTCAGCTTCACGGTCCCCCTCCCCTCCCCCGGAACCCCGCTCGCCGCCCTCCGCATCACTTTAGCAGAGCACACCGGCCTCGCGCCGAACGCCTTTAAGCTCATCTGTGCCGGTGCAGTCCTCAAGGACGACAATGCCCCCAGTGAGTCTCTCTTTTGTCTTGCACGGCGCTTGTCTCGTGCATGTCGTTCCCATGTATTAGCCTTTCCCCGTGTGCGCTCCCTGCCTCGAGGCTTATCCTCCTGGATGACCACCGCATCGATGTGGGGCCCCCCGCCTGTTCGTTCCTGCTCGATACGCCGTGTCGGCCTCGAGGTCAGCGGATTGCTCACAACCTGTGCCCATTCCCGCACCTGGTCTGCTGAGGCTGCGCGCTGCTCCCCGTCCCGCTGATGGCTATCATTTGTCACCGGGCCTGTGCGGTAGCGCGCCCTCGAGGCTGCTCACTCCCCGCCTCGCGCCCGCTTGTGCCATTTGCTATCTGCTATGTCGTAGACGGACAATTTCTCTGATCACAAGGCTTGTGGGGCTCGGCGGCACAGCTCGCGATCGTACCTCGCAGGACAAGAATATATGCCGAGTTTTGTCCTCCACGCCTCCTGATACGTGCAGATCATGGACGCCTATTGTCGCATATGGGTCCTATCATCGTGTGGAACTCCCGCTATCCACAGTGCTCACGGAGACCGCCATCCCGGGATGTGTCTGGGGTCCCGCGTCCACATCCATCCTGGCACGGGTTGACATGGAGTGAAGACAAGCGTTGCTCCACGGAGACGACAGGACTATCTCGCGATGTCCGTGTCCGCATCTGCACGAGCGCGAAGGCTAATTCTCGAATGTGGCACCCCATATCAACCCCACACGTCAGGTTTTCTGTCGTGTCGTCATGTGGCGTTCTCGCTGTGTTCAGCCTCGAAGAGACACATTGGACTGCTATTCCTGCTATACCCAAAGACCGCTATCCCGGAATGTGTCCTGTGCCAATATTAGCCTTCACATTCTCGCAGATGCGGACACAGACATCGCGTCAGAACCCTCCTGATCCGTCCGCTGTGGAGCCCCGCAGGATGTCCTTCGCCATACACCGCATCCCAGCCGTGCACGAGACGTCGGACCATCCTGCATCCGGAGACAACGCTTTCTGATCGCTCGCTATTTTAACATCTACCATCCTTCCATTGCATCATCTACCCATGACTGACCGGATCTTTCACTACAGTATCCGCCTACAACCTCCGCCCCGCGCAGCCGCTCCTGCTCCTCGAATCTTCCCCCACCGCCGCCGGGCCTGCGCCGCCTTCCAAGCCGCCAGCCCCGCGCACCGAACAAGACACGATCGCGCGCATCCGCGCCGAGCTAAGCACGACGGAGCCGCTCGCGCGCGACGTCGACGCCTTCCTCGCCCTGCCTGCGCTGCAACCGCAAGAGAAGACACACGAAAAGAACACGCCGCCGACGCCGGACGAGACGCAGGAGCACGCGCGGCTCGCGGAGCTGCTGCTGCAGGCGCTGCTGCGGCTGGACGCGCTCGCGCTCGAGGGCGGCTGGGAGGACGCGCGGCGCGAGCGCAAGGGCGCGGTGCGCCATGTGCAGGGCTTGCTGGATCGGCTGGATGGCGCGTGGCGTGTGCGGGTGGGCGCGTAGGAGTTTGGATTGTAGATGTGATGTAGATGCATGATAGATGTTTTTCGCTGCGAGATGAGAGCGTTCTGATTAAATTATTTGCGCGCGAAAGCAAAAGATGTTGAATACTGCGCGAGAACCGGGGAGCAGAATAGAGAATAACACGAATAGATTGCATTTAGCTGAGCTCTTGTAAACGCATGAGGAAAAGAACTAAGAAAACGAACGGTAGAAATTAGAATAGCTATGTGCTGACTAATCATAACTTGTACCTACACCGACTGCCCAATACCTTCCAACAGAAGAGAAAAGAGAAAGAAATGTGCAGTGCTCTACAATTGCAAGGTATCAACCATAAATAAGCCGGGTATCCCATATGCAACCCCGTCCCTGCCCCCCGCCCTTCGCCAATGCTACATCCCCGTGCGCCTCATGCAGGCGCGTGCAGGCGGTTCTCTTCGGGCACGTACGGCGCGTGTCCGCCGTACCCCGCGGGCTCGTGCATCTGCCACGCCTCCCCCCCGGCGCCGTCCGCGTGCAGATGCATGACTTGCGCGTACGCCGCCTTGCGCTTCTTCACGCGGTTGCGGTACAGCCTGCGTGAGTCGCACATCAGTCCATGTCTCGGTAAGGGAGAACAAAGGGTGGATGGGGAGAAGTGAGAGAAGAATGGGAAGAGAACGCACAAGCCGCCAGTGAGCCCCGCGACGAGCGCAGCACCGCCAAGGGTCCCGCCGAGGATCGGCCCCTTCTCTCTCGAGAAGAGCGACGCGACGCCCTGCGGATCGGGGTCGCTATACACGAGATCGCGCCCGGGCAGCTCGCTCACGCTCGGCGGGTGTGCCGGATCGAAGCAGTACTGCGCGAAGCAGGTGCCGCAGAACGTGCTGCGCGCGATGGGCGGGGAGGCGTGCAGGCGCGCGCGGTCGAGCGCGGCGCATTGCAGGCATTTGGGCCAGTTGGGGTCGGCTTGGGTTGTGTTGGGGAGGAAGCCGGCGAGGGTGTTGTTGTGTGCTTGGTCGATGAAGGCGCGCGTATGTTTTACCGTGTAGTCGAGCTTGAACGTGCCCGTGCTGTCCGCTCATCATCAGCACCACGCGCCGAGCGAAGAGGACGGGAAAGGACAGGGCGCACTTGGTGACGGGCTTGTCGCCGTTGTACGGCGGCGAGTTCGGGAGGTAGAGCACGAGCGGCCACTCGGGCGGCGTCTGCGTTGGGTCGCACCCGAAGAGCGTCGGGCGGCTGTTCACGCCCATACTTACAAAGTCGTCCATCGAACTCGGGATCGGCGGCATCTGCTGGTGCGTTGTGTTTAGGATTGTGCGCAAGCGCTCGGACGTCGCGAGCAGCGACGTGCCGCTGAGCAAGTATCAGCACGCAGGAAAACAGGAATGGGAAAGGGAACGCGCACTTGGGCCAGGTGTTTTCCTCCGTGTCGAAGCTGCCGTCGATCGCGACGATGAGGTCCATCGCGCGCGCGCGGACGAACATCGGCCCGATCGGAACGTTCTCCCCGTTCGAGCCGCCGTCGATCAGCTCCAGACGGTCGTACGCGGCGTCCTGGAACGTCCCGTTGTTGATGCCTTGGAATGGCTGCCCCCAAAACATCAGCATCCCACCTATACATGAGTGGAGGTGAGAGGAAAAGGGCTCACGTTGGGCCAGGACGCGATGTCGTCGGAGACGTTGCGGACTTCCGAGATCTGCTGCGAGAGCGCGTAGAGCAGGCCCTTGGACGCGTCGTCGTCAAAGTCGTCCAGCGCGTCGTGCGCGCGGTCGAATATTTGCTGTGCCGATCGGCGCTCGCTCAGCTGTCACGATCGCGGGCGCGGGCGCAAATGAGACTCACGTTGAACAGGCTCGCGCTCGTGCCCATGACGAAGCCGGCCTGATCGAAAGCTGTGACGCAGGCGGTGTCGTTGGCGGGCTGGCCTTCGTTGAGGACCGTCCCGGCATAGGACAGGTTTACCATCGCGGACAGACTCGGGTCCCACGAGCCGAACTCGAGTGGCGTAACCTGGGCGCATACATGCATGAGTCTATTTCCGCTCTTTTCGGCAGCCAGGGATAAGGCTGTTACAGACCTCGTAGACGGTAGGCGTGAGATCCGTCGTTGTGGCGTTGGAGCCGACGGGCCGCGAGTCGATGGTGACGATCGGGAATGGCGGGAAGCGCGCCTGCCACGACGGCTGGTCCACGATGCGCGACCACAACTGCCCGGCGCCGTGCGAGGTGTCGTTCGCGAAAAAGTTGTCACGCGACGTGCCGTTCAGGAAGTGATATGAGATCATGCGCGCCCATGTATCAGTGATGCTCGTATCGCTGAATCACAGACCATTGATGAGGCATTCATGGGCGGACAGAGAAGCACGCGACTTACAATCCTGCCTTGCCCTTCGCCACGACGGACGCCACTAGCGCGCCGATCCATCCTGAGTTTTTGTCGTTGAAGATATCGATCCCGTCCGGAGTCGCCAATGCGAGATCAAGCAGCCACCCCGAAAGGCCGTTATTATTCCCAAATACGAGATCCTCCACCGTCGGCCAGTCATTCATATACAGCGATCCCGTCAACCACGATCCGCCTATCCGCGCGTTCCACAATAAGCTCACGCCCGCACCGAATCGACCAAGGCGCACGCACCGGACAGTCCCGACCAATACGATGCGACTTGCAATAGCCCGCCCGTCCCCGCGTTCTTCGCCGAATCATTCCGCGCATCCAGCGCAGTCAACACGCCCGCGCCGTACTGAGCCGCGCGGTACCCGCCGCCGCTCACCGAGATCGAGATGTTCGGAAGGCTCGTAAACTGCGAAAGATTGTACCCGAGCGCGCTCCCGTCGCCGACCCAGTCGCGCCATTTCTGGGGCGCGTCCTGTCGGCGCGCGGTGACGTACGCGGCCTCGCGGGGGTGTAGGGACTGGTTCTGCGCGGAGAAGGTGCGCAGGAGCGGGCTGCTCGTGGGCGGGCAGGTCTGGTTTGCGTGTGGCGCGTAGTCGGTTATGGCACCCTGCGCGCGGGCGAGCGCCGCCGCTGCAAGGAGGAGAAGGGCAGAGGGGAGGAGCATGCGGGAGGAGGGAGGCTTCCCATGCTCGCTGCCGCTCTATGGTGATTTTGAAGGGTTGCCGAGAGCGCTGCTGGGCGCGACGGGTTGCACAGCCAATTGTAATTGGGCGAAGAACTTCGCGCGGAGGGCGTCCGTGGACCCTGAGATGACTACTAGCCGATGGGGTAACGCAAAATGCGGTAGCACTGGACAGATTCGCGGTCGGGACGTCCGACGACAGCTGCTCGGGCCGTTACAAGGTCTGTAAGCTGACTGCAAGCAGCGTAAAAGCGAACTGAATTGGGCTTACGGGGATGTGCAATTGCCTTTTGAAGAGCAGGAAAAGCCGAGGCATTTTGAGTCTCACCGACATTCATGGGCTTGGCTTGCAGCAGCCAGTTTGCAGGCGTGGACCCATCGATCCGGCGGTATCACGCAGACCAAGGATGTCATGATAGTATTAGACGCAAGGGTCGGCGCCAGGAAGACGCATCGCGCTCACCGCTCATGATGCTGTGCTGAAGAAACGAACGCATGCCTCCATCTGAAATCAAACGCCGGGTTTCACGGAAATGTTTCTCCTCAGTGGATACAGAATAGGATCTGCACGCCGTAGCCTGAGTTGAAGATGTCCTTTAAAGTATCGGAAAGACCAGAAAACAAACCCGCACTGACATGATGAACAGATGAACGATGCATTTTGATAACGTTTCCAATCACCGATGGTCACGGTCTCCGAGCTGGTCTCCGACGCCTGCATTAAGATGGTCTCCGTCTGCCTTGCCGGTCTCCGAACGTATTCGCTCCCAGGCACGCACTGGCGGCTACCGGCGGCTCCGGTTGCGTTGTGTTTTTCAGTCACTCGACTCGACTGTACTTGTTCTCTCTACGTCTCGTACTCGTGCAACACATGTGGACAAGTTGCTTGGCCGACGTTTACATTTGTCCATACTAATCTCTCGTCATTAATCGCAGGTAGGCAATAGCTCTCTGCGAAGGCAACTTCATTATGTTCCTCCTCGTTCCCGAATCTCGACATCGACCACCGACATCGTGGAGATGGTAAGGGCATAAAGGCTAGGAGGTCAAGTGCAGACTGCTAGCCTTTTGTTTTGCGGTGATATATCCCGTTGCATGGCTACGGATAATACAAGGTATTCGTCACGTGCGCGTCTGAGTATACTGACGTTCTTGCAATAGCCCGGATATGCCGTCCAGAATCGGCAGCTATTCTATCGTCAAAGCATTTTCAAAGCGTTATCAGAAGCGTCGTCAAAGCGTTCTCAAAGCGTTCTCAAAGCGTCGTCAAAGCGTCAACATGCGGCATGATAACTCGTGCTCGGCCCCATGTCGCACGCTTTGATCTTCTAGCGCCGGTCTCGTGCTGTTACCACAGAAGATCAAAGCGCCGCGCTCAGCAGAGTATAAGAGCACTGCTCAGGTCTTTATTGTTTTCCGTCTTCCTCTTCCCACTTCCAACGGTCTACTGCGCACTGAAATCAGTCTGTCCAGCACCTCCCAGTTTCCCAAGTCGAAATGCCCCCAAAGTCGCTGCCAAACGGCCAACCACTGGGCGAACCAAATCGCGAACCAGCGCCGAGGTCTCCCCCGCACATACAGCCATCCCATAACCCAACGATGTCACATCGCCAACAAATGCAGCCGCCGAACCGCCAGCAACCGTACAACACCATGCCACGCGGGTTTCTCGAAGGGTTCGCGACCGTCGTCGACGAAAAGTTCAAGCGCCAAATAACACCGTACGTCAATGCGGTCATCCAGAAGTCCATCAGTGAAGCCAAGGCTACCATGGCCGAGGACGTGAGGAAAGCTGTGCGCGAGGAGATGAAGCCGGTGATACTTAGCTGCCGCAAGCTTGGGTAGGCCGATTCTGGTCATTATCAATGGTTGAGGATGAGTTGCTGAAGAGTTTTTGCAGATTCGAAATCCAAGGAGTTCAAGCCCAAGTTGCACGTCTGGCGCGCACTCCTGCATCTGCTCCCGAGCCCGCTTCTGGTGCTGCTCCCCAGCCCGCTCCCCAGCCCGCTTCCCAGCCCATTCCTCAGCCCGCTCCTCAGCCCGCTCCCCAGTCAGACATGCCTGCCCCTGGTTCTGGCCCAGGGCATGCTATGAACCCTGTTCCTGCCCCTGCCCCTGCAGCACTCCCTTCAGGCAGCCCTCGCACCCGCATTCCCGCTCCCGCTGGGGCGATGGCTCGTGCACCTACTCCCTTCGCTGGCCCGTCGAACACGCAGGCCGGCGGCCCCAATCCCGCTGTCAACGGTGCCCAGAGGCCAATGAACCTTGCCACTTTCCATCTTCCCAACCGTGCAGCGATCCCTACTGCTATTGCGACGGCGAGGATCCTGCAGAGCAGGGGCATGAATGTAGTTTCCCCCACGGACGCGAGCATCAACCAGTTGCTGCAGAAGTATCAGAGTGGTGATATAAACGTCGAATGCGCTGTAGACATCTTCGGGAAGATGGGCTTGCCGGTCTTGGTGTGCTATGCGCCGCCTGGGACAAGGCCTCCGACGAACGGGATAATGCCGCCGGCTCCTCAGGCTCGACAGTACCCTGGCGGCAACGTTCCTCGCGGTCCCATGCCGCAAACGTACATGAATGCGCCTGGCATGGCTGCATATGCGCCCAGCGCACCTGCATACACTCGCGGTGCACCTGCGTACAATCCCGGCGCATCTGCATACAATCCCGGCGCATCTGCGTACAATCCCGGCGCATCTACATACGCTTCCAACACCCCTGCATACAATCCCGGCGCATCTGCATACAATCCCGGCACATCTGCATACAATCTCGGCGCATCTGCATACGCTTCCAGCACCCCTGCATACGCTCACGGGACCCCTGCCGTCGCCCCCGCCGCCCGTTCACAGGCACTCGTCCCTGTTGCCCGTCCCACCGTCCCCGCCCGCGCGCCCACAATGCTGGGCATGAACCAGCGATCTACTCAAGGCTTTTCCACCACAGCTGCCGCGCCTCCCGTCCCAGCCCGTGCTCCGACTTCGGACTCCATCCTCGACTACTTTGCCCAGTCTGGATTCGACTCGGGTCTTGCGGTCAACTTTGGGCCCGCCGCATCCGGCCTTTCATCTCCCGCGTCTGACATGGCTGTCAAGAATGAGCCCATCGATCACAAGGTCAAGAACGAACCTCGCGACGGCGACGTCAAGATCGAGGCCGATAGCGATGTCAAGCCTGAACCAGGCACCACGCCGCCGCCCGGTCCCGTCGTCGGGATGAAGCGCTCGCGCGAGGACGATGAGGACGATGAGGACTCCGACGATTCTGACGATTCTGATGACGACGAGGACGGCGAGTCTTCCCAAGGCTCGTCGTCGTCGGCCCTTGTCCTTCATAGCGGCGGCGGCGGCCCGCCCCCCGCGAAGCGCGCCAGGGTGATGGGAATGCATCTCAAGATGTCTATCGAGGGAAATGATGGCGTCATTGGCAGCATGTTGCAGCAGCTGGGCTTGGTAGCACCCAGGCCACCCGCACAGAACCGGCGCCAGGCGGGGAACTTTCAGCAGAACTACCGCTCTCGGCGATGAAGCACTAGGATGAGCGCAGACATCTGTTTTCTTTTCTTTTCTTTTCTTCTCCTCTCTGGTCTTGTTCAGGATATCTCGGCTCTGAGCCAGTGTTAGCTGCGTCGCCTAACCGACCAGCGCAAACTCGTGGACTTTATACCTTCACCTTCTTACTTGTAGATCTTACCTTTGGTTGTCATCGAGCCCGTATTAGCTGTGCCGCACTTACTCTGACTGACTAGCACTCGTGGACTTATCTTTATTCTTCTTGTAGTTACTCTTAGCTGTATCGATAGCCGCATATCCATGACCTTAGCACTCAGCAATGAAAAAGTAGTTAGTTTACTCGCGCAGCTGCTGCCTCTGAGCAAACACAACGATAGCTGGCAATTTAAGCCCTTTGCTTGGGCCACTCTTTCAATACATGCCGCAGCGATAGGTATATTATGCGTGGTCTGCATGGATATAGAATCAGAGTCAGATGTTCGAGACGGACAGATATCGAAGTTCGCTATGACTTCTTCCGCCTGTCTCGCAACAGCACAATCGAAATGTAAATGGTATGCTTGCTGCAGGTCAGTTCCTCACGAATACAGCAGCGGCGCCCATGCCAGTGCCTATGCACATAGAAGTGACGAGGATCTGACGAGAGATGAGCCAACAGTCCATTCATGTGGACGACGATCCGTACCTTTCCATTCCGGCGCCTAAGTTCGTTGAGCCCCGTAGCGATCTGTCTGGTACCGGTCGCGCGTAATCCACAGCCATGACGGCGTCAGCGCTGGCGTGAAATGCAGACAGTGAATGCACTCATCTAGTGGGTGTCCGAGGGCGATGGCGCCTCCGTTGACGTTGACCTTGTTGTTGTCGAGGCCGAGCTCACGCAGGCAGTAGACATACATAGACGCGAACGCCTCGTTGATCTAGCCAGATGTTTTCAATCCACCATGTCAAGCGCCGCATGTATATGTCGGTACATACCTCGAACAGATCAACGTCGTCCTTGGTGATGCCAGCATTTGCGAGGACTTTCGGAATAGCAATGCTTGGACCAATGCCCATTACACGGGGAGGGACACCTGTACGTGTTAGACTAATTCAGCTATCCAGTTTGCTTGAATTCAGCAGAAGACACGAACCTGCAACGGCCGTCGTCACATGCTTGGCAAGGATCGGCAGCCCCAGCTCTTCCGCCGTCCTTCTGCTCATCAGCAACACAGCGGCGGCGCCATCCGTAATCTGACTGGCGTTCCCGCCTGTCGTCTGGGATGGAGGCCACTGCGGGAACGCCGCGCGGACCTTCAGCAGCGTGTCCTTCGTCGTGCCCGGCCGGATTCCGTCGTCCTTGCTGACGACAACCTTCTTACGGCCGCCCGTCTCGTCCTTCTGCAGCGCTGTAAAGGGAACAATCTCATCTGCGAAGTAGCCCGCCTGCTGGGCGCGCTCGGCACGCTGGAATGACTGAGCAGCGACCTCGTCCATGTCTTCGCGGCTGATCTTGTAGTCGCCCGCCACGTTCTCGCTCGTCCACCCCATGGGCTGAAGCGCATCAGCCGCCACCGGGACAGACTTGATCTCGTCGCTGGCAGAGGCAGCTCCGGAATCCGGGCTGCGGGAAACACATAAGCTCTCATTTTCGGACGACATCAAAGACGAGCATACGTACTTGAAAGTCATGCTCTCGACGCCAACGGCCAGCCCAATGTCGATCTGGCCAGCGCGGACTTGGTTCGAGATGATGGTCGTGGCCATCAATCCAGACGAGCAGAACCGGTTGACGGTCTGCACCGGCACCGACTGCGGGATGCCTGCGGCAAGCGCTGCGGTGCGCGCCTCATATGTCGCACCAGGCGGGAGGACCGTCCCGACGCAGATATCGCCGATGAGCGAGGGATCTACGTTAGAATGGGCAATCGCTTGCTGAAACAAGGATCGAACATCTCAGCATCCATATCTAACGCAGAATTAATCCCGCTCACGCACTTTAAACATCTCCGTCAGAAGTTCATCGCTCCTGCGTTGGGTTACGTCAGAGCTGTGCATCATGTTTGGAAAGACAGGCACCTACCGCATATCCTTGAAGCCGCCTTTCTTGGACTTGCACAGCGGAGAACGGACGGCCATCGTAATAACGACATCATCGGGGCTCTTGCGGTGAAGCGAAATCGCCGCAGGAGAAGAGCTTGGAGAAGCTTGCTGAGCGTGTTGGAAAGACATGAGTTACGAGTAAGTCTGCGGATTTGGGCTGCGTGCAGTGGTTAAATAGTCCTAGGCAATATCGGCGCTCGGGCAAGGCTCGGGCACTGAAGGATATTCGTGAGCAATGTCAGGGGCAGGGATGGTTGGATACACAGCCGAGCCTCACGGACAAGTCGTTTTTGTATGCAAGTTGTAGGCCGGTTCGAATTGACCCGGCCGCCGCTGCGTGGGCTGGAAATCACAAGAGCAAGTCTTGACGTACTATGAGTCCGTCAGAGCCTAAGCAGCTGGAGGGCTTTGCTGGTGAACAGTATCACGGCTCAAAGCCTTCACTAAGCCGAAGATTATGGAAAACGGTGCTGCGATTTTTGGGATTGTGGTCAATTGTTCAGGGAAGTGAAACTGCGACTCGCGAGCCTCGGATTCAGAATCACGACGGACGCGTGACTAACGCGTCGTGTCACGGTGTCAAGGCGCGTCGCCGCTTTGCGCGCGCCGGCCTGCTGCTCGCAAATGCTTCGTGCACTAGTAATTGCTATCGCAAAGAAACTTCACGCACAAGGCAGCCAGGAGAATGATGGTAACATTCTGAATAGCCTCCATTGCTGTATTTACACAAATGAATGAAAGTATGGACGACGATGTCGCAGTCGCCTTCGAGCTAATTAAACAGAAATCTTGGCCGCCAGCTAGACCAAATAACCCATGGTAATCGTAACGAGCGTGATGGAATAGAGTCTATGATGAGTCGATGCGGGTCTGAGACCCACCAGCCAGCGAGCTCAGCAAGAGGTATCCCTATAGATATCCTCGGTACGTGGTTGAGAGAATGTGGTGGTGATACAGTGAGTGTCAACGATTGATGCATCGTGACATGAGAATCTGTTTGGCAGAATAGAGCGACGATCCGGGTCATTGAGCCCTGCGAGCAGTGCTAATAGCCTTAGGTGGCGCACGCGGGCCACTAGGCATGCGCCGACGCTCCCTCTCCGTGCCCCGAGGTGTGGTCGCATGCCGTTCATGCTCCCGCCCCCGCGCGAGCGCGCCGAATTCAGCAGGCACGTGAACGTCCTGTGGAACATCGCATGGGATAGGGCGAGGCACATCGTGCGGGACATCACGCTGAACGTCATGTGGGATCCGCTCGCCCGCCCGCCGCCTTTCACCACGATGCACTTTCTCAGCGCGCCTCACCTCCGCCTTGCCTGTCGCACCCATGTTGGCTACGATACCCAGGACGGGGTGGATGCTCTGCCTGTGCAACGGATTCTCGACAAGATGCACTTTCGGGATGAAGGTCGGGGGTTCAGGAAAGTCACCGAGTGAGAACGACGGCTTATGCCGCAAGGGTAGGTGTGGCGTCGAACGTGAGGTGAGCGGGCCTATGTCGGATTGAGAACGCTTGTGCTGGAGAGGTGCTACGGGAGGCACGGGAGGCACCGGACCATTGGTGTAGAATGGACGCGCGAGGGGTGGAAGCGGGGTTCGAGACCGCGCAGCGCGAGAACGCGGACTCAGAGCGCGTGGCGCATTGGGAGAAGTAGGGCGAGAGATCGGTGGTGTACGTGGGGTAGACTCCTGTGACGCATCGTCAGCTACAAGGCAAAACTTGGAGTTTCGATTCGATGAGTATGTTTACGTACCTCAAGCAGCCTCTCGGACGAAGGGTCTCTGAAGACATGAGCAGCCAAGAGCCGTTCCGGGTCATCGCGCGCCCCGCCATGTCCAAGATCACTCTTAATCGCCCTTTTCAGGAATGGCGTCCGTCCTCTCTCTGTGTTCGCCGCACGCGATCCGGAACGTATCTGCGCAAAGTTGAGGTTATCCGAGCCCCCACCCCCAAGCATTGCAGTACGATTGTCTTCCTTCTGCGAGCGAGAATCAGTCTGCACTTCTTTCCCTTTCCTCGAGGACTTGTGTGGCATGGGCGGCATGGGCGGCGGAACTTCACGTGGCCGAGGCGCGGGGCGCGGATTTAGCAAAGACATCGATCGAGCGGGCTTGAGCACGGTGCGAGACGAGGACGAGAACTCCCATGAGTGCTGCCCGTCAGTTGGTGAGGGATATGTCTCGGGCAGGTTAGCATTAGCATGGCGAATGACAGGCTTAGGATTGAGAGGCTTGGGCTTCGGGTTGTCAGGCAGGTTGGGATTAGCATGGCGGATGACAGGTTTGGTGGGTCTGTAGATCGAGGAATAGCAGTCAGCATCAGTCGAAACTATGGAGCACAGAGAGAAGGCAGACTTGTGTTGAAGAAATTTGGGAAGGGTAACCTTATGAAAATGATCCATTTCCAGAACGGAAGAAGCAGCGCCCGGAAAGCGCATGCGACAGATATAAGAACGGGACAAAGCGCTTTGTGAGGGAACAGAGATATCGCGTCGAGTGAGTGCTTTAGATGCCGAACACTCGAGCAGTGCAGAAGTCTTTAAATAAGGGATTGCACAATGACAATACAGAGCCGCCGTCCACAGGTCCACGGATAACAAAAGGGTGCCACTCGGACCACTCACCTCAACGTCCACGCCACATGGCTAAGCTGTTGTAGAGAGTCTATTGTCTTCATCCCGACAGCTAGGGGTGGCAATCGCCTGGGCATGGGCAAGGTCGAGGGGGGTTGAAGGAGTAATAAGTTAAGAAAGAGAGATGGGGAGTGTTGTTCTTCAGCTTCAGCCTTGGCCACCACGATTAAATATGACCGAGCCGCAGACGGACCCACTGATGGTGATCGAATGTATGCATAGGTATGAGGACGGCGTATAGATCAAAATCACGCCTTCAAGAGCATGTCGGGATCGCAGGAAGTTACCACTATCCCGAGGTGCGCAGACAATAAGGAGACTGTCGTTCGAAACAATTAAACGAGGAAACCACCGAAATCCCATCAGAACGGCTTGGAGGTGCGCAAAGCGTTGACAAAGTATCGGATAAAGGTGTCAGAGACTCAGAGCTAGTCTTGACGGATGCACAGCGACGCCCCATTGATCGGGTATGCAGTAAGGATCCTGAACAGGCTAATCCAAGGAACAAATCCGTAGGTCGCCCGAAGGTGGACAGCTAGCCGCCCAGCATTGATGACCGCGCACAAGACCCGGAACGCGTCTATCATGGCAAAAGAATGGATGCAGAGCCTCGTGCAGATGGGTGCACTGCCCAGAGTAAGACGAGAGTAGAATATGGAGAGATCGAATTGCACCAAGGGCCGTTACGAAGATCTTGCTTCCGCACATGAACAAAACAAAGCCATATCATGAGAAATCCGTGTCTGAGAGGAGAACGATTCATCTAGGAGCTCGAAGTGTTTGGAAACTTGGAAGGCGGTTTGCCGCTAGCGCTCCACAAGACTCCAAAATTACGTCTCACTTGCCTGTTTTGGACTTGTTCCTGAAAGAAAGTATTCGGCGCAGCAGCATCTTGGAGCAGATTATGATGTAATGGCCAAAAATGGACGTGATTTTGGGTGCAACGTCACGACCTGGATCTTCGCGTCTAGCACCCTTATAAGCGTACACGATGGCTTGGTCTGTCAGTCCGCTCCAACTTCTTTGGTCGCGCCTCGTGTCTGCCGATACCACTTATATCGCCCTCCCTTCCCCTCCGTTAGTACGGTATGTGCAAAGCTCTCTCCGTTTTCTAATCTAACTAATTATTTCATCCCAGAAACCGTAACGATATACCCACCCTGCCAACATGGCCGTCGGACAAGTTGTTCCAGGGCTTTTCTTCACGTTTGCAGCAATGGTGCTGCTCGTTTTCGTATGTCGTCTCACGCGCTGTCTTATCTACCCACACACATCTTATCAATGCCGCAGGTCTCCGTGTCTGCACCAACCTGGGATACCATCTATTTCTTCCGGGCCTCCCAGGGTGCACGAGAGTTCCATTTCGGAGTATTCGGTTTCACAGGTTCAGATACCCACATTGGATACAACTTCCCGCAATCCACGTTCGGGTTCGAGTAAGTCGCCACTTTCTCCTCATCCCAGCTCTGGGACTCACATCTATGCAGCAATAGCCGTCTGAACTCCAGCACGATCCACAATCTCACAGCCGCGCTCATCCTGCATCCCATCGCCGCCGGCATCTCAGGCCTCGCCGTGCTCTTCGGACTGTGCGGCGTGGGCTACCACCGCGCCGGCACCGTGTTCATGTCGCTGCTCGCCGGGCTTGCCATGCTCGCGTCGCTCGTCGCGTGGATCATCGACATGGTGCTCTTCGGCATTGCGCGCGGTCAGTTCCGCGACGAGGGCTGGTCCGCACAGTACGGCAACGCGACGTGGATGACGCTCGGCGCGACGGTTTCGTTGCTCTTGGGCTTCTGTCTGGGCGCATGCGGCACCTTAGGCCACTACAGGAAGCGTCGTGAGGTCTGGTAAACGACGGGAGTATGGAGCTTCCCGATCGTGGACTTTTCTGCTTCATCATTCCCAGTCATGACTATTATAACCTTTATCCCCGCGCGACATCATCCCTATGACCCTCACGAGTTCTCCTTCTTGACTTACCCTACACCATACCTATACATCTTTCGTATACCATGCTTCGTTCTCCATGACATTACCCTTAGATGACGACGAAGCTTCCCTCGTGTATATTCTAATGCATTCTCAACTGTTGACATGATGGATCTTCAACAAGCCAGTAGTCCAAACCACCGGTGGTTCGCGATCGGTTTCATAAGTATATGTTGCAAGTGAGCTTCATCCCTGAGGCCTGATCTGCGACAGCGTCTTCGGCGCTAGAGTATGATTGCCTCCTGGCGCACTTCAAGCGTACGTCGATCGCCGAGCACTGCTGCTCCCTATCAGGCCCTTTCATCTTATAGCATGCGCCATCATCACCGCCACCGACCCGAGCTGACAAGAATGATGGTCGATCTGCTCGCATTGAGAGAGTTATGCTCGTGTGGATGGAAGGCGCGTACATGCATGGGCGGCAGCAGCATTTTCGACGGGCCCGGAGCGCAAGCGCGATGTCGGTGTCTGAGTACTCAAAGAGTGGCCGGACAATGAACTGTCGTCACTGCCAGTCAAGTTGGATGCTGCAATGTAATCTTCCCACCCCCTGCCTAAACTGCGTATCGGGGCCGTTCTCAGGATGATGCTGACAATCAACAGCATCTATCGGGCGGGCTGGGTTCAAGGAGCACTATCTGTCCGGAATTACCTTGCTTGTCAAGGTCTCTCGCACCCCCGTAATTATTAGCGCCGTAACTCACATCGTCAACAGTGACAAACATGTTAGAAACTGAACAACCCGGTAAGTCTCAGTCGTAGACGGGGGAAAAGAACGACTGTATTATGTACCTGAACAACCCGGTAAGTCTATCGGGTAAGGTACATAAGCATAACGATCAAAACGTAAGGTAAAAGGAAAGACAGCTCACCTCAGTCGTAGACGGGGGAAAAGAACGACTGAGGGAGGGAGGCGGTAATCGTACGGTATAAGTACTGGCGAGACAGAGGCTGGCGGGACAATACATGAGGTATGAACATGACATCATGAGCAGATAGAGAAGGAACGAAAGCAGACATGAGAGAGCTAAATCGGGACAAAGAGAGATTCGCGTCGCCCGGCGGACAACGCGCGATTCCAACAAAACAAAGGCCCGGCACCTCGAGCAGCACACCTATTTACTCTTTGTCTAGCACTCCAATCATGCACCGGAACCCTTTTTCTCGTCGTTGACAATCGCTTTTTATGCTTCTGATATGGTCTATTGCCCTTCTTTGTCTTAGAATTAGACGGGGAAGAAGTTACAACTTGAAGAGCCGACATTGTGACTAGTCACAGCACCTGTGACTTGAATCACACCTGCCCATTTCTCGACAGTCGGCGTCAAGGACGAGAAGGACGCGATTCAGGAGGAGAAGACCAAGCAGGAGCTTGCTATTATCGACCTTCAGGCTCAGCTCGCGTCTGCCCCATCCGCGCACGACGTATCCCCTGTGCCCCCGCCAACACGACCCATCCCAGAGTGCAGTATGACCTACCCCACCGTCAACGGCCTCTCGACGGCGAGATTGCCGCCTCCTACGCCCCCGCCTTCCGTTCCCCCGCTGCCTGCACCTAGGATGACATCCTCGTTTAGCAACGACAATGTGTTTACGTCTGCACCGTCGTCGGCTCTGATTTCGACGTCGTCATCACTCAATTCGCAGCTCGACTCGCCGGCGACATCTGTCATGGCATCGCTTGCGAACGGACATACGATTGCGCCCTCGGCTGATTTCAAGCTTATCACTCGCATCAACGTGCAAGAACTTGGGCATGCTACTGAGCACACACGACATAATAAAAGTGCTGTAGCACATATATTCAGCACCCCACAAACCAGCTGGTGAGAGTAGACTAACGGCTCCTTCAGCACGTGTGCCCTATACAGGCAGCAACCTCACAAGTTGTCACCAAGTCTCAGACCGCAGACCGCGTGCTATGTGCATTCTGCGTTCTCCTAGCAATCTGGCTGAATCTGACCCCATCACCTCCCTATGCTCGCGTTCAAGCTCCCCAAGTTGAACATGGCATAGGCGGAACACACGCGGGAGGATCTCTGACAGGGTCTCGAGGTGTGCCCTCCAGACCCGCGTCTGCAGCGTCCAGCATTTTTTCTCGGTCTCCAATATCGGCGACAATGCGGATTAGCATCATAGCCCTTGGTGTCTGCGGTAAGCCGTACTGTTGCAGCTCCACAGTGAAAACGGGGGCAGAGCGGAACGAGGGCGTGCGCAACTTAGGGTGCGAGAAGTAGTTCTGCTCGGCATGCGCATGCAGCCGGCGGCGAAGGGGAGCCCGCTGCGCGGGTGGCACGAGTGCGTTCGACACAGTTAGTGACTCCGTATGCTTGGGCTTGCTGGCAACGGTGTGGTAACGAAGCTGACGTCCATGCTGCTCCTGTTGTTCGCTTGAGATCCGCTGGTCTGCGAGTTTATGGCTTGTGCAAACGAGGTGCTCCCCGGCACCAAGCAACCTGTTGCAAGCTTACAATTTGGAATCTCACCCTTTTTTTAAAAATCAGCCCGTGGTCGATTAGCCGTTGGGGAACGCGCAGGGGCGCGCGGTGTCCTTCGACATACGTACGAGATAGATACTTGTACACCTTACCTATCCAGCATTCCGTCGTCCAGTAAATAGCTTCAATACCATAGGTATACCGTGTCCGAAGTTTACAATATTATTTAGCACCCATAAGAACCACCTAGCATGAGGAAAGCCACTTTGTAACAATTATTTTCGTCAAGACAAGCAAGGTTCATGCCGACGCAGTCGGCGCTTCCCTAGTAAGTAGCTGGTGAAGAAACCCAGACATCCATCCCGCCTCGAATGGTCTGATGCACGATATGGTGACACACTGGACCCATGCCAATGCCAAGATGCACAGCTTTCTGTCTCGATATCTTGACATGCGCAGGTGAGCGGCAGAGCGGTGCGCAGCAGGTGAACAGGCTCTGTGCGTGACCCAGTTGACCAACTACGTGCCCTGTATCTCGCGTAGATCCGTTCAGAATTTCCTGGCGCCAGTCCCTTGACAGGGAGTATACGATAGAAATACAGTAGCTAGGTGGCGGTGACGAAACGAGGTCCTAGCCCTCCCTGCACAACGGGCATGCGCGGACAAGCGTCATTGACCTATGTCCGCAACCTTTCTGCCAGAGAGGAGAACGTTAGAACGCGGGGCCGGCAGATATAACTAGCAACATACCTTGGCCATGGCATGGCGGAGGCAAATCTATGCGATCATGACAGTCAGCAATCGTTCAGCCCGACGCCCGGCTCCTCGGCTACCATAAAAGTACCCGCCGCCTTGCACTGACCTGTATTCTGTGCTGGCCTTACATAGCGATACGGCTGTGAGGTAACCGCGAGCACGCAGCAGCTTGTTTGTTTGCTTTGAAGGGCGTTGAAT
This sequence comes from Hericium erinaceus, assembly GCA_006506795.2. Classification (NCBI taxonomy): domain Eukaryota; kingdom Fungi; phylum Basidiomycota; class Agaricomycetes; order Russulales; family Hericiaceae; genus Hericium; species Hericium erinaceus. The sequence continues at coordinate 1,351,652 of CM021172.1, read as the reverse complement.
AAGGTAGAGAGTTTCAAATTCCCGAAGCGAACGCGGAATTACCTGGGCTGTCGATCAATCGATCATGTGCAAGCTCCTTTCCAGATGAAATGTGATGTACCAGCCTAGGCATCCGATAGCAATGTCAACACTACGTTCTGGAATGTGCAAGACCGGCGAGGACGAGAGCCAGCACTGAACCTCGCATCAAAGATACTCTGATCCATTGAGATTTCGGCCCGACAGCTAATTTTGGGCTGCGGGCTGTGAATTGATGGCGGATGACCTCGGGCGTGCTCGACCAACCCAACAGGTTTTCCAACAGATACCATGACGAAAGGACCCAGAGATTGGATGGGGCGGAAACAAAAGTCGAGAGCAGATTGAGAAAATGAACAGATCGGCGAGGACGGCAGTACACCATTTAGTGACGTACCGACAACTCGCCTCATCTTCACCGCACCCCAATTGTTTAATTCTAGCTGCGACTTGCGCCGCGGCTCAATCAGCTCTTTGTCTCCTACAAACCACTCGTTCATGTTGACCTCACCATTGGAGCAATTCATAAAAGAACAGGTCGCGCGCCGACAAACCAGGGTTCAGCAGACCCCGCCCCGACTGAACTCTAGCTTGTCTCGTCAAGGGACCCACTACGATCATGACGCGCATTACGACTGATTTAGCCGACGAATATGAGACTATGTGTGTACTTTCTCCTCTGTGATAATTCGTGCTTCATGTTTGAATGCAGGTTCACCCTGACACCGGGCAAGATGCGCGCCATTGTCGAGGGCTTCAAGGACGCTCTTCAGCTCGGGCTTGAGAAACCCGACCAGACTGTGGTGAGTTACAACACACCCTTCGTAGCCTAGTGGCTCGCAGAATTGATTCACGCGCAGGCTATGATCCCCACCTACATCCCAGGTTGGCCGACGGGCAAAGAAATTGGCGACTTCCTCGCTGTAGACCTCGGTACGCCTCGTCTCTCCTTCTCTACCCCTGTTATAACCCTCAATAATGTCCAACAGGCGGTACAAATCTGCGCATATGCCTCGTCACTCTCCTAGGGAACGGCAAGTTCGACATCGCCCAGGCAAAATACCGACTCAGCGAAGAACAGAAGCACGACGATGGGCAGAAGCTCTTCGACTTTTGTGCGGAATGCCTGAAGAACTTCATAGACCAGAACTTGGAGGTTGAGGGGGGAGCGGAGGTGCCGTTGGGATTCACGGTGAGTATGAGCAGCTGAGTGCGCGAGGCAATGGATTCGGTAGTTGTTTTGCCTGGGAGCAAGTAGGCTGACGTGACGAAATTTAGTTCTCCTACCCTTGCGCGTAAGTTTTGTTTCTTCGTAAATGGCGCGTCCATTCCAGCTCGTCCATTGATGGCGCCTGGAAATAGTCAAGACAGAATCGACCACGGCATCCTCCTCCGTTGGACCAAAGGATTCGGCGCACCTAATACCGAAGGTCGCGACGTAGCAGCTATGTTCCGGCACTCCCTCGCCAAACACGTCCGCCCTGATTCATCTTCTCAGCCATTCTCCGCTAATTTCTTCGCCGCCCAGGGTCTCCCTGTGAAACTCGCCGCTATAGTAAACGACACGGCCGGCACGCTCATTGCCTCGCACTACGTGGACCCGCGTGCGCGCATTGCGGTCATATTTGGCACGGGGTGCAACGCTGCGTACATGGAACGCATGGCAGACATTCCCAAGATGCGGAACGCGGGCATGGCAGACGACGCTGAGATGGCGATCAACTGCGAATGGGTGCGTATCTGGCGGTAGCTGTTGATCGCGGGGTTGGGATGCTGATGACTACCAGGGCGCGTTCGACTCGTTCGAGAACCGGTATCTGCCCAGGACGAAGTTTGATCTGACGATGGATAAGGCGTGCAACAAGCCTGGTGAGCAGATCTTCGAGGTTAGCGATAGTCCCAACGCAATCACTGGCCTACTAACCATACGGCGGAGCACAGAAACTTATCTCGGGGCTATATCTTGGCGAGATCTTCCGCATCGTGCTCTGTGAGCTCACGGACGACGGCGTGCTCTTCGAGGGCCAAGATCCCTACAAGCTGCAGGTCCCCTACGTGTTCGAGACCGCCTTCCTGTCTCTGATGGAAAGGTGCGTTCCATTGTATCCTCGTGTCCTTGTGGTCGTAGATTGACGGTCACGTAACCTTAGCGACCAGACAAACGAGCAGCTCATGAGCATCGGCATCTTCTCGCACTTCTTTGCCCTGCAGACGACGCTTGCCGAGCGGCGTTTCTTCCGGGTGCTAGCACGGCTCATCTGTCGGCGTGCGGCGCGCCTCGGCGCATGTGGTATCGCGGCAATCGTGAGCAAGATGGGGTACCTTGACGAGGAATGTGTCGTCGTCGTCGATGGCTCGCTGTACAATGTAGGCTTCTGTCTTCGCTCTCTCGGTCGTCTTTGGGTATTGAAATCTAATCAAGTCGAGTAGAAGTGTCCTGGATTTTCGGATCATCTCCATGAGGGACTGGAGGACATCTTCGGTGATAAGGGACGGTTAGTAACGTATTGGCTGCTTCGAAAACCAGGATTAGAACTGAAGCTGCTGACTCCCCAGGAACATAAAGACATACCATGCAGAGGATGGCAGCGGGGTTGGAAGTGCCATAATAGCAGGTACGTATACCCCCTTCCATCGTCTTTTCGTCGGCCGCTAATGCCGACATGTGTTGGGATGCTAATAGCGATGACCACGCAGCAGAAGAACATTCCAGCTAGACACGCACGAGTGTACCCTCCTCGTGAACGTTGAGTGCGCTGCCGTCGATGTTTTCATGGTGGTCTTGCGGACCGGCTTTACGAGCCTGAGTCTCTCAGTCTTTTCAATTCAGTTTTGTGATATTTGCGTCTGATGGACCGTGTGTAGCTTAGCTATACGTGCCTAGTTGGGCTTGGCGGGACGGGACAGGAAGGAATTGGGAAGGACTCACGATTTGTTCCGGCGAACTGTTTGGTTTGTACTTTGTCACGCACAATAAACGACAGCCAGTACCTCCCGCACTCTAGGAGATTTCTAGAGACTGGCCATTGTGTTCGAATGCTCGAGAAACACCAGAGACAAGGAGATTTGAATGGCCCGAATAGGCAAGCGTTGTGGTTCGAAAGTTGTTTGTTTGATGCGGGGTAATGGGGATAATAGGCCAGACGGTCCAGGCCAGGCACTCCGAGGAGATCTGCTGTAATCAGTATTGCAAGGAAACGTCTGGACGTTACATTCGGGATGCTGGGAGACGGCTGCAAAAAAGGAAAAGGGTGGGAGAAGAAGAGAAGAAGAAGAGGATATGTAAATGGAGATACGCGAGGCGGAGAGCTCCATGGGGTGGGCAACTGGTGGGCACCCTGACTGCACCCTGGATGTCAAGCTTGACATGTCACGAGCGCTAAGCGCGTCGCCAAGCTCAGGAGCTGTAAGTCCGCCTCCTCACGCTCGCTCCATCCGATCACTTCCATCATAACCACTCTCCTTTAAAACCACTGCACACTGTAGGGTTCAACACTCTCTGTCTCATCCCTCGTACATATACGAATCATCCCTGTCGTCGCTGCCACTCTTGAGCTCAATATTATCAATGGCGACGACCCGTTTCTCGCGCCCTGCGATCGCAGTAGTGGCAGTCTTCATTGTCTTCGTCCTCTACGCCACACATGCCACGTACACCCGCGACTCCTCTCTCTTCTACCATGATTCGTCTCTTCAGGTTCCAGGTGCGCTTGAAGCGTGGATTGAGGATGAGGACAGGAGATATTCCGAGACCGTGCAGGCACGCAAGGAGATGATCATCAAGAATGGCCCGCGGCCCAGCGCTGTCGATGCGTGAGTCCCTTTTGAAGTTGCGCTATGCCATTCAGCCGGTTGACATGTCGCCTTGACATAGTTTCCCTATGAACGGCATGTACACACTATGTGCGTTACGATTCATCCTATACAATATGTAGGTGGCTGACAAGGGCCTTTCTACAGGGGACTTCTTCATTGCTTCGTTCCAGTGCCCGCATCGCGTCCAGCGCATTGGCAGGCTCGGCGATGGTGGTAAATGGGTTTGCGGTATGGAACGCATCCAGCGAAAGCCCAGTTGTGTGATCTACTCTGTCGGTACGTGTTTCTTGTCGCCACGTCCCTCAACAATATCACCCAATGATTCAACTAATTCTACAGGCATTAATGGCGAGTCCTCTTTCGAAGCTGCCCTCCTTGAGAAGGGCCCCCATTGCGAGGTCTGGGGATATGATTTCAGCGTCAACAGCGTACGCTCTGGTCTTTCCCCTCTGTATTTGAGTCCGCAGATCTGATCTTGCATGTGATTAGTTCGGTCCCGAAATCGAGAATGTCTCCGCCCTCAAGGAGCGTGCCCACTTCCAGCCATGGGCTCTTGGCGGTGAGGACAGGCACTCCGAATATGATAACCCCAAGGTGTACACCCTCCAGACTCTCATGGCGATGAACGGTGCGTCCGTCTGCACACTTTCCAATCCTGTGCTGACGTATCTCCCATTTAGGCCATGACTTTATCGACATCCTCAAGATCGACATCGAAGGCGCCGAGTTCGAATCATTGTCTGAGCTGCTCCGCGCATACACTCCCTCTGCATACGGCGCCCCCGCGCCGCCTCTGCCCTTCGGACAGATGCAGATCGAGATCCACGCACGCGACCACCTGGGTGACTTCGTTAAGTTCTCGCAATGGTGGGAGAGCCTCGAGAACGCGGGCTTGCGTCCTTTCTGGACCGAGCCTAACTTGGTCTATATCAACCTGATCCGGGGCGCCCGTCCGGATCTGGCTGAGGTGGGTGTCTGCGAATGCTTCGTGGTGGCTGCGCGGTGCTAATATGCGCGCTCTTTCTTCCTTCAGTACTCGTTCCTGAACATCCGGGGCAACCACTCCATCATCTCAGACAACTTCAACTAAACGCGACAGGCGCGCGCGTTCCGGCATCCCAACCCTTAACACCCTTCCACCCCCACCCCCACCCCCACACGGACTCGGACTGTTCTATCGGATATACCTATACATATCCACCCCTAAGTATCACACATTCCATCCGCTCATTGTCCACATTCTTAGCCGGATGTGGTACCTACTAATTCTGTACGATCGGATCTTCGCTTGCACTTGTACATACGACATTTTTGCTTATGAAATCAGCCCTGTGTGCTGAATGAAACACCTTAACATTCGGATTCGGACGCGCGTACCAGATAGGTTAAGTACTACGATCGAAACTTCAGTCGTCGATCTTCAATCCGGTTGAAAGGGTGCTATTGCATTGCATGGATTCGATGGCTGAGATGGCCTGTCTCTAGCTGTCTCTGCTCACCAGTTTTGAGATCAGGGCATAAGAGCGTCGAACGTCGGTGCCGTGCAGGGGCCGTTCTGCTTTCAAACGCTTGGTGATCGTCCATAAGTTCCGTCTCCATGAAACATCGTGATGGCTGATGTTCACACTGTACGTCAGGGCCATGTTTCACGACCCGGAAAAGTACCCTGACCTGGATGCTTTCGGGCCTGAACGTTTCGTGACAAGAATGGGGAGCGTACCGACGACGATGTGTCTACAGCATTCGGCTTCGGTAGACGGTAGGCATCAGGGTATCTGGCACATGGGTAGTGGGTATTGAGTATGCTGCTAACAGGATTTGTAAGTTACTTTCTGCCTTCAATGTTAGGTGAAACAAAGATAACAGAGGCACACTCTTCTCAATTACGCGGTACTCCGGCACCATGAGAGCGTAACTTGGAAGTCAGGGACGAACAAAAACGCTGGCGCAGAACGGCAGCATCAACCAGTCTAAACAGTCCTTATAGACGGATTGAATACATCGGATGTCAAAAAACTGTGAATGATGACTGAAGAAGCTGATGAATTATTTGTCTATTCGTGCTACGCAGTGGTATGCCGTGGATAGTACTACAGCACTGATTAACGAGGCATTCAGTTCGTGTGGGGGTCGTCGATCCTCCGGGCGGTCTCGTCGCTGTTCGCCAGTATAACCTCGTCTAGCTTGGCTATGTCTCCTGCGGGAAGAACAATGTCCCCGGCAGCAAGGTTCTCCAGTGTACGCGATTTGTGACTGTTCAATGACACATGTTGTCAGTCTGCCCGATCAACAAACCTGCAGTCGTTGATAACTCACCTAGAACCAGGAAGGGGCATCACATGCGGGCCGCGCGATGAAACCCATGCGATGCAAGTTTGGGCCAGCGTGATGTTGTTCTTCTTCGCGACCTCTTCCAGAGCGAGTGTGATCGCATTGTTCTACGCGTAATAGCAAGAGATTGAGAAGGATCGTCTTCAGGCAGATGACGCAGACCACAGACCTTATCATCCCCAACTACCTTTCCGATCGGACTATGTGCATGGCGTCAGGGCTGGACATTTATGGATTAAACAGCGAGACACTTACGACCACGCCCAGACGGTGATACCCAGCTCCCCACAAGTCTCGATGGCTAGGAAAGGTTGTATTCATGGGTGGTTGAATGCCACAGCTTAAAGCACGTACCATCTCGGATTTCCTTATTATAGGACCAAGGACTGACTTGAATCTCGTTAGACGTGATGCGGACGACCTAATTTAGTGGAGGATTTCGTAAGTTCAAGGTAAACAGGTCCTGCATCCCGGAAACAACGTACAACATTCGCCCGGCGAACGGTCTCAGCACGGCAATCTGACAAGCCGACGTGATCGAACTTGCCCTCCGCCTTCAAAACGGCAAGAGTGCGCATATTGTCTTCGACCGAGTCGCCGGCGAGGATGCGGCCGAACTCATAGTGGTCAATCTTCTTGGTCCCTCGAAGCTTTTCAAGGACAAGGTCGACACATCGTCTGGCGTTCTCCGGTCTATAGAGCGACCAGTCAAAAAGACGATTTTATGCTAAGGCAATTGTACCTACGAATTGTCCAGGTGAAGTTTTGAAAGATCGGTCGTTGAACCGCCCTAAAAATAAATCGAAGTCAGAATATTCCCGCAGAGCCGAACGGTGGGACGAGACAAACTTGCCTTGACGCTCAAGAACGCTTTATCTTGGAACTCCGGATATTTTTCAAAGAACCGGGAAAGCAGCTCCACATTTCCAGTGCGCGGGGTATGGCCGTAGAATTCACCTTTTAAAGCCAATTTGAATGAGCGTCTATGCCATGCCGCGTGCGATAAGAACGAAGTCCCACCGCTGTTCAGTAGCATCTTGACACCAGAAGGCAGCTGGTCGAGGCCGGCCTTGATCGCCTCGAATGCCTCTTCATCGGGCGTGGGCACGCCATCCTTCGGGAACCAACTGTACAAACATGAATGAATTGGACACCAAGTCCCGCTGTAAACACGAGAGGCCGCACGTCATTCTCATAAGCCCATGCTGTAACATAACATAAGTTGAAGTCAGCAAACGACGTCCTCCGTCACAATAACAAAGTCCCGGTACTCACGCCGATCTTCGCAAGGACAACGTGAGATGCGGATCCGCCGAGCTTCGCGGTAGCTAGGATTGGCATGGTGAGTGATGTTTGCTGTAGCAGAATCGCACACGAGTGATGATGCCTGTCCGTCCAAGCTCGTTCTCACCCGTTTATATATGTGGCGATGGGATGCTCCTTCGTTCCTTAAGAAGCAGATGTTAAAAAGTAAAGCTTAGAGCAATTACCGCATACCGGGATTGCATGTGGGACCTCAAGCTCAAGCTCGAAATCAGTTAACGCGCGTACATGTCTGGTCAGTAGTGAGACGGTGCGGGCGAGTCATCTCGTGCGCTGCCGCTGATCCTGTACTTAGGCTTCAGTAATAATTGGGTTGCGCCTAGAATAGAGGACCGTCCAATGGGCCAACAAGTGTGAGTATATGTCAGCATTTTTGTGCTATGCGCCATTGATGGCCACCGGCTATTTTCCGATACTCCGACAACGGATCCGGGGGAGAAGCTGGGAGAAGCGCATCACAGGATGATCCAACAAGTGCAGTGCACTGCGTCGTATGCTCTAACCATCATGTTATTCGTTCTCAAATGTGGGTCAACGTCGCTCATAGAGGCTATAACGCTTCTCCACACGCAAGGAATCACTAGCGGCGCGAGGCTGCCCGAACAATGACACCGGGACCTAAAGTGGGAGGCCTGAAGCGTTGACAGTACCCACAACGACAGGTTTCCGGACAGGATCCCCGTGGAATGTGGATCGCCGTAGGGAAGCACAGTTACTGGACAAGGGGTTCTCATGATCTGAGAATATGGCTCAGCCGACGGTCGTGCGAGTCGGTGCAACGGTCCTTGGGAAAGGAAGTGTGGGTGAGATCATACTGAATGCATAGGCACGATGCGGAGAGCCTACATACCGCGGATCGAAGTCAAAATGCCTTCGAGACACGTACCGTGGAAAACACTGGCTTCGTATGGGAGACTATACCCTTGACAAAAAGGTCATGAGAGGTGTATAGGAAGAGTCCGAGCAGGGTATACACAGCCAATCCGAACATCCGGTACATAACACACCCAAAATTAAGTCGAAAGTGAATCTACTTTTTTGTCATCTCAAAAGTCGTCAGCATGGTATCGCCGTCGTATAACCATGGCCCGGCTCTACGAGGCAGCCAGCATAGGTTTCAAATCTCCTGTCGCATCTTGGTACATCTCCCGCAGCTGCACGGCGACGGGATCCACCATGTTCCGGAGCGCAGACAGCACCGCACTTGCGGTCATCTGCAGGCTCCACAGGCTCACCGTCTTGATGCGGTGGTTGAAGTTCGCCTGCGTAACATGGTACGCCAGCGCGTCGTATACTTTCAACGATATGTCGTCCATCAGGCCCGCTGTGTCAGATGCGCACGATCAGCAAATTACAATCACGGTGTGCGGGTGGATAGGCTACTTACTCTCCCACATCTGCAAGGTGACGCCGGGTCAGCGTGCCGAACGACTTTAAACGGCAAGTGGTGCTTACCGTCCACGCCCCATCGAACTCGTGCAGATCCTTAATGACTCGACAGTGGATAGGCACCAGCGTGCGGTTTGCACTGCATGCGACCAATCAGTACCTACGTCGGCCTCAGCGACAAGAGAAACATACTTCATAAATGCGACGATCGGCCGAACCAGCGCGGCGCTGCTATAGGTCAGCTCGTTCGTCCACATCGGCACCGCAGCCTTCAGGTCTCTGAACCGCAAATCAATGTCCACCAGGATCTGCGGACCCTTCTCACCATCGCCCATGCCCTCGGCGTTGTCCTCAGGCGCAGTGAGCGGGGGCTTGGCGAGCGCACGTTGGCCAGGGATACGATCGGAGACCACAGCCGCGGCGGTCGTAGTCAGCACGTCAAGGATGGCGTTCAGAGCGTCCGCTTCGCCGCCCTCGCGAGGGAACTTGATGTCCAGCACGGCGTCCAGCTTGCCCGACGTGATCCAGGAAATGGGGCCTTCCTCCATCGTCATGGTCTGGACATGGTCGATGTTAACGCCGTCGATGCGGAAACGCGACTGGCAATATAAGTACGTGTCAGGTCAATCAGAAGATAAAGATATGGATGTATGCGCACCATTGTTGCCCATCCGCCATCCTTCGCATCTTGCTCATTCGTCCTTCCGATGCTCTGTGGGCGATGCAGGCTGAACAGACAGTTATCAAATTGCCCCACCACGCCTACGGCCTTCATGAAGTCGTAGAAGAACCACTGTTTGCGCAGTTGGCCGACATCCGCGCGGAAGATCGAGAACGTGTACGGCCGAAAGCCCCCCGGCTGATAGACCGTGACGAGCATGTCTTCGAGGGTGAGAGAGTCCAGCTCAAAATCGCCCGGCTGGTGGACGTGCCGGAAGCTGGCTGGGTCGAGATCGGCGGACCATTCGACGAGGCGACGGTCTGCGGATAATTTAGAACAGGGATGGCAAAGGAAAAGAGGGAAGACACGCACCAAGGACGCCACGCACGCCTTTCACCACTGCGTCTTTGACGAGACCCTTCCCATCCAACCAACGCCAGAGGCTCAGTGTCACGTCGATGCTGTCCACGTTCAGATCGAACATGGACCATTTGATATCTTCCTCCGAGTACTCTGGCTCCTCCAAATTCTCGTCCTCGTCTTCTCCGATCCTATGATTCGCGGGATGATTGCTCACGTCGTAGCCGAGAGCCGCCCGGTGCGCAGCATCGCTTGAGTGCGAGGCGGAGGCGGAGGCGGGTGGGCGACGGGTTATATAGACGTTGCGGAAGGAGATGCGGGAGTCTTTCCACTTGGGCACAATAGCAGACTCGAAGACTATGGTAACACCAGTCTCAGAAGTGAGATAGTCACTAATCGCACGGGCAACAGTGGCTAATATAGAGGTCAACAGTGAACGAGAAAATCATCATGTGCAAGTTACCTTGTAACCGAAGGCTGTTCGCAATGGCGAATATAACGGAAAAGAAAGTGGTCCTAGAGAACTGGAATTTAGATACCTGCAGCCAAAACTATGCTGAATTCACTCACGTTCCGATCAATATCCAAAGCCCTTGGCTCATGAGAAACCATGTCACTAAGGCGGATATGTCGTCCGCATTGAATTTGCGAAACGCGCGAATGAAAAACCAGCGGTAGCGCACGCGCATACGTTCCCAGACGCCACTCGCAGCATCAAGAAAGTCATCTCTAGTGGGGCGGCGTACGTGAGGTAGATTCTGAGCAAGCCGACGAAAGAAGCGAGGGTAGTTGTCGAGGTTAGGGGGTGGGCCCGAATCTCCTGGAGGCTTGGGCTTTTCTGGTGTAGATTCGTGTTTTGCGTGAGCATTGGAGTTCTTCAACTCGTCGGCGCGAAGTAATCGTGAATCGTGGAATGCTCTAGAGAGCATCCGGGTGTCTATTCGGCGAGCAACAGGGCTCGGTGACAAAATTTGAGGGACCAGCGGAGACACGGGCTGAGTGAAGAAAGAGTGGATGAGGCGGTATCTGTCTAAGCTGCTGACAGACCTGGCAGAATTTTTGGACTGCCTGAGTAGGAGAACTCTAGAGACAGACCGAGCAAGAGTCTGCGACGAAGGCATGGTGTTGTCGACTCGTCGTCGTCGACGTCGTGAGGGATGCACACGAGCGACTTCCGGCAATGGAGCGCGTAAGCGCGCAGCGGATTCATTCGCGTCAGGATCGCGTAAGCAACTCTCGTCTTGGCTTCTCGGACTCCAGTCTTCCGCGTCATTTTGTCGAGTCTGAGAAATTGAGACCTCAGCCTGTATACTTCGTGGATCGGCCACGACGGCTGTAAACGAATATACCATTTAATTGGCCGAAGGCGTCATAGATTCCTCTGTACCATTTTTCGGATGCCGGCTCCGTCTGATCTCGAGAAATAGAGGCGGAGTCAATCTGTTCAATAATAAATTCAACAGGTGCGTAGCCCCTCCCGATTCTTACTATCTCAGAACGCGATTGACCAGAGATATAGATGCATGCTCTCCATCCATGATAGCTAATGGGTCCACTGGGTTCATCGATGCCTAAGATAGCTCTCGAGATTGTGTATTCGATGTTCAATTACACTCTGGCGGCGTGAAAGAAAGAATACCCCCGGTTGCATTTTCTGAGACGTAATATAAGTAATATACTAATTTTCATCGCAGTCCTCTCCCCCAGACATTGAATAAGCAAACGGAATATTTGATGTTAATATGGCCACGCTCTTTCTGGGATGATCCATCGGTGAGGCTCGGCACAGTTCCAGTCGGGATGACAGCAAGTGGAGGAGAGGATGTCAGCTCAATCTAAAAGAACTGAAACAATGATATTGATAGCGGGCTCGTGTTGCCTTTCGAGTGCTCAAGACCAGCTGTTTCACGGATATTGCATTGAAGGTGGAGGCAGCGTATCATCAGCACTTCACATGCTGATGAATCATCTAGATTTTACGTTGACGACGCCCCGATTTGGCCTCGGCAGAGGACGCGCAGCACCCTGCCGTCAGAACAGTTGGTTTCAGAACCCATTTCCAACCCCAGTCGCACGCGGACAACAATAACGAGTCATCTGTATATCGTGGTAGATACCGCTTGGCAGCCTTGACTCGTTCAGCCGGTTCCGTCGTCCTATGAACGAGGTTCGAGAACATTTGACGTTTCAAGCGCCGGTATATATATGCCTCATTGTGAGACAAGCATGGACGAGTAGCCCCCTGCACTCGACTTCTGTGCCAGCTCTTCTTCCATATGAAAATCCAGGCGACAATCAAGTTGGGTGGGTCCGCATCTGACGTACTTCTCGCCAGGGTCGGAGTTAGTTGTCCCTTTATTCCTAGACGCACCTACGGTTCAGTTTCTAACCTGCCCTACAGCATAGTCTCGTGAGAATGACGTACGGCCTTTTTCTGCGACTCTGCGACGGTGATTTCCCCTAATCTTCGAAACAGGTGGTGGCCCTCAAACGGCCAGCCCACACCTGATGATGAGGCTTTCGAGGCTATCAAGGCTGGTATGGACCAGCTTCCGGAAGGCGTGAAGATGCTGTTGAACAGTGGTGCGCCCTGTACCGTTTCAATATTCATATATGTGTCATGTTGACATGTTTAACTGGTTTTCGCGAGGTGAATTCTATGGCCACAATCGACGTACTGCGAACGTGGAGCTGCTTTCCCGATTCTTCGAAAGATATCCGGACTACCAGGACAAAGCGTTCTTGAGCATCAAGGCACGTCTATTTTGGCGCACTATTTGGCTCTGCGGGAATCTTCTGATCTCAGTCCGTTTTTAGGGCGGTTCGACGACCGATCTTTCGAAGCTTCACCTGGACAACTCGTAAGTACAATTGCATTAGCGTGGAATTTTCTTTTTGATTGGCCTCTCTACAGACCAGAAAACGCCAGACGGTGTGTCGACCTTGTGCTTGAAAAGCTACGCGGGACCAAGAAGATTGACCACTATGAGTTCGGCCGCATCCTCGCCGGTGACTCGGTCGAAGGCAATATGCGGACTCTCGCCGCCTTGAAGGCGGAGGGCAAGTTCGATCACATTGGATTGTCGGACTGTCGTGCTGAGACTGTTAGGCGGGCCAATGCGGTGCGAATATTGCCTCCTTCAATCTGCTCACCATGATCTGACGGTACATTGGCGTCCCAATGTCCAGATTGTCCCAGTCACGTCTAATGAGATTCAAGTCAGTCCATGGTGCTATAATAAAGAAGTTAGAGACGGTAGGTTCACTGTCAAGCCTGTGACCGATCATTGCTAAAGATCCTCCTTTTCTTTAGCCATTAAAACTTGCAAGGAGCTAGGCATTACCGTATGGGCGTGGTCGTAAGGCTTGGTTATTTTATCTCAGAAACGTTCATTCACGTACTGTCCAGACCAATCGGACAAGCGGTCAAAGATAAGGTCAGTCACAGTCTATGTTGTCTCCGGACTTCCAGTGTTATCATTCCTTCTCTCGCTGTCAAGAACAATGCGATTACGGCCGTGCTCGACGAGGTCGCGAAGAAGAACAACATCTCGCAGGCCCAAACGAGTATCGCATGGGTCGCATCGCGCGGTCCACATGTGATGCCTCTTCCTGGTTCTAGGTGAGTTACCCATGACTGCAGAGTTGCAGACTGGGCAGACTGATGACATGTGTCATTGAACAGTCACAAATCGCGTACACTGGAGAACCTCGCCGCCGGAGATATCGTCCTGCCTGCGGAAGACATAGCCAAGATAGACGAGGTCGTCCTGGCGCATAGCGACGAGAACGCACGGCGGATCGACGATCCGCATATCAATGACGCGTAGGTCCACATTTCACAATGTATGAACTCAACCTAGCTACGTAGTCTTTCACCATGTACATAATCCCGTCTCATACTATAGAGGCGTAGATAATTATTGCTAATGTGCATGATTTTTTTTTTTCAGGGCTTGGGTGGGAGACCATGAGCCCCAGAGATGCCGAGTTCGGGTCTCTGATGTTCTATCAGGATTGGCTTCATTTTGGTAAATGGGATTAGGAGATGCGTATGACTCTAGGATATTAGGATCCCCACTCATTGCTATTCCGTCGCTGTCGTTCTGCTTTGCACAACAAGATACCCTTATGCATCATATATATTGCCATAGATCGGTTTGATATAAAGGACAATTCTGCGAAATGGTATAGTCGAACAGTGGGAGCACAAAACAATAACAAATTGCAATATCAGTTTGACTACAATTCGATTCAAGCATCCGCATCACCCGTCAGACCGCCAAACTATCAGACCTGAACTTCCCTGCTCTTCTCGTCGATTGGGGACGCCTCCATCGGTACTTCCGTGGCCTTCAGCATCCTCTCGTCCCGCTCTCGCCTTGCCTGCCGCCCGTTAAACAGAAAGACGGACCAACATGACGCGAAAACCCAAGCGCCGTTGAAGACGATCGCTCGGTGCATGTTGAGCGGCGGAGACGCCGTGGAGGGCGCACGCAACGCGCCTTGAGCTGCAACAAAATTCCGCCAGGTGGTCAAAGGTTCACAGTCTTCAAGATGGCCCACGCACATAATAGATAAATGATGGAGAGTAGGTTTCCGCTGGAAACAGGAAATGATAAGACATGGACTTTGGAAAAGAATTGGCGGGTTTGTCTCACAAGAACCACATGGTGGCCGAACTGCCATCTGCATTGCGCGTGAGCTCACAGCCTAGCTCCAGAGCAACAGGCAACAGTGTGATGGATGCGGAGCCAATGATAGCCATGACTGCATAAACCGCCCCAGCATTGTTGGGTTTCACTGCAAAGAGTAGGTCGTCGCACCCAATATAGTAGCGCACAGCACAGTTGAGACTTACCGGCCCAGATCAAGGACAACCACGCTGCGCCGATTATAGGACATAAGATGCGCACGGTGAGGCCCAAGTGATGGGTGAAGAGCCGATCAAAGAGGGGCGCTGTTGCGAGCGCGGCAACGATACCAGACAAGAGAAGCGTTGCGCCGATGAACCCGTTCGTATCATCCGAGAAGCCCTCGGGAGACTGAAAGCAGTCAGAGGACCCATTCTGCAAGTTCATGACGTGGGCAGCTCACCAGCCACTGAGAGGACAAAACTGAGAACGTGTTGATACTGTGATCCCATCAGAATTTAACTACGACTAAATCACGTGGAACAAACTTACGAGGCGAGCAGCACAGCAAAGACGTACACCAAAATGGTGAAGTCAATACGTTCCCGGATCGTCATGTGCGCTTCAGGTGCACACTTCCGTCCTGCCCACGCGTTGAGAAGGGAAAAGATCGAAGGGCTTTTCCTTGACCCCGCATATGCTAACATTGCGGAAATACAATGAGACCTTGACATTGACCAGAGCAAAGAGCATCCATACTTGGTGGAGTCGGAGGTGCCTCCAGGACCAGGAAAACTGCTGGAATGACGGCCGTGGATATGATTCCCAGTACAAGAAGCTGATTCGAAGCTCAGATCCTCCGTCATGCTCTACTCCAGAAAGTGCACTTACCGAGGACCGCGTATCGCTGAAAGTGGGTGATAAAAGTTGTCCAATGGCACCGCCGATGGGATTTGCTATGGTCATGACTCAGTTATACGTAAACTTCGCGACAAGGGGAGAATACCCACCGATGGAGATGATCATCGTCGCCGTCGTACGCCCCTTCAGATCAAACCAGACCTCTGAGTACTTTGGCGCCAATACTTGGAAAGTAGGTTGAGCGACAGCAGAAAATAACTTTGCCCAAGACACTCTTGAGTCCCATCACCCGGATTCACGCTCGCGTTGGACTCACCTGGCCGATAAGCACAAGCGCGTAGGAGCCGTGTACAGATAGCGACCGCGCGGTGCCTGCATAGCGAATCCATGCGGACAGCAACAACGCTACACAACCGATTTGACACTGGTTTCAGAGGTCGGCAAGTCAGCAGCTCGCTCTATGACTCCGAAGAAGGAACATACGCATCGCCGGATGCCCCACCGCGAGACACCAATTGGTACAAGAGGCGCCACGAGGAGGTATATGCAAGCAATGATGTTCCCCAACCAGCTGACCTGATCCAGGGTAAAGCCGAAATCGCGGACAACTGTGAGGTCTTGGATGAACGACGCCTGGAGGAACAGTGCGTTGCATCTCACCAGCATTTGAAATAGGCCCGAACCATGGCCAACTCATACTAGCCACGGCCTCAAGGATGAACTGAAGAAAGGAACACAACGGGAAAAATGTCATCAGCCATAGCCATAAAGGTGCATTACTGAGGTGCGTACCAGCGCAAAAACGCCTGTCCATCGTCGTTTATATAACCTGTATGGCCTCGTTACGTCCGGAAGCGTCTCATCCTCGCTGTTTCGTACTACTGCAAACCCTCCTTCACCTTTCTTGTCCTGATCAGAGCTGGATGAGGTATCTAGACGTTCATTCTTGAGACCCCCAACGAGCTGCGCGGGCGCGGATCCGTTCTCTGCCATGAAGACAGAAGCAAGCAGCAGCCAGCACTCAATCTCCGAGTGGGTAAAAGGCCTTCACTTCGCAGCGTGAAGGTGCCCGGCCATGGACTAGCCGGTCTCGTCGTACAGCTCACACACTAGCTGAACGGGAGCCTGAGAGTAAGAAGTCAGACGTCGAGTCTTAGAACGGCCGGTGTCAATCGGCGACGGAGTAAGTACGTCCACATGACCCCCTGGCAAAGAAGGGAATGGACCTGCTCAGCAAGTCGGCGAGCCAAGGCTGCATGTGGAGTTTGGAAGGAACGCCGCGATGCGGGGCTTGATAGGCGCATCGGTTATCATGAGGGCGATCACATGCCCATGCGGGGTTGTCGATATGGACAGATATGGGCGCGTATTTGCCACTTTGATAGCACTGTAGAAATGGTCAGTAAGTACATGCGTCGCTTGCATGTCCTGGACCTACACTTGACCTCCACCTGAAAAGTCGCCAGTCGCTGTTCTTGGGTCGTGTTCACCGGTGAGCAACGAAAGCTGACGTTGATCAATCGATCGCGAGTGGCGCCGTGCTCGATCCAAATTGAAAACAGCGACGCCCTGTTCGTCTGCACCACATCCTGCACGACGACTCAAATACAGTACAGGAGTAACAAGGCCGAAATTCTCTGAAAGGACTATCCTGTCGATCGGATCCCTCCGTCAGAGTACCAACAGACACCATGGACCTTGCAGAATCAGCCTTCTCCGCCTTCGGCGGGCTACCCGGGTACGCCCCCCTCCCTTCCCCCAACTCAACCATCCTTATGCCCACACTCCATCTTTTCAAACAACAGCTTCGACCCGATGATGACTATGAACAGATCGGGCACCTGCGCGACCGCAAAACTGCTCCAGTGCCGCAATTTTGGCGTCTATGAATGCGACATCGCGTCCAAGTTCGCCGGGCCGCGCCGGACCTGTCCACGGAGGACTTCTACGCGCGCAAATATGTGGTAAGGCAGGTTCAGCAGTGGGTGGAGGCGAATGCGCAGAAAAAGAGGCATGAAGAGTGGGTGCCGATTTTGTATCAGTATGAGGTGCGTTGAGTACTGGGTGTTGTGCGGGTAGGAAGGTGCTTATGGTTTTTAGGTTGCAAGGTCTTCGGCGAAGCGGCAGGTGAGTGCTCACTGATAATGGTATTGCGAGCGCATTAACAGAAATTTTGCAGAGAGACTGGGGCCATCTCGTCTTTACTGATCTGATGACAACACGATTTCTGCTAGTCATGTGTTTCGGCGTGCCGAGCTGTGGTACGTCGTGGATTTTACGACCGTGTCTAACTAAACTTACACGTTTGTCTGGACCGGACAGCGTGCGGCAACCCCTACCACCACGACTACGACGTCCTGACCAAGTTCCACGCCGATCGCCTAATGTCCCTGGTAACCTACCTTTACCACGAAGAGAACAAACCAGCCTGGTACGTCGCCCTGTCCCCCACCCACAGCCAATCTGACCCATATCCACAGGGTCCGCGCAACCTACACCACCTCCACCTCCAAAGAACTCCCCGCCAGCTTCATGTCCTTCACTGATACCCCCATCGAGAGCACGCAGCAAACCCCGATCTTCCACGTCACCCCCGCGACCTTCACGCCCTCGCTCCTCGAGAGCGAGCTCGAGAAGATCGACGATATCCTCGCCGGGACGCGCTTCGGCGACGCGCCGCCGCCGGAGCTGCGCGCGCGGGTGAAGGGGGATAAGGAGGCGCGGCCGACGCCGCAGGCGTGGACGCAGGGGATGGAGAAGAATGCGCGGCAGTGCGCTTATTGTGAGAAGATTGGGCTGCAGACGATGCCGACTTGCTCGCGGTGAGTGCTTTTCTTTGTGACGGCGGGGAATGTCCTGACAGACTGTGATGAGCTGCAAGCTCGTGCGGTACTGTGATAAAAATTGGTAAGTGTTGGCGGAATGTTTCGTTTGTCGTCGACTGACTAGGTTTTGCGCGATAGTCAAAAAGCTGCATGGCCCATGCATAAACCCGTTTGCAAGACGGCAAAATGAGACGGCGCAATGTGATTGCGAGCCAGCAGGCCTGGGTAGCAAAGGGGATAACGCAAATACTTGTCGGTATGCAAGTCCAAAGACGGCGCCAAGCCCAGACCGAGAGTCGCGATGTAGGAATACAATGTGTATTGCAAGCTATTGAATCCTGTATATCCTTCAGACATAGTTATCCTTAGGTGTTGAGTTGACCATCGATGCACTCCAGGCGAAACTCAGAAACATCAAGAGCTACAAAAGATCATCTATTGGTTTGGCGTACAAACTTGTCTTGAGATACTACACTTCTTCAACCTATACTCCTAACAGCACACCACATATACAAGATTGTATCCCTCTCGAGTCCTCTACTTGTCGCTCAGCTCCGCCACACCCGGCAGCACCTGCACGCCGCATCAGCCACCGGACCAACACTGTAAACAGGATACACGCACCTTGCCCTCGAGCAGCTCGAGACTCGCGCCGCCGCCGGTGCTGACGTGCGACAGCTTGTCCTCCGCGCCGTACTGCGCGACGACCGTCGCGGTGTCGCCGCCGCCGACGATGACCGTCGCGCCCTTCTTCGCCGCCTCGATGTTCGCGTCGAGCAGCGACTTGGAGCCCTCTGCGAACGCGGGGAACTCGAACACGCCCGGGGGGCTGCGCGGGGGTCAGCAGATGGATGGGCGAAGGGGAGAGTGGGAGCGTACCCGTTCCAGAGGATGGTCTTGGCTTCGAGGACGGTCTGGCGGTAGAGCTCGCGGCTCTTGGGGCCTGCGTCGAGGCCCATCCAGCCGTCGGGGATGCCCTCCGTGTCGGTCGCGTGGCCGATCTACATTCGTTTCATTCCATCGTTAAGATATGCGTTCGTATGTATGCGAGCGGGAGAGGCGCACGGTAGCGTTTTTGTCGAACTTATCGGCGGTGACGTAGTCGACGGGGAAAACGAGCTTGACGTTGTTCTTGCGCGCCTTCTCGACGAGCTGGCCGACTTTCTGCGAGCCGGGCTCGTCGAAGAGCGAGTTGCCGATCTAGGGCGCTGTTAGGCCGGGAGGCTTCGGGTGTGAGAGGTAACGCACTGAGACGCCCTCAAGGGTCTTCTTGAACGTGAAGGACATGCCACCGCAGATGATCAGGGAGTTGACCTAAAGAAAACACGTCAGCCCGCGCATCAGTGCATGAAGAAAAGACGGACCTTGTCAAGCATGTTGTCGATCAGCTGGATCTTGTCCGAGACCTTCGCACCACCAAGGATCGCAAGGAACGGGCGCTCCGGGTTCTCGAGCACCTTGGCAAAGAAATCGAGCTCCTTCTTGACGAGGAAGCCCGCAGCACGCTGGGGCAGCTTGACGCCGACCATGCTCGAGTGCGCGCGGTGCGCGGTGCCGAACGCGTCGTTCACGTACACGTCGCCGAGGCGCGTGAGACCCTCGCGGAACGCTTGGACGGCGGCGGGGTCGGCCTTGACCTTCTTGCCCTCCTTGTCCTTGGCGGAGCCCTCCTCCTCGATGTGGAAGCGCAAGTTCTCGAGCAGGATGACGGAGCCGGCGGGCGCGGACGCGACGGCGGACTCGACGTCGGGGCCGACGCAGTCGGGAAGGAAGGTGACGGGCTTGGAGAGGAGCTTGGAGAGCTCGTCGGAGACGGGCTTGAGGGAATATTTGGGGTTCGGCTTGCCGTCGGGGCGGCCGAGGTGGGACATCAGGATGACGGATTTCGCGCCTTGCATCTATCAGATGGGCGCACGCTCTGGGGGCGATAGGGTCGTACACACCATTCTCGAGTGCGTATTTGATGGTGGGCAGCGCAGCGACAATCCTCTGCGAAGCGATTAGGAGGAATATACTCGGAGAATGGAAAGGGACGTACGGCGTTGTTGGTGATCTTACCGTCCTGCTGGGGGACGTTGAAGTCGACGCGGATGAGGACGCGCTTGCCCTTGAGGTCGAGATCGGTGATGGCGAGCTTGTTGGAGAGAGACATGGTGGTGGTAGGAGATAAGGAGAGAGCGTACTCTGCGGATCGATGACACAAATCTCGGACAATCTAGCCAAGGTCCTCGACCCCGGCGCCTACGGA
The DNA here is from genome assembly GCA_006506795.2 of Hericium erinaceus. Taxonomy (NCBI): domain Eukaryota; kingdom Fungi; phylum Basidiomycota; class Agaricomycetes; order Russulales; family Hericiaceae; genus Hericium; species Hericium erinaceus. Next base: position 1,331,186 of record CM021172.1, on the reverse strand, counting down.
CCGCTTGCTGATCGCGTCCTGGTCGCTCGTCTCGAGGCTCGTCTTGTTCTTTCTCACCAGCACCCCCACCCCCATGCTGTTGTAGTCCTGTCGCTTTTCTATACCTTTCGCGTTCAACAACGCGACCAACATTCTTTACACTCACGTTCATTTCAGTCTGGTATTGACATTGACATCATGCACGGCCCATCTAGGAACAGGCATTTCCTGCGACGTCGAGATGACAACCCGCCTCTCATCGACCTGCCATTCCCCGTTCCCTCTATTCTTGCTCCTCTCTCACCTCTTATAGGTGGTCGGCCCCTGCCCACGCCCACCAACAAAGATCCCAACCCATCGCCATCATCTGGTGGCAGCGATGGGAACAGCGGCAGTGCATCTCCCCAGCCGGCCCTGATCAACCTCCCTATTCCTCTCCCCTCCATCCCCATTTTGACTCCTCTACTCTCTCCCTTAATTGCTGGCAAGAAGTCGCCCGCTGCGAATCCTGCCCCCGCCCCTGCACCTGCCCCCGCGCCTGCGCCTGCGCCTGCCCCCGCGCCTGCCCCCTCCCCCGCGCCTGCCCCCTCCCCCGCGCCTGCCCCCGCGCCCGCCCCCGCGCCTGTCCCCGCGCCTGCCCCCGCGCCTGCCCCCGCGCCTGCCCCCGCCCCCGCGCCCGCGCTCGCGCCCGCGCCTGCGCTCGCGCCCGCCCCCGCGCCTGCGTTTGCCCCCGCCCCCAACCCGGTGCCTAGCTCGGACCCCAACCCTTCACCCCCTTCTGGTGGTGGAGACAGTGGCGGAGGCTCTGGCAGTGGCAACGACGGAGGCGGAAATGGCAACACAGGAGGTGGGAGCGGGGGTGGAAATGGTGGGAATGACGGCGGGAATGATGATGGCGGAAATGGCGATGGCAGCAGCGGCAGCGATGGCGGAAATGCAGGCAACAGCGGCAGCAGCGGCAACGGCGGCAGCAGCAACGGTGACAGCAACAACGGCGGAAATGCAGGCAACGACGGCGGAAATGCAGGCAACGGCGGCGGAAATGCAGGCAATGCCAGCAACGGCGACGGCAATGGTGGGAGTGCGAGCGGGGGCAATACTGGCGGCGGCGAAAACTCAGGCACCGGAGACGGTTCGAACAGCAGCGCAGGCACCAGCGGCGGCTCCAATCAGTCCGGCTCTGGCAACGCGGCGTCGTCAACTGCTTCACCCGTTTCGGGCTCTGGAAGCATTCCTGGCGACAGTGCAGCATCGGCATCAGCATCTGCCAGTACAACAGGTACGGTCAATGTCAATGTTGACGACAGTGTAAATAACCCTGCCGTCGCCTCAGCGAACAACGGTGTCGTTCTCCCTGTCTTCAATGCCGCGTCCAGCGGGTCTGACAGTGGAGCTTCATCTCCCGGCGGAGACTCCTCGCCCAGCAGCGGCTCTTCAACCACTTTCGCGGACGGCACCCCTGTCGTCACGCCGTCTACACTAGGCGGCCTTGACGGTCCCGCCGGTACCAGCAACGCTGGCAATCCAGGTTCGCCGGGCTCTGGTTCTGGCGGCACGGATGCCAACGTAGGCGGCAGCTCCCACATGTCCGCAGGTGCCATCGCGGGCATCATCGTGGGCATCGTCATCCTCGCGATCGTCATCCTCGCGTTCATCATGCGCCGCCGCTTCAGATCCCGACAAATTGAGCGCCGCACGCGCTGGTTCCTCGGCTCAGGCAAGTACGGCGCGGCCGCGAGCGCGGGCGAGCGCACGTCGGCGCGCAGCAGCTTCGGCACGCGCTTCGACCAGGGCGCGTTCTTCGGACGCGACAACGAGCCGCTCTCGCCGTCGCCTTCCGCCCTCTCGCACGACCACGATCTCCCGCCGCTGTTCAACGTGTCGCCTGATCTCCCGCCCATGGCGCAGGCGCGCCCTCCGCTCGCGGTGCTAGTCACGACCGCGTCGCACGTGCTCACCGACCACCGCGCGTCCATCTACTCCCTCGGCAGCGCCTCAAGCGTGAGCTCAGAGCACGCACAGTTCCTGAGCATCCCGGCGCCCGCGGCGAGCGCGCACGCCCAGTTCGCGGTGAACACGCGCGGGAGCGAGATCTTCGACGCCGAGGGGCCGATGACGCCGATGAGCGTGCGCCCCTTCTCGCCGAGCGAGTCGTTCAGCTTCCCGAAGCCGCCCACGCGCAGCTCGGTGCTCAGCACAGCGTCTGCGGACCCATTCGCGGACCCCACGTCCCCGCGCCGCTCATCCCCGCCGTCCGCATACCGCCGCTCGCCCCCGCTGTCCGCCCACCGCCCCAAGCGCCTGTCCTCCTCCACGTCAGAGGACGCGCACAGCCTGAACCCGTTCGCGGACGACGCGGGGGCGGAGAGCACCGGGGCGGAGCTCGCGCGCGGGACGATCGAGACGGTGGCGCGCCCGTTCGAGCCGACGCTCGCGGACGAGATGTTCGTGCAGCCGGGCGACGTCGTATGCATCCTGCGCGCGTTCGACGACGGGTGGGCACGCGTGTACAAGGACGCGGACCGCTCGCGCGGGCTGATCCCGCTCGACTGCTTCCGCGCGGGCGACGAGGACTTGCCTGCGTTCTTGGCGTCGAAGCGCGTGAGCAGCTTCTATGGCGGCATGGCTGTGTGAGCTCTTGGTGCGTATTTATCTATCACTTGCTGCCCGTTGAGTGCTATGCTGATTTGGTTTTTGTCGTCGGTTGGTGGAGCAGGATATATGCTTATGGACACTCGCGCAAATGTTACAACTCAGCGCTCATACCTTACTGACACACGGAAAATTACACAAACTCGCTTTCGTTATCTCCCTCTATTTATGTCGCTCTCTCGCTCTTGCCCCGCCTCTTTCCTCTCCGACTGTACTTTTCTTCCCCAAAAATACCTCAACCCGCGCACCCCGGTGCCTGTCCATGTCAATGTGTACCCTAGCTTATATACCCAGGTGTAAGTGCTTAGATCTTCAATGCTCGGGTCGGGCGGACGGGCGGCTCCTTTTCAGCTACTCAGTGGATGTGCTCACACAGCTATTACTCTACAGGCCGGCGCCGTCTTGATTTATCCATATGTGTATTCGCTTTTGCTTCTACGTACATCTTCGTTTTTTGCGCCGTGCTAGGATTGGATCGATGGAGACAGAGACGGCGGCCGTATATACCAGTTTTGCATTGGAGTACTTGCTTTGGATTTGTTGAACACTTGTTATTCTTGATTGACGTTAGAATGTCGATCCGTGCATATATACTTGCTTTTTCACGGATGGCGGCGCTGGGCTGGCTGGAGGTGTCTCAAGACACCGACCTTGCGTGAATGAGTGGTTCCATGCTATTCACGCATCTACATCACCGAGCCTACTCTACCAGTCCAGAATTATGACTATTAAATAACTAAACGAGCGACAGACAACACCCCGACAGTACCAGCCTACTTCTCCAGATCGTCCACCTTGTGGTACTTGCCGCGCCCCCGACCAGCGAGGAGGTGGCCGACGTACCGCTTGCCGCCGAGCAGGATGAACGCCCCAGTCCCAACAGCAAGCAGCACAAGCCCGAAGAAGAGATACCGCCCCGCGCCGACCGGCGCGTACGGCGCGTCCTCGCTCTCAAGGTCGTCCTCGACCTCGCCCTGCGCGGGCGTCTCCTTCGCCGCGGAGTCGGCGGGGGACTGGGACTGGGACACGGCGGGCGGCGCGGACGAGGGTGCGGGCGCGATAGACGAGGCATGTTCAAGGTCCTGCGCACAAGAAAACCCATTTTATTCGCATTGGCTATACATGGATAAAGCTGGCTAGAGCTCAGCGTGAAGCGGCACCTGGTTCCCATCCTCGTCCACCGTTGGCTCGACGGGCAGCTGCAATAGGATGTGAGTGGGTGATTGGAGGAAAATGGGAGGGTGCGTACCTCGCCGCTGTCAGCGATGACGACGTCGACCTTGGGGCGGTCGCTCGGGCCTTTGGCGACTTTGCCAATCTTGTAGATGATGTCCATGCCTTCGAGGACCTCGCCGAAGACGACCTGCGGAGGGGATGGGTATAAGGCAGATGATGCGAATGCGATATCACGTACGTGTTTGCCGTCCAGCCAGCTAGTTACGACCGTGGTGATAAACTGCATGCTGTGTAAGATCGCTCCTCGACGTGAGTATTACAAGCACTTACGAACTGCGAGCCTGTGAAAATGAGTGAGACAGAGAGCTTAACACACAGCTGCAGTTTACCTACCGTTAGTGTCCCTGCCAGCGTTCGCCATGGAAAGCATGCCGGGCTTAGTGTGCTTGAGCTTGCTAGAACGCACAGACAGCTATGAGCTACTGAACACGTCCGGACATGCAGAAAGACCCACAAGTTCTCATCCTTGAAACGGTCTCCGTAGATGGACTGCCAAGACGATGTTAGTTTAAACCGCCAACACCCAGGACGGGTGCACACACCTTTCCACCAGTCCCGTCACCACGAGCTAGCGAGCGTTAGGTCACCATATAGTACCATCCCAATTTTCGCAAGACTCACTGAAGTCACCACCCTGGATCCTAAGTAAGAATGACGGATCAGTCAAGCCCGTCGTGAAAACATGATGCCAACGCACATGAAGTTCTCAATGACACGGTGGAACTTGGAGCCCTTGTAGCCAAAGTCAATCGCCTCGCCGTCCTTCTTCACGCCCGTCGAGAGCGCGCGGAAGTTCTCCACGGTCTTTGGCACAGTCTGCAAGCGAATCCCAGTCAGTCCCTGTCCCCACTTAAGCAACGCACTACATACTCCACCGAACAGGCCAATCACGACTGTCATACACCAGTCGAATAAGCTATCTGCACTGGCAGAGGACAGAAGCTACGCACCGCGACCCATGTCCTCATCGCCGTGCTTGATGTCGAAGTAGACCTTGTTCGTGATTTTCGGGCCTTTCGCAGCCTCGACCGGAACGACGCAGAAGAGCGCGACGGCACTGACGGCCGCAAGCGCGATGCTGGCCCTCTTGAAATACATTGCAAGGAGGGGAAATTAGTGGGATAAGGTGGGGAAAGACGAAGTGATGGGAATAACTTCTTATAACGCATCAACCGTCGACGTGGCCGGATCGGTCACTGCCGACAGCTGTTGCTGGCAAAGAGTGTGACATTTGCGCGTTGCGATGTTGAGATTTTGCCGTGAAGAACTTGGTCGAGGACAGAACGAGCTTTGAACCGACATGACAGATACACGGGACGCGTAGTATTAGAAGACAGGATATAGGTGACAATGTACTGCATGGGATATACCAAATCGTATACAAAAAATTCGAGCGGACTTCACGACGTGAGATGCACATGGATCTCGATCATGCCCGTTTCCGCTTTCTACCCGTCGCTGCTTTTCTGCGAGGAGCCCTTTGTGCAGGGACTGCAGGCGCGGGGGCGCGATGATAGGCTGGAGGGGGACCAGCCTGGGGAAGCTGCGCAACTGCTCGCAACGCTGCCTCCGCCTCTCTCGCGGCTCTGAGTCTCTCTGCTAGACCCCGTCGCACTGGCATACCACCGGGGACGTTCGGTCCCGCCACCGGCATACCACCAGGCGCAGCGCCTCCCGCCGCGGGCATACCACCAGCTACGATGCCCCCTCCAGCCGGCACACCACCGGGCAAGATGCCTCTTCCAGCTCCAGCTGGTGGATTCCGATTCTGCGCCAGAAGCTGTTGTATCTGGTTCCTGTTCAAGCCGTACTGCTGCAGGAGATCGTCGTCCAACTGCCGTTGGTCAAAATCTTGCTGCCTCTGCCGCAGCTGCTGATTCTGCTGGTGCAACTGATTCAACTGCATCCGATCTCGCAGCGCCTGGGCATATGCCGCGTAGTCGGCATGCGCAGGCGCGGGCGCGGGCGCGGGTGCAGGTGCGAGATGGACGTGCACCTGCGGCATTTGCGCAGCGGGGCCCTCGTATCGGTATGCGAGATTTGGAAGGTTGATTATATGGTGGTGCGCCTGCGGCGCCGGTACGCGTCCCAGAGCTACGCCCGGGTGCAGGTGCACCTGAGGCGGCGGAGGCGGCGGGGGTGGCAGGTCGACCTTGAGGTCCCCCTCATCGACGTCCGGATGCAGAAGTTTGTATTCGTCCATGGCCCTCTTCGCCGCGGCGGTGACCTGGGGAGCCGCACTGGGTCACTGAAGAGCGAAGACATTGGCGAGGGCGCGTACCTCATCGGAATGTCTTTGCTCGACGGCATCCCATAGTGGGCACTTGCCTCCTGCGCGACTTGGACCTGCTCGTTGTGGAGCGCCCTGTTGGTATCAAAATGAGACTCGAAATGCCCTAATTGCCTATGCCACCGTACCTGATCGAAATGCTCGTAGCCAGTGATGATTTGCCGGCAAACATAGCAAACTAGGCTGCGACAATTGGGGCAGGTCATTTTGTTGCACTGTGATCATTCTGATGAGACTGAGTACTGAAACGTGCAATTAGGGACTCACACCAGACTCCTTGATAAATCCTATTGGAGAAATCAAGAGACATGAAGCTCAATCTATCATGAAACGCAATTAACCCACCTTTCTGGCACTTCGGACAGTTGCGCATGAGAGCCCGGGCTGTTAAAAAAATTGAGACCTATCCGATGGAAAAAGATACAATCATACGTACTCATGGCCTCTTCGATGGCATGCTTTCCATCAAGCTTCTTGTCTTCTTCAACCTCTGTGAAAGCACTCATATCAGACGATAGGACTTCCATGCTAAACAGACTTGATCTTACCTTGACAGTTTTTCGGCAGATGATCCTCCTTCTTGCAATTGCGGCAGCTCACTCTCATGCAATCCTCATTCTGACACCGCAGCAACTTGTCCGTCTCGAAATCGACCTCCATCACGACCTTGAAGTCGCAGAATGGACATTCCTCGAGGCTGTCCAGGCCCGCGGCCTCGACCTCGCGGCGCTGGCGTACGCGCTCGTACAGCTCGAGGAGTTTGTCGGGCAGGATCCGGCGGAGCTCCGAGTCAGGGAAGCGTAGAGCGCACTGCGACATATCCATGCACGTGAGGTCGGGGTTGTGCTCGCTGAGCTTAGAGCCGGCGTAACTGATGACACAGTCGGTGCAGAAGAGATGTGCGTCTGGGCACTGGATCATCTTGTCCTGTTGTGCGGAAACCCCCAGAAAAAGGTCAGAAAGAATATATGGGATTCATCATCTCGTAAGATGAAGGCAGAGACGTACGAATGGGGATGAAGAGAAACAGCAGCCGCACTCAAGCCCCTCGCCGTTTTCCTCGTACTCCTGCTCGTTCATCTTCTCCGCCATCTGCTGGTCTTCCTTGACCGCCTCGTTTGTTTCGTCGTCCAGCACTTTTCGGATCAACCACTCTCTTTCCTTGGTGAAGGTGGCATCGCTCAGAGCTGCTTTCCGTTTCCCCCTCAGCCTCTTTCGCACCTTCTCCTCGCGAGCTTTCCCTTCCTCCGGGACATACGGCGGATTGCCAGTTTTCTTCTGGTGGTAAAGAAATAGATACGTCGGAGCATAAAGCTTCTTCTGCATATCCCATGTTTTATATATGTGAGCTGCCTCGATGTCGGAGAAATCTATGAGCAACTGCTCCTGCAGGCGCCGCATCAACACCGTGCTCGTACAAGGACGTGGAAACCTACCATGGCGAGCGCATTGTAGCTCGACTTGTTAACCCAAGTCCGATCCGTGCTGGTATAATCTATCTCATCTGGATCTCGTGGAGCAGCCGCTTGCACGGGGGTATCGACGGCCTTCGCCTTGCCTTTGCCTTTTACGTCCTTCGGATAGGATGGATCCTCAAATAAGGTATGAACCACCCAGCCCACCAGATTATCGGGGTATTGATCCTTGAAGCGCTCCAGGAGGTCGTGCACATGTGCCGGCGCGACATCCGGGACGATCTCACAGACTTGTGCGACGTACACGTCAAAAAGCTCTGCTGGGTCGACGAATTCAGGTTGAGCGGGGGCCGCAGGCTCGGGAACAAGTTCCGGAACAGGCGCAAGAGCAGGCTCGGGACCAGGCACAGGAATAGGTGCGGGCTCAGCATCGAGAGGCGGCGTCGCTATGCGCAAAGGCGACGGTGCGCGCGGTGCTGCAGGGACGACATAAGGAAGTGACGCGTCGCGGGGCGGCGTCAAGCCACGCAAGGGGCTAGGGAAACGAGTAGGGACCTGCGATGCAGAGGAAAGCGGCGTCTGCGGTACTGCTGCTGGTGTTACCGGCTTGTTTGCGGGTGCCTTCCCTTTGGCCGCTGAGCGAGCGGCAATCGAGCTAGAGACGCGTAAACATCACAGAACAAAGCTGTCCTAAATTGAAGAAGGCTCACTTGTGTTTGACCGACCCTTGGCTAGACGTCGGTTTCCGTCGCGCAGCCGAACCCTGTGACCGCGATGGCCCCGCCACAGGCGGGGGCGTAAATGTCTTTCTCTTCTTACGTGGAACCGGAATCGCGTCCTCCGATGAGTCCGTGAGCTCGATCACGTCGTCATCGTCGGGCAAGAAGAGAGGCGTGCGCCTGCGTAAAGGCGTATGCATCGGCTCAGGCTCAGGAGTTGAGTCGATCTCGATCACGTCCATGGCGTCCAGGATGAAGAGAAGGAGCTGCAGCAATCTATGAGGGGCGGTGATGGTAAGGATGAAGAGACTGAACTCTAGCGATCTAGATGGGTCGAGGGCCGCAAGAAGGTAAAGAATGAACTCTAGCAATTTAAGAAGCAATTTAGCCGGCATGGCGGATAGATACAAGACAGGAAGGTCGTGGCAACGAGTGAAAGACTTTGATAGGAGACATACCTTCAATATCACCACCTCTCCGTCTGATAAAGGCGCGGATACAACGTGTTGTAGAGTCTTTTGTCCCTTTTCTGTCCACTACGTGTTACTTGTTGCTAAGTACTGAAGAGGAGGCGGAAAAGGGTTTGAGTTGGGCGGAGGGTGAAGGAAAGAACCAGAATATAAGAGCGTCTCGACAACAAAAGAATGAGATTGCATAGAGGGACTACAGCCCGCGCATCGCTAGCTGCAATGGCCTGTGCATATACTCTTTGTGTTGAACGCGGCGGCGGCGCGCGGCGCGTGAGCGCGTTTCTTTGTGCTTGTTTGCCATATATGGTAATCATGCGCCGTCGGTCTCTGTCTAAGTCTTGCAAGTCTCTCCGTCATGAAGTCTTCGTTGTGATGGTCGTTTCGTGGCATTCATATTAATACGATATTCATTTGTGGCCGTATCATTCTGAACAACATCACTGGACTGAGAAAGCCGTTCGAACTGCAGTCATGACGACATGACACAATGGTGTATGAGTCAGCAGGATAACCTGACTCCTGAGTCAAACGTGGCGAGGAGAGTCGTCGAACACGCTGGACGAACTTCCATCACCTCTAACGGCGCACTTCGATGTCGATTTGCCTTTGATTGAAGCATCAGGGCAATAGCACCCCAGAGATCCGCACGCAGCACCTGTAGGCCTGAACACTGAACTCTCGAAACACGCCCGGAATAGGAGTTTTCTGATCTTCCATCCGCTCGGGTGTTGTATCTTGAAACCAACAAAGCACCCGTTTCTTCCCAGCGTTCTTATCCTACGCTTTGCGTTCTGTTGGTAAATGGCCCCCTCGACGCCTGCGCGTGAAGATGAGCCGCCAGAGCCCCCCGTCATCACACCCGGTGGCTCCTACACCATCCAGGTGCGCAGACTTTTACTTGCTTAGTCATTCCAGCGCTTAACGCCAATCGTAGTCTGTTTCTGTAGGCTGCAAGATCTACGCCCGCAGATGGAATCCGGACATTTCTGCGCCCGAAGAACGTCTTGCAGAAATCCTGTCCATCCGCGACAAGCCCATGACCACATATCTGCGCCGCTCCGCGACGACCTCGGCCACTGCCACACCTCATGGCGGTGGCACACCCGCCCCCTCCAACCTCTTCCCACCAAACCCGGAGCTCGATAAGTTCGAGTTCTTCGTGCACTGGGACCAGTTCAACAAGCGCCTCGACGAATGGCTGCCAGGGTCGCGCCTCGTCCTCTCGCGTGAGCTCGAGTGGCCCCGTCAGAAGAAGGAGAAAGAGAAGGCAAGCAAGAAGAATGGCGGAGCGGCCACGCCGAAGAACAAGCGCGTCGGCAAGGTACCGCGCGGGAAGGAGAACACGCTCCTGCGGCGCGCGACTCTAAATAATGCGTTTGCAGGCGGCAAGGGCAAGGGCGCGTTGTCCGCGGCCGCGAGTCCTTCGCCTACGCCTGCGCAATCCCCATCGCCGTCACCGAGCGGGTCGCTTAAGCGCAAGATGCCTCACGATGAGGTTATGGAGGAGGAAGAGGAGGACGAGGACGCGGAGGGCGAGCCGGATGCCGAGGGCGAGATGGACGTCGACGCGGATGCGGACGGCGAGGCCGATGCAGAGGGCGAGGTGGACACGTTTGACCTGACAGTCGCGCCGCCCGTGGAGCCCCCGCCGCCACTCTCCTCCTTCTCCAAGGAGGCCGAGATTGAGAAGCTGCGAACCAGCGGCTCTATGACCCAGTCCGTTTCGGAGGTCGCACGTGTCAAGAACCTGAACCGCCTTTCCATTGGCAAGCACGAGGTCGACGCCTGGTACTTCAGTCCATATCCGCAGGAGTACGCGCACCTGCCTATCCTCTACATCTGCGAGTTCTGCCTCGGGTACTTCCCGAGCCGATTCATGCTCTCGCGGCATCGCAAACGCTGCACACTTCTCTGTCCTCCTGGGAACGAGATCTATCGGCATGAGGACATCTCATTTTTCGAGATTGACGGGCGCAAGCAGCTCACGTACTGCCGGAACCTGAGTCTACTGAGCAAGTCTTTCCTTGATCAGTGAGTGCTTCCTGCCCTCGCGTAGCGCATGATACTGACAGCCCGCCCAACAGCAAGACCCTGTATTATGACGTGACGCCATTTCTATACTATGTGATGGTGAGCATTATGTTCTTTGTTGGGACTTGGCCTGGCCTTGCTGACCCACGCTTTCTCCGTCCATCAGTGCCAGCGTGACTCTACGGGCTGCCATCTCATTGGGTACTTCTCCAAGGAGAAGGAGTCGGCGGACAATTACAATGTTGCCTGTATCCTCACTCTCCCGCAGCACCAGCGGCACGGCTACGGCAAGCTGCTCATCGAATTCTCGTACCTCCTCAGCCAGTACGAGGGCAAGCTCGGCAGCCCCGAGAAGCCGCTCAGTGACCTGGGCCTGCTGGGTTACCGTGCATATTGGGCAGAGAAGATCGTCGAAGCGGTCATTGCGGCGGGCGACGAGATCAGCGTGGACGAAATTGCGCAGTCGACGGCCATCACGCACGCAGATGTAATGAACACGTCAGTTAGACTTTCATTTGTCGTTCCTGAATCTTCTCGCTGATGTGATGACCATGTCCTAGATGCACCACACTGCAGCTATTCAAGCATTACAAGGGCCAGCATATCATCTGCCTCTCGGACGCGGTGCTTGAGCGATATGAGAAGGCGAGGAGCAAGCGGCGGCGGCGGATTCACAAGGAGTTCCTGAAGTGGAAGCCGCCGACCTTCACGCGCGACCAGCTGCGGTTCGGCTGGTGAGGGCGCCGCCGTTTCACATCTTTTCTCGCTATTGGATGGACTGCTGTATTATACGATATCTGTATCATATGCGTTAATCGTGGTGGTATCTCTGTTCCGAAACATAAGCGTGTATCAATTTAGCCCCGAGAACACACAGTTACCATGCGAAAGCGAAAGAGCGGCACCGCCAGAAAACCCTCATCCTTCTCGTACAAGCAAAGCTCACGCCGCTTCCTCCGCCCGCCGCGCGCCCGTGCGCAACCGCAGCGCCCCCGCATCCTCAAAGCTCTCCGCACGTTCAAGTATCGCAAACCCCTCCTCGCTCGCACTCCCGCCCGACGCCTCCTCGGCCCGACCGCCCTCGCCCTCGCCCGCGTCTGCCTCCCCATCCTCCTCGCGCACCGGCTCCTCGCGCGGCAGCGGCTTGCGCGACACGGTCGGCGACGGCGGGCGGCTGCTCGCGGGCGAGAACACGCCGACGCCCGCGAGGCGCAGCGCGCTCTCACTCTCCTCGTCGAGCGGCGGCGTGCACGGTTCTGGTTCCGTGTCCGCGTCGCCGACGACGATGCGCGGCGCGGGCGGCTTGTCGGACGTGAAGGCGCTCGTGTCGCCGAGCGTGCGCGCGATCACATATGACGTTACATCCTACTCGCTCGTGAGTAGGGCTGTTAACAGAAGGAGGGAGGAGAGGAGGCTTACTAGGAGCGTGAGCAGCAGGCCGGGGAGGATGAGCAACAGTGCGAAGATGCGGAATGTGTTGGCTGTGCTCGCGACCCAACTGTCGGGGGTGTAATTCCAGAGTGTGTCGACGTACCAGCTCCACAGGAGCGGCGGCAGCGAAGTGGGCGACATTGGAGCTCGCAGCAGGTTGTGTATAGCACCGCAGCCGCCGTCGATGACGATGACGCAGACGTTCCTATGCCGCTTGCCTTATCGGGCGTGCTCATGTCGGGTCTTCGTTGTGGGCACACATGGACACCAGCCTCCGGCTTCGTCTAATGCAAGCATAGCATTTCAGAACACGGCGGTAGGTACAGAAGTATCCGCGCAAAGAATGGAAGATCACCATCCGTCCCAACCAATAGGCAACCAGGTATGCGAACGACAACACGATAAAATACGAGCCAGCCCTTTATCCATCGAGAAAACAGAAAGAAAGAAGTCCATTGACAGCACATATACAGCACGTGAGATGAACGAGAGATAGCCACAGCGAACGTACACCCCCAGAGTAACAGACGAACGAACAGAGACTAGGGATACAATGTAGAGCTCGGAAACACGACGCCGTCCTGCCGCACGAGGATAATGGGGCGACGCTTCGTCGGCGCCGTCTCCGGCGGGAGGCAGCCCAGCACCTCCGAGCAGCGCACCTCGACGTACGGCGCAGGCTCGGCGCCAAAGAATACGCTCAGCCCGTCCGCCTTGTTGAAGTTCTCGCCATACAGCGTGAGCATCTTCGCGGTCTGCGCGGTCGGCTTCGCGAGCACGTGTCGCGTGCCGTGGCCCTTTGGCGCCTCCGCCGCACGATCTGGCGGGAGGTACTTGACCACGCCCGGGAAGGGCGTCACTGGCTTCGATGGTATCGGGAACGAGCCCGTCTGCGGCGCATTCTGGTTGTCGAACAGCATCGGCGGCACGTAAAAGTTGTACCGCACTTGATCTGCGGGCGGCGGTCAGCATTGTTTCACGTCCACCAGCAGAAGAGTACGCACCGGTGCCGACGATCGTCCACACGCTCGTCTCGCCAATGTCGACTTGCCACAGCGCGCCTGACGAGGCGCCCCCGTCGCTGCCGCTCTGGCGACTGCTCCCCGCGCCTGCACTCGCAGGCCGCCGGCGCGTCTTGGCACTCGCGCTGCCCTTCGCACCGCCCGCGCTTGCGGTGCTGCGCTTCCCCTTCTTCACGCGCCCGCCGTCATTTGACGGGAAGTCCAGTGGGTTCGGCACGGGCGACGCCGGCGCGCTGTCTGCAGATCCGACCTGCGCATGGCCAAAGTAGTCGTTCCCCGCGCTCGCGCTGCCGGTCGATGACGTGGGCGTGCTCGCGTTCGGCGAGCTCGGGAGCACAGGGCTGTCCGACCCGCGCGCCTCGGCGCCGCTCGCCCATTGCCGACCCTCTGGGGCGCGATAGGTGTTCACCTTCTCGCCCATGCACGAGAGGAACATGCCCGACGCGCCGGGCGTGCCGGGCTCGGGCGCGCCCTTGCCCGGCTCGTACACCTCGAACGCGACCTTGTGCAGCTGGCTCACGGGATCGCCGCAGACCTCACCCGCCGCGCAGTACTGCTCGCCGACGCCCTTGGCGCCCTCCTGCGCGCCGCCGCCGACGACCGTCGTCTGGTGGTCGACTTTGCGGATGATGAGCACGGGCGAGACGACGCCTGACGTGAGGCACTGCAGGACGACGGTCTGGTTGTAGTAGATCGGGATGGGCGAGCCGTTGTTCATGAACGATATTGCGTTCGGGGGAGGAGACGGATAGTCCGGTTGTGGCGGCGGCGGCGGCGGCGCGTCGATTCCGCCGGCGGGCTTCTCCACATCAACAATGTACATCACGAAGGGATCTGGAAAGGAAGAATGCAGAGCGGTCAGCCGCGGCCTTTGGAGAACCGAACAGGGGGCGCAGGCGCCCACTTACCCCAGCTGGATGTCCGCGCAATGAAGGAAGGCGTCGACGTGCGGCTACGCTGGTCGACGCCCATCAACGGCGCACCGTCGGATCCTTTGAAGGACGAGCCTGAGCCAGAGACGCACAGATACTTCGTAGACACGGTCTGGGACCGTAGTCGGTGGAAGAGGGATATCGTGGACCCGTGATTGATGCATACTTGCGACAGATAGCAGACACGAATTGAGTAACCCGGCGCAAAGTTGACAGACCGGACTCACATTCCAAGTTCTTTGCGCTCTGTCGCTTTTTGCTGGGCTTGCTGATGACCTTGATGGGCCGACTTGGGAACGTGCCAATAACACGCTCGGGCTCGTCGTCTGCGGCGGGCGCCATGATCTTCACGAGCGCCTCGACCTTTTTCTTCTTCTCGTCCACGTCCGAGATGAAGAGCTGCTTCCCGACGCAGCGGCCCACGTACGTTGTGCCGGTCGGCGGATCGGACGGATCGAAGGCCTTGCCGAGCGCGGCAGCCCACTCGACGGAGCCTTCTTGAGGGGCGGGCTCGCCGGAAATAGAGACAACAACACGAGGCGGCGACAGCTTGGGTTCTTCGCCGCGGCGGACCACATCCGACCACCACGAGTTGCCAATCATGATCGCGGTCGGGGGGGGGCACAAGAACCTGGAGAACTATAATTTAACACCCTGCGAAGCCATGGAGAAACAATACACACCGCTTCTCGGTTCCATACGACTTTTGTGCGACCTTGCTAGACATCACAATAACTGTGCGCTCACCAAACGCCAGGCGGTTCGGCGTTCGTACATATTGGTCCAAATAGGGACTATTGCGCGTGAATTAGCATCAATGATAAAACCATCAGAAACGGCCGCTAACGACGCACCGGATGAACGTCTGAAGATCGGTTGCCGCGGCCATGCCGTTCGGGCTTTGCAGGTGTAGGCCGCTAAGTACCGGGACGTGTAGGGACAGATCCGCCTGCGGATTCGGGACCAAAAACGGCGTCATGCCCTCATCGTACGACGACGCGCCCTCTGGACGGAAGTGGGTCGCCTGCGGCGCAACGCCGCGCAGCATTTCAGGACTATGCCCGTGGTGCGGGTGCAATTGCGACGACGGGGATTGCGTGAACATAGGGTCTGCGGCATAGCGGGCGCCGATGCGCTCCTGGAAGGACGGCAGCCCCCCGCCGCCGTAGCTGAGTGACGACCCCAGGCCAAAGTCGTCCTGCATGTCGGACTGGTAGCTGTTGGTCGAGAGACGGCGATCGGGGATGAGATCTGGGAAGTTGTGAGCGGACGCGAAGTCCGACTTCATGCCGTTAGACCCGTTGTTTCCGAATGGCGAGTGCTGCATGCCGCCGAGGGGGTCGTTGGGGGTGAGCGGAGTCGCCTTGCCGCTGCTGTATGAGGAAGAAATGTTGCTCATCATGTCGTAGCCGGCGCTTCCTTGGCTGGAAAAGGAGGGCAGAGAGTCGCCATAGGTGGAATGCGAGTAAAGATTGTCACCGCCGAGACCAAAGCCCGGCGCAGCTGGAGAAGTGTTGGAACGGAACCGCTGCTGGGTGGAATAGCTGGGGGGCGCGTTGGAGAAGATATCGTATGGCGATTGTTCTGCAACATCTATCTTGTCAGATTCGGAGAAATGCATGCCAATGCCAGCACCGGAATGGGAGGAGCCCATGGGATCGATGGACATGCCCTGGTCAAAGGACGAGGGGTGCGAATAGCCGTTATGGCCCGAGGCGGAGGAAGACGCGTCGACGCGATTGATGGTGCTGCTCTTGAGGATCTCGGCGAGTTCCCAGCGGGTGAGGTCGACGGGGGCGGGATGGGAGCGATTGGGTGCCTGGTTCTGCTGCTGCGCGTTGTCGCCGTTCATGCCCAGCTGGTCAGATCTTGCCTCTGGAGAAGCCGAAAGGGGAAGCCAGGCGGCAGTCTGGGCCATGAACTCGAGGAGACTGGGAAGGAATGAGCAAAGAGAAGGAGAGGGGGAGCTCGCAGGATCGGACGGTGCGCTGAGGACGAAAGAGACGTACCCCGCGAAGGCTGTGTCTGCGCGCTGCGGTAATGACAAGCGAGATCGGGGGAACCGAGACGGCGGTGGCGCGAGTCGGCGGGATCAGGACGAGATGGAGGGAGCAGCAGCAGAACGCAGCATTCCTGTTTATATTTCGCGATCTAGCAGGCACCCTGCCCCGACAAGCTGGTGCCATCCAACGAACCTTATCCGACGCTCCTCCTCCTCCTCTCAATCTCTTCTTTTCCCTTGGCACTATTTCTTCCTCCTCTTCTCTCGCGCCGATTTTGCCTCCCGTAATCCCGATCACCGCCTTGTGGCGTCTGTCTCTTTCGCTCTCCCAGCCAGCCATCAGCCCGCGTTCTAGCCCACCTCTCTCGTCCATCCCATTTCTCCCTCCGATTCCCTGTCGCATTTGCAGCTCAGTCAGCGCTCGCCTCCTCGGTCTCCTCCGTCCTGCATCACACAGCGCTCCCCGGCTTCTTGCGCTGCATTCCCCACTCGGCACCTTTGACCCAGAAGCTTGTTCGTTCCTCCACTCCGTCTCTCCATATGTCCGCGGTCTGTCCATTTCCGCCAGTCCGACAGACAGTCTCTCCAGTCCATGCCTCCGCTTACGTGACACCCTGCGTTCTGATAGGCACGCGCCAATTAAGCCTCGCCCTTCCATTGCAAACGAACCGTCCCAGAGCGACAGTCTGCTCGTCTCACCGTCTTGTCTCCCCGCGCGATGTATCACAGCTCTGATCCATATTCCTGATTGACACCTTGCCTTCGAATGTGCCTACGGCTGCCCGTTGACTCACCGCCGTCCTCTTTGCTGCAGATTCGATCCAACTGAAAGGAGAAACCTCGCTGCGGCACTCTCCGGCCTATTCAATTGTCCACAACATGACGGCATCCCCTGCGTTCGTCGCCCACATGCTCCCGACTTCGTAACTCGCTCGGGCACCCGGATCCAAACCGCCTACTTCAGGACCCCGGATAATCCCATTGCATGTCGTTCTCGATGCCTCGTCGCGTCCATACAGAAGTTTCTGCAATGTTTAGACTTGCGCACAGACGCAGACGGCTATGTCGGAGTCTCGGACAAGGCAGGTCTCTCCATCATCGTCCTTAGCCCATTTGTACAAACTGCAGATCGCTCATTTGACCAAAATGCGCGACCGTTTTCCAGATTGTAGACACACGCCTCCGGGGTCTCGTCTCCCGACGCATCTGTCCACGACGTCCTACCCAATCAGCCCGCGCTCGAAGTGATCGTCTCCGTCGGCTGCCCGTCACCGACATCCCCACCCATCGCAGGTGTCATTGAGCCATCACCCACCGACACGACATCACCAGCCTCCCTGCTTCTCCCAAACCATCAGGCACCTGCCCCGCGCCGATTCGCCCCCCGCAAAGGCAATCTCACGAGGCTATTCGCGAAAGGCAACCCGCCCGCCCGCCCGGTCTCGCACGCACACAACCGCACCCACTGCCTGCATCGCGAAGCCGCGGCTAATGGCTTCTCCCTGCTGCTGCACGCCACGGTGCCTGCGCCTGATAGGCTAATACGCATGTCGTCGGAGCGGAGGGGCCCCGGCTGCTGCGCAGCAGCAGCGGCAGCAGTTACGCGCGCCCGCCCCCGCGCGCCATGTGTTACCCGTGGGCGCATCTGTCTGCATTCGCGCACAGGCCATAGACGTTAGCAAGCAGCTCAGTAGCTTCGTTCGCGGCAGTTGCAGTGATGCATGTAACTGCTGATTTCATTTGCGCATTCCCATTCTCACTTGCCTGTCCATCTGATGCATTCGCGCGTGTCCCTGCATCGCGACGCGCAGGGCTGTGCACACGCGGGCTTAATGTACATATCGGCGGGAATGGAATCGCGTCTGCCTCCGTTTTGCGTTATGCGCGCGTCTGATTCGTTTGGCTCTTTGCATCACCGCGCCAGGCACCGCTGCATGCGGCGTCCACAGACACGCACCCACCCTCGAGGCCCCGGAAGCACATATCCATACCCGGCGCGTCATCGTCGTCGTATCTATCCAACTGCGACATAGCCGGACTCGGACACTGGTGTCGTATGATCTGGCCAGGTGCAGTAACAAAGGTACCATTCCGACTCGGACACGGGACGCCACTTGCCCGCGGTGCCAAAGCACTCCACTCTGTCAGCCAACCCATTCTGCAGACATGTTGCAATCAATACTGCAAGTGTCAAGATCGTCAAAATTAGATCGCGTCCCCGGACGGCCTGATAGTGCCCTCCGTTGCCCCCCGTGTTTCGCCTACAGGCACCCGCCCATGCCCAACGATCTGCGCTCGCTCGCGCGAGGCGCGCACTCGTCCTATATTAACCCTCTTGCGTCCCCGCGACGCCGATAGCAAGACGCGCGGCCCGAGAGCACGATCGCGCCCGGACTGGACCCGCTCCGGCTAGTGCATATCAGATATCTCGCACCGGGCGCGCGTGCTGTAAGCTGTCAAGCTAGCTTTCGAGCGCGCGGACGCAGCCCGGGGCCCTGCGACGGCGCTGCGCACGGAAGCTAAGGGCTGTTTCGACGTCGGCGAAGATCAGGCTGGCCGTATCGAGCGCAGCTGCTACCGGGTGCAGATCTGGGGAGCTGGTATCAGTCGATATGTCGCGCTACTATGCATGACGCACGGCACACGGCCTACGCACGGGACAAGCGCACCCAAGAATGGTTATCTTCTGCATAATGGACCAAATTGCACCCTGACTAGTGCAGGAACGTCCGGCACGCCCACATGCATGCCCGCAGAAGCGTGCATACAATACAAATACGAACGCAGACGAGCAAAGTCGCCGTTCCTGAACTACCCGTCAGTGTGGATATGTATGGATCGCGGAGCGGATGTGGGGGGCTTACGTTGCGCTGCGGCAAGTGCGCCGCGATGTGTCGGCAGGTGACATTGACAAGTCCGCATCGTGCGTGCCTCGCGAAGCGCGATCGGTGCGTACTATGATTTGCGTGATCGACGTCGGCGTGGCGGGCTGGAAATATATTCAATAAGAGTCGCGATTTAGTAGTACCAGTGGCAGGGAACGCGAAGGGATGCGATGTCATTGCGTGAGGCATGGGTGGGCTTTTGTGCTCGACAGACTGTGCGGGCGGCGTGCCGTGCCTAGGCATTTGTGGGTGCCTACGGGCGCATAGATCCAGGACTTGGTCGCCCAAAGGAGTTAGCATGGACGCATACCGCCGGGAGGATTAAGCATAGCCCGTCTTCCTCGTTGATGCCAATCCCCCATGATCGCTTTCGATCATCTAGCCACAGCGACCCTTGAGCGCTGAGGCACCCTGATATTGTGCGGACAAGAACGTCTAGGCTCCAGCCGTCCGATGGCGATTCATTGTCGGCTGCGAGGGCGCTGCTTCGGGGCTTCGGCGGATGGACATCAAGGAACACCGAAGGGCTGCGGACGCACCATCACGAAACTAAGCGAACCTAGAAATGAGGAGTATCGAAGCTAGAACCAACGCAAATGCAGCTTCTGAGGTGGGGCGGGAAGGTACAGATAAGAACTTTCAATCTTGACAAGCGTTTCGGCAGGGGGGTCGGTGGTGAAAGAGGACAAGGATATCGGTAGATTGATTCTGAGAGTCGAGGTTGCAGGGGGTCTGATAGCGACCTGCTCCAAGATAAAACACAGGTAAGTGGACGCGCCAACAGATGGAGGGTACAAATCGCCAGATATATATGTTTTATCAGATACTTCCCCGCCAGCGGCACCACCAATCCATGAACTTGTCCACTTGAGCCTTAATTTGACAGCGGAACACATACCACAAAAGAACTCCCGGGGAACGCTGCAGATGAACGCTGAGTGACCGCGATGAGGGGACGAAAAGCAACCATACGACCAACACAACTTGTTTGCAGCATCCATGCGCCACGTCGAATATTCCGGCGGCTCGGAGGCTTTTACTTGGGAACTAGCGGCTGATTCGGTAGAAGTGAATAGCAAGATTTCGACCGAGGGAGGAAATATATCAAGGCCGATTCGACGAGGGCATAACAGCATTGGCCCTGTCCCGATGACCTGCCCTTTGTGCGCGCGCCTGTCCCGACTTCAGGGGAGTGAATGTATCAGCGAAACTCAAAGGAAGAAACTGCTAAAATTAGGGCTTCAATGATGGAATGCAGGGCAAGTCAGGGATCATAGAATACTGCACCCATGTCAGAAGCAAAACACCTTGCTCACAAGGATTTGACGGGGACAGGTGCTGTATCGGTTCCCGGGATGCCCGAGCAACCTGAACGTGGTCATGGGTTGTACAGCAAGCTGCATCTGGTTGGGATAACGATTCGATGAAGTCCATCCCGTTACACAAGAGTACTCAGAGGGAGACAGTGCATCGACGTGTAATAACAAGTTGGTGGACGACGGAGTGCCTGACGATGCTGACGATGTGGGGATGACTTGGCAGGAAGTGCCGCGGTGATTGAATGGATCGCAACGGCCGAGCGCGCCACTTGCGCGCGGCCTGCCCTCGTCATCCGCAACGGCCACCTCCCGCCGCGCTCTTTAGTTGCGGCCTATACCTCCGCCGTGCTCCCCTCCTGTCTTTTTTCTTGTCTGTTCCAGTCTCGCTGCCGTTTCCCGTGCGCTGCGCTGTATCGCCTGGCTCTTATCGCGCACCGTGCCTTCGGCGCCTTTCCCGCCCTTCAGTCAACCAGTCGCGTCGACTTGGCGTGCAATTTGCTCGAAACAAAGCGGATAATTATACACAGCTATGTCCACACCGTCATATCGTCTGGAAACCCCTCGCCGCCCCCCTCCTCCACCTCTGCGCCTCAACAACTCCGGCAGGCGCTCATCGTCACTTGCCGGCTCGTCGACACCCTCCTCAGAGCCGCTCCTTTACGATCTCCCCGCGCCTGGTCCCTCATCTTCACTGACCTCGCCTACATCTCCCTCGTACGCTGGCCGTTCGAGGTTCCGAGCCCCAAGGGGCCGCGCTCCCAGTTCAAGTCCCGGACCGCACCTATCGACCCGCGCAAGGTCGGCGACCCCATCGAGGGTGCAGAATGATTTGGAAATCTTCGCAGACCGCTGTCGTCGGTGGTAAGTTCAACCCAGCCTGTTGATATCTTCCGATTGAAACGGAGGGTATCCAGGTACTATGACCAGGACGAGGAGTCGGGTCGGCTCATGACGCACACTCTGGCCACGTTACCTCCGTCTCAACGCGCGCCTTATGCTAAGCTGCAAGGATCCATTCGCTCCGCGTATCATGCAAGCGTCAATGCGCGGCGGACTGCCGAGTTCAGAGCACACCTATGTGCGACCATCCCTGGAGCTTCGCTCATGCCGCACTCCCGTGCGGATCCCCATGGACCGCAGGCTCGAAAGGAGCGCATCGAGCGGTTCGAGCGATTCGTGGGAAACTGGTGCACGTTGGGCATGCCAGGAACCAAGCCGTTCTTCGAGGGTCTTTGGGCTGTGATGAGACTGCAGGTTGTACCTGAAAACCTCGGCGGCGCGGGACCATATCGCATAGAATGGGAAATCGACGACGCAGTATTTCAAGAAGCAGCGTAAGTTTGTGCTTTTGACATGATCGACAGCAGAGGTTGATAGTTTTCGCTCGGCTTTTTGCGCAACTTAGTGGTAAGAACTTCATGCTCGAAGCCATCGACGTGCTCAAAGGGGTCAGTCTGTCCTACACCGTTATTACGTGGTCCACGTTGTAACGCTTCTCTCGATCAGGTTCTGGCATTCGAGGAGAGGCCTTCGAAATGCATTTCGCATTCGTCGAGCACTTCCCCAACGATACCCGCTCAGTCGCCAATACACTCTCGGTCGCAATCACAGCCGCTCAGTTCGAAACCTCCGATTCCGGCACGCCGTAAGGCCACGCCCATACGCTCTTCTACCCACGAGAAACGCCCCCGAGCTCCAAGTGACCCGTTTTTGGATACTCCCGCCCCTTCTCGTTCCTATGCATCTTCATCCACTCAATCCACCCGGCCCTCTTCCGCCTCGCCTTCTGATACGCCAGAGGAGCCACCAAGCCCTATCACCCCGCCTGCCGATGCTGACATTGGCTTTATATCAGCAAAGACGCCCACTGTTGATCTTGGATACCAGCCGGAGGCAGAAGAGGCGTACCTTCGCACATGGACCTCACCTGACCTTACCAACCCCGAGCTTTTAGAGTTGCTCAAGGTTTTCCCCGCATTCATCTCGCGGCGAACGCTACCCCGCTTTCCAGACTCGACAGCTTCGCGCCGCCCAAATGATATTGAGGAAGGCCAGGAAGCATCGGCGATGAGAGACGAGATCCACATCGGGACGGGCAAGATGTGGGTGAGTGCGCGACAGCGGACTGGCAGCTGGGCTGGGCACTGGTGGGCCAGGTTCGTGCTGTGGTGGAAAGGTATGTTCTGTTAGGCGACAAGTTGTACTTTCTCGCTTTGTTTTACCCCATGCTCCTGCACTTCTTCGGACACCTTCACACTTCACATTTGTTATCATCTCCAGTGTTACCCGTTGATCATCCTCAACTGCAGCTGTACATTCTCTTTCGCAGACTTGTGGTCCATCATCACACCCACGTACGCTTCCTTGATTTTATGTGAACCTCATACGCACATAGCGGTACATACACGTGTTCCAGCATCCTTTCTCCCCTGTCATCCTTTCATCGTGATACCAATTGTTGTACTGAGTGCATCCAGCGGGGGCTTTGTCACTTTGTCGTCATATGCATGACAACTCAAAGTCAAGAGGTACACCATGCCGGCAGCGGTCCAAATCTTATCATCTTAACGACACTGTCGAACAGCATCGAATCCACCATATGCCTCATTTCCGGCCTTCCTTGTTCCTCGCCAACGTAAAGCGTAACTGAGCACGCTGACATGCCGTCGGTAATAGCACAGCAGGCAGCCATCGACCGGCAGACATGGCGAGACGTCCGGTCCGGGTGGCGTTTTCTCACCATTGCCCCAGCCTGAGCGAATCCTGCCGTATCCTCTCGCGTTCACAGATCATACTGCGTCCTCCACATTCTGTGATGTAGCCAATCGCGGGCCAGTATGGACATAGCGCGCCGAGGGAAGGGTACGCGGCATCGTGCGGCGCATAGCGCCCCCTCGCAGAACGGCCGCTTGTGATAGGTGTGCTGGATGCGTATGTACGTGTACGTTCTAGAATTCGACACGACGGTGTCGTGTTGAGGAGCGGACGGCCGCGTCCTAGACCAGCCAACGCTGCTGACGGACTGCACCGGCCTCCTTGATCGACACAGCTGAGATCCAATTGGTGTCTGTCTTCTTCGGATCCCGACCGCTGACGGCACCATGGCACTCGACTCGGCCTGCAGCTGCTGCGCGATGATAGATTGCGGCGTTCATAAGTTAGTTGCGCGCAAGGGGCAGATGATTCAGACGTCGGGCAAGTCCGCGGACGTCGCGTCCGAGGACATCTGCGTATCACAATAACAATAAAGTGAGATTGGCGCTGCCTGAGATCCAGCGAGGGGGAAGTCTGTTCTTCATTAAGTATGGTTTGGATCTGACAGGGAAGCGCACTGAGCTTGGTGGTACTTGTCGACCGGTTCGAATTGATGATCTGGTAGGACGAGGATCAATGTTTCAGTGCGCGCATGCCTGTCGAGGGACGTACGGGCTCGGGCTTTGGACGCCTGGCCGAAGTCTGCTCGTCCGCGGGGCAGGTATGTCTTCTTTGCATATCAGCCCGGAAGTTTCGAGGGGGGCATAAATGTTTTGTCCGAGCCAAACTGCAGAACAAAAATATACCATCACGACAGTCCATACTCGATCCCCGACTCGAGTCGGACTTGCAACCCTGTCCTGAGTATACAATGGGCTCATCATCAGGTCAAAACACTCCACGTACCCGTAAATAATATGTAACCGCCAGACGTACGAGACAGGTAAGCATTCAGGCCCGTGGCCCACATACAACAGAAGACAACAAGTGCGGGTCTTGATGGGCTGATGCATGTAAAGATATGCGTGGACAGCTTCCATCTGCCGCATGCAGGGAACAGCGAACACCACCCCGTATCTGCACCATGCCCCTGATGTACGCTGTCCCGCGCGGGGTGGCGCGCGCTCAGCACTGAATGCGTGTGCGTTCAAACACAGCGCGCTTCCCCGCACTGGCGTCACTTGACACTCTGCTCGCTGCCAGGGACGCGCGACGGTGATGAGGTGCCCGAGAATCGAGGGCGGCGAGCAAGCGTGCCCTGGTGCGCAGGGGGGAGAAGGCCGGAAGCTGCGGAAGGGGCGAAGGACGTCCGATAGGACAGCGTCTGTCGTCGGCGTGTGCCGGCGGAAAAGCGAGCGGCGTCGAGAAGGCGAGGCACATACGCGTGTACAGTGCTGGTTTTTTTTTCGGGCTGGGGGCTCGGCGACGAAGGCTGGCGCGTGGCTCGGCAGGTTGCTGAGAAGGCCTCGGGGACAATTGCGCGGGCACGCGACCCATTCAATGCGCTGACGTATGTGTCTGCGCGCGCGCACGCGCCGGTCGCTTTTGAGCGATTGGCATTCAGACGTCTGCGGTGACGAGCTGAGTGTACGGAAGAATGGAGGAATGGTGAATGGTCGCCCCGAGAGTGGCCAGAATGGCTGAGAATAAAGTGACGTCTTCACCTGGGGAATGTATGCAAGATCCCTTTGTTATAATTTGCGGAGATCATGACTATTCAGTGTGCTCTCCGGTATGGCGCCGCAGTATGTTCACCTGAGCAGAAAGCTGTGAATATGTTATCTGGAAGTACGACCATGATCCAGAGATACTGCGTAAGTTGGGACACACTAGGATGAATAATCCCAAGACTGCGTCCGGCTTCTCTAATCGCTGCATTGCACGTGGCCTACTTCAAGAATCGAGACCGAGACCGAACAACCTTGAATTCGTATCACGACTCGGAAGCCCAGTTGCACATGGTGATGGGATGATAAACATAAACATTCCAGAACTTGGTCTACCGACCACGGAGGCTGTCATCTCGCAGGATAGTATACGTCTGTGCACGGACCGTAGCCTGAACCTATCTTCGACGCACGGGTCCTAGAAAGTCTGTCCGGGAAGGAGGCTCAGATCCTCTGGGGCACCAATCTGAATTGTCACGGGTCGATTGGCTGGGAAGATGGGCAAACATAACCGTCAGCATTAGGCTCGAACCATAGAGAGGATGTGGAAGTATCGACTCACGCGTGGCAGACAAGTTCAATATATTCCCTTCTCTTCATCTACCCTTCTCTGATGCGCCGGCATATGCGCCGCCCCTTCTTGTGCAAGCACAGAACGAGCGGAGACGAGCGGCGCATGAAGCGGCCAACGTGTCGTGGTTAGCCTAGACTGGCCAAAGTACCAGTCTCTGGCCAAAGTAAACGAGAGGCGGAAGCTTGTTGTGTTTAGCCGTCTTCTACTCCACATCACGGTCATAGAACAGCCATAGAAACAGGTTTACGCTCTTCGCGAAAGGCGGGCCATAGAACCGTTGTCCCTTTCCAGCGTCGACTCGCGATTGATAGAAAGAGAGGAAACGGCCAGCACGATGAGTCCCGTTCGTACGAAGATCGGACATCGAGCGAAGAGAATTCCATCCACAAAACATCAGTGAGTGTGAGGATTCGATAGTTTGTTTTTGGCCCCACACCTTCTCTACGTTCTGTGCTGGCACCTCTTCTCCGCCTCGAGTCTCGCAAGAAAGTTTGGTCCATGCCGCTTCGAGATGGACTTGAGACGGCTGGAGAACAGAGGCTTTGTGGCGTCTTCTTCGGTTCCTGCCTTCGTTTACGACTGGGACCAGGTGACTGTGGGTGGCCCCACGAGCAGTCTAGATGCAGCCCCATGTTCGCAAGGTCAGGAGAGCGCGTGTATCGTATGCAGGGGCCAGAACAGCATAGGCAGGACAGTGAGTCCGCGAAGAGCAATCTTTGGGCGGGCTCCCTGCATCAAGGTCCAGCGAAACACCGGACTCAGGCGAATGAACCCTGGATTGCGCTTTGGTCAGATTATAACAGTGCTCCTAAATTGCGTCTTCACCCCGATATGTTTACCGCTCATGCAAGCCAAGATGAGACTCTGGTGAGCAGCTAGCTCTTGTCTTGGATTTCCTGATGAGCTTGACAGTGCATGCTGCAATCTGTGACAGACATGCTGCTGGCCGCCTGTATGCGTCATCCGGAAGTACGGATCTCTGGAGAGCATCAGTGAACAACGCTTGAAGCTGTCACACAAGTCTTACCTCGTATTTAGCCGAAAACACTTCGCAGGTGGAAAACACGTTTGTTTTGAGGCACGAAGCCGAGGCTGTGTTTACTCCTGGTGAGTCATCGATTCGTCGTCGACGAGACGGTAGTGAAGCTAGATGAATTTGCAATTCGAATGCTGTTCGACAAAATTATGAGAAAACAACTATAGGCAGATTCCAGCTGAAAACCAGCAAAATGCATGGAGCTGACAGCTACAGGGAAGCAAACTGGCATGTAACAAGGCGTCCTTGACACTTGAAGAGAAATGGATCTTGGCACACGACAAAACTGTCGGGCAAGAATGGCCGCTGCCCCAGAAGTGCGATGTTCGGTACTTCTGCATTAGCTGCATAGATACCTAAGACAAGGACAGTAGGCACTGCATGGACAGATGGGGATGCATGTACTGCAACGCGTGTCGAAGTTTGGGGTGGTGCAAATTCCAGCCCTGAATCCTGTTGAAAGCGCTCAGGGAAGAAAATATGACTGACGCTGCGATGACCGCCGGGCATGCATAGATCCAATGGCGATGCAAGTGGTGATTGACCCAGCACGAAACGGCAACAATATTGGGGTTTCGGCATCGGATGTTCGGGATCCTTGTCAAGATGGGCATGGGGTTGCTGAGATCGTCGTGCAGCGGCTAGATCGGCTGTCCAAGGGTCAGCATATGCTCAGACACGAATAGAACCGGATTTGTGAGTTGAGGAGGATCCGAGAGGCTCGTGGATGAGGAGGGACAGAGAGAGAAATCAGAAAAAGCGAGGCTGGGATCGATGGGCGCTACGTAAGGGGATGCTGAGGCGCTGGGCGAGTGCCACTTTGCCGCTGTCATGCGTCCGCCCCACCACGACCGCTGAGACCACCATCCGACTCATCTTTCTCGACATCCTCGTCGTCGTCAACGTCGCGCTCTAGGAGCGCATCACCGTTCTCGACGTTTCTGCCCTGCTCGTCGTCCCGATCATCTTCAAAGAGGCCATGTCTGAACCCGAACTGGCGTATATGACCGGCGCCAACAACGAGGACTTCGATCTCCCCCGCTGGCAAACCCAGGCCCACCACACTCCAGCCCCAGCTTTGTCTCAGCAGCATTCATCTCAGCACCAACATGACCTTCTTAGCTCCTCAGCACAGGCCGCCCAGAGCGCTTACCTATACCCGTCTTCCGTACCACCGCCCCCGCCCCACCAGCAACAGCAGTCCCATCTTCGCTCCCAGGGTTCGCCGACGGTAGCCGTGTCAGCCTCAACAACGGGTGCGGCGACGCGCCCGCCGCGCATATCTCAGCTCATGGAAGAGGATGGCATAACGTCCTTGCCCTACCTTTCTCCGTCTTCGCACTCACAACACTCGCCCTCTCTTGCCAGGAGTGCATCTCTAGGTCCTGTGAGCGGGCTAGCCAATCGTGCGCGCCGACACCAGCATCATACTCCTGACGATCTTGAGGGAGGTCAAGCCGCTGGGAATAATGGCAACAATCACCAGCGCCAGAACTCGAATACGACCTCCTTCTATCCATCCAGTGTGGCCTACCAGACACAGTCCCAACCGCCTGCTCCGCCATTTCCCGATCCGAATACATCGTCCAACAGCGACGCCGCATATCAAGATGTCTATTTCTCGACTGCATCGCACCCTCCAAAACGAGCCAATACGCACCATGACGCACGGTCGGCGCGATCGCCGAGGACGAGTACTAATCAAGGGCTGCTCGACCCCTACGCTCAGCAGCAACAGGCGCAGTATTCGCCCACAGCGGCTGGATCGTATGGCGGATCGTATCAACAACAACAGCAGACACTCCCAACGTATCACACGCGCGCTCATTCACAAGGGCACCCGAAGACGGAATCGATGACACCACCTATCGCATCGCCTTACTCCCCACACCAGCCTTATTCACCCACTTACACCATGGACACGACTTCGCCTCACCCGCCCTCTACCTCTTCATCCGGTGCGGTCGGCACTTCATCGGGTCTTCTTGGCGCAACAGCGACGCGCGCTGCCAATTCATTATCGACGCCTAACACGCCACTACCATTCCCTCAGCCGTCGCACAGTCCGGCAGGTGGATATTACCCTGGGGAGCCAATGGCAGTGGATGGACTGGGCCTGGGGAAGGGCAAGCGCCACTCGGGATTCAGGAGAGTGCGGGATGCGCGGGATTTGAGGCCCGTCATCGGAAACAGGCCGCAAGGTAGAAGGATGGATGCTTCTGGTGTCTATCTTTCGGTGCGTTTCCTTTCTGTATACTAAATGCGCGGTTCTTATCTTTTCCATCTCTGCTGCAGCCGCTGCGTCAGTTGACGACACACATCACGGACACGTTCCACATCTGCAACCCTGCATTCAAATATGAGTCAACGCACAATCCTCGGCGGGTGCTCACGAAGCCAAGCAAGCCGTCGCATAATGAGGGGTACGATAACGAGGATTACGACTATATCCTATACGTAAACGACTGGTTGGGGGCAGAGGAGGGGCATAAGTGCGTCTCCATCATCTGTTATCACTTTTCAGGGCTGATTGGACTGCATGTATGCTAGGTACCTGATTCTGGATGTACTCGGACAAGGCACGTTTGGACAGGTGGTGAAATGCCAAGATATGAAGTCGCACGAAATCGTCGCGGTCAAGGTGGTCAAAAATAAGCCAGCGTACTTCAACCAAAGTATGATGGAAGTCACCATTCTCGAACTGGTGTGTTCACTCTGTTCATCCGATGCATACAGATATTGATTTCCATTTCGCAGCTCAACAATCAGTCTGATCCGAACGACGAGCATCATATCTTGCGACTGCGCGACTCGTTCATACACAGAAACCACTTGTGTCTTGTGTTTGAACTGTTGTCGTCCAATTTGTACGAGCTGATCAAGCAGAATCAGTTCCAGGGCTTGAGCACGCAGCTGGTGAAGGTGTTCACGGCTCAGTTGCTCGACGCCCTCTCAGTCCTAAAGGATGCAAGGCTGATACATTGTGATCTGAAGCCAGAAAACATCCTTCTCAAGTCGTGAGTGTCGCGTGCCCTTCACCATCCTTTTTAATTTACTGAAGGCGCTTTGACTTTGATCGTAGTCTCCAATCTCCACAAATTAAAGTGATCGACTTCGGGTCGGCATGTCACGAACGGCAAACAGTATACACCTACATCCAGTCGCGGTTCTACCGGTCGCCAGAAGTGCTTCTCGGCCTGCCATATACTGCCGCAATCGATATGTGGTCGCTGGGCTGCATTGCGGTGGAACTATTTCTTGGACTGCCGCTGTTCCCAGGAACAAGCGAGTACAACCAAATAACGCGGATTGTGGAGATGCTCGGGTGCGTCCTTTTCCAGTCTTGAATTAATTTTGGCTGTGCTGACCAGATCCCCGGGCAGTCAACCGCCTGCCTACATGATGGAGATGGGCAAGCAGACGAACCAGTTCTTCGACGCCGTGACGGATATGTACGGGCGGAAGAAATGGCGCCTCAAGAGCATAGATCAATACTCGCGCGAGCACAACACGAATGAGCAGCCGGGGAAACAATATTTCAAGGCGAATTCGCTGCCGGAGATTGTAAACAGCGCGCCAATGCCAACATTTAAGTCGGGGAGGCAAGGGCCGGAGATGGACAAGGGTACGCTTGTTTGGCTTGTGATATCACAGCTGCTGAGATATTGACGCACATGGGATGCGGTGTAGAACTGAACAACCGAGCATCGTTCATTGATTTTTGTCAAGGTTTGTTGAATATGAATCCAATAGAACGGTGGTCGCCTCAACAGGCAAGGCTACATCCGTTCATCACCGGCGAGAAGTTCACCAAGCCGTTTGTGGTACGTTGTACCTATCTCTACGGGGTACTGATATCTTATTTACCATGTCGATTACAGCCATCTGGTCATGCAAGCCAACAAGTCCAACAGCCATCATCTTCAAACAGCACTCCTGCTCATCCTACAGATCCAAAACGACCATATGGCGGCCTCGTCGCATCGCAGCCAAAGGGAACACGCGCGTACCAGGACGCAGCTACGTACAACCAGCAGCTGGCGCAGCATCAGGCGTATACCGCCCAAGCTCAGGCGGCCACCCAAGCAGCAAACAATGCATTCAGAAATCCGTACATGCAGACCGCGGCTCAACCGCCTTCGTCTGCGGGTCCTTACGCGTCGCCGCCCGACTCGTCCCATGGAAGTGGGGCAGGGGGCAGCGGTGGGTATGCAGGGCAGGGACAGTATGGTGCTACAGGCCAAAGTACGCTTTACGATTGACGAGTGCGAATAGTATTGACGTTGTTGCTCGTTCAAGCAGGGCCGAATCATGCGTACTCGAATGCCGGTGGTAACTCGAACCTTGGCGCCGGGGCACAACACTTGAACCCGAACCCGCCCAGTACCTCTTACTTCCCCGGCTCGCGCGTGCGCGCAAATACGATCAAC
Source organism: Hericium erinaceus (assembly GCA_006506795.2). Lineage (NCBI taxonomy): Eukaryota > Fungi > Basidiomycota > Agaricomycetes > Russulales > Hericiaceae > Hericium > Hericium erinaceus. The sequence continues at coordinate 1,300,342 of CM021172.1, read as the reverse complement.
CAGATGGACAACGTCCCGCCCGCGCTCGCGCGCCTGCAGCACATGAACCAGGATGTTATCACTGGGCGCAATGCACTGACACCCGTCATGAATCGCGACGCTGACCCCATGAAGGAATGGGAACGGCGGCAGTCAGGCAAGGTCGCGGCCGCCCAGCCTTACCCGCAACTCGAGTTCCTACAGCAGCAAGCCGAGCTCGCCGCAGCACAAGGCGGCCTCGCAGCCTGGTCATCGGGACGGTATCCACCACCAAGCTCGGGGCTCTCGCACCAGTACCACCCACCAGCGGCGATCGTCGTAGACGATGATCGGCGAGACGTCGTCATGTCGAACGTGCGCCAGACCGCGCGTGGCAGCGACGCAGCGGGCAATCTCTACAGCACCTCGGCGAATGTGATCTCGAGCCCGCCACAGGCGTACACAGCGAACAACAACGCCGGGTCCACAGGGGCGCGGTATACGACGGCATACGGTCCGCAGCCACCCCCGAGTGCAAGCCAGCAGTCGCCGACGTCACCATTTGAGTCGCTGGATAGGAGAGCGGACATGAGCGCGTTGTATGCGCCACTGCAGCCGGACCAGTACCAGAGCTATGGGGCGTCGGGGACGACGCACCGTGTGGCCGCGCAGCCATCGCAGGGCGTGCAGCAGTCGTTCTACGGGCCGAGTGTGGCAGCGGCGCACCAGGGCGGACAAGCGCAGCGGAATCCGTTTGGGGGCGAAAACGTAGCTGGGGTGGGGGCGGGGCCGGGGACAAATGCTGGGCAGAGTGCGAAGGACCTCGGTCGGAGGGCGAGTGGAGTGGACTTTTGGCCACGATGAGGGGTGCTGGCAGAATGGGCGGCATGCAAGGATTTCGCCGCGGGCAAAGGCCCTCCCAGTCTAACGGCCGTTTATCGTGCGTGGCCCTTGTGCATATGTTGATATACATAAATTCTTCTCCGTGCTTCCAAGCTCGTCGCCTTGCATCTGCAGCACAAACGTCATCATCTCCTTCGATCTTAACATATGCAGATTTCCTTCCCCTTCGCCTGCTCCCAGGCTCGGCCTTCGTTCTCGTGCTCCGTCCCATTTCCCGCGCACATATCTGTCTCTATCTCTCCTGTCCATGACTCGACAACGGGCGCGAGCCGCCCTCGCTTCGACACTACCAAGAGTTCCATTTCTCCCTGCCATTCCATTCCATTCCACTGCACTTCACTTTGCTTTGCTTCACTCTACAAATGACACATAGCAGCAGGCTTGTTCCATTTCGTTTGAGGATCATTAGCTGCCGATGGTTCTTGGACTCTCAATCGCATGTACGGTGTAATCTCCCGCGCAAATGTATATCTTTGGCAGTGCAGCATGTTTTTCTATTTATCATCGACTCGTTTAAATCATGGCTTTGGAGGGTCCACTTGGCCCTCGTCAGAGAAATTGTGCGTGCTAACTCCAAGGTATGGTAAAGAGGGTCGATATGCTCTCATAGTCCTAGTAATCCAGGATTCACCTGGGATGTGGCACGCTCAGCCACGACTACCGTGCTTCAAGATTCAGCGTTGCCTGTTCCCGGGATGTTCGATCCTGGGACAACAGGAGATGGTAATTGCCAAGGCTGTTGTCATGATGATGATAATTGAAGAGTATAAGCCATGTAATTCTCTAGCCTCGGCATAAAACAATAACACATACGTATACAGTACTGCAAAGGACATTCCAGGGACGAAAATCTTCGAAAGCAATATGATGGGGTCCGTTCATGATCTTCGCCCGCGGTTCGCACCCCCAGACGCAGGGACTCTCCGCTTCTTGAAGAGGCCGCCAGAAGGGGCCTCCGGAGTCACTGCCGCCTCTTCGATCTTCACAGGTATATCCTCCTTCTTTATTCCCCCCACAGGAAGAGCGGGCTTTTCTTCGACCGGCGCCTTGGCGCCATTCGTGTCTTCACTACGGACCTGCTCTTCGGTGACCGGGGCAGCCTGACGTGCTGCATCGTCCGGCGGCACTGAGGACTCGGGGGTTGCACTGCTGACTCCAGCCTGCTCACCGCTAGCGGGCTCTCCAGCCTTCTTCCAACGCGTCGCGGTCCATTTTGGAGTCGAGCTCGCCTGAGGGCCCGTCGTGGCGTTCATCTTTGCCGTCCCAACATCTCTTGCGTCCCCACCGAGAAGACTGAGAGCAGCTGCCGGCACGCTCTCCTCCTTGACCTCTTCCTTCTTCGGCTTAAGCTTGATGGGTATGAACCCGGGGTCATAGATCTCGCCTAGTCCTGTGCTGACGGCCTTCTTCCGCAATTTCCAGCCTCGTCCCAATTCGTCGTCGTCCTCCGCCGTGCGTTTGCCTGTCGGATGCGCACAGCTCGCATGCTCCTCGCCAGGTGCAGGAGAGGCTTCTCCATGTGCCGTGGGGCTGCTCTGCACATACTGCCATTCTCCGGCAAGGCCTTGTGTCCGTCGGCGCTCGGCCTCAGCCTGGGCGCGCTCGAGATCCGGATCAGTGTATCCCAGTGATTCTGCGGTGGAATAATTGGCGAATGCACTAGTGGGCCTTACAGGCTTGGGCGGAGGTGCAGCAGGAGACGCGCGAGCTGGAAGAGCGCTAGTCGATGCTTTGGCGTGTCCTGCACCGATGTCCTGTGAGAAGGCCGCCTGGGCCGCCTGAATTCAGACAATGAGAGTCAGAACTGAGGATCCAACACTTGTGTGATATGACTACGTACCTGTTCTATCCTGATCATCTCCCTTTTCTCTTCCTCTGCATCTTTCTTTTGCTTCTCGCCGGCCTTGTACAATCCGCGCACGAAACGCTCCTTATTTCCCTTGTGACGCATGCCGCCCTCGTGGTGCTGGCGCGAGGGCGCATCGTCGGCAATGTAGATCTCGCAATATTTGCAGTAATAGCGCTTCTTTGAGACCCAGTATTCGCTCATGGTGCTCAAGTAAAAGTTGAACGTTACGATGCCGATGAGCAAGTGGATGACTTCCCGTAGCTTTTGGCAGCGCCAGACTTTCTGCCAGATGGTCAGATTTTCAATCTGAGTTGCAATTGCGGCCAGATGTGCCGAGCGACGTCCCGATCTCGAGGAGGACCGTTGACATGGCGGCGTCGACGGATTTGGGTCAACGAGGTGTGCCATCAGCTTACAAAGCGTCGGCATCGCGGCGAAATAGGTCTGGCAGCACTATCCAGAAGTGTAGAGGGGGGTACCCCCCCCCCTACACTTTGCCAGAATAGAATTTCATCGCCCGACGATCTGACACACTCCGACGCTCGGCATGGCCTGCCGCATGCCTCGGCTGCTCGGCCATTTGGCATCTGGAAGTCTGGCGAGGCTGGATATCGCGTCAGATGGCTACGGGAAGTCATCCAGTGGTGGTCGAGTTGAAAGAGTACGTGCAGGTGCACCCGGCGAGCGTCCACTGTGATAAGATAAGATCCCGCATGGTTCGTCAAGCGCCCTGCCCGGCATGATCACTGTATCGTAGTAACTTGTTACACTACGATTCCGATCTGCATTCCTCAGTAATCGTTCTTATACTCCGTTCATGAACGAGGTGAGCAATTTTTTGCTTTGCTTTATGTCTGGGCTGTGTTACTCATGCGGCAACGAAGAAAGAAGATACACTCCAGTCCAGCTTTACCCAACTTGATGTTCACTATTCTTCAACACTCCTCTCCCCTTCCGCCCGACCCGCTCCTCGCTTCCATCATGAAATCTCCTCTTAATTTTAAGGAGGAGGGCACCTTCCGCCAGTTTCTGCTCTCCATTCTTGACGATTTCCCACCTATCGACAAGCTCATGGACTTCAACTACACCACTTGGGCTCGCGACTGCGCCGAGGGTCTCGACAAAGTTTCCTGTGATCAATTTATCAACGGCTCTACTGTCAAACCGACTGATCCTCTCGACCTCTATCGCTGGACCGAGCAAGACCTATATGTCGCAAAGCTCATTCTCTCGCATGTCTCTGACTCCGAACGCATGCGCGTCGAACAGCAGTGCCGCGGTTACACGTCGTCTTCCGACCTTTGGAACAGAATGCGTCGTCTCTATCTCCACCCCGACACTATTGCCAATTCCAAAGCCATCTACTTTCGTCGTGCCTTAGGGCACGTCTTCCCTGCTGATGGTCTTTTTGGTCCCACCCTCGAGGCTATGCGCGCCGACATCGAACGTCTTTACTCCATCGGCGCCCCCACGGCTGACGATATGCTCTATGTTGTGCTTTTTCGGGCCCTCAGCGCTCATCATTCAGATATTCAATCCGCTCTGCAAATATCTGGCACCATCGATCCCTTCGTTATCTGTCAGCGTCTCGAGGGCATCGACTTTCTGCGTCGTTCTGAAACCTCCCTTGGCGGCTCGTCTTCCAATACTACTGCTGCCGCTGCAGTTCCTGCGAAGCCCATCCGCGCGGCATGCATGCATTGCAACAGGTTCAACCACTCTTCAGATAAATGTTGGCAAAAGTTCGGTAAGCCGGAATGGCTGCGGATCAAGGAACGTGGCCGCAAGGCTGCGGGCAATAGGACTAGCTTGTCGACACCATCTGTTCAGGCCGATACCGCCATGGTCGTCGAGTTCTGCGGTACTGCTCTTGACAACAGCATCAATAATTCTCATGCGCTGTAGCTTTGTTCTCACTTTTCTGGGGCTCGCGGGATGTTGGCGCTTGACTGGAAGTAACTTAGGATAGTTGTTTTCAATACAATTGCTGCAAGCTCCTTTTGGACTGGTCAAGGCCAGCGCTTGGCGTTTGCTCATTTGGCATCTGGCTAACCTGATTCAGGACCGTATAAGTATCGTGCCAGACAGTTCAGTATCTCTTCCCACACACCACTACCGACAGCACCATACAGTTGACGTGTGTCATGTCCTCAAGCCTGCAACTTCTGTCTTTTCCTTCGGAGCTTCTTATAATGGGGCTGCAGCATCTGGGATACAGAGACTTGATCGTCTGCTCAATGGTGCGTGTGCTCCATAGATGTCGCAGCAAAATTTCTATCTGAACGACTATCCTAGGTATGCAAACGTTTTCATAAGCTAGTCAAAGAGGCTGCAGAGCTTTCATATACGGTCGAACTTGGTGTTGATGGATTTGTTGATGGGCCTCCGAATGATCTGAGCACAAGCGATCGTCTGCGACTTCTTCTCGATCTCCGCTCGCGCTGGCGTACCTTGGACTGGGTGAAGCAGGAAATCATCAAGTCATATCCAATGAGGCCAAGGCATAGAAATATGCATTATGCGCAAGGCATATTCTCGCAGGCGATATGCCCGAGCCTCGCGATCGACGAAGGCAACTCTCACTGCGCAATTTTTTCTACCACGTTACCCACCCGTGCGACGGAAGCCGTAGAGTGTGGATCGTTTGGAGACGACAATCTCTGGTACCGCGCCTTCTGCATGGATCCTGCTGCGGACGTTGTCATCTTTTTGGTGACGGGCAATCTGTTCCACGACGCGTCGCTCCAATTGTACTTGTCATTTGTTCCAAGATCTCTCAGCTCTAATGGCATTCGCCTGCATCCATTATGCCAGTCAAAGGACCTCCACCGGATCCAGTTCATCACGGGTGCCTACAATGCCAGGATCACGAACCCTCAGATTGCCGGAGATATGGTTGGCGTTACAGTCAGCGACGATGGGGAGAACTCTATCGTGATTTACAACTGGCAGTTGGGTGAACTGGTTGTCGTATGTATTATATTCTGTATGTCGATTCGTTGTCCAATTTCTTCCTGACTATTCATGGATGCAGAGAATGACAACATGCCTTGATGAAAATCGGTTATGGTCGGTCAGAGACTTCGCCTTCCTTTCCTCCCGGTCATTCGTGTTGTCTGCGGAGCTGTCGAACGCGTGCCGATCCGAGATCGCGCTGCTGTTTTTCACATTCTGCGACGAGTCCTCTGACGGCGCGCCATGGCCAGTTGCTGATGGCGCAGTCAAGCATATCGTCACCCTCCTGCTCCCGGAAGTCACTGCAGAGCAACATTTCTCTGGTTATATTAATATCACGCCCTGTGCCTCTTACCAGCCTCCCGGCCTTCCTTTCAAGGTTGAAGATCCCTGCTGCATTCTGGTGTACGACGCCGGCTCAAGTACTAACCCGTTCAGCATGAGAATGGTGATACATACAGACGTGTTCAGCAAAGCCAGAAAGCTTCTATCAACGGGGTCCACAGGGAAAGGGCGCAGTATACCATGGGATGCCTGGGGCCCAGAATATACCCGAGTCTTCATGCACAAGTATATCGACTCTCCACAAAAGTAGGTCCATGTTTAAATCAAACCTTGGCTGCTATTGCTCAACGTTGTGGACAACTCAAGACCAATCCACGGAGAGCGAGTGGTCATGCAGTTGACGGACACTGCGGATACGTGCACCACGCAGTCGACTTACCTGCTGGATTTCAACCGCGGCGTCCATCGTCGACGCTTGGCCTCGGGCGATCATGATCCCATGCTCGTCACCGAGCCCACCACTCTTGAAACATCACTGTTTACCAAGCCGGTCAAAACTGCACTCCCGTATACCGCAGCTCGCATTCCCAACGGGGATCTCTACAGCGGTTTTTTGCTGGACGAACAACGCTTGTTGGGGCTCAAGGCGAGTGTGCAAATGGCCTCGTACATATTGGAGCTTATCTTCGAGCAGGGACTTCAACCCGTCCGAGAGATTGAAGTTTTCGTGTTCTGATTCTAAGGGAAACCCAAGGAACGATATATTGTAAGTATCCGCATGTGCTCTTCGTCCATCGATTTTACTTGTAGCGCTCAATTTTGTAGTCTATATAATCCATTCCAAGCCAAGGTATCAATAGGGAAGTGATGGTCGACTTCGTAATAGTACTTAGGAGTTCAACCTGTTCAACCTACTTACATAGTTGAAAGTTCGACTCGTCCGGCACGTACGCATCGACTGCAGACCGTGATAAGATAAGATTCTGTGTCAAGCGCCCATCGATGGCAATTTTGACAACGTCACAGCAGCGTCACAAGGTTAACGACGACGAGCGGCAGCTCGGAAGACACTGACAGCCCTCTTAATGCTTTCCCGCATGATGCACACGGCCTCGTATCATAGTCGCAGCACATTAATTCTATCCTGAAGTACTGCATGGCTAGATTGGTTGGTACTTGTCCTATGTCCGACAGCCTGGGCCTCTGAATCCGAAGTGTCCTACTGAACGAATACGGCTACGGCTTAAAAGTGGCTTATAGCCCCAGCTTTCGACAGCTTCGCAGACCAATAAACATTGCATACGATGTTCTTATGGAACACGATCCTCCAGGCAGACGGAGCGCGCAGAACCGTGTGTTATCATGTCCTTACTCTGAGTCTTATACGACGAGCTTGCCAGTCTCAACTCCCCACAACGAGAAGCCGCACGGGTCGGCCGATTTTCTCGTGAGACAGCACCATTTGAGATTTCTTCCAAGTTTCACCTAATGCTATTTTCACAATTCCAGCGTATGGTTGATGCGAGTCTGCGACCCACTTGGCCTTCCAACCATCCAGCAGTTACACTTCTTTCCGGGTGCCACCCTTTAATAGCCGCTCTCGTCGTTGAGCACTGACTCCTTTCCAAATCATCGTAGGTGGGCCTTTATCTCATAGCGTTCCCGCGGTGATTGAAGCAGGATTGACGCTCGCATGTAAAGCACACGAGGCTGTAACATGCCGTATGCACGAGGAGATCCTTATACCTGACCTCCCGTTTTGGACCTGCACCTCTCCTCCCTCGATTCCGCCCTTATACACCACCTCATGCCCATTTTCGCATTTACGGTTGGCTCTTTAGGCGATATCATCGCGCTCCTCCAGCTCGCCGAAACATGTAGAAAAGTGCTCTGCGATAGCAGAGGATGTTTTGACGAATATCAGGAATTCATACTGGAACTCGACACCCTCGCGCACACCGTGTCTGGAGTACAGAAGGCGATAGATTCGCAGGGACCAGATCAGCTCTCGCGGTCGGTCGAGAACGGTCTTCGTCAATCGATTCGGACCTGCAGCTATGTCCTGCAACAAGTGAATCAGACGATCAACAGGTACAAGCTAGATGTTCAACGCGGCAGCAGCTCCATGAAGACGATGGCGCTCGACATTTGGTGTAGGGTTGGTTGGTCGCTGTTTAAGAAGGAAGAGTTGGTCACTTTCCGCTCGCAGCTTGCGCAACAAATCGCAGCGATGAATACCCTACTTTCACTTGCTCAAGGGTGCGTCTCGTAAAATGCATACGACCTCAGTACAAGTCTTACTCTCTTCGTCAGCGAACACCAGAGTCGTCTCGCAGAAGTCCACCGCGAGCATTATTCTCTCAATGTAGAGATTTCCCGCCACGTGCAGGATATGTCTAGCAGATTGGCCCAAATCTCCCTGACCCAAGCATATCGCGGTGGACCAAACAATCACGGGGGTCAGCCATTCTATGTGCATGTATCGAGAACAGTATGTTGTAACCAATGCATGATGAGAGCATCTGCTAAGACTCTTTTCGCTATTCCAGATCTTCCACGATTTTTTGATCTACTATCATCAGATAGACCCCTGCACTATCTATTCATTGACCAGAGAGCTTTTGACATGCGATGTCAGTTCTATCATCACGACATGCATGTCAGAGGCATGCTGGCATCCGCAGACAGAGCAAAATCGTAGCGATTTGAGCGTAGTATTCCCTCAAGGACTATGGGATTCTTCCGAGGAGTCCCACCATGATCTACTCTGTGCCCCGATTTTCTTTGATATGAAGTGGATGCACTCGACAGAAAAGATTACTTCCGGTCTGCCTGCGAATGGCATAGTCTGGTGCGCTTGGACCCCATGATTATTGGAGTCAAATGGAAGGTGAGCCATTGCATTGGAACTATCTACTCTCAATTGACCACTTTTGCATGTCTAACTTGGATATAGCTGCCATACCCTCATAAGTTTGGATTTTTTTTTGATTTCACAGGTGGTACTCCAAATTCCAAAGGGAGATTGGTGACACTTATTGCTGAAAGACTAGCGGACAACTTTCACTTTTTCAATGACCTTTTGCGGGAGGAGCTTTCTGGTATCACCGCAAGGGAGATCATCCTTGAGGGGTTGGTTCAAGTAAGGGAGAGCACATGGCAGCCCATCCTACGATCTACGTGCAAGGTGTCTGATGGTTCCAATGAACCTAGATTTTGCTAGCCGACTACAGCCTAAGCTCTAGTCATGACCTACGGATCATCGTCATATTAACAAACCGGCTTGCAGTTATTCAGAGACTCCCATCAGGTCCGGGATTCGGGTACACTGTGGAATCGCTTGTAGTATCTATGTGTAACTTGGACGATGCACATTGTAAAATCCCAATGATACCTAAATCATTTGTTTTTGTAAATACACACTTGTCTGCGTAGCTTGAGGGAACCGGACAGTAGCATGGCAATTGATCTACTTAGACAGCCGTTGTATGGCACCTCTGAAAACGTGCTAAATGTCTTGACTGCCTCCAGCCAGTCATACCTCCACATCTCGCCGGTTCTCTCCAACATTGAATAATTATTGGTAGCAGCAGTCAGAAATAAAGATTAAAAGCATCGGTACATCCAGATCACCAGGTAAATATATAAGCGACAATTGTCTCTCACAGGCCCCCGCTAGGCAGGAACAACACAAGCACCAAAACAAGCTCACAAGCTCAATAACCAACAATGGCGCCCACGACGGCAGAGCACCCGGCGCCCCACCGGTCGTGGTAGTATTCGGCCTGTACACAATTACCAACACATTTCCTCCCAGCATATATAGTGCCAAGCAGAAGCGACGCACGGAATCCCATTCGCGTCCCAGAACTACGGGCACGTGTCGTTCGCACTCTCCTATGCACACAGCATTCTCGTTAGCGGAATACTGGTAAGATGGCGAGGTGGGCAACACACCGTGGGTTCGGCGGGGCAGCACACGCTGTCGCCCAGATCGAGGGCGTTGCCGCCGAACGCCGCGGCGCTTTTGGAGCCTGGCCAGTTCGGCTTACATGATGCTCTCGTAGCTGACGTTCCAGACGCCAAAGCTTCTCGATCAATCCGGGCAGTCAGACTCCACGCAAAAGATGCGAACGAGGGGGCACACAGTGCATCCTGAGGCGAAATATGTGTGGGTGAGTGGATGATGCAGGGCGGGGCGCGGCGCACATACCGTAAAAGGATGCGTTGGAGGGGAAGAAGTCGTTGGATATAGATGAGGACGGCCATGCGAGGTCAAAGTTCAGATAGTTCCCCGCTGCATGTTCTATATGAATATATATCTAAAAAGCAGTGAACCAGACGCACGCATACGGCGCACTGCTTGTCGCATTGCACCCAATTGTGCTCGGCGGTCAGAGGTCCGTCATCTTCACGACGACGCTCTTCGGCTGCACCGGGAAGAAGGTCAGGTCAGACAGGAAGATGTTGAGCAGTGTGAGCTTGAAGCAGCGTCGATGTTCCAGCAAGTAGCCAATGCACCCTGTGCCCTCATGTTGGGAATACCCATTTATCTGTCAGCCAATGACGGTTCCAAAATGTCATATAGATGCGCTACATGCCTGTCGGATCGCATAACGGACGAAAGTAGTATCCCGTATTTGCGATGGTGGTCTGTATATAGGACACACCGAACCAGGCTGCCCGGCCACAATGTACCAATAATTGTCATAGTAGCGAACCAACTTGCAGTTATTCGGGGATCCCGTCAGGACCAATTTTCAGGGCCATTGCAGTCGAGCAGGGACACTAAGCCGAAGTACAATATTGATATAGAAAACAGATGTATAAGTTACGTGTATGGCGAGCAAGCGCACCTAAGAATACAATGCAGGGATATACACCGGGCCAACCTAAGCAAACGACGGAAGAACGCACGCCGCGCTATCCCCGCAGCCGCTCGACGAGGTCGCGCATGTGCTTCTCGACCTTGTTTGCGTTCTTCCAGTATATCGAGCCCTCCTGGTTGTAGAACCGGCAGTTGTCGAACACGAGCTGCGCGTCGGCGAGAAACGCGTCAAGGCCCGCGTACTGCCCCGTCTCGAGCTTGTGCTCCATCGTGCTGAGGTCTGTCCGGATGATTTCAGCGACATGACACACACGGCAGAGGCATGCAGCGCCGTACCCATGGGCTGCGCGATCACGTCGTAGTAGTCGAGCACCTCGTTCTTGTTCACGGGCTGCATGAAGGGCCACGCGGACGGGTGGCTCTGCAGCTCCGCGAGGATGCGCTCCATCATGCTGCGCTCTGCATCTTTACGCGCCGCGCCGGTCCTGCAACACCGCAAAGCAAAGCACACGTGAATGTCTCGTCCTACAGGCAACAGCACACGACATACGGCGGCATCATGTCCGGCGTCCACCCGCTCTCGCCTACAAACGCATGCATCATCAACACGGCTCCGGCGGCGGGACGCGGCGCATGTACGTACGGAGACCGGGCACTTCCCGCGGGTCGACATACAGCCCCTCGCCGCCGTCCCGGAACTGCGGCAGGCCCTCGTACACGACGTGGCTTTTGCTCATCTCGCGGATCTTGCTGAGGATCGCCGCGCGCTGCGCGGCGACGATATCGCGCTGAGCGAGGTAGTCGACGCGCCGTAGGAGTGTGCACTGCATGATCGTGCCGCCCTCGTAGTCCTTGATGTAGCCCGCCCACACGGAGCGGTCAAGCGTGATGTCCTTCGTGAAGCCCTGCTTTTTGAAGTAGCCTACGGCGTAGTTGTCCGCGTACGTCAGGAAGTGCATCATCTCGGGGTATGTGCGCCGGATGTGCGCCTTGAAGTGGTCCATGAGCAGCCCGCCGTAACCCTGTGCAGCGTCATTATGGAAGTCCGGCATAGGGTAGAAGCGCCACGTACCTTTTCCTGGTCGACGGACGCGGTCGCGAAGAACACGATCTCTGCAAAGCCGCGATGGGGAAACGGCCGATAGCAGATCCCACCGACGACCTTGTAGCCCCGCTTGCATATCGCAAGCGCCTTTGAGTTCGTGTCGTACACAAGCCGCGCGATGTACTCCGGTGGCATCACCGGCAGCTGCTTCTGGAAGAGCGTTTTGAGGTTGGTCAGGATGACGAGCGACCGCGGCTGGCGGTCATTCTCCACGGGGATGATCTGGATGACACCCCTGCGGAGCTCGGCCGCAGACAGCTTCTCGGGCTTGACGGGTGGCTGCAAGATGTGCAGTCTGTGAAAGGGCGGCCATGCAAGATGTCAGAATCAGATGCTTACCGCACTCGTCGGCGCGCCTTCCGTGTCCACTGTGACGCCTGTCACCAGCCTATCGAGCTGGCGCTCATCCATGCGCTCCTCGACCTTGACCTTCGCGACGTGTCCGTTCATCTCGGCCTGCAACTCGCCCGTCGGTGGCGCGAATAACGACGCGGGGCCCGTGTGGGCCTTGGTCTTCTTGCCGCTGCGGCGGTCGGTGCCTTGGCGCGCGGCGCCGTTGAGCGAGGCATGCATCTTGGCTGCCAGCGGCTGGTCTTCGTCGTCGTCTTGGTCGCTCAGTGAGGACAGGGAGATGCGGCGACGCTTGGCGGGGGGCGGGGAGGTGCGCTCACTGAGGCGTGAGGAGCCCGGGGACGGGGGCTGTTTATCTGGGGAGACTAGGACTGCAAGAATAGAAGGATCAGTGAGGCGAACGGAAGACTTGCGGAAGGCAGCGAGCGCGCGCCTCGTGGCCTCGTGGCCAACGGTGGGAGGGACTTGCCTGGGGAAGGAACTGATTCTGAAAAACTCATGAAGGACTTTGGAAGCCGCAGCTGATGCCGGAGGGCGTCCATGGTCTCGTCCGTGTAGTCAAAGTCGAGCAATCGCCCGACGTTCTGTGGCGCGCAGAGGCACAATGAGCATGAGGATGGCCATCTACCGGACAGTTCAAACTCCGCACCTGGTATGAAAAGAACCAATGTCGTTTGCCGTGTGGGGAGACGGAATCGATGGCGGGGTAGACACGATGACGAGATGAGAGGAATGATCGGACCAGCGGAGCAACGCACGCACCTCGAGATGCTCGTCGATCTTGACTGCCACCCGTGCGCGCCGTGCGAACTCGTCCTCGTCAAGCGCCCTGTCATCCGCGCCGTGGTCCTTAACGCTGTGCCCACACTCGCAGGACAATAGGTAGCTCGTCGTGCCGTCGTCATCGTCTGAGCCGTACTGTGCGAGGTCTGTCAGCGAGTTTGAGTTCTCGACGCGGTCGTCGCGGATGATGTCGATTGCCGAGGAGGGATGCAGGCCGGCGCAGCCATCGCAGGCGCTGCATGGCGAATGGCGAGCGATTTTTATGGACTGGGAGAGAGGAGAGAGATCGGCAAGATTGTTGGACGCGGGGTAGAGGTATTTCATGCCGTAGAGGAGGGATGACGGAGGGCTCCAGCGATGTCCGGCCGCCCCCACGCGCGACACCTCCCGATCTAATCTAATCTACTTCCGTGGGGAGCACGGCCTTCTGCTGTTCTTCTGCTCCTCCACGACTCAAGTCCATGACTTGAAGTCCAGTTCTATACCCATGAAATCTATACCAATGAAACCTATACCCCCTACGTTGTATATCTATGCGGCCCTTTCCGCTCTTTTTCTGCCCACACTCGTGCAAGCAACCTCGTGGATCTCATACCCGCCTTCCGGCACCGCGACCCTCACGCACTATACCCTCCCGCAAGACTTCGTCGCGTCCTGCGGCTGCACCGCGGACAGCACGCACTATCCAACCGCCGCGCTCAACCAGCTCGCCTTTGGGAGCAGCACCGCGTATGGTCCCGCGTGCGGACGCTGCTTCAACCTCACGCTGCTCAACACCTTCTTGTCCGACCCAGCCTTCTTCCCCGCGCAGCAGAAGAGCGTCGTCGTGAAGGTCACGGACCTCTGTCCTCTGAGCAAAACTGGATGGTGCAATGCAACTAGCAACGCCCCAAATGCGTGCGTGTGTATTTCTTTGCATTATAGATGGTATATTTACATTGGACATGCAGTGCGGGGAACTACTTGAACTTCGACCTCGCATGGCCGTCTTCATCTATACCCGACGATTTCTTCCCCTCTAACGCGTCTTTCTACGGTACGTCTGCCCGCGTTTTGCCCCACATGACCCACTCACCCACACGCCTCTCGTCATAGGTTATACTGTGCGCCGCCTGCTCTCCATTCCATTTCACAGTTGCCGAGTCTGACTGCCGAATTGGGTACAGGACTTTGGCGTCTGGAACGTCAGCTACGAGAGCGTATCCTGCGAGCCGGACTGGGCAGGCTCCAAGAGTGCCGCTGCGCTTGGCAGCGCGCCCAATCTTGGCGATAGCGTGTGCTGTCCCGCAAATCCCACCGTGCGTTAGCCACTGTGCCGTTCTGCCGTTATGCTAGTTGGAACTGACGCGGACAATGTGCATCTAGGGCAGCGCGAACGACACGTGCCCGTCGTTCTCGGACGCGAATGGGATTCCGTGCGTTGCTTTTGTTTTGCGTCGTGCTGGATGAAACGTGCTAATTTTTGTGCAGGCCAGATACGACAACGAGCGGTGTGGCGCCGCGCGCTGCACCATTGTGGGCGGCATTATTGGTTGCTGATTTTGTGTTGGCGGTGCTTACTATATTTTTGCTCGGTGGAAACCTGTGAGAGGCAGTTATCGCTCGTATACCTTGTGCTCTGGATGTATTTGTTGTCTTCCATCCTTATTCTTAACCGGTGTCACCAACAAACATTTGCTGACGGAGGGGACCCACGAAGCATCGTATTGCAATGGCATGGAAGCAATTAAGGCATTGACACGTCCTGAGAGATACCACCCCACAATGCAGACTGGTGAGACCTTTACACGCAATCAATCGCCACGCCAGCCGTCCGGTTTCCTCTAAAGATGTGCGCAAATATGCGTATTATTACAAAAACAAGTGATGATTTTGGTATCATCAGAACTTCACAATGTGTATCGTACAAGTTACACATAAATACTACAAGTCGGGACCCGCTATTCCCAAGCATCCACTGAATTATTCACTCCCACCACTGAAGGTACCATCGCCGGCGCACGCTCAGCGCTGGCCGTCTACACGAAAATCCCATCAGCACACCATCGCGCAGACACAAACCGCAGCACTCACAAGCCTTGGTCTCGTATCCCGACGGGCCGACGATGACATTCTGCGGCGCTTGCGTCTTTTCCTCAAGGTAGTTCACGAGGATGTCGTGCACGCCCTGCGCATAGCGCTGCTGCGCATCGAGCGTCGTGCCCGAGTAGTGCGGTACCATGCCGTTGCCCCCACCAAGCGGGTTCTTCATCGTGCGCCAGACGTGGTCCTTCGGTGCGGGCTGCACGTTCCACACGTCGCCCGCGTACCCGTTCAGCTGCCCGCTCTTGACGGCCGCGGCGACCGCGTCCTTGTCGCAGATCGCGCCGCGCGCGGTGTTCACAAGCCACGCGCCCTGCTTGAAGTGCTTCAGCAGCTCCGCGTTCACGAGCCCGCGCGTGCCGTCGTGCAGCGGGCAGTTGACCGTGACGAGATCGCACTGCGAGACGAATTCCTTCAGGTCCTCGACGCGGCGCGCGCGGACGGCCTTTGCGGCGTCTGGCAAACGGCGCATCAGCACGGTCGGCAGCAAAGCATAAGGAACGACGTACCGGCCGGCAGGGGCGCGTAGTCGTAGTACAGGAGCTCCTTGCAATCGAACGGCAGCAGGCGCTGCAGCACGCGGTACCCAATACGCCCAGCGCCGATCGTGCCGACGACCTTGCCTTCAAGGTCGTACGCATTCCGCGCGATCTGAGAGACCTGCCAGTCGCCGCGCTCGATCATCTGCGCAGCCCGTCTCGCGTGAGCACTGTCATACTGTGCGGAACGGCGCGGCACGCACCTCGTGGGCAGGCACAAAGTTCCGGACGAGCAGCAGGATTGACATCACCACGTGCTCGGCGACGGAAACGACGTTCGAGCCGGAGACTTCGAGGACCTGGATCTTCTTGGTGACTGCGGCGTCGAGGTCGATGTGGTCGGAGCCGACACCGGCGGTGATGCAGATCTTCAGCTTCTTCGCCTGGACGTCACGGTAAGAGGTTGAGCTCGACGGATGGTAGTGGAATAGCTACCTTCTCGACAAGATCGGCGGTAAGGTAGCCGGGGTGGAAGGGAGTGGTGATGAGGACCTCCGCCTGGAAGATCGTCAGAATACAGCTTTCTTCGCACAAGTCAAAGAGGACGCACGTCAACAATGTGCTTCTCGAAGAGACTATCAGGGCCGTCCTTGTCGCTGGAAACCTGCGGGACGATAGGAGTTGTAGGGAGATAGACAAAGTAGGGTGCATGGCGTCGCTTACGATGAATTCATGGCCGCGAGACTCGAGAAATTCACGGAGACCGAGCTGAATGGCGGGTGTGATAAATATAGCACTCCTAAGATCGAACAGGAGTTATAGATACCTCGTTCTCCACAGTTCCCAGCAGGCGGGGCTCTTCCCGAGCAGCCTTGCCACCGTCGTACAAAATAGCGAGAACCTAGCACAACACAGCTCGCATGAGCACATCACAGCGACAGATACAACGATTGCGAACCTTCATCGTATGGGGAGGACTAGAGCGATCAGAGATCGAATAACGAATGCGGGGTAATAGGACAGACAGGACGAGGGAAAGCGGGAGCTTTTATATCACACACTCACTGCGGGGATGGGCATGGGATGCACGGAAGAAGATTGATCCCACGCATCTCCTGACTGTGGAATTGACATAGAGCTCGGCGCACAGGACCAGAATCGACGTCAGTCGCACCGGCAACGGAGAGGGGCACCTCCCAGTCACCTCCCCAGCGTATTTCCCCGTCTTAGCAACGTCATTGCGCCCGTCTAGACCCGCTCCCATGTACCGCGCTCCCGGGTTCGCCCCTACACACGTCCAAATTTCACTGCGATGAGTTGATAGCGGCGCCACAGCGCAAGCTCGCCGAACGACTCGCGACGGACACGCGCAAGGATGGCAGGCCCATTGCCTGCGGCGCGCGAAGCATCACCCGTGCCGACTAGCTTCCGATTCTGGCCGCGAAACGCCCATATCGGGGCGCCGTTCCGCTCCGGGTCGATCCTACGACGCGCGATTGTGCGAATCTGCCCGCTCTGCAGGCGTTTGCCCGTGGGTCAGCCTGCGTCCCTGGAAATCTAAAGCTGTTTAAACGTTCGCGGGGCAGCACATCTATACACCCGTGTGACGGAGGCACACACTAGTCTGTATGAGACGGGGCACAACATACTCACGGGACTGTATGCAGAAGTCAGGTGTGGGGATGCGCTGCGTCAGCCTGGACATCCTAAGACTTTCTGGGATGTCTTGATGCCTTCTGGCATATCAGGATCGGGAAGCCAGCTGCACGCGCCCGGATCATATAGGCACCTGGCACCCGTTCTCTGTCGAACACGAGGGCGCAGGCGCGTGATGTACAATGATGCTCATTCGGGGTGGAGGTGAAATTATCTCAGTGGAGATCGAGGAACGTCCGTGGTGCTGACAGAGGTGCAGAGAAGGATTCACAATGGTTTTGCCAAGGCCAAAGGCCCCACACCGGCCCAGTCTGCGGGGCATGCAGGCTCGTGGGGGCGCCTGAATATGCAAGATTGTCAACAGCGATATGACATATGATAGCGGAACAATTGAGGTGCTCACCGATTCACGACACATAACTGATCGACGAGACACATCCCACAGAAGACTGGATGTAGCAAAGTCATAACGGCCAATGGGGTGAAGCAAATTGCGAATTGTGACAGGGTTGAAAGCAGAATTTGTATCGAATGCCCCCTCGTATGGGGGCAAGTGTGCAAGGACGAAGGAAAAGGCATCCTCAGCAAAGGCTCCACACCTGCATTTATACATGCAAGTTCGATGCGAGAATGTCCGTGGTTTACTAGGGTAAAGCACGCATCGAGTCGGTGGAAAAGTTGACGTCGAGCGACTCCAGCCGGAAGAGGCATCGGGAGAAGTTGGGTGAAAACGGTAACGTGATCGTGTATGGCGCTTCCAAACCTCCGACATGCCCCGTTGTCAATGTGTAGGACCCGCACGGACGGCCTGCGACTTGCCGGATGGATTGAACTTATGTCTGCATCACTGGCATGCCATTCCCCACAGGCAATTACTGTCCTCTCGATGACAATCTGAACCCATTCTGATTAGCGGCATGTTTGACCTATCGAGTCGGTGACGTACTATGAGCAGTCGTCCTTCGATTATTTGATCCAAGAGCGAACGGACTGGGTTGTCTAGAATTCGACTGAATGAACCCCGACACTTCAAAGACGTCCTTACTTCGATCCCTGTTTGGCGGTCTCCCTTGATTGCATACGGACCCTGGAAGCCCACCACCATTGACGCAGAATAGGAAAAAGTGTCGGATCCTGGTTGCAAACACTCAAGCTCCCCTCCAATCAACACCACAGGCCTTGATCGAGCACGTCCGAGGCGGTGACCCAAGACCACGCCCACCAATGGATGTCCGCGAGCCACAAGAGCACATTCTGGCAGACCATTTGCGTGGACTTGTTCGTGGCATGCGATCAAAGTATCGAATTGCGACTCAGCCGCAAATCGCGCAGTGCCCAAGCACCCGATCGAAGGTCCGACCAACCGAAGGCACCTCTCACCTTCCTAAAAATACACGTTGTGATACTGTACACTTCATGCGACGTACATTTTGAGTAGCAGCGTTCATGCCTACCGGGACGCGATGCGTCATTGCTCAAGCCCCTTCAGTGTCTTTATCAGGGCCTTCTCCATCTCCAGCGCGATCTGGGTATCTGCGCCAGCCGTAGTTATCGAGGCTGGGATATCGACACTGACATACATCTGCTTCTTGAAGCGCCGCGCTGTAATCAAATCAGCTGCCAAGCTGATTTTTCGAGGTGGATGAAATACCGAGCCGTTGTGCCATTGGGAGTGCGATGTCCGAGGAGGAGCGGAAGAGCGAGGCAGCGGGTGGTGCGGCGGAGGACTGCACGGCGAAGAACAGGCCGAGAGCACAAGAAAGATCAAGTCGAGAGATGCAATCGGTAACCAAGAAATTAGCGGACACAAAGGGCAAGGGCACGGGTACGCACGTCTCGGACAGGCATTGCGCACGCCCAGTCGCGCGCGAGGTGGCCGCTGCGGATGACCTGCTCCTCGGGGACGTGGGGTTCGTCTGCCACACCGACCCAGAGCATGTACGAATCGACGAGATGGGTGACCTGGACGACCAAGGTGGGCGCGTTGGGCGCGTTGGGCGAGGCGGGTTCGATCCTGTGTGATGAAACGTGGATTGCAGGTGCTAACGACGACGGGGGCGGTGGTTCGGACATAGCAGACGGTGATATTGCTTTGCTTGGGAGGACTCGAGGACGCGTTGAATTGAAAGGCAGCTAGGCAGAGTTAGGCACGGACTGAATGCTGCTGACGTCATCCGTACTAGTAACCAGTAGGACGGCGCCAAGTGATCTATGTTGCATTCACTCCCGGTCCCGCTCATCTACTACTGCGTACTATCCGCCTCCCACCTGCCGCAGCCCCTCTCTATCTTCGTCTTATTTAGCTCGGCGTTTCGCTGAGAACAGCTCCTATAGGTTCCACTCACTTTTCTCCCATCCTCTTCTGTCGCCCTAACTTCTTACTGTATTCTATAGCTCTATCCTAGTTGCATCTACCATGGTTGCTTCTCCTGCCAAGTCTATTCCTATCAACACTAAGATCGCTCTCGTCGACGACAACGGTGATGTGCTGTGCTGGCACGGTATCCCAGCCGTCAAGCGCACCAGCAAGACCCCCAGTCATCCAAACAGGTTCGTACGCCTGCAATCTTTCATTTCGCGGGACGTGCCATACTTACACCTCTTCAGGGTATTCTGGGCCTGCTCTATCTATAGGGACCAGGAGGGTCATTGCAAGTTTTTCAGTAAGTTTCGTCCGGCCCACGCCAACACCCCCCCACCAGCAATCGTCTTCCCCATGTCTGGACATTCGCGTTCCATCCGCCCTTTCTCTCCTCGCTTCCCCTTATATTATATCTCGTTACTAATATCTCTCTTTTTGTAGAATGGGATGACGAGCTTCCCCCACACAACAATCCCGACGATCCCTTGCTTCAATGGCATCCTCCCGCCCAAACCTCCCAGAGCACTCAAAGCTCCCAGGGCGTAGCGGCCACGCCGTTCTCCGGCCCCTCCAGCCAGCCCGTGCCCGTCTCCACATCCCCGACACAGTCCCAGCCCTCCTCCCAGACCCAGCCGTCCTCTCAGCCCCCGTCCGGCCGGGGCCAAGGCTATCCGACGCCCTCGACGCCCCCACGCAACAAACGCCCCCTCTCCGACACCGGCTCGCCCTCGCCCTCCCGCATCCCGAAGCGCACCATGCCCCCGCCGGGCGCACAGGCGCGCACCCCGCGGCACGAGCGCCTCCGCGCGAAGATCGAGGCGTTCCTCGGCCCCGATGGCACCTCCCCGCCGCCCGCGCCTGCATTCGGAGGCCCAAGTGGCCCGACGCAGCCGGCTGAAACTACATACGGCGCCCCGTACGTCGCGCCGGATGTCTATTACGGTCTGGCGCCGCTCCCGCCGCCGTCTGCGTACGCCACAGGCGCGGCGCCCCAGCCTTCCCCCGTCGCGACGGGATTCGAGCGCCGCGGCGGAACGTACACGCAGCGCAGCAACGCGAGCGCGGCGGACGCCGCGGCCGTCGAGCGTCTCATCAGCGCGTTGGGGACGGACCACACCACGCGCGAGGCGGCCGCCGTGCAGCGCGTGCGCAACGCGCGCTCGGTGCAGACGGACCCGTCAAGCGAGTTCGGCGACGAGGTCGACCTCGACGCGGACATGGACTCGGATGCGGGTGCGACTGACTTGTTTGCGGCGAAGGGGAAGGAGAGAGAGAGGGCGGAGGAGTTGGAGGTGCGCGAGTTTTTCAATGTGCGTTTGCGTGAGCACGTGTTTTGTGGTATTGTGTGCTTATCTGGTTGGTAGCCGGGCTCTTCGTCTGTCGGTACAGGCCCGTCGTCGGTCACCTCTACTACGGCCTCGTCTGAGTCCATTGCGGACATGATTCACGGGTTGGGCAGTATCCCCGGGTACGTTTCCAAGCTCGAGCGCCAGGTCGCCGCGCTGCAGAAGAGCAGCGAGACCAAGGCGCGCCGCATCAAGGAGCTCCTCGATGAAAATGAGAGGTGCGTTGTTTCTGCTGATCCCTGGGCCGAGGCTGATGGATATGTGGTGCAGGCTGAAGAAGGACAAGACACGTATGCGCGCTGCGTTGAGGCTCGCGGTTGCGGATCTTGATGACGATTCTGCCACACAGGGCGATGAGTCGGGTCCTAGCGGCAGTGCCAGCCAGCACTAAGCTGCACGCCGTCTCAATCAAGGAAAAGCCGGAGACACATCTGGCGTCCTGTCTCTTCCCGGAATTGTCTCTATGGTCGTCTGTCTTGGTCCCACCCTGTCGTTACGCCACTCGAACTTATCGCGCAAAACACAAAGCACTGAAAAAACTGAAAGATACAAAATACAAAAACAGGATTGCGACGCCTGACGTCAACCCTGTCTTTACCTCTACTCCCGCGACACCTCCTCCCCTTTGCTCTGACCTTGCTCTGACATCTGCACCTGTTCTGTCTTTTACCGCACGGCCCCCTTCGACGCGACGTTCACTTCCTCCTTACTGTAGCTTACGACACCTGTAGTCATACTTACTCTATCTTCACCTTTTGGCTGCATCGATCTAGCCCTACTCTACTGACGCATCTCGTTTGCGTGTTCTCGCGTCGGATCGGACTGGGGATATCTACTGTATTTCTAGCTGGTGCTCATGATATATCGTAGCAACTCAGTCAACGGTATCCTAACCGATTCGTCCCATGCCCCCGCTCGCACTCCATCCATCACTTCCCACACCACACTGCCGTCCTCAAGTGAACGACGCGAGATCGAGCCCGTTGGCCGCGATGCGCGCCTCGAACACCGCCGTCTCCGCGCATATCATCAACCGCCCCGGCCCCGCAAACACCATGTTCGCGCTCGTCGTCCCGAGGAAGAACTTGCCGAGCAGCGCGCCGTCGGGCGCCCAGACCTGCACGCCGTCGCCGCAGCCCGCGTACACGTGGCCCTGCGCGTCGACTTGCACGCCGTCGGGGATGCCCGTGTCGGTGAAGGCGAAGACGCGGCGGTTGCGAAACTGGTCGGTTGCTGGGTCGACATCGAATTGGTATCTGTGCGCGGGCGTTAGTTGGGCGGCGTGCGTGCGGGGGAGGGGGACGTACATTGTTGCGGGATCGGTTTGGTTGTTGCCCAGGAAGCCGCCGACGAGGCCGGTGTCGGTGCTGTTGGGTAAGGAAAATGTTTGAAAGCGCTGCAGTTGAGGATGGGATGGGCACGCACACGTATGCAGTCTTCCCGTCCCCGGAGAATGCGATCCCATTCGACCTCAGGAATCCATCCGCAACGACGCGCACTGCACGCGTATCCGGATCGAAGCGATACACCTGATTGCGCGAAAGCGGCTCGGGGCGGAACTGGTTCAAGAACCCATACCTGCACAATGACGCTTCAGCACGGTCTACATGCTACCTCGGACCCGGCGCGCACGCACGACGAGTCGGTAAAGAAGATCTTCCCGTTCGTGGGGTGCACCTTCACGTCGTTCAGCGAGTTGAACTGCCGGCCGAAGAAGTTGTCAAGCAGGATCGTGACGTTGTTGGGCGCGTGCGGGTTGACGAGCGCGACGGACGGCGGGCGCGGGCCCCGGCCTGAGGTGACGAGTAGCAGATTTTCGCGGAAAGGCCCCGTGCCGCCGTTCGTCATTTGTATCGTATCCGGGAGGTCGAGCTACGGCGACTGTCAAGCTCACGTGAAGGTCAGGTAGTGTCACCATATTGCCCACCTCCGTGACGGAGACATTCAGCGCGCTCGTCGCGCTGTTCGACCCGCTTACGGCACGGTCGACTTCCTGCAGGCTGATCTTCCCCACCTTGTTGTTATGGTTCAGATCGCTGAACCCGAGCGCGCCGCCGTCGTTGCTCGCGAAAAACAGCTCGTCCGTCTCGGGCACCCACACGGGCGCCTCGTGCGCGAACGCGAAGCCCGGGTTGGACGCGACGGCGCGGATGGACGCGTTCGGCCCGAGGAGCGTGAGGAAGCGCGGGTCGAGAACCTGGAAGAAGGGCGGGGTCGTGTTTGTTGGGTTGAAGGGCGCTGTTGCATCTTGGCGGAAGGTGCCGTTTGCGCCGATGACTGCAAAAGACAGCGGATCGACGAGCTGTCGGAGGGGTGGTAAGTATTCGATGGGATCCCTCTGGTATCCGGAGATATCCTTCGCAATAATACTAGCCGAAGCACTCACCACAGCTTGAGCAGGTATTGTGGCGGAACCCGCATCATTGCTCGCGGCACTGTTGCTCTTCGCGTATGCGAATGCTGCAAAGGTAGCGAACAGCGAAGTGGGGACTAATCCAACGCGTCCGATCATGTTGCTCAATGGGGAGTGATCAAATTTGCGGTTATCCTCGTGCGAGGCCTCCGTTGTTTTTATCCTGTCCTTATGAGCCATTTTTACCCCGGAAGTCGATATAGTTGGGACGTAAGGCTAATGCTTCCTCTGCTGAGAAAATGGCGATGGTGGTGTTCGCGAGAGATTTGTGAATGCATGTTGACGAAATGGATGGGAAAGATGATTTGAATACGGCCCGGGAACTTAACTTGAGGGACACATGACCTACTTGCAGGTTGATCTTGGTAGTCGTACAGCAAGCGGTGGGACTGAACTTGCAAGGAAGAACATACATCATGGGATCATAGGCACGACTTACCGAACATCCTTGCATTCCCTCACTTTTCAACCTGGACTGGCACAGTCCGCAAAGGGTGCGCTGCGCAGTGCAAAAACCTGAGTTCGACACTCATAGTAGGGATTTCTCCAGTTCTCAGCCAAGACGACCCTCGGCAAAATGCAGAAAATTGCAATCGTCGATGTCAAGAGAGGTTGCAGGACTTCCGGATTCTGTGCGAGTCAGTAACTTTGATCTGAGGTGTACCTGCTCGTCACAAATAGCCTTCAAGGTCCGGCATGAACCCCAATCATCGACCGAGGTTTTCCTGGAGATGCATAGCATTTAATTTCCGACAAATGTGCACATGCCAGACTGCAGCCAAAACTTTACCATCTGCCCCGTAGCGGCAGGCTCGCAAACACCTCCCGAAACGATTAAACGAAGGCTTGTGCGATCTTAAGTGAAGGAGGCGAGATCGAGGCCATTAGCAGCGATGCGCGCCATAAAGATCGTGTTCTCTGCATTGATCATGAGCCGCCCCGGCCCCGCGAACGCCATGCTTGCGCTCGTCGTTCCGAGGAAAAATTTGCCAAGCAGCGTGCTATCAGGCGCCCACACCTGCACACACGTCCAAGATGAGTTACCATGTTGGAATTAGTCGATAGAACCAAGGAGGAAGAGAATGTGTGCAACGCACATGCACGCCATCACCGCATCCGGCGTATACATTTCGTTGTGCGTCAACTTGAATGCCGTCAGGGATTCCCGTGTCGATGAACGCGAACACGCGTCGGTTAAGGAACTGATCTGTCACGGGGTCGATGTCATACTGGTATCTGCACCGCTCTCGTCCATCAGACAACGAAAATAATAACGAAGACAGCACGCACATCGTCGCGGGATCAGTCTGATTGTTCCCGAGGAAGCCACCAGCGAGACCCGTGTCTGTGCTGCATAGGTGTCAAGGGTTGTGCTTTGAAGAGGAATTCGATGAGGGTATTTTTCACGCACACGTATGCGGTCTTCCCGTCTCCAGAGAATGCGATCCCGTTCGGCCTCAGATATCCGTCCGCTACGACACGCACCGCACGCGTATCCGGGTCGAAGCGATACACCTGGTTGCGCATAAGTGGTTCAGGGCGGAAGTGACTCAAAAACCCGTATCTGCACTCTCTATACTCAGTCACCAGAATTTGTTCCTAGCTGGAACACGCACGTCGTATCAGTAAAGAAGATCTTCCCGTTCTTGGGATGCACTTTGATATCGTTCAGTGAGTTGAACTGCCGGCCAAAGTAGTTGTCGAGCAGAATCGTAACATTGTTGGGCGAACGTGGGTTGACGAGGGCCACGGATGGCGGGCTCGAGCCCATGCCCGAGGTAGCGAGCAGCAGGTTCCCGCGGAAGGGCCCTGTGCCGCCATTCGCCACTTGGATCGTGTCTGGGAGATAGAGCTGCCAGCGATGGTCATCGTGTTAATATGGATGCTAACTACCAGAACTAATTGCGCATGTTCACTTACTTCTGTGACGGAGACGTTCAGCGCACTCGTCGTGCTGTTCGAGGCGGTCACCGCACGATCGACATCCCGCAGGCTGATCTTCCCTATCTTGACATTGTCACCCAGACCGTTGGTGTTGCTCGCGAAAAATAGCTCGTCTGTCTCGGGCACCCATATCGGTGCCTCGTGCGCAAACGCATAGCTTGCATTAAGAGCGACCGCACGGATGGATGCATTGAATCCGAGAAGCGCAAGGAAGCGCTGATCGAATACCTGGAAGAACGGCGGAGTTGTATTCGTCGGATTAAATAAGGCAGCCTCGTCTTGGCGAAATATGCCGTCTGCGCCGAGGACAGCGAGGGAGGGCAAACCAACAAGCTGCCGTTCGTTTCGTGAGGGAAGATATTCAACATAATCACAACGTTATGAAAAGATGCCTCAACGATGAAGTGACAATTGCTCACCACTGCTTGAGCAGGAATTGCGTTGGTATCATTGTTGGCGGTATTGTTGCTTCCCGCATGTGCGAGGGCTATGAAAGCAGCGAACAAGGAGGCGGAAGTTGTTCCAACGCGTCCGATCATGATGTTCGAGAGTGACTAGTCAATCGAGCGGCTGTCATTGTGCGCGGCCTTCGTTGCTTTTAAATGGTTCCCATTAGCCCTTTTCTTCCGGCAGCCGATGTTCTCGTAAGGACGTAAAGTTGATGCGTCTTCATTTGAAAAAATAGTAATGATGGAATCTGTCAGGGAGCTACGGATGCATGTGAGCAAAGTGAAGGAAGATGAATGGAAGACGAATAAATGGGAGGCCGCTCGGAGTGATCTCCGTGATACGGCAGCCACGGATGGAGCTGAATTGAGTCCAAGACGGCGCTAACGCCTGTACTTCAAAGAAGCACGAGGACGTCTTGGTGTGCACTGTGCTGGTCTTCTTCCGCAAATATTCGGCGAGAAAAGTCACTAGTAGTCAGTCAAGAGGCAAGACAAGCCGTTACGACTTTCTTCCGTTGTGGAAGGGCCAAACTTGCAAAGAACCAGCATTGCACGAATGACCGAGACTGGCATGCAGTACAACAGCAAGGGCAGTGGTATATCGTATACATGGGTGACATACACTCCTAGATGTTTTGGCAGCTCTATGATATATAATTGATACACAAACCGTTATTGTTAGCCTTGAGAAGAGCAGTCTAGTACCCGCCGGGCACGGGAATTAGACGATATTTGGGAGTTGCTTGTAGATCTCTTCGACCTCCCAAGCACCGGCCCAGTAGCGCCTTTGACACTTCAGGCCTTCTTTTTCGCCTTCTTTGGCGATGCGCTTTTCAAGCCCACGATATTGCCTGCAAAGGACGATATCATGGCTGCAAGGGCATTAGATGTTAGATCCAGTAGAATATCGGACCACCTGCCTTCGCAATCGCAATATCGGGCAGAAATCATTGGATCCATCACCGACGTAGATGATACGGTCGAACCCAGGTTGATGATGATGGAGGAATGCCTCAAGTTCCTCGCCTAGCGCTAGGTCAGTCCACCCTCCGTTTACGAGGATCTATGGTAGCACCTTTGCACATATTCGGACTACAGCCGACCTTGCATGCGTGTTGAGGACCGTTGGGGTCGACCCTCCGACGAAGCTTCAGAAGACCTGATGGATCCCACTCAGCCGGGTTGGTGACGATCTCAGTGAAAAGATCCTCTAGACCCTTCGACTATCTTCTAATGAGCTTCCCGTGTTGATAGTCAAGATCGTAGTGTCCGTACCTGGAGGATGGTCGTAATAAAGACAGAGTTTGCATTGGACAAGCAGAGGAAAGTTGTCTCTGGCTTGGCAGTGGCCTTGACGGCCTTTACACCACGAACCATTGCAGGATGCTAGTTGGGGCTGATGTTTATACAATTCACGTTCAAGAAAGACAATGATACGTACGAAGGGCATAACTCTCAGTGCATCCTCAATCTCTTCTCTTGTCGTGCCGCGCGCATGTAGTTCCCGCAAGGACTGGGCTCTGAATCGCACGCAGCATGAGAATGGCGAAATACACTTGAGAGCATCAATCCTACACGAGATCGGTCCACTGGATTTCTGCCTTCAAGGTCTTCATCTTGCGACGAAGATCGGGAGCCAGGACCTCGAAGATCCATCTATCCGAATCCTGATCAGCGAGAGACCTGAATGTTGTTGTTCTTGTTGGGTGTCAGAGGCAGAGTCATTGGCACATACCAGTCAAAGTCATAGACAATGAGCTGCCTCTGGATCTCCTTGGACATGGCGACAAGAGCAAGGGCGACTCGGGACGTAAAGCAAAGAATCTGAAGATCTAATCTCGAAAGGGAAGAAAGCGTGCTTATCTAACGATAAACGACGCGGGCGGGCGGGAGTGGCGGCGACCAACCGTGAATGCCTCCCTCGACTCTCTGCTCTGCAAGGGCCTCATTCAAAAAACTACCGGGTCTCCTAGAGCTCACAGATACCCACCTTCAATGGACGCAGGATGGCAAAAAGGCGCCATCTGTGCGCGTACCCCATGCTGACGCGGCTTGTGAGTTTTCCCCTGTAGTATTGCCGCCAGCTCTGAAGTTCGGGAATGCTTTGCCGGGTGTATAGCTCTTTTCTCAAGTAAGGAGGGGGCAGCCCAGGTCAAGCTCAAAATCGGACTCGTGAGCGATCCGAATGGACACTTCTTCACCTTTACTTCGCCACAGCCGACCGCGCTGTCAGACCGGGAGGCGTTTAAGCAGGAGCTCACGAATATCATAAGTCGGAATCGCAGCGTGCAGGAAGCGAGACCTGTACAGCCTGTCACTGCGGCCCCTACCCCGCCCACTGTCAGCACCCCACGATTGGGTGCGCTTTCGCAGCCATCCACATCCCGAGCAGCGTCTGTTTCGAGCGAATCGCGAACGCCCGGAACCCCCAGCACCGATCCCTTGAGCGATTTTCGTCTGCGCAAAAAGGTCCTTGTCAAGGCACCGGAGCTGGCGGCTCTCCATCGTGAACTTGTCATGAGTGGTCAAATCTCGGAAGCGGAATTCTGGGAGGGTCGAGAAGTAATGGGTTTGGTCCGTTTATCCGTCTTGCTGTGCTGATGATAGTCCCAAAGCACCTTCTACTCGCCCAAGCAGCTGCGGACAGCCAAAGGAAGGGCAGACCGGGCCAATTGGTCGACCCTAGACCTCAAGCCGTCGAGGGCGGAGATGTCAAAATCGTTGTAACACCGCAGCTCGTTCACGACATCTTCGAAGAGTACCCTGTCGTGGCCAAGGCGTACGACGAAAACGTGCCCAATAAAGTATGCCCACTCACATAAAACGTCTTCGAAGGGAGTTCACAGCTGTCCTATGAAGCTCTCAGAAGGCGAATTCTGGAAGCGATACTTCCAATCGAAGCTGTTCCACTCGCATCGTGCCTCTATACGATCGACAGCCGCTCAGCACGTAGTCAAAGACGATATTATCTTTGATAAATATCTTGAGAAGCCCGATGATGGTAGGTCGCGCAGACCTTGTCGTCTTACAAATCGTTACCGACATTCCACCAGAATTGGAACCACGTCGCCAAAGGGATGAAGATATTGACATGTTCATCGATCTGGGAGCCACTCATGAAGATCACGACGAAGTAATGGTCTCTTTGCCTTGTCATAAAGCTCGATTTGACACTATATACAATAGACTGGGAATGTCCAGGATGTGACAATGCAACCAGGGAAACAAAGGGGTGCTCTGCCCCTCATACGCAAGTTCAATGAGCATTCCGAAAGGCTTCTGAACTCAGCACTGTAGGCGACACTACTGTGTACTCTTATTCCGTCACTCACTGTCTAATAGAGCGGAAGGGGCTTCGCAAAAACGAAGACGACTAGATTCGGCGAAGTCGATCGATGTGGGTTACCTTTGAAACCCGCGAACCGGCAACGTCTGACTGACTGCCCTTAGAATGCCTACTATACACAACTTGACCTCGACGATCTGCATGACCCCCAATCGTCGGAGGGAATTCTTCTACAAATGCAGGACCGGCAACGTTATTTCGAAGGACGAGTTGGGGCGGTAGGAGCAGCAGAAGAGGCACCTCGACTGGTGGGTGCTGCAGGCTCTATTTGTGTTTCTCCAGTGACACTCGTCACAAGGCTGTCGATTTGCGAGCCGCTCTACGAGAAGCCAAAATTGATCTTCAAGACTGGTCGAACAGCCTCAGCCAGCTGAGACTCGAACGCAAAGCAGCAGATACTGCATTGATGTCAATGACCCAAAATGTCGCTGCCCGTCTCGATATCAAAGGCAGGAAAAGTAGGTTGCTGCAGGCAACCTATTTTGGACATTCCTTGGATTGATGTTGGAATGTTTTAGGGGACATTCCTGAGGATATCTTCCGCCAAATGCGCACATGCCAAACCGCAGCCAACGAATTTCTCCGCCAGTTCTGGTCGTCAATCTACCCATCTACCGCCGAGCTGCAGTCTCTTGCTCCTGCGACGCCGGCGCAGAAAGCTGCCAAGGCGGCGCGCATGGCGACCTATCTGAGCAAAACACCTGAGAAGGTCATGGCTATCGTCGTTGCCGCAGAAAAGGCAGGGGTAGACCACCGAAAGGTCGAAATCGTAAGTGAATACTCTGCTACTGAAGTTGGCTATCGGTCGTGCTAATAGGTAACGCGCAGGGTATGAAACCCATCATGGACGCTGTAGACAAGGCGCTGGCATTCTGGCAGACGCGCAGACCCAGGTCATGATACAAAAGCATGCCGACGCTCTCATTTGTATCTTCCCTTTTAGCATTCACTCCGCATGATCGACACTGTGTCCGGACTGCATGATTAATTCAAGTACCTACAGCGAATGTAATGTAAAAAGTCCCTAAATGCATGGAATATTATACTGGGATACTTGCTCCTTCCCCCCGAGGCTGAGCGAAGTTGACGAGGCGAAAGAGCGCCTATAGTTCATGAGCCATAGGGTCCGGGTTGTCGTTGTAGCTGCGACCCCGAAGCCATGGTGCACTCGTACGTGGTGAACATAACCAAGGCATGCAACGCGACCGCATAGAAAATGAAGGCATTCCGAGCTCGCCTGTTGCCAAGGACCGCTCGTGTTAGGGCGAGAACGCCACGCTCTAGTGGGTTGAGATTTGAGTACGCCCTTGCTGCCTCCTGTTGCATCATATAAACCGTCAGCTATTCGATACCTTAAGTTAAAAACAGGCAGACTTACTCGACCGCGGAACGCCTCGAATGGATTCATGGATTCTTCATATCGTGCCCTGTACTTCCCGAACTCGGGCGTTGCCGTCGAAGTCGACGGTCCTGCCGGCAGTGGGTCGAGTGTCGAGTTCGTCGTGTTTTCCCGGTAACTCTGCATGTAGCGGACTTTCTCGTAGAGCTTGAGATTGTCCGTTTGCAGGCTGCGTATTTCGGTACGCAGCTCAGAGATAATTTGGAATTGCTTGCGCAGTTCCTATATGTCATGTCAGGAGGCATGTAATGATCCAAAATGGATGTACAAACCTCCTCCAACTCGGCATTTCGCTGTCTGAAACGGTCTCGCTGGCTGGTGACGATAGGGAGAATGGATGTATCCGCTGAGGGGGCGAATGGGATCGGTGTATTCCTCACGGGGGTATCCTGAGAGTCATTCGGCCCTCCTCGTCCTGTCGACGTAACTTGGATTTACTCACATTTGCACTGCCCTTGTCCTTTCGCCCAAGGTCTAATCCGGCAAGGACGTCATCTGGATCAATTTCACGAGAGGATGTATCGGTCCCAATGGCTCGACCATTCTGCTCCCGTTGGTCTAATTGCAGAAGATCATTTTCGAGCCGCTCATTGAGTTCACGCTGCTTCTCCAACTCTGCAGAGGTTGTCGCCAGCTCGTCGCGGACCGACTGCAGTGACGATTCCAGCTCGCTATGCAGGATCTGTGCAATGAATCACAAGTGCTGAATCAGTGACTGTTGCTCATTACATGTCATGAATTTGGATGCTTACCCTGTACTTGGTTAATTCTTCCAATATCCGCTTGTTCTTGGTAGCTAACATCACTTCCAAGGAGTCTTGATGAGCATTCGCCTTCGACGCGTTGGGATTAGGTAACTGAAGTCCCAACTCATTGTCCGTTGAAAAGCCGCTATCGTCGTCCAAGTCGCCTTCCAGACCAGCGAATTCGACGTACTCCAGAACCCGATCATCAACAAATGCATAAGATAGTGACTTTAGATTAGACACCTACCTTCATGATATCAAGCTCACGTTTAATTTCGTCGTAGTCCGCATAACCCTTCAAGGTCTGCTTTAACCTGTCGACCTCTATGGCCTAGAGACATTTAATTAGCGACACTCTGGTCCGCCGAAGCCCGCCGAAACGCACCATTTGTGATGCCATCTTTGCGCTCTCCTCAACGTTCTTGGTGGCAGTCTTTTCTATGTCCGATGTGGTTGCTTTTTGGGTATCGAGCATTTGGGAAAGACGTTCAGTTTCGGACTCAAGGGATGTGATTTGTGCCTTTAATGCCACGACGCTGTCGTTTCCAAGTTCGTACAGCTGAGTATATGGAGCACATGCATGTGGCAGCTAAACTTACCGCTCGGAAGATTCGTTGCCTGTCCGCAGCGACTCCATTTCAGCACGCAGGAGCTCCTATAGAAAGACATATTATCATCAACATGTTGGGGTTGAGAATTTCACGCGACTCACGTTGCGCCGTTCCACAGTTGCCACCCTCGTATTTGCGCGCTCTAGATCCGCGACAATCATGTCCATTTCAGCGAGCTTCGCGTAGACTTCCTGATCTGCTCCTATGAGAATGGACAGAAACATTAATATATAGATAGCGAACCTTGACGTTGACTGTGGTCGAGCAGCTTTGCTTGATTGGATTCGTTCGAGGTGCGGAGATCCCGGAGTTGGTCCTTAACGAGAGATACCTGCCGATGAAGATCGTGTTCTCTGTGTGTATAATGAGCATTTTCAACATCCACATCGATAAAGGTCATATTACCGCTCCTCATAATTCCGCAATTTCTCATCATAGGTCGCATGTAGTTCTTGTTCCTTCTGTGAGACCCTTTCTTGAATCAAGACATCCATCTGTCGCGCATATGAGTATAACGAAATGCGACATAAGACTGTATGCGCTGCGCTACGGCCACCTTTTCTTCCAATTGCTCAACCTTGGTCTCAGCTTTCTTCTTGGCCGACTCCAGACTAGCAGTGTCAGCCACGCGCTTGCGCAGATCGGCGTTCTCATTGCGGACGCGCTGTAGCTCTTGCTCCAGGTCTCTGGTCTCCGCAACTTTGACCGTCTGGTCCTAAGACGCGCATTTCTGGGTTAAGCAAATCCGATATCATTACATGGGGCACTTACAACTGCTGCCTCGAGCAGGGGATATGGGTCAGGAGCTTCCGCGAGGACCTTGTACACGTTAAGAAAGGCATTTTCGGTAGTCTTGCTACGTTTAGTGAGGTTATCAATCTCGGTCTGATATGCTAACAACGAGGTTAGTATTGGACCTTGAGACAGCGTCAGCAGCACACACCCTTAAGCAATCCCTTGAACGCTGTACGCTTCTCCTCGTCCGGAATCCTCTTGAACTCTAACAGCACGCGTCATACCACCGCGGAACGCAATTCAACAGTAATACATACCCTTCGTCCGGTCAGCCAAGGCTTTGCGTCCAACTACGCTCTCCTTCTGGTTCTCCACCACCTCAACACCTTGGGTATCCAGGAGCTTCTGCAACTCGGAGAGGTTGATGTCTAGAACCAAATTAGCTGCAGTTTGCTACAATTAAAAGGCAGATTTACCTCTCCATGTTGCCAGGGCACCAGAGAAGTTTGTTTCTGAGGACATGATAGACAGGCGGATCTCTGTCAGTCCTTTGCCCGTGCCAGGTTGCGGCTGCTACGTGAGCGTGGTAAATCGGGTTTCCTCTTCAGGATGTCTGATCCCTTTGCCTTTGCCGAGAGGTCCCTCTGTACAGGTAAAAATTGAGACAAAGGCCGTTGGAATAGCACAAGCTGCCTCGACCAGCTGTAAGCATCTACCAGAGTAATAGTGAGTAGGTTTGACCAAGAAAACGCGTCTCGAGCTCTGCCGTCTAGCAGCGCGTCTGTGTCCACGTGACGGGAAATTTACGAATAACCGAGCGCGGCTGTCTTGCGGTCACTGCTGTTTGACGACGAGCCTTGTCGCCCCAGGTGAGTACAATCATTCTTCTGAACGAAAGAGCGTTGAGGAAGAACTGCTATATAGGCAATAATGCTCAACGCCTTCAGGCAACCCATGCGGGTTGCGCTCAAGCGACAATATGCTACTGCGTCGACACCCTTCGTTCCACCACGTTCCCTTCAGCACGTCGACCGCACACCACGCCGCCCCGAAAAGGTCAAGCCGGAGTCGCCCACTTTTTACACTGGCCGGTCGGACTACTATGACCAAGTGAATGAACTGGAAACGGCGGTGACGCACTCCCGCCGCGCCCTCCGCACACTCGAGCTCCTTCCTCTTCCCAAACATGCTCGCGATTCCCTGCCTCCAGCGCAGCCCGCATGGCGCTCGCGCGATGACATGTCGAGTCTCTTCGCCCGCAGGCTCACCACCTCTCGCTATCGCCGGCTCACCGAGCTCCTGAGCGAACTCGAATCACACCAGCGCATTGCCAGCACGGCAGGGCACCCGGGCCTTGCAGAGGGTATCCTGGGCGTGATGCGTATCTTCGAGCGTGCGGACAAGGATGCTTTCCTTGGACGCGGAAAGGCGAAACCTGTCAAGTTCGACCGCTTCGGTCGCTCGTACACTGTGGGCAGGAGGAAGGAGAGCACGGCGCAAGTGTGGATGATCCCGGTGCAGGCACCTGCTGAGAAGGCCGACGTTCAAGAAGCATTGCCAGACTACTCTCTTGAACCTAGAGTGCAAGACGCATTTGAGCACACGCAGGCGACGCGTGTGCCGGTGAATGTCACGACGACTTCGATCCTGGTCAACAACATCCCGCTGAACGAGTACTTCCCATCGCCGGCCGACCGCGAACGCATTGTTCGTCCGCTCAAGCTCGCAGGAGTTGTCGGAGCTTATAACGTATTTGCAATTGTTCGTGGAGGAGGGACTACTGGTCAGTCCGGGGCTGTTGCCCATGGTGTCGCGAAGGGCGTCGTAGCGTATGTCCCAGAGGTGGAACAGATCCTTCGGAAAGGTGCGTAGTTCCACTTCCCTGTAACTTGGAGTAGTCGTGAGCTGACCTCATATGTAGCCAAAATCTTCAAGCGCGATCCCCGTATGGTCGAA
This sequence comes from Hericium erinaceus, assembly GCA_006506795.2. NCBI lineage: Eukaryota > Fungi > Basidiomycota > Agaricomycetes > Russulales > Hericiaceae > Hericium > Hericium erinaceus. The sequence continues at coordinate 1,265,801 of CM021172.1, read as the reverse complement.
CGCAAGAAGACCGGTTTGGCCAAGGCACGCAAACGGGTGCGTAAACTCGTGATTTTGGCTATGATCTCTACTAACCATGCTGCCCGCACAGTATGCTTGGGTCAAGCGGTGATCCGACTTGCTTGTCATGGTTGTGGGGTTGCGTCATTCTGCTATCCGCTGCATTTACAGTATCGTTCTGCAATCATACTCCTCTCTGCTTCCGCGAGATAATAAGTTAACTGTGGGAATTAATGGTTGCAAGAAGAAGCCGCTACGGTCATAAGCCATCGAGTAGATGAGAGCTCAAGAAGTGAACGAGCGCATACTTCCGTGGAGACTTTCGCTGATCTAGAGACTTCTTGTTGAGCGAATACTAGTGTAGTTAGTCTGCCATTGCCAAGGCCGCTACGTCGTTTTGATGGGCCAGTCGATGGGCAAGCGGTAAGCCATATGAGCGTACCACAATGCTGCGCGCCCATTCGGCAATCTGGTAGGGCCGGATAATGTGCCAGATGGTACCTTTCAAGTCGAAGTTCAATTTCTAGTCTCCACTCGTCAGCATCAGTATCAACACTTCTAGCCATGACTCTCCCACCAAGTTCAACATACTCAGCCTAGCGTAGTTCTCGTTCACCATGGCCTCAAGATCGCAGCTCCTGTCCTTTCCTTCGGAGCTCCTGATAACGGTGTTGCAAAATATAGGATATAAAGATTTGATCGTCTGCTCGATGGTGCGTGTGCGAGATGTCCCAATTTGGTTGCCCTCTAAACGACCATCGTAGGTGTGCAAACGCTTCCATAAGCTAATCAAAGAGGCTACAGAACTTTCATACACCATCGAACTTGGTGTAGATGGACTCGTCGACGGGCCTCCCAGCGACCAGGTCACAAGCGAGCGTCTGCAAATTCTCCTCGACCTTCGCAAGCGCTGGCGCACCTTGGACTGGGTGAAGCGGGAAGCCGTAAACCTACATCCGACGAAGCCCAAGCATGACAATATGCATTATGCTCAAGGAATCTTCTGTCAGGCCATGCGCCTGAGCGGCGAAGAGGATCGATACGAGTCCTCAATCTTCTGTACGACATTGCCTACCCGTACGATGGAAGCGTCAGATTACGGCTCGCTTGGCGAGGACGACGGCCTATGGTATCGTCCGTTCTGCATGGATCCCGCTGCAGATGTCGTCATCTTTGTAGCAATGGAGCATGAGGATCTCGACGATGACTCGGAGGAGCTAGAGACGCAGTCCGAATCAACTAAGTCCCGCTTGACGTTTTACCCCAGATCTCTCAGCTCAAATGGCACTCGCCTGCATCCATTTTGCCAGTCTGAGTCCTCTGGATTCATCACGGGCACATATGACGCCGGAATCATGGAGCCTCAGATTGCGGGGGACATGGTCGGTGTTACAGTCATCGACGAATTGGATGACTCCATCATCATATACAACTGGCACTCCGGTGATCTGGTCGTCGTATGTACTTCCTTTTACCTTATGATGTGCTACCCCAATCCTGACTGCTCGTCGGTGGGGCGCAGAAAATGACACCCCTCGGCAAAAATCCAACATGGTCAATCAGAGACTTCACGTTTTTCACCCCGCGGTCTTTCGTTTTGTCTGCAGCGCTGTGGAATGGGCGCACGTATACTGAGCGCGCTCTGCTGTTGTTCACATTCTGCGACGAGTCGTCAGATGGCGCGCCGTTCGCAGTTACTGCTGGCGCGGTCAAGCACATCGTCACCCTTCTTCTCCCAGAGGTCGCTAAAGGACAGTTCCCCTCAGGCTATATCAACACCACACTGTGTGCCTCTTATCAGCCTCGCGGCTTGCCTTTCAAGGTCGAGGATCCAAGCCGCATCTTGGTCTACGACGCGGGCGACTACAATAGCCAATCAAGTGTGAGGATGGTAGTTCACACTGACGTGTTTACGAAAGCCAAGGAGCTACTGTCGGTGGGATCCAGCGATATGGTTCAAACTCGAGAAATACCTTGGGATACCTGGGGCCCGGAATATACCCGACTATTCATGGCAAGGGCCCACGATTATATCGATCTCCCACAGAGGTATGTGTTACCCAATGGCCATCCATCAATGCTGATGTCAGTTGAAGGCCAATACATGGTGAACGAATGGTAATGAAAATGACAGAAGCCGGCGAACCAACGACGTACCTGATGGATTTCAACCGTCGCGCGCATCGCCGACAGATGGCTTCTGGGGACGACATGGTACTCATCACTGAGCCTTCAATCCTCCCGCCATCGCTGTTCACCAAGCAGATTACATCTTCCCTGCCATACACTGCAGTCCGCATTCCGGACGCGCAGTTATATGATGGATTTTTGCTGGATGAGCAGCGATTGCTGGGCCTCAAGGTAAGTCTGTTGACTGAGCCGTGTGTACTGATACTCAGTCGTGACTGCAGGGTTCCAAACCCGTTGAAGAGCTTGATGTTTTTGTGTTTTAAGCGGGACAGCCGAAGTTCAATGGATGTGTGTGCACTTTGAGCGACTTTTAGCCCTTTAATCGGCCAATATACCCTTTACCTCATTGTGCCTAGCCTTTACAGCTAAAAGGCAGGGCAACCGTCATGCATGCTGAGTCTCCCTGGCCTTGTAGCTCTGAACGTGTAGCTTGGTCATTGACCCGTGTCGCCGCTGAACAAGTTCATTTATGTAAAACAATTCCAAAATCAGCGTGAGCGACGGGCGTGATGCAATATGGGCATCTCATTCATTAGGATTAGCTCAAGCGTGTCGACACCCGAGTTTCGTTGTGCTGGTTCCGTTGTGCTGAGTGCAGTGTCCGTTATAGCCATGGCACATTTCATGATCTACCTTTCAAACCGACAGAGTACGAAGGCGCCATAGTAGCCATCACTAACCATCACCGGCACCCTCGGCCATCACCCCGCGTTTCCCCAACGTTTTTTTTTTTTTTTTTTTTTTTTTTTAAAATCAGGATGATATATACAACGCCGGCGCAGGCCAGGGGCGCGTAAGTACTATAGGTACATGAGAGACGGTATGAGTGTGACAAGTATGTAGCAAACGCAACTAGCACGGGCAAACTTGTGTAATCTAGAGTCCACTTAAGAACTGCGATGGTGTGACGGATCTACGAGAGCGTGGGTCATGCGTGGGATAAGACGAGAGCAATGAAAACATGGAACTCGGTATGAATTAGATATGAGGAGCTGGAGCGTCGGTAAACGAAAAAGCAGTCATATTGTCCGTTAGAAATGAGGCCAAATGGGCACCGGGCTCGGACGAGTTGATGAGGAACTCCAGGAAGCGTTCGCGTGGTCTGTTGTAGTGCGTGCAGCTGTTCAAGATATGTCGGCGTGTCTGTCTGGCGGGGCACCAGTTGCACATGATGGTTTCGTGGGGGAAGAATCGGGAGCGGAACTCGCCGATGGGGGCATGATTGAGGATGGTGCGAGCCAAGCGTGCGGCGAGAGGGGACGAGTCGCCGAACGCTGCGAGGAAGGGGCCCCCTTTGATGTGAGAGACTTTACGGAGGCGGGGGTTGGGGAGGAAGGAATGACCAATGTGAGAAGCGAGCTGGGCGAGTAGATGCCACTCCTTGGTGACGCCGCCCGTGACTCGCTGGCGGGCATACGCATGGGAGATGTAGGGGGTGATGGGGAGAGATGTGGCCGCTTCTTTGGCGTCGCGGTCTACAAGTTCGTTGTTGTCGATGCCGACGTGACCCGGACACCAATGGAGATGAATGCTGCGATCGGGGTGGCCTTCCAGCCACTCCCGAGCAGATTTGCATGCCATGACGGAGAGCATCTGAGAGGCGTGATTGCGAGTGTCGAATAGCGTGCGAAGCGCAGCTTCGTTGTCGCAATAGAGATGGATGGAGGAAGCGTCCACCTGGGTGAGGTGACGGATGGCCATGTATAGGCTGAACAGTTCTGCATCGTACGATGTTGCATGACCACACGAAATTGCTCATTTGAAGAGTTCCTGTTGTCCGCAGAATGCACGGAAACTCGCCGCGGCCCGGTTGCCCTGTGAAGTAAGAACCGAGCCATCAGAAAAAGCGTAAATAGAATCCTGATCCTGAGAAATAAAGGAAAGAGACGTGCGAAATTGAGCGAGCCATAGATGAAACATATCAGAGGACTTTTTTGGGTGAGTTATATCGTAATGGATGGAAGACGAAAACGTATCGACGAGACGCTTCCCCGGATGACATTCGGGATGGAGAGGGAGGGATTCTTCAATATGCTCGGGGCGACCTTCAGAGACAAAGTGGAGGGGGAGGGAGGACTGCGCGGGGAGGCGACGGAGCGCTGGGCCATACGTAAAGGATGTGGGAGGTACGGGGGGGAGATTCGCGCCATCTGGAAGAGAACAGAGGAGAATGTGGGATGCCGGGAGGCGGGGAATGCGGAGGTGGGAACGTAGGTATAGTTTTTTGAGATGAAGGGGCACGGGGAGGAGGCCTGCAAGCACCTCCATACCTCCGGCGGGAGAAGTTCGAAATGTACCTAGAATCCACCGTGCGGCAGTTGTCTGCGCACGGCGAAGTGGTTTAAGAAGATTGAGGTGCGGTTTTCGTGGATTATACCACACTCGAACGCCATATGTAAGTAATGGAAGGACACATGAAATGTAGATCTGGCGTTTGTGAGAGGGGGAGAGACCGCGGCTGGAGTTGCCAAGTAGTGGGTAGGAACGAACTGTGCTGAGAGCACGGGTGGCGTAAAAGTTAACGTGATGACGGAAATTGAGGTTGCGATCGAAAAAGAAACCTAAGTAGCGCCAAATAAGAAGAGGTTTGAGAGTAACAGAAGGAACAGAAGGCTCCGAAGGGATAGATAATGATGGCAAGTTGCCAGAGAATTTGGGAAGTGGAAAATGCATGAGCTCGAGTTTATCCGGCTCGAGAACGAAACCGAGGCGAAGAAATAGAGAACATAAGAGAGAAAATAGGTGCTTGAGCATGGTAACGTTTGCTCCCATGCTGTCACTGGAATAAATGAGAACACCATCGTCCACGTAAAACAACATTGACGCGAGTTCGACGGTCACACGCGGCCGTGGAAGAGAAGTAGAGAAAATATGTAGGATGGGTGCAATGCAGAGGTTGGCGAGTACAGGGGAGAGGGCTGATCCTTGGCCGACGCCGACATCGGCAGGACAAGGGTCCGAAAGGTTATTGTTCCATCTGAATTGGGTAACACGGTCAGTAAGATACGCCCGGAAGAAGGCAACATATTCGGGAGCAAACCCTTGGCGCTCGAGCACACGCGACAGGAGCTCATGCGGCACGGACGGGTAAAACTGGGTGATGTCGACAGCGAGGCAGGAGGTATGCAGCCCTTTGGCACATCTGAGAAATTTCGGGTAGCTATAGAGAGCTTTATATCTTATATAGGTTGCATATCTCCATAGCTACCCTCTTTTGTATATATCTGGCCATAGAGAGCCCTAGTCTATATAGTGCTATATAGCTGCTAGAGGTAGCTATAGAGTGCTATGGTAGCTATAAAGCTACAGGGGTAGCTATGACAGCTATAGAGCTATAGGCTTAGCTATGAAAGCTATGTAGTCTAACTTTGCTACAAAGACTACAAAGACTATATTATTTATATCATGCTGGATCACTATGTATTATCTGTACACTATAAAGCTTACCTTGTCTATACTATACTAGCTCACTATGTACTATCTGTATATTATACATTTATCATGTAAATCATAATTCAACTAGACATGAAACTTCATTATAGCACAATACAATTAGATTCATCATAACAAAAGTTAAGCACAAAATTAAAATTTTTTTATTTACTAATACTAAACATCATGATACATTACTACACTATATTATATAAGATAGACATTAAGAAAACTTCTATAAAAACATAAGCATTAGTCAAGACTAATATAAAAGACTACAAACAGACTTACAATGACTACAACGAGCAAAAATCTAATTAAGAAAAAGACAACATTAGTATCTAAAGATAACAAAGATAACAAGTAAAAGCTTACCAAAGTAACAAAAAGCGAAAATCTAAAGACACATAAAGACATCAGTACATTGTATAACGAAACTTACCTAGTAGAACTACAAAAGTAGTGTAGTAAAAATGAAGACATTAGTATATAAGCTATAAGAGATAAAGAATAAAAGCTTACCTTGAGCTGACGACGACGAGCGAGTAAATAATGACGACGAGCGAGTGAACAACGACGACGAGCGAGCAAACGACGACGACGAAGGCGTCGACGTGGCAAGAGATGGGGGTTAAAGAGCAAGAGGGAAGGCGCGTCGTGCGAGCCTTATATACGAATCCCGGGCGAAGCCGAGAATCGTGGCTGCCGGGCGTTGCCGATCGTCGCGTCAGAGACTAGGGATCAGATTTCGTTACCCTAATGCTGCTGCCCGGCTACATACTGTAGACTTATTATAGAGCTGGCTCATGCATTCTATGTAGATATGCAATCCATAGCTCGTATCTTTGTTTTGTATTTTTCGCTTTTTTATTCAATTTGTTATGTCTCTTCGCGCATTCGGTGGCTGACGCCTTGAGTGAACGCGTCGAGACTTGCTTCTTCTCACCCACTTTCCCTCACTCTCCCTTCTCCTCCTCCCTAATTCCTCCCTCCCTCCCTTTCTTTTGTTCTTTTTCGACTATCAACACGGCCGGGATGGAGTTATAACGGGTAGAGAGGGCCGCAGGTGAGTAAAAAAGGCTTTCTTATCATCTTTTCGTACTAATCAAGAGTGTCGCTCGATTTCGAGCGACACTCGTTCGTTCGACACCTCCACGCCTTCCATCGACACGCGCACGACGGCCAGCTCCCATCATACGTCCCCGCCATCCCCGCCACCTTTACACTGCCCCCGCGGCCTTCCCAACGACGCCGCCAACGGCCCCGGTTGCCCGCGCGTGCAACCTCAACACCCCGCGCCCGATGTGCCACGACACCGGCACCCCAGTCCCCAGTATCGCGCACCCGCACGGACTACGCATGCCCACCGTGCCCGTCTGCGCGTCGTCAATGACGTGCACGCCCGGGCCACGTCACGGCTCGTGCCCTCGATGTCCGCGCGTACCTACGCCATAGGGTCCCGTTGCCGTGGCAACGGGACTTCGACGTCGTTCGTGCCCATGGCCTACGACCCCGCACATTCGCTCCACGCTCCGGTCTCGCGCTCGTGGGGTTACACCCTGCATGCTCGCAACGCCCCGCTGACGTGCACAACGCCCCACGCTCGCGCACAGCACCCAGCACGCGTGCTCCGCGGCCCTGCATGCACCCCTCAAGCCCCACCCCTGATTGTCACGCCCCGCGCTCGTCCCCCGTGCTCCGGATACGGGCACAGCATCCCGCGCTCGCGTGTCACGGCCACCTCGGGCCTCGGGCATGCGCGCAACGTCCAGCATGCGCGCTCAACACCCCGTGCGCACGCTCAACGTTCCGCGTTCGCACCCTACGCCCCCGATACACCTGCAACACCCCGCACGGGCGCTCAGCGCGCGCTCAACGCCCCGCGCTCGCCCGCAACGCCCCGCATCGCGCGCTCTGTCAACATCCCCCGCGCTCGACACGCCGCAAGCGCGCACAGCTCCCCGCGCGCTTAACGCGTCGCGCGCGTGCAGACCGCCCAGCACGCCCACGCGATGCCTCGCGTCCGCGTCCAACGCCCTGCACTCCTGCGCCATCCCGCACGCCCGCGCCATTCCCTGTCCTCGCGCGCTATCCCCGCGCTTGTGTATCTGGCCGCATGTACGTGCGTCTCCGCGCTCGCGCCCACATCCGCACCCACCGCGCGCGCGCGCTTAACAGGCGCTGGTGCTCGATGTGTAACGGATGGTTTATCAGTTACTACTATAGTCTTCTACTTTCTTACTCTTTTCTACCTGGCTTACTTTTCGAGTTTTGCAGAGTTTCCTTATTAGGATAGCTGAGTTTGAATCATGTACTTAGAGCGGATTTCCTTATTGGGAATAAGCATCTATCTTGCCAACTCACCACCATCTGTCTGCTTTTGTCTCAGTCTCTGCTTGTTCTCCTCATATCTGAAAGGTTCTCTTGGGATCCAACCCTCAAAGGAAGGTGTGTGGCCCCCAAAACCCTCATCAGGAGGTCTATATCTGTTGCTGGCCCTCAGAGGAGGTGCCAGCTCATCACTCATCTGCTTGGCTGCAGGACTGAGGCATCCTCGGTTCTGTTAGCTCTAGCTCGTGGACTCTCTCTAGGAGGTCTACGACACCTTTATACCCTCCTCACTCGCTCGCCCACCTTGGACTTCCTGGGCAGTAGCGGCTCGACCTCTATCGTCCGTTACAAAGGTGGATACATCCGGAAGTCCACTTGTCTCTGGCTGGCTGGTGAGGACTTCACATGTCTCATTCAGTTCCCCTCTCCCTGGACGTGGCATCCATGTCCAGGTTCCTTATCTCAAGTGACGATGTCAAGTCGTCTTATCGCCGTTCGCTGGAGAGCCGCGTTCTTGCTCTCCGGTCTCATTCCCTTGTCGACAGTGATCTTGTCGACAATGGGCTTGGTATCCAAGCCCATCAGTTTCGGATCAGGGAGCCCTTGCTCCACTTTGCCTTAGAGGTCATCGAGCGACTTCAATCGTTGCTCGATCAAGTTGGGTTTTGCCTGCCATACCCCCCGAGTTCAGTCTTTATGGTCGACAGGGATCTCGTTCTCTGTTCCTGTCTCCATGGGTCACCGTCTCCCTGGGACGTTCGTTGGGCCTGGCGCACTTTACAGGCACGAGTCGCCGAAGGTGTCGATATCCTATTCCAGTATGCAGGTGCTCTTCCTCCTGCCATCAAGACTCCTCCTCCTCCTCGAGTTGAGGACCTCAGGGATGTGGAATCCATGTCCCTGGCAGTCCCAGGAGCTCTCTACCTTCGCACAGAACATGTCCCATGTGTTCTCTGGCCACTGTCTGTCGACGCAAGACTCGCTCGGCCATTCCAGGCCTCCTCCTCCTCTGGGCAGCTCCCTGCCTCTGGCTCCTCCTTCGGCCCAATTCTGGCTGCTTGGAGGGCCCTATATGCATCTCTAGTCCTCATAGAGATGCTTCGCTTCATTGCCCTATCAACAGGGCCTCGCCTCGAGAACTCCCATGCCGAGGAGAGGGTCAGGGAGCCTGGTAGTTCACCCCCTCTCTAACTCTCTCATTTCTGGACGGATTCCCTCGGTTTCTTTTGTATCCTATTCGCTTTTCAAACACTTTCCACCTCGCTTCAAGTCCAGGAGGCTGGGGGGGCTGTAGATCGCTGAGATCAGGCTCTGTCAGGCGATGTAGGGAGGTTTTGGATGCAAATCGTGCTTTGTACGTTGCCCCTGCTCCTTAAACCACTCCACCATCCTCTTCGCCTTTTCAAACGCTTTCGAACGAGCCCAAGAACGTCTCAAGCGCTCCAGCGGTTGTCAAGATATCTTCATGCTCTCCTCATCCTCCCTCTGAAGCGAAATTTCACTGTATTTCCTTCAAATTTTCTTCTATTCCTTCGAAACTTGCTCCGTGGAATCCATGGAGCATTCGTTACACCTTCGCATAACCGCTTTTACCCTGGGAGAAGACCCAGCTCATCAAATCTTCGCCATAGCTTATCTCCTATGGCCGGACTATATTGGGGCTCATGAAGTCAGTTCTTCGCCGATCCTTACACGGACAGGACGCCTCGATTCGGACCATCCACATGAATCCAACGAGCCCTTGCACGAGCTGATTGGAGCCCTACTTCCCATTTCATCGGCGATCCTGCTCTGCCTGGAGGAGAGATCATATTGCACTGCTGTATCTCTCCTTTCCCTCTATCGATTTGGAACCGGATTTTTGCACGTCAAGGTGTGCCTTTAGGACCGTTCCGCTCTCCAGGATGCTTCTCAGAGTGTCCAGCCATCCCGTTGGAATCCGAGGGTATCAAGGACACTTCCTGGTGTGCTAAGATGGCCATAGCGTGGCGCCTATGCTAGCTATGACCAAACGGACTTTTGGCCCGAGTCCGCATTGCAAATACGCTTCGAACGAGCCCTCATACGTCCAGATCCGACCACTGGTTCTCATTATGCTCGAGGGGCTACTCACCCTGCTGCCCCTCCTGAGTGCCAGCTGGTATCTCCCTTAATACTGGACCGATTTCGAAGCGGTCTTTTGCACTCGACTCGCATTATTGACCCGGTACTGGAACACCAAAACGATTTGAGGGACGTCCAGCCGTTCCTCCGGAATTGTGTCCATAGTCCAGGGGATTCCCCAGGCAGCCCCAGCTCCATATCTCCACGACCAGGGGCACCATCGACAAGCGGTTTCTTGTCATCTATTCCTTTATTTCACCATATTCATTCGTTCTAAGACCAGGAGGCTGGGGGGGCTGCCAATGGCCGGACTTGGGCGACCCTGGGCGATGTAGTGGCACTTGGATGAAGCTCTGTGGTATCCACTGGAACTTCATTCTTCCTGTTCTTCCTACATTCAGCCTACCCTTTGCAAACGCTTTTCAACAAGCCCAAAATCGTGCTGATTGGTCCAGCCGTTCTCAAGATCGAATCATCTCCTCTTCCTCCTCCCTCTGGGGCGAAATTTCCTTGTATCTTCTTCAATTCTCCTCCAATTCTTTCGAAACCTTTCTCGGTGGAATCCACTGAGAATTTGATTTCGTATTCCTGCATTTGTTCTGCCCTGAGAGGCTCCTTTCTTCGCCATCTCTCTGGCCCTGCCTGTTCTTCAGGCCAGACTTATCCCTACACACAAGGCCGAATATCCAGCGGATCGTCAAACGGTTTGAAAGCCCAAGTTTGCGTTTTTAATGCGATTCCAACAAGCCCTCATACGACCTGATACGACCAGCCGTTCCCATTCCACCTATGGGGCCACAGCCTATGGGATGGGTCCAGACTGCATAACCATATCTCTGCCGTCCATGGACCAATTCCTAAGTGGATTTTTGCGTCTGGACCGCAATAATCGTCGTATTCTGGGGCACCCAAAACGTTTCTACAAACGCTATCCCATTCCGTTGGATTCCAATGGAACTGATGGCGCTCTTGGGTGCCTTAGAAGGCTTGTAGCACTCTATCCACATGTGCTATCGCTGCAAACTCTTCTGTCCCTTAACATGTTCATAAAAGGGATTTGAACGAGCCCTCAACCATTGTCATCCGCCCAGCCGTTCCCATTCGACCTTCGCCTGGCTTTTGCAGCTAGCCATCCTCCCTATCCTGCCACATCTCCTTCGTTTCTGGACCGATTTGGATGCGGATTTTTGCGCTCTGCTCTCATACTCGAACGCTCTTGAATCCCTATACAAGCTCTGGGGTATTCTATGGCTTGGGTAGTCATCCAGCAAGTCACTTGGCGATTTAGGCCTCTTTTGGCTCAGCCATATCTCGGCATCCAGACCACCAATCAACAAGCGGATTTTTGCATCTCCTCCACATTGTTCACACCTCCAAAACGCGCCCTCACACGTCCTAATCCGACATGACCTTGCTCCGCAAATTTCTTCTCTCCATCCTCATCTCCTTTAACATCCTAGGGATGGCATCCATCCCTTTCTGCTTATCCTCAACCCTCGCTGCTCTTACGCTCTGTGATCCTCATTCAATCCTGTCTACTCTCAACTCAAATCTCCTGCACCAGTCTGGGGGGGCTCGCACGCCTCACTCATTGTCCGTCCTCGACCCCACCATCCACCCATATTTTGGACTTCCATCTAGCTTCTGATGCGGAGTCTGGGGGGGCTTGTGTGACTAGGGCCTGTGGCACAGTTTTCAGGATTTTGGGACCTTAGAGGTATGGAGGTTTCGCTCCCCCTGTCCATCTACTGGGAGTACCTGCACAGAGCTAGCGATGGGGGGCTATAGGGATGTATAGGAGGGAGGCTGGAGCCTTGCAGAGCACTGGATCCAGCATTCCTTTGGAGTCAGACCCTTAGGGCTGAGAGCAGCTGGGAGCTGCATAGGAGCTTGTGAGATCCTGCCTTCCTGCTGTGAGCAGACTGGAGGAGTGGCTGGATGCCTCAGGCCTCAGCCATCCTGAGACCAGCTTGGAGATCTAGAAGCTGAAGAGATCCTGTCTCTTTGCTGAGAGCAGTATGGAGTCTGGGTGGCTGAGATAGCCTGTGGCCTTGGCTTAGCACTTTTCATCCTTCCCTTTTGGATGTGAAGTGCTGCAGCTGGAGGACTTGTAGCTTGGCTAGGGTTGGAGGCTGCTCTGTTAAGAGAGCTTGGTGCAGTTAAGTCTGGAGCTGCAGAGCTTCACATGCAGATTTTCTCTTCAATTTTCTTCTCTAATTTTTCACTCTGATTTTTCACTCTAAATTTTCACTTTTATCTTGTTTCTACTTTTTTCTCTAGATTTTTCTCTGATTTTTCTACTTTAACCCTTTTTCTTCTTTTCTAATTTTGTCTTGTTCCCTTTCTGCTTTGTTCATTCTCAGCTTTGCACTACTCACTTTGTGTTCAGGAGTCTCAAAGACCAAGAAAGTGGGGGGGCTCTGTAACGGATGGTTTATCAGTTACTACTATAGTCTTCTACTTTCTTACTCTTTTCTACCTGGCTTACTTTTCGAGTTTTGCAGAGTTTCCTTATTAGGATAGCTGAGTTTGAATCATGTACTTAGAGCGGATTTCCTTATTGGGAATAAGCATCTATCTTGCCAACTCACCACTATCTGTCTGCTTCTGTCTCAGTCTCTGCTTGTTCTCCTCATATCTGAAAGGTTCTCTTGGGATCCAACCCTCAAAGGAAGGTGTGTGGCCCCCAAAACCCTCATCAGGAGGTCTATATCTGCTGCTGGCCCTCAGAGGAGGTGCCAGCTCATCACTCATCTGCTTGGCTGCAGGACTGAGGCATCCTCGGTTCTGTTAGCTCTAGCTCGTGGACTCTCTCTAGGAGGTCTACGACACCTTTATACCCTCCTCACTCGCTCGCCCACCTTGGACTTCCTGGGCAGTAGCGGCTCGACCTCTATCGTCCGTTACACGATGGCCCTTAACGGCATCAGCGCCCCCGCCGGTGCTCGACATAGTTATATTTAGATTTTTTAAATCTTTGTACTTATGACTAAAATAATAAAAATGGATTTGATTTACCTTTGGTGTGACTTGTATCACATGTATACTCTGGATATTGTTTATAGTTGACTGTATATATTATAGATGCCATAGCATATAGCTTACACTTACAAGATAATATAGGTAACATAGGTTATATAAACTCTATAGCAAGTAGACATATGTTCATAGCTCTCATAGCCATACTAGGTACCTATATAGTCTACATAGATGGCATATAAAGCTATGTAGTCTAGATAGCTACTATAGACCTATATATCTGTGTTATACTTGTATATAGCTTATATGGCTTAGATAATTATAGCTGATAGCTATATAAATTTGGACTTTCTCAGATGCACGGGCGGCTAGCACGTGGTGAACGAGCAGCACGCCTGCATCCTCGGTGCAGTGGGCTTTGACGCCGCCACATTGCGAGGCATGGAAGATGTTGTGCTTGAGGGCCTCGAACTGTAGACGATTAGCAAGGATCTTTTCGCAAAGCTTACCCAGGCAGGAGAGCAGGACGATGGGGCGGTATGCCTTGAGCACGGTGTAGTCAGGTTTCTTGGGCTTGGGGATGACCACAGTGGTGGAGACTTTGAACTGAGTTGGCCAGTATGCGAGGCGTAAGCACGCGTTGAAGATCTTGAGGAGCGTTGGACCGGCAACGGGGTCTTCGATGAGGATCTTGACGACCGGCCATGTGATGTGGTCGGGGCCTGGTGATGATCGTGCGGCACAGGTGGCGGCCTGTTCGACCATCTCTGCATGCGATATGGGTTCAAAGGTGCGAGTAGTCATCAGGAAAAACCGTATGTACTATCGCGAACTACCGCTGGCTACAGTAGCTATAGTAGCCAGAGTAGTTGCGATAGTGTCTGTAGGACTCTTCTTATTTTCTGTAGCTACTGTAGATAGATATTGTCTACTGTAGTTCACTGTAGTACAGATTTGCTACTGTAGACAAGTCAAGTTTCCACAATGTGCAATCTTCTACAGATGCTATAATGTGCTACCACAACTACAGTAGTCCATCCATGCTACAATAGATTTATTGCACATATGCAGCCTGTTATATTTGCAGGTCTTCAAATTTGACTAACTCAATATAACATCTAAGTCAACAAAAAATTCTTATGCAGTTCATAAGGGTTCAAACAAACAACAATCAAATTTATTTACTAGCAAATACAAATACATGGTACTATATGAGACTACACTATAAGAGGATTCAAAAGCATAGACTGTAAAAAAGAACAAACATTACAAACATCACAAAAAAAGCAATATTATATCTAACAAGTACTAGTAAAAGCTAGTTAGTGAGGTATCAAAGGCTATAAGCAAAGACTTACCAAAAAAAATAAAAAAAAAAAGAAACGAAAATGTACATACCCATAGTAAGGTAAGAACAGACATAAGCATAAAGATTACTAATAAGAAAAAGGAAGACACACCATGCACAAAGCTCGAGTCAATGACAGAAGAGATGATGGGGGTTGGAAAGAAAGAGAGGTTGCGCGTCATGCATGCCTTATATAGACGTGGCGAGCGGAGCCCAAAATGCAGCTGCTGTGACTCAGCCCGGATGCTGTTGGGTGCTGTATCAGAGACTAAGGCAACAGATTTCACTAAGTTCGTGTTGCTGTCCAGTAGCTTATAGTACAGTAGCTATATAGTTCTGTGATTCAAATAAATTGAATCAATGAAATATAGCTACTGGTGTTTTTTCAGATTTATCCTGATTTTATTTGATTTACTACATTAGAAACATTCCAACTTGCACATGTTTGGTGGTGAATGACTTGACGCACATCAAAGTTTATCAATAACGTTCATCTTGCAGCTGCTACCCTCAACTCCCCTCCTTCTCTCCTCTCCTCCTCCCTCCCTCCCCCTTTTGTGTGGAATCAAACGCCCACAGATGGTTATAGCATGATGAGGACCCGGCAGGTGAGTAAAAAAAAATCTTTTCATTTATTCATGCTAACACTGAGAGTATCGCACGTCCGCTGCACTATGCCATGCCTGCACACCTGTCCACTGCGCCACACCTCACCCATGCGCACGTCACTGCACCATGCATGTGTGCACATCCACTGCATGCACCACCTTGCATCCACTCCCGCACCCGTACCCCATGCATCTGACGCATGCGTGCACCTGCCCGCTGTGCCATGCCTCGCCTGCATGCGTGCACCTGCCCGCTGTGCCGTGCCTCACCTGCATGCCTGTCCACCATGCCGTGCCTCACCTGCATGCCCATCTACCGCGCCGTACCTGTAGCCACATCCACACCACACTGCGCTGCATGCCCCCCCTAGTGTGCCCCCTCCCCACCTGCACTGCACTGCACCTCACCCGCACCGTGCCCTGCCACCCTGGGAGGACGAAGAATCATGCCCAAATTTGGGCATGATTCTTCGTTCTGCTCTGTGCCGCTCTGCCGAGGGCGTGGGAACGTCCCAGGTGACACCTAAGAAATCAGAGGTATCAATATTGCAGTACCACATGTCTAGTACTTACCTGATTAATATAATAAAATGAAAGCCCTGCATTGTGTGAGCAAAATAAGCCTAAGATCATAGAAAATGATGGAGATTTGAGAAAGTGAAAAAAACTCGCCTAGGAGGAGGGATGATAGGACAAGCTTGTCCCTTGCGCGATGAAATGTCCACCAATATGAACGCATGAGGGCTTGTTCGAACGTTACGAATCAGAGCTTTCAGTCGAGCCTAAGAGAGCTGTGATACGTGCAATATATCCCAAGATATGGCAAAAACACGTTTTGCCACATCATCCAGGAGATCTTGCTGTTTCGTGGCGCTACCTGGTCCTATCGACGTGTATGTAGGCTTATTGGAAAGGTATGGATTAGCCCTTTCCAAAACTGTTAAAACGTCGTCGATACGTACTGTATTGACCGAGATATGACAATTCGCTAAAAGGCGAATTTTGCTCTGCCAGGAGGAGAGAATGTCGTGCTGCGGAGCAACGGCTGGTTGGATCGACTCGTATGTAGGCTTGTTCAAAAGCTATGAATCATAGCGTTCGAACAAGCCTATACACGAGCCGATCCGTGCCCTGCTCGTTGTGCTATGCCAAGATCCTGATATCAGTAAGTACCTATCAGAATAAGGCAGGTAACTCACCTAATACTTATCCAAACGCCTCGCATGTGGGCTCGTTCGAAAGCTACGATCAGCACAATTCGAACGACGCCAAGATCGTGCAAATCGACAAAGGTTTGATGTCTGGAGAGACACATTTGTGCTATGATTCAGAAGATTATTTGACGTACCTATTAGAACCTTTTTTTTGGAGCCAAGGCCCAGATACAAAGCCCAGAGGCAAGGGCAGTAGTAGAACCTATAATTCCATATGCATTAGTATCAATACACACTGTGAACATACCTTGAGACAGGACTTCAATGTTTCGACTTGTTGAGTCGTGGTGCTCCAGTACAGCCAGCTTAAGACGACAAATCATGCCTATATTTGGGCAACATTCTTCGTCCTGCTGCTCATACAATGCGGCAACACTCAACTCTATACAGTCTTAAGTAAACTTATAAGAGTTGATCATATATATCATATTTATGTTGCTAACTAATGGTATATGTACATAAGAATCATAGAATAGTTAAAGTCAATGATATAATGCATGTTAATATGTTGTCTACCACAGCTACAGCAGGCGCACCATAGCTACAGCAGGTAGATGACATCTACAGATTCCTTGATCAAAATGTGCCTTGCATAATTACGTGCTACAGAAGCTACAGCTAAATTACAGTGGTCATGATTCTTCTATTACATCACTAAGTCTAGATCAGTAGCGCTAATCTGACATCAGTAGCACCCATCAAACTTCTGATGATCGGTAAGCGTGTTTGATGGATTTGCGGTTTTTCCTGATGTAGGGAGGCGCTCGAGGTTGTCGAGGGTGGAGTAGTCGATGGGCCGGTTTGCAGCGGAGAAGAACTGCTGCTGGAAACCATTGGACAGTTCTGCAAGGGAGGTGAGCGGCACGCCATGCCTGTCTTTAATGATGGACGTGGTGGGTAAGGGGCGAGGCCGCGTCCAGGACGTGAGATCCCAGACGCGGTGGTTAGCGACGACTTCATCAATGACAGACTGGTAATGGGCTTTCTGTACCGACTTAACCATGCAGAAGTAAGCCCTCCGGTTCTCCTGAGACCGGTCATCCCGATATACGCGCAGCGCTTCTCTACACTCATCATTCCACCATCTCTTGGAGCGCGTGCTGATCTTGGGGGTGGTGGCGTAGCATTGAAATGCCTGCTTGATTGAGTTGAAGATTGTGTCGCAGAGAACTTGGACACTGTCGGCATCATCGAGGACGATATCGTCAGCCGGAGGGAAGGCTCCGCATGCAGCAATGAGGAATGAGGCTTCTTCATCAGATTTCCGTTTGATGCGCGGAGGAGGCGCAAACTCTGGATAAAGAGGAAGAGTGATCGTTAGCATCGCATGGTCGGAGGCACCACGTCCAATAGCGTCAACGACGAGAGAAGTAGAAGGTGACTGTTGTAACGGACGATAGAGGTCGAGCCGCTACTGCCCGGGAAGTCCAAGGTAGGCGAGCGAGTGAGGAGGGTATAAAGGTGTCGTAGACCTCCTAGAGAGAGTCCACGAGCTAGAGCTAACAGAACCGAGGATGCCTCAGTCCTGCAGCCAAGCAGATGAGTGATGAGCTGGCACCTCCTCTGAGGGCCAGCAGCAGATATAGACCTCCTGATGAGGGTTTTGGGGGCCACACACCTTCCTTTGAGGGTTGGATCCCAAGAGAACCTTTCAGATATGAGGAGAACAAGCAGAGACTGAGACAGAAGCAGACAGATAGTGGTGAGTTGGCAAGATAGATGCTTATTCCCAATAAGGAAATCCGCTCTAAGTACATGATTCAAACTCAGCTATCCTAATAAGGAAACTCTGCAAAACTCGAAAAGTAAGCCAGGTAGAAAAGAGTAAGAAAGTAGAAGACTATAGTAGTAACTGATAAACCATCCGTTACAGAGCCCCCCACTTTCTTGGTCTTTGAGACTCTTGAACACAAAGTGAGTAGTGCAAAGCTGAGAATGAACAAAGCAGAAAGGGAACAAGACAAAATTAGAAAAGAAGAAAAAGGGTTAAAGTAGAAAAATCAGAGAAAAATCTAGAGAAGAAAGTAGAAACAAGATAAAAGTGAAAAATTAGAGTGAAAAATTAGAGTGAAAAATTAGAGAAGAAAATTGAAGAGAAAATCTGCATGTGAAGCTCTGCAGCTCCAGACTTAACTGCACCAAGCTCTCTTAACAGAGCAGCCTCCAACCCTAGCCAAGCTACAAGTCCTCCAGCTGCAGCACTTCACATCCAAAAGGAAAGGATGAAAGATGCTAAGCCAAGGCCACAGGCTATCTCAGCCACCCAGACTCCAGACTACTCTCAGCAAAGAGACAGGATCTCTTCAGCTCCTAGGTCTCCAAGCTGGTCTCAGGATGGCTGAGGCCTGAGGCATCCAGCCACTCCTCCAGTCTGCTCACAGCAAGAAGGCAGGATCTCACAAGCTCCTATGCAGCTCCCAGCTGCTCTCAGCCCTAAGGATCTGACTCCCCAGGAATGCTGGATCCAGTGCTCTGCAAGGCTCTAGCCTCCCTCCTATACATCCCTATAGCCCCCCATCGCTAGCTCTGTGCAGGTACTCCCAGTGGATGGACAGGGGGAGCGAAACCTCCATACCTCTAAGGTCCCAAAATCCTGAAAACTGTGTCACAGGCCCTGGTCACACAAGCCCCCCCAGACTCCGCATCAGAAACTAGATGGAAGTCCAAAATATGGGTGGATGGTGGGGTCGAGGACGGACGATGAGTGAGGCGTGCGAGCCCCCCCAGACTGGTGCAGGAGATTTGAGTTGAGAGTAGACAGGATTGAATGAGGATCACAGAGCGTGAGAGCAGCGAGGGTTGCAGATAAGCAGAAAGGGATGGATGCCATCCCTAGGATGTTGAAGGAGATGAGGATGGAGAGAAGGGATTTGCGGAGCAAGGTCATGTCGGATTAGGACGTGTGAGGGCGCGTTTTGGAGGTGTGAACAATGCGGAGGAGATGCAAAAATCCGCTTGTTGATTAGTGGTCTGGATGCTGAGATATGGCCGAGCCAAAAGAGGCCTAAATCGCTAAGTGACTTGCTGGATGACTACCCAAGCCATAGAATACCCCAGAGCTTGTATAGGGATTCAAAAGCGTTCGAGTATGCGAGCAGAGCGCAAAAATCCGCATCCAAATCGGTCCAGAAACGAAGGAGATGTGGCAGGATAGGGAGGATGGCTAGCTGCAAAAGCCAGGCGAAGGTCGAATGGGAACGGCTGGGCGGATAACCCTGATTGAGGGCTGGTTTGAATCCCTTTTATAAACGTGTTAAGGGAAAGAAGAGTTTGCAGCGATAGCACATGTGGATCGAGCGCTACAAGCCTTCTAAGGCACCCAAGAGCGCCATCAGTTCCATTGGAATCCAACGGAATGGGATAGCGTTTGTAGAAACGTTTTGGGTGCCCCAGAATACGACGATTATTGCGGTCCAGATGCAAAAATCTGCTTAGGAATTGGTCCACGGACGGCAGAGATATGGTTATGCAGTCTGGACCCTTCCCAGAGGCTGTAGCCCCGTAGGTGGAATGGGAACGGCTGGTCGTATCAGGTCGTATGAGGGCTTGTTGGAATCGCATTAAAAATGCAAACTTGGGCGTTCAAACCGTTTGACAATCCGCCAGATATTCGGCCTTGGGTGTAGAGATAAGTCTGGCCTGAAGAACAGGCAGGGCCAGAGAGATGGCGAAGGAAGGAGCCTCTCAGGGCAGAACAAATGCAGGGATACGAAAGCGAATTCTCAGTGGATTCCACCGAGAAAGGTTTCGAAAGAATTGGATGAGAATTGAAGAAGATACAAGGAAATTTCGCCCCAGAGGGAGGAGGAAGAGGAGATGATTCGATCTTGAGAACGGCTGGACCAATCAGCACGATCTTGGGCTTGTTGAAAAGCGTTTGTGAAGGGTAGGCTGAATGTAGGAAGAACAGGAGGAAGGAAGCTCCAGTGGATACCACAGAGCTTCATCCAAGTGCCACTACATCGCCCAGGGTCGCCCAAGTCTGGCCATTGGCAGCCCCCCCAGCCTCCTGGTCTTAAGACAAATGAATATGGTGAAATAAAGGAATAGATTACAAGAAACCGCTTGTTGATAGCACCCCTGGTCATGGAGATATGGAGCTGGGGCTGCCTGGGGAATCCCCTGGACTATGGACACAATTCCGGAGGAACGGCTGGACGTCCCTCAAATCGTTTTGGTGTTCCAGTACCGGGTCAATAATGCGAGTCGAGTACAAAAGACCGCTTCAAAATTGGTCCAGTATTCAGGGAGATACCAGCTGGCACTCAGGAGGGGCAGCAGGGTGAGTAGCCCCTCGAGCATAATGAGAACTGGTGGTCGGATCTGGACGTATGAGGGCTCGTTCGAAGCGTATTTGCAATGCGGACTCGGGCCAAAAGTCCGTTAGGTCATAGCTAGCATAGGCGCCACGCTATGGCCATCTTAGCACACCAGGGAGCGTCCTTGATACCCTCGGATTCCAAGGGGATGGCTGGACACTCTGAAAAGCATCCTGGTGAGCGGAACAGTCCTAAAGGCACACGTTGACGTGCAGAAACCCGGTTCCAAATCGATAGAGGGAAAGGAGAGATACAGCAGTGCAATATGATCTCTCCTCCAGGCTGAGCAGGATCGCCGATGAAATGGGAACTAGGGCTCCAATCAGCTCGTACAAAGGCTCGTTGGAATCATGTGGATGGTCCGAATCGAGACATCCTGTCCGTATAAGGATCTGTGCAGAACTGACTTCATGAGCCCCAGGATAGTCCGGCCATAGGAGATGGACTATGGCGAAGATCTGACAGGTTGGGTGTTCTCCCAGGGTAAAAGCGGTTATGCGAAGGTGTAACGAATGCTCCATGGATTCCACGGAGCAAGGTTCGAAGGAATAGAAGAAAGGTTGAAGGAAATACAGCAAAATTTCGCTTCAGAGGGAGGATGAGGAGAGCATGAAGATATCTTGACAACCGCTGGAGCGCTTGAGACGTTCTTGGGCTCGTTCAAAAGCGTTTGCAAAGGCGAAGAGGATGGTGGAGTGGTTTAAGGAGCATGGGCAACGTACAAAGCACGATTTGCGTCCAAAACCTCCCTACATCGCCTGGCAGAGCCTGATCTCAGTGATCTACAGCCCCCCCAGCCTCCTGGACTTGAAGCGAGGTGGAAAGCATTTGAAGAGCGAATAGGATACAAAAGAAACTGAGGGAATCCATCCAGAAATGAGAGAGTTAGAGAGGGGGTGAACTACCAGGCTCCCTGACCCTCTCCTCGGCATGGGAGTTCTCGAGGCGAGGCCCTGTTGATAGGGCGATGAAGCGAAGCATCTCTATGAGGACTAGAGATGCATATAGAGCCCTCCAAGCAGCCAGAATTGGGCCAAAGGAGGAGCTGGAGGCAGGGAGCTGCCCAGAGGAGGAGGAGGCCTGGAATGGCCGAGCGAGTCTTGCGTCGACAGACAGTGGCCGGAGAACACATGCGACATGTTCTGTGCGAAGGTAGAGAGCTCCTGGGACTGCCAGGGACATGGATTCCACGTCCCTGAGGTCCTCAACTCGAGGAGGAGGAGGAGTCCTGATGGCAGGAGGAAGAGCACCTGCATACTGGAATAGGATATCAACACCTTCGGCGACTCGTGCCTGCAAAGTGCGCCAGGCCCAATGAACGTCCCAGGGAGACGGTGACCCATGGAGACAGGAATAGAGAACGAGATCCCTGTCGACCATAAAGACAGAACTCGGGGGGTATGGCAGGCAAAACCCAACTTGATCGAGCAACGATTGAAGTCGCTCGACGACCTCTAAGGCAAAGTGGAGCAAGGGCTCCCTGATCCGAAACTGATGGGCTCGGATACCAAGCCCATTGTCGGCAAGATCACTGTCGACAAGGGAATGAGACCGGAGAGCAAGAACGCGGCTCTTCAGTGAATGGCGATAAGACGACTTGACATCGTCACTTGAGATAAGGAACCTGGACATGGATGCCACGTCCAGGGAGAGGGGAACTGAATGAGACATGTAAAGTCCTCACCAGCCAGCCAGAGACAAGTGGACTTCCGGATGTATCCACCTTTGTAACGGACGATAGAGGTTGAGCCGCTACTGCCCGGGAAGTCCAAGGTAGGCGAGCGAGTGAGGAGGGTATAAAGGTGTCGTAGACCTCCTAGAGAGAGTCCACGAGCTAGAGCTAACAGAACCGAGGATGCCTCAGTCCTGCAGCCAAGCAGATGAGTGATGAGCTGGCACCTCCTCTGAGGGCCAGCAGCAGATATAGACCTCCTGATGAGGGTTTTGGGGGCCACACACCTTCCTTTGAGGGTTGGATCCCAAGAGAACCTTTCAGATATGAGGAGAACAAGCAGAGACTGAGACAGAAGCAGACAGATAGTGGTGAGTTGGCAAGATAGATCCTTATTCCCAATAAGGAAATCCGCTCTAAGTACATGATTCAAACTCAGTCATACTGATAAGGAAACTCTGCAAAACTCGAAAAGTAAGCCAGGTAGAAAAGAGTAAGAAAGTAGAAGACTATAGTAGTAACTGATAAACCATCCGTTACAACTGTAGTAACGTATGAGCGACCCAGACAAGGTCGATTACGGTGGATGAGAGGGCCACATTGTGCGGGAAGTGCGTATGAACGTCGAGGGTACTAAGTAATGACACGGAAAGATCTGGCAAGAAGTCAACAAGCTTCTGCCCGCCATCAAGAAACCCGTATGCACTGTCCCACAGCTGGTGATGCAAATTGAAGTCGCCGCATACGAGAGCAAAGGGAGGGAGAGAAAGGGGGGGTAGGTCATATAAATACTCGAGCGCGGCATGGTTCGTAGGATCAGCATATACGTTAAGGAAGAAGTGGGTGGAGCCTCCGATGGTAAGTGAAAAGCATAGCAGGTGGGGATGCGAGACAATGTCTGTGCGATGCGTGGGGTTGGTCTCCAGCCATCGCCGGTTGACATAGCATGCGACCCGCGCATGCGCGAGGTCGTCGGGTTGGATCAGGAGCCAGTCCGGGTGAGCCTGAGTGCCGAAGTATTCCTCCCCGTCTGGATCAGACGAGGAGGTAACTCGTTTCAGGACACCAAAGTACGGCTCCTGCACGAAGATGATGTCATGATTAGTGTACCGTTCCAGAACGGTTTTGGTTGTAGTAGGGGTATGGTTTACATTAAAGGAGATAATACTTAGCGGTTTTTCTGTCATTTTAATTCAAGCGGACGCGGGACGACGACGCGCCCGGGGTTTGCGATGGCTGGGAGGCCCTGCTTCGCACTGCTGACGGGTTGGGGTTCGCTCGGCTGCGTGGGCCAGGACGAGGAGAGGGGTTGGGCTGATGAGCCCGGATCCAGGCAGTGTCGGAGCGGTGGACAAAGAACGAGCAGGCCTTGGAGTCAGAACGGTGGTTCTGATGGCAGTTGACGCAGGTGGCGGGGTGGTCGCAGATTCCATTCGTGGGAGGGGATTCGCGGCAGCAGTCAGCGAGGCGGACATGTTGGCGCTCGTCATGCATGTCCCTGCAATGGCCGCAGCGGACAGACGGGGAACGGCAGCTGAAGGCGCGGTGCCCCCATTTTTGGCACAAGTGGCATCGTGGGGTGGCAGGGCGAGAGTTAGTGGCTTGAAGAGGACGGCATAAGTCATGCCCCAGATAAACCGGTTGCTTGAGGACATTGCGTAGCACAGAGCTGCGAGCATTGTCAACAAAATCGACGTACAAGATACCATACCCCTGAGCTTGTTCAGGTACATGGAGACGGGGCCGACCGGCCATGGTAATGTTCTGCCAGAGAGGGTCAGCAACGAGTTCGTTGAGGAGGGAGTCGACCGTCGCGGGCGTGCCGTTAGGTGAACAGAGCGGAACACGGTGGAAGAACACTGTGCTGCGGAATTGGAACCTCGATACTCTCAGGTGCATACTGTTGCTGTCGGTGTATCGAGCCAGGTACGTGTGGAGGAGGCCGTCGAGGGAGTCGGGGGGTCGGTCAGAGAACGTGACGCGGAAGCCGATGTTGGGGAGCCATTGAACGCGCTCGATGCGGATGGAGGGTGGGTCGCCAGCGAAGATGTCCGGGAGACTAAGAGACAAGAATGAGGTGAGCTCCCTAAGGAGCTGACCGTCCGCCGGGATGATGGCAGCGTTGGGGAGCAAGGATCCTGTGAAGCTAACGGTGATGGCTTTGTTCGCACCTTTGGGAGCATGGCGGACAGTGGGTTTCTTGTGCTGAGGACTCGCAGGGGTGGCCAGGCGAGACGCCATGTCGGTTATTTCGTGAACAGAGGCGGATGGGAACACAGCCGCGAGGCCGCGAGGCCGCGGACCGTTTGGAGAGAAATGCCTGCGGCAGCCGGGCCGCCCTTGCCTTTGGCAGCACGAGGTTGGAACGAGGCAGCAGCCTGAGCGAAGGAACGAGCACTGCCGGAACGGGGTTCCAGAGCGGGATGTGCAGTTGCCACGCGCGAGCTTGCACGGGTGATCGGCTGGCTGCGAGGCGGGGGTGAGGCAGGGGCACGCGCCGTAGGCGCGTGCCGTGCGTGCGCTGACTGCGAGCGAGGGGACGCCAACGCATCCCCCGTCGCCCGGTTCCAGGTGGTGACAAGGTTCTCAATGGAGGCTTGAATGGGGCCTAACGTTTCGTAGAATGCAGCGGGGTTGTCGAAGGGCTCAGATGTGAAATGTTGGAGGAAGAAGCTGGAGATGGTGGCCAGGGAGGTGACGATAAGGGATGAGCAGAGTGGGCCCTTGTTGCTGGGCAAACGAATGGGGCCAATCGCGAGAGGTCCAGGAGGATGAGCACCTTGAGGCGGAGGGCCGTCGTAGAGGTCGTCGTCTTCTTCTTCGTCCTCAAGGTCGCCCCATTGTCGGTCGTGGGGTTGCTCATGGACGAATTGCATGGTCTCGGCTGGTCCGCCGTTCATTTCGATGTTGGGGGGAAACTCGCTGTTGGGGTCAGCACTAGGCGCACCGTTCTGGCCGGCAGGTATGTTCGGGGCGGGGGGTGGGGGAGGTAAACGAGAGGGGGTGGACGTATCTGGGTCTAGACTGGCCATTTACGGCGAGAAAATTTTGTTTTAAAAGGGGGTTTTATGGGAGAAGATGAGTGGTGGGGGTTACGAGGCAGAACTAACAGAATGGGGGAGGGGGAGGGGGAGAAGGGGGGAGAGGAGGGGGGGGAGGAATTATTGGGCGAATTATGGGGGATTATTCCCAAATAGGAAGGTAGGGGTTCGGGTTCAAGAAGGGATGGTTTCCCCAACGTTCAAACGTCTGGCCACCTCAAATCTGTCGTGTCCACCACTGGCACAATTCCGTCCTACCAGGTACTTGTACTTGGGACCCTCTGTAGCCTGTACATGTACGAACAGCCTACAGCTTTCACAGCCCGTCTGTTGTCTCCGCATCGGAGCAGGGTGCCTCGCTGCTGCTTTCCCTCTGCTAGCGCTGGGCTAGACATGTGCCAGGTGATCCAGCCATCAAGACGACCATGAGGCTTGAAAGTTGTCAATGAACGTTGAGTAAGCATCTACTGGCCTGTCTATTGTCTTTGGAAGTATGGCCGGTACTTCTATTGTCTTTGCAGGTATGACCGGTACTTATATTCGCTCAGCTCCAGGCAAGATCCCTTTTCAACTTTCCCTCCGATCGCCACACTCCCTCTCATATGCAATACTCGAGCCAGTCGTCTGAATTCAGTACCGAGAGCCAGGTCAGAACTGACGCCACTAGGTTGGGCACTTCCAACAAAGAATAAAGAAGCAGCAACGTTCACGGTGCAGGCGTTCGTCATGGCCTCAAAGTTGCAGTTTCTGGTTTTTCCCGCAGAGATCCTGATAATGGTGCTGCAAAATCTGGATTACAAAGACTTGGTCGCCTCCTCGATGGTGCGTGTGCCACATGTTATAGTAAGATTTTCCTCTAAGCGACCATCCAAGGTGTGCAAACGCTTTTACAAACTAGTTAAAGAGGCTATTGTGCTTTCATACATCGTCGAACTCGGCGTTGATGGACTCGCTGACGGGCCTCCCAGCAATCTGAGCACAACCGAACGTCTACGATTTCTCCTGGATCGTCGCAGGCGCTGGCGTACCTTCGACTGGGTGAAGCGAGAAAGGGTAAACCCATATCCAACGAGGCGCAAGGAAGACAATAAGCATTACGCTCAAGGAATATTTTCGCAGGAAATGAGCTTGAGCAGCGAAGGGCATCTAACCTCAATTTTCCATACCATGTTACCAACCCGTGCGACGGAAGCAGCGGAATACGGATCGATGACTGATCTTCGAAGCGACTGGCCCTTTTGCATGGATCCCGCCGCAGATGTCGTCATGTTTGTACAGATTGAAGACGAATTAACCCCGGACGATCACGAGGAGGACGAGGAAATCTGCTTGATGTTTGCTCCCAGGAGTCTCAGTTCGAAGAACGACGACCTGCATCGATTATGCCAATCTGACCCTATCGAGCTCTTCGGAGTGGATTATGGCGGCGGCATCTTGAGTCCTCAGATCGCTGGAGACATGGCTGGTGTCACAATTGCGGCCGGCGACGAGCAGGATTCGGGTTATTTGGTGATCTACAACTGGCACACGAGTGAACTAGTCGTTGTATGTACCCGCTCTTCATATATTAATGTGCTATTAAGCTGACTGCTCATCGGTCATGGGAATAGCGAATGACACGCCTCGATAGCAATCCGTCGTGGTTAATTAGAGACTTCACGTTTCTCTCCCCCCGGTCATTTGTCTTGTATGCAATGTTGTGGAACGGGCGCACACCTGTTGACCACGCTTTGCTCTTGTTCACGTTCTGCGACGAGTCCTCAGACGGAAAGCCCTGGACAATTACTACCGGCTCAGTCAAGCACATCGTCACTCTTCTTCTCCCAGAATTGGCTGAAGGTCAGAACCCTGGCAACTCTAGCATCGAGACAACACCCTGCGCCTCTTACCAGCCTCGAGGCGTGCCTTTCAAGGTTGAAGATCCAAGTCGCATCCTGGTATATGACGCAAGCACGTACTACCAGCAAACGGTGAAGATGGTTGTCCACACCGACGTGTTCAAGAATGCCAAGAACTTGCTCTCGTCGGCGGGGTCCACCGCTACGGCTCATCCTCGCCGTATACCTTGGGATGCCTGGGGCCCAGAATATACCCGACTATTCGTGGCGAATACCCACCATTATGTCTTTGACCTACCGAGGTGGGTATCTATGCTACTACACTGCTATTCTTCAATGGTGATGACAATCTAAGGCCGATCCATGGCGAGCGAACGGTCATGCAAATGACAGAGGCCGGCGAACAAACTGCGTACCTGATGGATTTTAATCGCCGCGCGCATCGCCGACAGATGTCGTCTGGGCTCGACGATACCGCACTCATCACTGAACCTTCCATCCTCCCACCATCATTGTTCGCAAACCCGGTCACAACTTCCCTGCCGTACACAGCAGTCCGCATCCCAAACGCGGACTCATACAATGGTTTTTTGCTGGATGAGCAGCGGGTGATCGGTCTCAAGGTGAGTCTGTAGACTGACCCGCCTGTATTGATATTCAATCTTGAGAGCAGAATCACGGACCCGCTCAAGAGCTCGATGTCTTCGTGCTCTGAGAAATATCACATGTACTCTTCATTCTGAGTTTGCAATGTACATCCTTTCTCCCACTTTTACCCTCCACTCTGTGTTTCAGCAAACGTTTGGTCCGACAATGGACGCAGGCGTGTCCACGTCCATCCCCATCTCATCGCGCCAGGCGCGTCTAAGAATACCACAGTTCGATCAGCGCCCTCGGGCATATCACCATGTCCATACCGGGCGCTGAGTCCGTTACATCCACGGACCTCATGAACGTCACTCAAACCGACAGATGTACGCCGGCGCCAGAGTTCCTTCCTGCGTCCAGTCCGCGTTCCGCCGGGGTTCGAACGCTCCGCCCAAGTTCCAGCTCGACACTTTGCCGCGTTCAGTATGATATCCGTCCTATCCTATCTAAGGGTCTGACTCGCTATGCAAGAACGAACGACAGCTTCCAGAATATCTATTTACGCTGTGTGATGGACCGCGCAGGGCTGGACCTGCCTGGATGTCCTCGTCTTTATGTCCTGCTCAGAACAAGCAGTCGTACTGCTCAATAGGGAAGTGCGCAGGGCGAGTGGACGTCTCGTACCATGTCTCGCCCGAGTCTCGCCCATCAGGGTGCGTAAACGTCG
The DNA here is from genome assembly GCA_006506795.2 of Hericium erinaceus. Classification (NCBI taxonomy): domain Eukaryota; kingdom Fungi; phylum Basidiomycota; class Agaricomycetes; order Russulales; family Hericiaceae; genus Hericium; species Hericium erinaceus. The sequence goes on along the minus strand of CM021172.1, from coordinate 1,237,411 downwards.
GGGGCAGATCCACCTTCGACCGAACGAGCCCGCGTCACTTAACATTAGAATGAAAAACCACCTGTTCATGGATGAAGATTCTAATGGCTTGGCAATGAAAGCTTGTTGCGTTGCCGTAGAGCCCATCGCCACAAAGCGCAAGATCCTCACCACATCCAAGTCGTCTCGAGATGCAAGACGCCCACACTCACTACATTCATCACGCCCGGCAGACAGCCACAGCGCGCACGAATCCAATGACCAAACTGTATTAACATTCAAGCATCAGAAACAGAAGCCTAGAAACCGGAGCACGCCGCAGCACAGAAGTAATCCTCGCACGATACCATTACATGTCGCCCCCGTCGCGCTAATCCGACGCGTTGCTGGGCGTCGGCGCGCGCTCGGCACTGGTCTCTGCGGCAGGCGGATTGCTGAGCGGCGTCGACGCGGGCGACGGGCTGGTCGTCGCAGAGCCCGAGGCGCTGCCGTCGCCGGCTGCCGTTGCGTTCGGGGCGCCCGCCGTGCCGTCCGGGGACGCCTTGTTCTCGGTTGCCTGGCGACACTCGGAGCCGCCGTCGGACCGCACTACATGAAGTGATGTCAGTAAATGAGCGTGGCACACGGGCAGGTCGGATATGCACGCACGGTGTCTCTGTAGGTAGCGCGTTGGTCAGTGGCTTGGAAGAGAGATGGGGGCCATGCTTACGTTTAGTGCATCCAGTCTGCTGAAGGTCTTCCCGCAGCCTTGGCAGGCGTTGCTCTGGGACTTTGCAGTGTGAAGCGCCTGGTGCCGTCTGCAGCAGGCAGGTGTCAGTCGAGTAGATCACCAAAGTATGACAGAGGGCATCATGATGAAGAACACCCACTTGCAGTCGTGCTGGCGTGCAAAGCCCTTGTTGCAGCCAGGCCAGTCGCAGACATAAGGCCGCTCTTCAGTATGCGAGCGTAGATGTCCTGAAGAGCGATTTAGCTACAAAGCCCTCACGAGACATAAGAGCGCAAAGAGAACGCACCTCGCAGATTGAATCTCCTGGTGAACGTGCTACCACAGCCAGGCACGGGGCAGATAAAATGCGCCTCGTTCCGCCTGCGGCTTGCGCTCGCTGCCTGCGTGGCGGTCGTCGTGACCTGCTGCTTCTCGACCTGCAGTATGGGCGGCAGGCGCGGCACCGAACCCGGCGGGCCCGCGGGCGACGGCGCGAACGGGCTTGTAGCGGAACTCGCGCCCGCGGTCGGCGTCTGGATCACCTGCGCATGGCTGTAAAGCAGCGCTGCTTGGGGGGCGTAGTATGACTCAGGCTTCGGGCTGCGCCGGCCGTCGCGGCGCGTGGCGGGATAGGGCGGGTTCGCAGCATGCGAGTGCAGGCGGGGCGAGGCACGCGCGGACGGAGTCGGTGTGGCACTCGCGCTCGCGCTCGCGGGCGATGTCCGGCCTGGGGGCGCGCTGCCCGGCGCGTCCGGGGGCGTTGTGGCCCCGGGGGGTTGCGTCTGGGGCGGGACCTGTGGCAACTGGGGCGGCAGCAGGTGGGCATGGGCTGCCGCCATCGAGGCGTACGCGTAGTGAATCGAATTCTGCGGGGAATGCAGTGGGATGGGCGGCGGCGGGCCGAGTTCATAGACTGCCCCACCGTAAGCAGCGCCGATGTCACCGTCCTGATGCTGCTGCATGACATAGCGGCGAAAGTTCGCGTTCGCGTTTGGCAGGTGTGGGTGCCCGTTTCCGGGAGGCTGAGGTGCCGGCTGTTGTGTAAGGACGTATTGCCCATTGGCAGAAAGTTCGCCACCGCCGCTCAATTGAGGGTCTATGCTCGCATCCATCGACGAATGGGAGGACGCGCGGGAGGGTTTCGCGGGTGTGGCGAGGGACTCTGGGCCGCTGGGCGTTGGGGTAGCGCTGGTGCTTGCACCAGGCGTATCCCAGAACGTGTGGGGGTGAGGCCCAAAGTTGCGCAGGGTAGCGTGCATAGTGGACGATGTTGAGCAGGTTGGGTATGGGGAGAAGGCGATCGAGTTATAGCAGTAAGAAGAAGGGTCGGGTCAGGAAAGCGATGCAGGCGAAGCTGATTATATGTTTGGCGAAGCGACGGGCGTCTGAGTGCTGCGGGGTTGTGGCCCTGCAAACACAAGTCGCAGAAAAATCAGCTACGACGTTCCGGAGACGAGAAGAGCGCAGAGAACGTACTGAAGGGAACGACGAGAGAAAAGTTGAGGTTTACAGACAAAAGGAAACGTCGTTTATGGCGAACTGAGCGACCAGTTTCCGTTCGCACGCTTCCGTCAGGCAACCGGTCTACCGCCGGTAAATCCTGCTCCTCCGCGTATTTTTCCACGCCCCCACAAAAATTCTCTGCACCTGTCTGAACGCGAATGGCCGTTGGATATCTACGCGTCAGTTGATCTTTGGGACCTTGAATCTTGACCTCCTTAAGACCCGCGCACGAGGGCCTAGCAAGAGTGAACTCGTATGACGAACCGACGCGAAGAGTGGACCGCTTTCGATTGAGCCTGATGCGCCGGCAGCCCGGCCAAGCGAGCGTGGCGGTACGGCGCTTCCCCGCCCACATACTGTAATCCTCCTGCTTGCCGTACGTGTCGAATCAACACAACCATCAGTGTTCTAGCACTCTTGTCAGGGCACAAGGGCGTCCTGCAGGAAAGGCACGGCATGAAACGTGCGATGCGGTCCTCTCATTCTCGTTTGAACCGCCCATCGACACCAACACGATCGTGCGCATCATTACGGTCCAAGGATCCAAGGTCCAAGGGTATTTGAAGGGTGCTGCCCAGGTATGTATGGAACACCAATTTCACATACTAATACTAGGCGCACACGCAAGCCCGCCTCATTTCCTCCACGAGCATCGCGCACTGCAGTCAGCAGCACGCCGGACCTCAAACCCTGAAACCGATACAAAAATTACTAATTTGACCCTGCAGCGAAAAATACACGATGTTTAAATAAAGGGACTCCGATACATTATTAGTGAAAGCTACAAATATTAATATTATACGTTCACCTATCCATCGCTCACGAAGATATGCGAGTCCAGCAACCGCCGCCTCCGCATGAGCTCCTGCTCGGATATGGTCTGCCCCGCCGACTTACTCCCATTCCCTCGCCCCGGCGTGTCCGCCGACTTCGGAGACCGCGTGCGCGACCGTGACGCGCGCTCATCCCCATCCTGGTCTAACCCGCCACCGTTAGCCGCGCGCTCGCCCTTCGCTGGCGACCCTGCAGGCCGCCCGTTCACCGATCCATTCCCGTTCCCGTTCGCCTTGGACACTATCGATCCGTTTCCGTTCGCCTTGGGCACTGTCGATCCGTTCCCGTGCGCGATGGTATGATCGACCGGCTTCTTGATGGGCGGCCTGCCGTTCACAGTCGCATCGCTACCGAAGGAGCCCTTCTCCCGCCGGGCCCTAGGGACGAACGTGATGCCCTCATCGTTCTCGGTCTCCGTGTCGGTTGTGAGCGCAGTCGTGTAACCCTCGGTATCTGCAGGCGTCGAGATGCGCACGCGCGAAGTACGCGGAGCTCCCTTCTGTTCATGTCCACTCGCTGTCCACGCCCAGAAGCGGCTGAAAAACGATGGCCGCCTGTAACCCACAGCGGAGCGGAGAGTCGGTTGCTCCGCGTCGACGTCAGGCTCAGCGGGCGGGTTCGACATGACAAACATGTCCTCCATCCAGGCCGCAAGGCCGTGTATCACCGCAGCCGCCTCGTGCATCAGCGTTGGCATCTGCAGGTAGCCGTGGCTCCATTCGGAGAAGATCTGCAGCCGCACCCAGTCGTCTTCGCTCTGGCTCTCCAGCTGCGCTAGCTCGTCGTCGACCGCACCGTGCTCCTTCGCAGCCTTGCGCAGCTCGCTCGCGGCCTTGCGCAGTTCCTCCTTGCGTTGCCGCTTCGCCTCGCGCACACGGCCCGCGAAGATGATGCTATCATCCACGAAAGGGTCCTTCTCCCCGCACTGCATCAGGAGCGGTGGGTACCGTGCGAGAAGCTGCGACGGCGTAAGGATCGGCGAGATGTGGTAATCGGTCGTAAAGTCGGGGTTCAGATGAGGACCGATGTACATGATTGCCATCGCGCGCATCTGTATACGGCGTCAACGCGTCGCTCAGTCATTTGACAGCTAACAAGAAATGACACACCATGCTTGGTGATATGATGCGGTCCTGGAAGTATCCCGTGCGGCTTGTCATCGTCAGGCGCGTCCCGATCGGCTCCTTCTTCCACTGGGCACCCTCCTGCTGTCTCCGACTCTCGACTTCCACGTCCGCTTGGACTACAGCAGCTTCAAGCTTTGCTTGCTCCGCGGCGTCCAGAGGGTGAGGATCTCTGACAATTGTCGAGGCGAAGTCTCTGCCGAGGATAGGGCTGAACGGCTTCATCTGCGGGCTGTAGCGGACACGGGCTTGCAGCGGACGATCCTCTTCAGGCAGATCGCTGTAATCCCCCTCCGCATCCGCACCCTCGCTCTCCGACTCGTCCTCTGACGCCCTACCTAGCCCCCGCTTCAACTGGCCTGTTGACTTCCGGCGCGTCCGCTCCGGCGCGTTCGTCGACGCGCTCTTCGATATGCCGATCTTTAACGTGTCCACCCAGCTCTTCTTGCGGCGCAGCTTGTGCTTTCGCCGCTCGTCGCCAACGACCGCCAGCGGGCTCACGTGCGACAAGTGGTCCTTCGCCCCGCGGAGCCCGCTCGCCCATCCCTCGCACTCGTCATCCTCCCTGTCGGACTGGTAGAAGAAGCTCGATGAGTGCCGCAGGATCGAGGGCGTGCGTCGGTGGGCCCGGCTCTCGTCCGCCTCGGTCTCCTCGCGCAGGACGCGCAGGTTAGTAGGTGTCATCCACGAGGTGAAGTTGAAGTCGAGGCAGGCGTAACTGAACACCATGGCGACGGGCATTGGAAGCGGATGCGGAGGCTCGGACGAAGGCCAGCGATACGTTGATGATGGGTCCGAGACGCGGATCGAGTGTTCTATCATCTTGTTGACCGCGCCGATGATGATTGTGGCGCCTCTGTGGATGGTGTCAATTCGTGCACAACAAAGTCCGAGGAAGAAGACATGAGACTTACGCAGAGTCACCGGTCATGATGATGTTGAGTGCCTTTCCCGACATGCCGATTGCCTTGCCCTTGGACTCGACGAGGATGCGATACGTATCGAAGGCCTCGTCGATGGCGAACGGGTAAGGATCTTGAGCACGATAATGAACTGTCAGACCCCTTATAAAAGCAGTTTGAGTCGAGGAACTTACGTTCGGGCGCCTTGCCATAATCGACAGACAGGACAGGACGACCAGAGGAATTGGCCCAGGACCTCAGCCGTTCTTCGTGGTGCTCGGGTGTCATAGCCACAAATCCGCCGCCAGGAAAGTCAAGGATTAAGTCCTCTTGCAATGCCAGCATTTCAAGGGGATCAGTCTTCTGAGCTGCCTCTGCACGAGGGTGGAAATACAGATAGACATGGATGGGACGCTTGTAAGGCGAAGATTTGGGACGGGGAAGGAGGATCTTGCGGCGAAGCGCCACATGTTTCGTCGGGGAGAGAAGGCGGAGCTGGCGGGATTCGTAAATTAGAAGGAGGGGGCAGATGAGAAGATTAGGCATACATAAGGGTTCGTCGTTTTCTCCCATGTGGCACGTAGCATTTCGACCGTAGGGACGGCTCGAAACCGACGAAGCTACGGAAATTAGTACAGCTGCGGACCGGGGTAGAGACGAGCAACGTACCTTTTCGTCGGCTTCGTTGGCGTACGCAATATAGTAAGCCGAGAATATGACTGAACATATGTCTCTAAGCCATTTCGGTCTAATGGCCATGGCCGTCGCGAAGCCGGAATCTAGACCAGTAGCAATCCACGTCGCACGATAATATGATGGAGAATACTGGCGGGGGAATAGATTAGAACGTCTGAGTTAGAGGGGGGACATAGGATTCTTCCACGTACCAGTCGAGCCAAGGGTTCGGGCGCTGCAAAGAATGTAGGTAAGTAGATCCGGCGAACAAATAGCCCAGACACCTACCACTAAGACCAAGTAATTTATCGAAATGTCGCACGGCATAAACGGCAGTGAGGGTGCTGACGATTATTTGCCAAGGAGTGAAGTGCTCTACGTCAGGAGTATTAAAGTCAGGGATCGCGGTCCATCCATTAGACTGTCAGGTACGCACTGATTGCTCGATTCATCCGCCGTATGTAGAGTATCCTCGGTCCATGCGGGTCGCCACATACGATGCGCCATATCCAAAAGATGATAACTACTATGACCTGTAGAAGCAAGGGCGGATATGATATCAGTGCTCCAAATGCAAGCAAAGGATCCCGGCGGACGCTGACCTGAGCTCGTTTCCAAGACGGATTTGGGCGACCTACCATGTGGTCAATCATGATTTGCTACGTTTTCGGTGCAAACCAGATGACGACGGAGAGATAGTGATAAGTAGGATATAAAGGAGGGGTTGCAGCACCTGGCTCCCTCCGTCGAAACATAGCACTTTGGTTATGCGTTTCGCATGTGATTGTCCTCCTCCACTAAGGTCATCTGATGCTAGTGATGTCAGGCACATTCGCCGCGGCAGCTTCGGCATCCTTGATTGGGTGCACGATCGGCCCGTTCGAGATAGATCCGGGACCAAACGAAAAATTGGGACTGTCTCACAAATTTCTCGTACCGACCATCGCAAGCTGGAGTTCCTTTGCCTTATTCACAAAAAAACTTCTTCGAGACTACTCGGGCTCCCCATCTGGCTGGCTATGTGCTCCGACTGTGTGAAAGCAAGGAAGGACATCTTATACACAGAACAACTATCTTCTGTGTTAGGCCAGCAACGGAGACTAGGAAGGACAAAAGACTGGCAAGATCTCCATTCAGACGGTTTCCTTCTGCTGCCACTGGTCGAAACTGTTACGGCGCTGGAGCTGAAGGAAAACAATAAGGGGAATTTGCATCTGTTTACTACTCTCAGGCATGCGGCAAAGTGAGTCGTAATTATCATCCAAGTCTTGGCCCAATATGATCTCTAGCATCAAGTGTATCAGCGTCGCCTCCGAGTCCGTCTTGTCTGACACGTTTTATCTGACACGTTTTACTGCATTCTCTGCGAACATCCGGAAGGATGCAAGAGACATGGCTGCGAGCGGAAGACACGTCGCATGAAGCTTGAAGCTTTGAAGATCGACTTACTTTTGAAAATAATCGCTGAAAAATAATTGCAGGGTACAAATGAGGGGAGAGGATATTTTGACCGATCGCTGGATGATTTTAAAAAATGAAGAGCACGGATGAAATTCCTTATGATATCTGGCTTAGAACACGAATACATCGAGCCCTTGAACGGGTCTAGAACCCTGCATTCGAACTTGATTAAGTTACCATTACAGACGAGTTGATCTATAGACTCACCTTCAGACCAGGCAACCGCTGCTCATCCAGCAAAAATCCGTCATACAAGTGGGCGTCCGGAATACAGACTACGGTGTACGGCAGGGAAGTTGTAGTTGGCTTAGTGAACAACAATGGCGGAGGATTGAAGGCTCAGTGATGAGTGCGGTATCATCCCCAGAGGCCATCTGTCGGCGGTGCGCACGACGATTGAAATCCATCAGATATGTGGCTGGTTCGCCAGCCTCTGTCATTTGCATAATTATTCGCTCGCCGTGAATGGGTCTTCAAATGTCATCGGCCTCGAGGAATAAGTGTAATTGAACGGATACTCACTTCTGTGAAAGATCGACAAAATCAGGGGCGTTCGCCGTGAATAATCGGATATACTCTGGGCCCCAGGCATCCCAAGGCATTTTGCAAGCTCTAGCCATATAGTTGGATCCCACCGAGAAAAGCTGTTTGGCTTTCATGAACACGTCGGTGTGAACTACCATCCTCACGCGTGATTGGCCGCTATAGTCGCCCCCGTCGTAGACCAGGATGCGACTTGGATCCTCAACCTTGAAAGGCATGCTTCGGACCTGATAAGAAGTGCAGAATGTGGCGTTGATATAGCCTGAGGGGAACTGTCCTTTAGCGACCTCTGGGAGAAGCAGGGTGACGATGTGCTTGACCGCGCCAGCAGTAACTGCGAACGGCGCGCCGTCCGACGATTCGTCACCGAATGTGAACAACAGCAGAGCGTGTTCAGTGTACGCGAGCCCATTCCACAGCACTGCGGACAAAATGAAAGACCGCGGGGTGAGAAACGTGAAGTCTCTGATTGACCACGTTGGGTTTTCGCGGAGGAGTGTCATTTTCTGCGCCCCCCGACGAGCAGTCAGGAACTGGGTAGCATATCAAAAGGTAAGTGGAGTACATACGACGACCAAGTCGCCGGAATGCCAGTTGTATATGATGATGGAGTCATCCAAATCGTCGGTGACTGCAACACCGACCATGTCCCCCGCAATCTGAGGCTCCATGATTCCGGCATCATATGTGCCTGTGATGAAGCCGGAGGTTTCAGACTGGCAAAATGGATGCAGGCGAGTGCCATTTGAGCTGAGAGATCTGGGGTAAAATGTCAAGCGGGACTCGATTGACTCCGTCTCTAGCTCGTCGTCGTCGAGATCCTCGTGTTCAAATCCCACAAAGACGATAACATCTGCAGCAGGCTTCACGCAGAATGGAAGACACCAAAGACCATCGTCCTCGTCGTCCTCGCCAAGCGAGCCGTAATCCGCTGCTTCCATATATGCATCGTACGGGTTGGTAACGTCGTGCAGAAGATTGAGGACCCATATTGACCCTCTTCGCCGTTGAGGCGCATGGCCTGAGAGAAGACTCCTTGAGCATAATGCATATTATTATGCTTGATCTTCGTCGGATGTAGATTTACGGTTTCCCGCTTCACCCAGTCAAAGGTGCGCCAGCGCCACCGTAGATCGAGGAGAATTCGCAGACGTTCGCTTGTGCTTAGGTCGTTGTGAGGCCCGTCGACGAGTCCATTAGCGGCAAGTTCGACGATATATAAAAGTTCTGCAGCCTCCTTGACTAGTTTGTGAAAGCGATTGCACACCTAGGATGGTCGTTTAGAAGGGAATCGCCACGATGGCAGAACGTCTCGCACATGCACCATCGAGCAGACGATCAAATCTTTGTATTCCATGTTTTGCAACACCGTTATCAGGAGCTCGGGAGGAAAGGACAGGAATCGCGACGTTGAGGTCATAGTAAATGTCCACTACGTTGCAAAATTTGAGTATGCTACCTTGAGCAAACGCCGAGAGTCGAAGAAACCTACATATCGGCTGGACAGACTACAGCAGGAGACCTGCCTTTTTGGGATAACCTACATCGCGCTATATCGCTCTAGAAGCGCCGGCCGATACGTCCTTTGACCTTCGGATTTCATCGCGTACCTCAGACAAATCCATACCTTTAGACCTGCGCACTAACATCTTGTATACCTACAGATTTAAGAGCAAACCTGACAAAGACGATGGCTTTCAAACGGGCGGACTTGGAACAGTTTTCTAGTGTTTTCGGTGCTGCGACAGGTACGTTCGTCTACCATGTCGCCGGCCGTTATCGCAGAACCTCTAACTCCGTACAAGAGCTTTCAAGCGTTGCAATCGGCGGCAAGATCATTGACGTGTCAGATGAATTCTTTGCAGAGGCATTCCATCTGCTCCTCGTAGAGGTATGCACTTCCTCGGGCATCACTTCGTCTGCGACTACTCGGGCGATAACCACTCGATAATAGCCTGCGCCGAGCTTGAAAGGTCAGTTCGGCCCCAAAGGCGCTCTGTACAGTGGATGGGAGACACGCAGGCACAATCCTGACTATGACTGGTACGTGCTCTTAGTTCGACCCACCTGCCATCGGTGATATAGAGGTGCACCCGCAGGGCGATCATAAAATTAGGCACGACGGGGTCGGTCATAGGATTTGACATCGACACTTCACACTTCAATGGTCTGTCATTTGGTTGCAGTTCACGGGCCTATCGCTGAATCGAGATCGCAGGCAATGAAGCGCCTGAGGTTTCAGTGCAGACTCTATTGCTACCAGATGGAGACGAAGCCCCCACATCGAGTGATACACGAGTGCGTTCTGCTTCTCTTACTGTCAACTGACAATCGACCAAGGAAACACGCTCTAGTGGTCCGAAATTCTACCGAAAGTGGGTTTAGGCCCCAGCGCCCGACATCTGTTTCAGGTGCCAGAGAGCAAAGGTGTGAACTATGTCAAGCTGAATATGTACCCGGACGGTGGGATTGTGCGCAGGCTCCACCACATTATCCGCACTTCCATTCAATTAATATCGCGTCCGTGTCTAGGCACGATTCCGAGTATACGGACATGTCGTTCCGGTGCACCCAGCGTCCAACGAGATCTTTGACGTAGCCCATGTGTTTGCGGGCGGACGCGTCGTCTTCACGTCAGATCAGCATTTCGGCGTTGGCTCTAATTTGATCCTACCTGGCCGGGGTGAGCACCTCGCACGTCCCACTTTGAATGCAGATGCTTCAATGTCAATCCAGGCAAAGACATGGGCGACGGCTGGGAGACGAAACGAAGCCGTCAGCCCGGTCACAAGGATTGGGTTATCATAAAACTGTGAGAATAGATATTTCTTGCGACTCCAGCCCACACTCATCCCCTCATGCAGCGGCGCCCCTGCTCTCCTGTCCCATGTCACAATCGACACGGCACACTTCAAGGGCAACTTTCCCCAGACCTGCGAGCTCCACGCCGTACGAAGCCCGCTGGAAATCCCCCCGCATGCCCCGTCACACCCGCCACCTGCGTCCTGTAGCCCGCCTGCTGAGCACTGGGCTGTAGTCGCTACGAATGATGAGTGGACTCTCGTACTGCCGAAGACTCCCCTTGGTCCGCACAGAGAACACTCCTTGCGCTTGGACAACACAAACAACCAACCTTTCACGCATGTTAGGTTGACGATATATCCGGACGGCGGTATCAAGCGTGTCAGAGTATTTGGTAAGAAGGCGGGAGAAGTGCCTCTCACAAAGACAGTTGAGGCAGGTGCCGTCGCCGCCAAGGAGCCTCCAATTGCAATCGCGTCCGAGGAAAAGGGCTATCGAGCCTATCGAACCATCCCCGCTTTGCCACTTACCCCGGAAGCATTCGCGCCTTTCGGTCAGGTCATTCAATCGTATCCCGACATCCATGCGGTGCCTTCCCCACGCACTACCAAGATCACATCTGCCAATTTCGGGACGGCCACCAAATTCCATAAACTGTCTTTACTTGAAAGCAGGTATCCCGAGGGATCGGGGGCAACGCCGGGCATCTCTGTCTATAGGTGTCAGCCAGTCGAGACGCGCTCCGATTCCTCAGAGAAAGCTGTTGAGGTAGAGCTCAAGGCGTTGGAGCGACACCCATATACGAATCAAGCGTTCATCCCGATGGGCGCCGATCAGTCACAGAGGTATTTAGTAGTCGTTACAAAGGACGCTGATGACGGAAAACCGGACCTCAAGAGCGTGCGTGCGTTCGTGGCCACGGGAGCTCAGGGCATTGTATACAAGACGGCTGTCTGGCGTGAGTGCTACCTTCATATCTTCTGTTGGACGGCGCTGAGCGTTGGCTTTAGACCAGCCCATGACAGTTCTTGAGAAGGTGAGCTTCAATTTATTTTACTTTGATCCGTACCATCAGCAGTGTTAATGAGTGTGGTCCAGCCGATGGATCTGGCTTGCGTGGAAACGCAAATCGGCAGTGGGGACAGGGCTGATTGTGAAGTGGTGGAGATAGAAGCGGACCCGACGGGATTGATCAGAGTAGAGGTCCCTTAACTGGAAAATGGGAACAGGAAGCTTGTGCACGCACAACGTGGAGAGACTCGGCCTGTTGCTTTCATGACAATGAGGAATAATCACCTGGGAATGACGAAGTTCAGAAACTTCGATGTCGCTCTGACCACTTGCCTATATTCTCAGGGCCTCCTTGAGGTGGACTACTTGTGGTCTGTCACCTCAGGTACTGTGACGGGGCAAAGCCCGCACCAAGGGTCAAGCAGAGGACCATCGCTGCATGTGTAAAAAAAGGCCTTGCAAGTAAGTCATGTTCAACAAACTATAAGCCACTTGCCCAAACTGCGACAGAAGCGAAGCGTTGATTTAGCGAGGTCAGCGGTGTGAAAGTTTCACTGAAAGGCCTTGAAAGTTCGCAAATTGACGCTCGTTTTTTTGTTGCCACAGGCGACCATAAATGGAAATCGGAGTGTGAATTTCGCTTGACCTGCTCGGTGAGCAGTCCTGGATCGCCGTCTTCACCTGTCGTCGCGCCATCCTCGTCTATCCTTGCTTTCCCTCTGCTATCTACATGTTGGCCATGGAATCAAGGAAAAGACTATATCCTGAGGAACCCGAGCCTTTATATGCAAAGAAACGCGCCCTAACCGACTCTAATGACTCCCCTGTTCATATAAACGGCGTCGTTCCTTCGAGTAACTCTGTTGATGACGAAGAGCCTAGGGACCAGAGCACTCTTGAGGTTAGATACAATGCTCTCTTGTTTCATGCATCCAAATGTACTGTTTCTTTCGCTGACTATATCGCCTTCATGTTATCTAGCAATTTCGCAAAGAGGCTATCTTCAGACGAATGAAGCATTATGCACGGGAAAACAGTCGAAATCAAGCTCGAATCGCCGAGCTGGAGCGTCGAAAGAGTTCGTATGAAGCAAGTCTCGCCGTGATGGGTGCATGCTGGTCTCAGGTAAGCGCTCATCAACTCAACTGGCTTGACCTATCACTAATATGGCCTATCCTCCAGTTGCTCGATACTATTCGCGCTTTAGTCAACTCGAAGGACCTACCCGACTTGGGGCATGAAGCAGAAGGTTAGTTAGCTTCTTTGCTATCGTTTCACTTACTTATCACATGTAGCAGACCTCCTCGATCTCTCGCGGTATGTTTCATCTGATGAGGATGCAATATTGGCAGAGGCTTTGGACAAGAACGCGCATACCACTCACCAACTGGTAGCAAAGTTTGTGAAGATGGGCAGTTCAGGCATCAGGGACGAGGAGTTAAAGAAGCAGTTCCAAGCTTCTCAAACAGAAGTAAGATTGCGCCTTTTGTGATTCGACTGCCACTCATAATCTCTCTAATAGTGTGGCGTCCTCCGTTCCCAGCTAGCTCTTACCAAGGCAGAACTTGCCGACTCGCAAGCTCTCTGTGAGCAGTATCAGACAGACCTGCATCGCGCCGAGAGTCGATTCGATCGGCAGCATAGCTCTACAGTCCGCGCCGTTCATGGACATGACAGTGCTTCACCGAGTTCCCATCATGAAGTGAAAGCGGAGGAGGTCAAAGGCGAAGGAGTGAAAAGTGAGGAAATGAAGATCGAGGATGTGAAGATGGATGAACCCGAGTCAAAGCGAGAACCGTCCTCTCCAGCAGTGAGTGGTCGCGTTGGTCATTGGTGGGAGTCTCGAGCTGGTTTTCTGACTTTCCTCTAATTGCAATCTAGTCTCCGCCTCCGGCTAATGGGCTTTCGCCAAATCAAGAAGACTGGATGCACATCGCCCATTCCAGGGAGGAAATAGTGAAGCAGTTGGAGCTCCAGCTCACAGGTCTTCAAGCCCGGGTGCTAGCCTTGGAGTCTGAGGTGCGTTATGGATGCCTTCATGCGACGCATAACTTGGGTTGACCATCACCTAAAGCGCGAAGAGCCTTCAGCAGAAACTATCACGAACACGCCCTATTACCAGTCTTTGCTTCAGCAGATTTCTGGCCTCCAATATACCAATTCGGAACGAAATACGATCATAGAGACATTGCGGAAGGAGGTTGCGAGTCTGGAGGCAAGCAAGATTCAATGGCAGGAGGAGGCGAAGGTATATGACTTTTGAGATCCTGTTGTCGGTTTGACTAACCATTATTCAGGTCCTGGCAGACGCTGCGGTTGTTGAAGCGCAGAAGGCCTTGACCAAGAAATCTGAAGAAGCAGCACGTCTACGTCAAGCACGAGATCAGCTTGCTGCAGAGCTTCACGAGCGAAAGTCCGTTGATCTTAACTACAGAAAGTCATTAGACGAGATGACCGATCTGGCCAAGAACCGTGAGGTTTGTCTACCTCGATTGATTGCTCATGGCAGACGCTCATACCTCAATTCTGTAGGAGAGGATAACAGTACTCCTGGCGGAGGTGTCTCGCTTGAAAGCTTTGACAGCTGCGAAGGCTGGGGACGGTGACCTCATGAATTTCTTCCTGCGGGAGAAATCCGGAAATGTCTCGTATGTTGATGACTTGAAGCAACGGCTTGAGTGAGTAGTGTGCTCTAGAGTTGCGAGCGACACTCATATTTTCCGCAGAGCATCTGAAGCACGGGCTGCTTCGATTGAACAGCAACTCGCGTTCTTCGAAGAGGAACATCCAGACGTCATTAAGCACATGCGTTCGGAAGCAGAAGCCCGACAACAGCTCGCAGAGGCCACGAAACTGCTCAACCAATATCAGGCTACGTATGGCGAGTCTTCAACATTACCGCCAGAAACGAAGCAATTGATGTCGCAGCTGGAACGCAACGAGCAGGAGCTGAAAGCCTTGCGCTTACAAGAAGCTCAACATACTCAGGCCGAGACGGCTTTGTATGGGGAGCTCGACCAGCTGTCCGCTGCCTGGGAGTCGCTTGACAAGCAGGTGAAGAAGAAGGTCTATGATCTAGCCGATTGTGAACAGAGGTTAGAGAAGGCTTGTATTGAGGTAAGCTGGAAATTTCACTTTCAGCGGCTCGTCGTCTGACAGGAATCGCAGAAAGCGAAAGCGGACAATAAGTATTGGGGAGCGATGCGCTTCAAGGAAGCTTCAGAGAACGCTCTGAAGAATTACAAGCGCGATGCAGAGCGGCAAGCCAGACTGCTGGACGCAGTGAGGGAATCGGAGAAGGCATTGAAGGACGTCGTGGTAAGGGTTAAGATAGTATGCTTTCTGGTGATGTATCTCACTTTAAACACAGAGCAACTTCGATCGAGAGCTGTCTTTGCACAAGCAGACTGCCGCGAGGTTAAAACTACAGGTGGAAGACGTCGAGATGCAGCGCAGAGAATACGAGAACAAGGCCGCAATCGAAGCACAGACGGCCACGAGAGTGTGTCATATTTGATATCCACCGCAGCCTTTTACTCATTGTCTCCATAGTCTGAAAGGTCTAAACGTATTACTGAGGAACGCCTTCTATCGGCAACAGCACATATACGCAAACTTGAAGACGAACTCACCAAAGCCAAGCGTGAGGCGGAGAAAGCCTCTTCTGTCATCAAAGCAAAGCCTCAGACGTCGTCACAGAAGGAAGCGGGTTTGCAGAAGGAGATCGACAAATGCATGGTGCGTGTTAAGTACCTTCCTGCTTGTCCAAGGGTGTTCATCAATGGATATCCAGAGCATCCTCAAATGTTCTACATGTCGTATCAACATGCGTAATACTGTCATCACCAAATGCATGCATTGTATGTACTTTTATTGTATCACTTGCAGGTCCAATCTTACACGAGCACCCGTCTAGCATTCTGCAAACAATGTGTTGAAGCACGCATTGCTACGCGACAACGGAAGTGCCCTGCTTGCAATCTGCCTTTCGCACATCAAGATGTACAGCAGCTATACTTCCAATAGTGGTGGTACCTCTTTGGATCATGGACAGACAGACGTTCATGACATCTATTCCACATGTTCTCCCGGTGCTGTCTGGGGATGTTCGTTGTATCTTATTGACTAGCCGCATCCTATTGTGCGGTAATTATTACTTTGTGCACGTTTGATTGACCTGTAATATTTTCCTGGGATATCTTATTTCTTCTCACTGCTTTGTCGAGCGTGGAATGAGCCACGTACGGGCGCCCATTTGTGCGGGGAATAGTCTTTCCAAGATGAGCTTGAGCAACTACTGTACGTTCGACATTACATATGTGCTGGCTGCAAGACGTTTGAACAACGACAAAAGATATTGTTTCTGAGCAAGTTCCGAAGCTGAGACGCCGAGGTGCAAAGTGTTCCTATAGAACTGGGATTCATCTACATCCGTGCTAATTGTCGACCGATACATGAGCATGTAGTCCCTCTATCTGGTATTCTGACAGATAAACGGGGCCATGAGTAAGGGGAGAGGGTACACTGACCCCACGCTGAAACGCTACTACAAGCAATGCATACCGATGGATGGAGAGCACATGCGGATATGTCTGATTTCCTAAGCTCAGAAAACGAAACTTTCAAGCTCTTGGACGGGGTCAAGTCCCTACTCGAAATTAAGCAACAATATAGCGAGTTGATTTGCACAATCACCTTGAGACCCAACAAACGCTGTTCGTCCAACAAAAAGTCACTGTACAGATCCGCGTTCGGATGCGAACCATGGTAAATGGGAGTGAAATTGTGACTGGCTTGGTGAACAATGGTGATCTTGATCGCCTGAGGCCATTCGTCGACGATGCGCGCGACGATTGAAATCCATCAAGTACGTAGACGGCCTGATGTCTGCATCTTCAGCCTTCGTCAGTTGCATGACCGCTCGCTCTCCGTGGACAGCTTTTCAATTGTCGACAGTCTTGAGCATCAGCAGCCGGGATGCGGTCTCGAAACGGATACCTACTTTTGTGGAAAGTCGACAAAATTGTGCGTGAATATGCGGGTATATTCTGGGCCCCAGGCATCCCATGGTATACAATGTTCTTGCCCGCTGAAGTCCGTTGACAAGAGCTTCCTGGCTTTTATGAATACGTTGGTGTGAACCACTGTCCTTACGCTTAATGAGTTGAAACTTGCGCCAGCGTCGTATATCAAAATGCGACTTGGACTTTGAACCTTGAAAGGGAGGCCGCAAGACTGGTAAGAAACAGGATGTGGTGTTGATGTGACCCGAGGGATGCTGTCCTTCAGCGACTTCTGGGAGAAGAAGAGTGACGAGATGCTTGATTGCACCAGTAGCTACTGTCCATGACATGCCATCTGAGCAGTCATCACAGAATGTGAATAATAGCAGAGCTTTCTCAGATGCGTGCCCATTCCACCACTGCGCGGACGATACGAGTGACCGACAGCTGAGAAACGCGAAATCTCTGACCAACCACGGATGGTCATCGAGGGATGTCATCCTCTGCGCCCATCGACGAGTAGTCAGGAGATATACAATGCGTCAACATATAGAAGGGAATACATACGACAACCAGTTCACCTGACTGCCAATTGCAGATCACGATAGGACTCTCGAACCGGTGAGGGCTGTGATGCCAACCATTTCTCCTGCAATCTGAGGCTCCAAAATCTCGGAGTGGTACCCCATGAGATGGAGACGCTCGGACCGGCACAATGGATATGGGCTACTGTCGTTCGAGCTGAGGGTTCTGGGAACAAAGGAGAGATACGATTTGAGCGACTGGGTCCCTAGTTGCTCGCCATGGAGGACCTGGCTCTCCATCGCTGCGAAGATGATGATGTCTGCAGCAGGATCCGTGCAGAAGGCGCGGTACCACAGATGGTCATCTTTACCAAACGGACCGTACTCAGCGGCATCGGTCGCACGGGTTGGTAATGCCGTAGAGAAAACCGAACAGTCATGTTGGCCCTCCTCGCTGCTCAGGCGCATGACCTGTGAGAATATTCCTTGAGCATAATGCATATTATTATATCTTCGCCGCGTGGATGCGGCTTGACGGAATCTCGAGCCAGCGTTCACGAAGGTCAAGGAGGATTTGCAGACGTTCGCCTGTGTTCAGGTCGCTGGGTGCATCATCAACGAACCCATCAACACCAAGTTCGACAATGTACGAAAGCTGCAGTCTCTTTGACAAGCTTGTAGAAGCACTTGCACACCTAGAATGACCGTTTCAGAGAGCAATCCCGCTGAAACGTCTGTTGAGCACACGCACCATTGAGCAGACGATCAAGTCTTCGTAACCCAAATGTTGCGGCACCATTATCAGGAGCTCCGAAGGAAAGGACAGAAGCTGCGATCTTGGGGCCATGGCCGTGTTGTGTAGGAAGATACTGTAATGTCTATGTGAACCAGACCTGACCAGATGTCATGCCAGACACCCTTCCTTCACATGGGCAATGAGCGCTAGACCGTTGGCCGCTTTCCCATGCCTCCCTGGAAGTGAGAAAGTCAGAACATCATCGGTGCATACTCAACAAATATTCTTCTTGGTTAAAAATACTCTCCGCCAAGGTGCAAATGTTGTGTTTTCGAGTGGTGAGGGTCGTTCGTGTCATTCAGCAGTCTGTCTCCGATGACCGAGACTTGACCGAACCCGCCCCGGCGAGTTGCACGTGTTTACCCCGCCGTGTCATCGGCAGCCAATCTGGGAGTCGAAGCGCGCTCGTCTACAACGCACTCTCACCGCACGAGGCCACTTTGCACCGGCGGCTTTGTGAAGAAACATATCGTTCTAGTTATTGTCGACGATGTCTTTGCCTATGCTAATTAGCGGCGCCGATTGCGGGCCTGTCAATCCCCTGCAGGGCCTTGCGAAGCGGTTTGACCAGGACAGAGGGCTTCAACAGGTGCGTGTCTCTTCTTGTCGTCTTTCGCATGTCTAATCTCTATCGTTTTAGGATTATTTTGGTGCTGGAAGGGCAGGGCCGTCGCACGAGGTGTGTCTACACCGCTGTTGCCCATTGTGTGCCAAGCCGCTGATTTACTTTTACCGCTCAGACGTTTAGGACAGAACAACATGCAAGGCCCGAGTTCCTCCAGGAAGCAGCGCAGTTCTTTGAGAACAAGACAACAACTTCTGCGCCCGTCGCTGGCTCTTCGTCGTTCAATCTCGCCGGGCTCAGGTCCTCGTTGCCGTACTCTCACTCGCATGCACCAACATTGGCATCAGGCCAGCCGCAGATCTCTCACACTTCACCACCACTTGCTGCGTGGGCTGCGGACTTCGCGGTCCAGACGCCTAAGCACACTGTAGGGCAATCGGCTCAGGCATCGAGCCCGGTCGCCGTTCATCAAGAGCAACAGCAGGGTTCACTGCAGCCCAATTTCACTGCCTCCATGCGTAAGAACATGTTTAAATACGTCTTTATCGGTCTTTCGTCGTTGTTGACTTGTTTCGTCCTTAGGTTTTCAATCGCAGATGTCTCCTTTCCACATGAACCAAATGTCCGCCTTTTCGCCGCCGATCCAACAGCATCAAATACCAGAGACTTCTCGGCAAATCGATCGTATGGGGCAGTCATATTCATCGCTCCCTTACATTGACCTCATCGTTATAGAGCAGCAATGGGATGACCAGTTTAAAGCAATACTCCCGGTTGTCTCAGAATCTACACCAACCACAGAAGCAGTCGTCGAAGCTTCTCGACCGCAGGATGCTGATGATCTCGCACGTACAGCCGGCCTCCTCATTGACACAGTACAACACGAACAAAGCGAGAAGTTTCAGAAAAGCGAGTTTCTAGGGCTTATGCGACAGCTCCGAGATCGTGAGATGGTTGTTGAGGGCAATACCATGGTGCCAAATACCCAGGCCAGTCAATCTAATGCAAGCGGATGGGCGAGCGACTTCACGTCCTCCGCTACTGTCGACGTGAAAGGCAAGGGCAGAGCCATCAACCCTAGTGTACCCATCGTACCTGTGGAAATGGGGTCGACAGCGGCGCTACGCCACAACTTATCGAGCGTGCAAAGGCCGGCTGAGGACGCAGCAGTATCATCTGAGGCCGCAGGCATTACCGCAGTAGACCCGAACGAGGCGTATTTCAATCAGGAGAACAAGGAGTATATCGACTACTGGAATCGTCACCACACCGGACCCGTACCCGCTGCTACTCATCAGGACGATATGAATGCGGAGTGGGGTGCCCTGCAGTCAGACTGGGATGCGTTCGAAGCAACGGCGTCCGGAATCAGATCCGTACAGAATTACCAGTTCCAACAGGGGAACCCATACCTGGCTGGAGCACGCTCCGCCGATGTCACTCGACATCATTCGCTACATTTCGCCGAGCAACAACCGCTCTTCGAGGTGCGCAGCATTATGGCAACTTTATGCATCCGTTGAGCCCATATGATTGCTTCAGAGCGTATTGCAGCTCGAAGCAGCCGTGCAGCGCGATCCCACCGATGCGCGGGCCTGGTTCGAACTCGGCGTCAAGCAGCAAGAGAATGAGCGCGAGACGAAAGCCATCGATGCTCTGCGACGTGCACTGGAGCTCGACCCGACGCATATGCCTTCCTGGCTCGCGCTTGCCATTTCGTACACAAACGAGGGCGACAGGGTGGGAACGCAGGGCGCCGTGCGCTCGTGGGTCGAGCGCAACACGCAGTATGAGGGCGCCGTCGCCGCGTACTGGGCGTCCGTGCAGAAGGCACCGGCGGACGGGAACTTCGAGGAGCTGATCGGATGCTTGATCGCGATGGCACGTAGCGAGGCGACGGTTGGCCAGTTGGATGCGGACATTCAGGTTGCCCTGGCCGTGCTTCTCAACACGAACGAGGATTACGGCAAAGCGCAAGACTGCTTCAGGGCTGCGTTGTCCGTACGGCCCGAGGTGCGTCGGCTGTTTTCCCGCGAGTGACTTGTAGAGGGGATATTGACCGGTTTTTCTCCGCCGGTGCAATTGCAGGATTGGCAGTTGTATAACCGGGTAGGAGCGACGATGGCGAACAGCGGGCGTGCGGATGAGGCAACGTCATATTACTATCGGGCGCTCGAGCTCAACCCTGCATACATACGCGCAAGGTCAGTCCGATCGTACCCTCGGTGAACTACCGATGATCAACGATCTCTTGTCTAGATTCAACTTGGGGATATCCTGCATCAATCTTCGGGTACGTATGCCTTTTGCCTCGCTCACGTGTAGTACCTGGATCCTTACTCGGTTCTGTCTCCAGCGCTACGAGGAAGCAGCACACCATATCCTAGATGCGCTCGTTCTGCAAGATAGCGATAGCACCAGCACGTCGGACAGTGCCATTCGGGGCGTGACATCCAGCGCGCTGTGGGACAGTTTGCGGACTGCCGCGTTGTACATGCAGCGCGCCGACCTCGCGTCCCTCTGTGATACCCAGGATTTGGACGGTGCGTGTCGGGTCTCTCGCTATTCAAGGGTGTCAGTTCTCATTTGAGAGGCCGCATGTTGTATTGCAGGCATTCGAACGCATCTGGAGAGCCCTGCAACGGAATTCTGAGTCGGGAGAAGGTTCCATACCCGGATCCCCGAGGGTCGTTTGCACGGGAAGGGATCGGCTTTCTGATCTACATCTCGTATCTATGTAGTCATATCATGTCTTCATGAGCTGTAATGCATTGCTTCGCAAGACGCCCGGACACCTTCAGACAGATATCTTCAATATATGATAGGCGACTTAGTAGATGCTAGCCTCCACGTCGTGTCAATGTGTGCTGTACGTGATTCAGACGGATGAGTTCAAAATATTGTCAGGCCGCGGATCAGTTCTGTTCGGAAACGATAAGGCAGGTTGATTGCCATAGCATCGACGTGTCCCAAAGAGCGGACATTGACTGAGAGTACGATGGATTATATTTGGCTCTAATACATACAATGCAGAGTCCTGGTATGCGGGTTTGCGTCGGAATTGGCACCAACGTATATCATTGATCAAGAGACCCACCCAATCTCGCACAGGCTGCCTTTCCCCATTGGAAAGGTGGGTAGGTCGGAAAGCTGGCAATGCTGTCCATACTACTGACATCTCCCTCGAACCCAATGACGGACAAGCCGAGCCTTGTGTATGAGAATGTTATCGATGGGACTCCTTTGCAGGCTGCCGCCAATTGGATTCGCCGGCCATGTAGGACGTGGCTTTTCCTGACCTGCCTGGAACCGAATAGCCTACCAATGCCTTCGTTCAATATCGACATGTCAAGCCTGAAGATGGAAACGAATCTCACTGCATCGATGTCGGCGACCGCACATGACCATCATGACTGAATTCCCAATCTCTCGTTCTTCGTCATCGCCTCCCGCTTCTTCTGCGCGTCCTCGGCCGCCACGAATGGCGGCTGCTGCGGAGGTGCCTGCTGCGTCTGCGACGCGTCCTTGTCTTTGCCCTTCGCGCTCGCGAGCTCCGCCTTCTTGCGCGCCACGAGTTCGCGGATGTCCTGCACGTCGGCGTCGCTCATCGGGATGAGGGTCGGGTCGCGGCGAATCATGGTTGCATTCAATTGTCGACCGTGTGACCACAGAGAAAAAGATGTTGATGGTGATCAATGGTGGTGGTGGACAATGGCGGGCTGCTGCGGAGCACAATAGCAGACAACAAGGCGGTGTGGGCGTCTATTTGCGCGCCGCCAACAAGGGTTTGACACGACGCTTGCACCGCCAAACTTTACCTACTTACTAGTACTCTCCCTTCGCCATCGTTAACGCTACTTCTGTTCCACTACGCCTCGACTTCCCCACATCCGTAACCCGTTTCGTCCCCGAGATTCAAACATGGAGTTTGCGCTGCGCGCCGCTGATACTCTCAAATCCTTCCGCGTGCGTCCGAGGCGTTTGGAGACGGACAATGGGATGCTGAATGGACTTCTGCCTGTAGGAAACCCGCCTCAGTGCGCTCCGTCCGCCGCAGGAGTTCTTCGACCACAACCGGGTATCGCGGCCAAGTGACTTCAACCAGGCCGTCTCGGTCAGTGCCTTCCTCTTTCACATTCCTTACGCATCCTGACCCATTACTCGGGCCTGCAGCGCATATCATATAATACCCGCTACTTCTCCGGTCCGTCTCATTGCCACGCACATTCTTCGTATCATGCCGATGCTGACCGAATGCGGCTGCAGGCAACTATGGCCTCATCGTTGCAGTGCTGGCTGTCTATGCCATGTAAGCCCGCTCTCAGACCGCCCGCGCGTGCGCAGCTCACCTCCCGTATCCATCTATCTACTAGGATCACAAACCCGCTTCTGCTGCTCTCGCTCGGCTTCCTCATCGGCGGCTTCGCGGCAATCAACAAATGGGGTGCGCGTCCCCATTCCCGTGTCTCCGCTGCACGCCGCTGACCCCCTCTTCGCCGCCATGTCATTTTCATGCGCCCCCTTCCATGCCACCTCGCCTTCTTGCCGCTATTATTAACCGCGCGCCCGATGGGATGTACTAGGCCCCGAGCCGATGCAGGTCGGCGACCACGTGGTGACGCAGAAGTCGCTGTACATAGGCCTGTTCGTGATCGGGCTCCCGCTGCTGTGGTGGTCGTCGCCGCTCGGCACATTCTTCTGGCTCGTCGGCGCGTCGGGCGTGCTCATCATCGGGCACGCGACGCTCGTCGAGCCCGGCATCGAGAGCGAGTACTCCGCCGTGCAGGAGAGCGTGTAGGCGTTCCTCCAATTTGGCGCAGGCGCAGAAAGAAGCGCGGGGAAGGGGAAAGCAGGCCTGGGCTCGTGTATCCTGGCTGTTGCATTCGGACTGATGCATAGATGGCAGCCCATGCGGCTGTGTTAATTATGATATCTGTTGCCTGTGGACTTCCTGGCTTTCTATGTGTACATCAGGTTGCTGAAAGGCCGCTGTGCTATCTGCGCCGGCCACCACTGTGCCTGTGCGCAATGGGCGTTTCTCCCTTTCGTACGAGACGACACGAGAACCTGCCTGGGCTGTCCACGTGAAGGTGGGTGCATTTCTTATCTTCAGTCAGACCTGGTCGCCTGAGCTGAACGACCCCGCGGACCCGATGCAAGGAGATATTGAAAGTAAGAGATACTTTTCGATATTAGGGGTTGTTGATAGTATACAGGCAATACACCTCAGAACGTATACAAAGAGCAAATAGCAACAGTCCCAGCGCCGAAGCAGCGGCGTCCATACCTCAAAGAAGGGGAAGCCATTGTCCTAAACGGGCCAGCAGCTCAGCGATAATCCAATCCACAGCCAGAAAAGGCTCACCGATGACCAAACTGGGCAGATCGAAGATATCACGACGGATGGAGAAGCAGAACGTGGCGGGCACCGGCACGCCGGACGGCTTCAGCAGCACGCAGTGCGAGTACACCGACTGCGTTGTGTTTTCAAAGGCGTGCGTAGCAAAGTTTTCCCAATATTCCACGACGGACTGGTTCTCGAATAGCTGAGAGGACATGTGATTGAGAACGTGTCCGGGCACAGCAGGGCATCGCGGGAAGGCGTACCTCCCAGATATACTTCTTTTTCCCAAGAAGCTCTTCCTTCGACCACTCCGTCAGAATGCAGAATTCGGGTCCGACCAGACATATCTCGCCCGTGCGCCGCCACACAACTGTGGGCGTGCCGCTATACGAGATCAGCTTGTCCAGTTCCTAATGCGGGGTAATGAGCCCCGACATCAGATTGATCCAGACCGGGAAGACGCACCACGATCGATCGCTGGAAGCACTTCTCCACGAACACCTCGTCCTCCTCCGACAACGGCATTTGCAGAGCAATCAGCGACGGTCGGAAGATCGCGAGCGCCCGCACGATGCGCAAGATGTCGTTCTTTTCGAATCTTATCATCCAAGCCGACGAATCAATACTTAGACGCGGTCACGAAGCACGGGAGCGCAGGGGGCATAGGAAGCGGCGGCCAGGGGGGCCAGATGACGCGCGCCGCGCTCCCAGCAGTGCAAGACGCACACGCACCGTTTAGGCAGATACTTCATGAGCGAGTGATAGCCCTCCGTATAATCGTACGGCGCCGTCACGTTGTCATACACCTCCTGTGCACTCCGCTGTCGCGCAGGGTCCGTGTTTGACAGCGAGTTGTACGCCGACAGCCGCGAGCGCGACAGCGTCTCCGGTGAAAACACGTACGTCGAGTCTGTCGACGATGGCGGCCATCGCGGCGCGAGTGGATGCAGGGGCTCGCCTTCGGGCTGCGGGCTCTCCGTGTGGTGGTACATCTGCGGCGACAGCATCGGCTCTGCCGGCATGGTACGCAACTGTGCCGGAGCCGAATACGGCGACTGAGGCACGAGGAAATCTGCCGCCGCGGCGGTTGTGGGCATGCCCGCGCGAGCGTTAGCATTCTCGGCTGCCAGCGCGAGGCCGAGCGATGACGAGCCCGGCTCGTACATGTCGCGCGAGCCACCAGGCGACGTCAGAAAGTCGCTTGCACCGTCAGGCGCGGAGCTGAGGACGTCATTGGTCCAGCTTGAGGTATATGGACTGGCGGCATGTGGAGGTGGTGATGTCGTATGCTGGGACTCGGGAGAGGGGTTGCCGAGGATGGCAGAGAGGATCGAATATTCCAGATTTGCAGCTTCTGAACCAAAAGGGAAGGCGGTGTCGTAGGGGACGTTGAATAGAGGGTCATTCGGAGGGAATGGTTCAGCTGCACGTAGCATGAACTATTAATATGTGGTGGGAGAAAAGGATGGGGCGATCGTACATGTTGGCACAGGGGCAGGAGGCGGGGCATTAATATTGGGACTCGAGGCTGCGCCCGTCTTCTGTTTCTTTAGCTGCTCTGAAAGAAAAGCACGTGGTTCAGGGGTCACGTTGAATAGTGATAAGGAGACGCGCATACCGAGCTCTTCCTCATCGAGCAGGTATTTTGCCCGTTTGCGATGGCCCTCGACGCATGTGTCGGCGATGCCACGTTTGGTACAACGCTGACACGGGCGGGCTGGTGGCGCGTCACGATCGCGGCAAGATTAGTACAGTGACAAAGACGGTCCAGCGAGGGAATGCACGAGATATGCTCACAGTCGTCGCAGGTTAGATGAGCTTTTTGACAGTGCACACAGGCCCGATTCGCCTTCTTCTTTTTCGCAACATCTTTTTTCTGGGCGTCGGTCAGCCCCCCGAGAGCCTCGGAACGCCGTTTCTTGCTGCCTCCGGCGGAATTGGAGCGATTTGAAATGCCGTTCGCGTCGGTAGACGAACTCGCGAAACCATTCGTGTGTATATGGGAAAGCGAGCCGTGTAGGGTGCCGCCATTGGTTAAAGAGGCGGGATTGACGCCTAGTGAGGGCGCGATGGTTGCGAGCGGTGGGTTCATGGTGGCGGGGAAAAGGAGATGACAATGATGGTGAATGATGCAGGGTCGATGTCCGAGAAAAGGAGGATGGTGTGGGTGTGGATCTGATGCGCTCGGCCGGGTGGGTCAATGAAAGGCGCGAGTGGGGCAGGTGAGGGGAAAGGGGAAGAGGAGTGGTGGATGGTGCGTCCCAGGTGATGCCACGACCGTGAGCACGAGCTGCACGGGAGGGCGGGGACGAGGATACGAGGATACGAGTGAAGGTGCGCAGGGTTTGTATGGTGGAATAGTGTCGGTAATAGTCTGTACCTTGTTGATGTCTTGCTCTATATGTATCAGTCTCCCGCGGCATGGCGGCATCCTCGGTCCGACCCTATTACGCGCGGCATCTGCGTAAGCACGAGACCCCGGAGCCCCTCAGATTGCCTTCCTCGCGTCCAGTTCCCTGGGACCACTGTGACCCGCTCTCCTATGCCGCCGGGCCTTTCCTTGGCCTTTCCAGTCCATCTTGCACAAACTCGAATCACGAAGCCTCGTCTAAGGCTCATTTCATCCACGCTGAACTAACTCGAAGTAAATCCTATTTTGGTCAGGATATCAGCCTGATATGGTAGGGCAGCTTATCGCCGTGTGCAGGCTCCCCAAACACGACTACATGACTACAGATGTCTGCATGGTGTAGGGCCGAAACATGATGGACTGCCTAATAGGTGTCGCCTTCTGTTACAAGGGGTGGTTGATGAAGTTGTGTTGGATCTGGAAATGTACGTATTTGGCGCGTCCAAAAATGTCGATGTGGCCGACATTTCTGGCAAAATGCGTCGATTGTAACCTGCTCCTCATCATATCAGTCCACACACGTCCACAACACATTTTGTATCTGTGATGGGCATTTGATCATGAAGAGTTCAAGATGGACTTGGGGTTTCTTTCTGAAAGCTCTGGCGAATGTATCCGGCGCGCCATCAACCGGCCTGTTTACACGCCGCCGCTTGAAGTTGTTGGCGTCAAGCTCATCGGCCGAGTCTTGTTTCCGTGCGCTTGCCTGCATGCCTAACGCTGGCCAACCATCAAGCACGCAGTCTGACACTGCGACGATCCTCGCACGAGAGCGCCTTGGTCCGAGGGCGCCTTGACTGTCACAGGCGTTTTGGCCACCCCCATTTCCATGCTGTCAACCGTTTTGTTGATGTCGTCGAGTTCTCATCCATATGGCTCAAGTATGTGCGAAGTGCTTCGAAGATATGCCTATCCCCGATGCCTTCTCAAGGCGCACACTTATCGTCAGCCGGCTAACCGTATAATAGACGCCAGCGATATCGCGTCCGGCCAAAGGATTCCGGCTTACCATCTCACGTTATTGGACCCCGCAAGAACAAGTTGCATGCATATGCGATGGCCTGCGATGGTTCGCATTCATCTTGGAGTTGTCCATCAGTGTTTGCCATTTCGAAGCTCCTTTCACGAATCGATTAGGCCTTTCGTCCATGGTCAGGCTTCACTATACGAGCAAGTAGTGAAGACGAGGAAGCACCGTCGAAGTCGACCCTTAATGGACCCTACCAACCTTCCCCGCGAACTTGCCCCGCATTTGATCTTGCCAAGAGCTGTCCTCACCGTCCGCCCTGAGTCTCTTGATCCATTTCGAGCCGATCACGGACTTCCGACGGTGAGTGCCTCGCCTATGATCTTGCGTCCGTTTGAAAGCGTTTAAATGCCGAATCTCACCGGGTGGTCTTCTTCGAATGCCGTGTGTGCCCGCAGACGCAGCATCCCGGGTTTCGCGTTGGGCGGTCTGTTGACTCGACGACCCCCCATGTATCAAATGGGGCAAGCATACGTACTATCAGCACACATCTTTGTCCATCTTCGAAGTTCCTGGTTTCTTGAGTGCACAAGCCACATTCTCACTTTGGGAAGTAAGAAGGAACGTGTAGCTTCCGTTCGGCATGTACTACTTTCCGACGTGGTCTGCGGACAACTTGAGCATTATTTCAGGCTATTGGTGTCGTTGGGATACGTTCCATGCACTTCTGTCCGTATCTGACGAACAATGAACGGATGCAGAAAGATTTCTAAAGAGCACTTGACTCGTGGGAAGTGGTGCCGCTTGCGCTGAATGACGGCCGAAATGCGATCGACACAAGTTCAGTAGTGTGTCATAGTGACATCCTTCAAAGGTACACTACTCCATACGTACAGGTAAGTTCGTCGAATTCGATTGCTCGCTTGCGAGAAGAATGGAACGAGCAGCTTCGTTGCATCTTTGCGACACCATCGACGTCGTCTGATCCACACTGCTCCCTTTACTAGGTTCGTAATGCCTCGTCTGGCCAGCAGCCACGCCACAGCGCGGCTCCTGCAAACGCTGAGCGCCGCCATCGGCAGCGAGAGCGCAAAGCAGGAGCTCAAATGGATGCAGCAAGCCCTGTTGTCCCCCTCTCCCGGCAGCCCTGCAGTCCCCAACCTCCCCAGCATGGTCGCGCGGCGCGTGCAAGGCGAACCACTACAATACATCCTCGGTGTGCCCCCTCCGCATCAGCACCTGACCAGCGCACACTAATGTACAGATCCTAGGTTCGCAGCCCTTTGGCCCGCTGCACATCCGCTGCCGTGCCCCGGTGCTCATCCCGCGGCCAGAGACCGAGGACTGGGCCCTCCGCGTGAGCAGCGCTCTCGCACCCTCGCCGGCGGAGCCCGTGCGCATCCTCGACCTGTGCACCGGCACGGGCTGCATCCCGTTGCTGCTCTGCGCGACGTGGCCTGCAGGCAGCACGCGCGCGCTCGGCGTCGACATCTCTACAGACGCGCTGGCGCTCGCGCGGGAGAACGCGGCTGCACATGGCATCCCGACGCGGGGCGGGGAGACGGGCGTGAATGTGTTGGGCCTGCTGCAGGGCGACGTGCGCCGGCCCGCGGAGCTCGCGCAGCGTCTGCCGTTCGCGCGCTTCGACGTGCTGACCGCGAACCCGCCGTACATCCCGCGCGCCGAGTACGCCGCGCTGCCGCGCTCCGTGCGCGGGTTCGAGGACGCGCGCGCACTATTGGGCGACCCGCCCGGTACATCGGAGTGCGGGGGGCTCACGTTCTACCATGCCATTGCGGAGCTGATTGCGCAGAGGGGGTTCTTGGGTGAGCGGGCGCTGGTTGCGCTTGAGGTTGGGGAGGGGCAGGCAAGGGCGGTGGAGGATATTGTGAGACGGACGGAGGTGGTGAGGGAGACTGAGATCTGGAGAGATCCGTGGGGGAAGGAGCGGGTCGTGATTGGACGGACGTGATTCTATGAGGACTCGAATGTATCAAGGTGGTTTGAATTTTGATCTATCATATTCAAACTATATTCTCCATCCCCCACATCTCCAATGCTTTTCTTACACGGTCATAACATATATCTTTTAATTGCATCAGGTCTAAGCCCTTTCTGCGTGCCATCGTGGTGATCGCCTCCGAGTACGTGTCACGGTGGATAATATCATTCAAATCAATACTGCGATGAATCCAAATATTGACGGTGATGCTCGGTGAACTGAGAGTCTAGATTGTTATCACAAACGTCCTGTAGCAACGGTTCTCATCGCGTTGCATGCGCAGTGTATACATGGACAAACGGTCCCAGATACTGGTCACGAACAAGCTAAGCAGAAAGCCTGATTGGTTGGCATGTAGCTTTGTCTGAGTCGAAGTACGCTCGACACTCGAGGCATCGTTCCCGCTGCGTAGGGTAGCCTCGACGTAGAACGGGGCCGGGGACAGCGGCGCGGTCTTTGCTCCCCTGGGAGAATGCGAGCTCGTAGTCCACGGGGGTCCTACAGGTTGTGCGGCCAAGAAAGGATAGCCGGCGATATCACCGTAGCATAAGGAGCGATGGTAACGTACGTGGTCGACGACGTCTTGATTGCTTTCTGCGCACCAATGATATGGATGCTATCGTCGGCGTCGGCGTCTGCTAAAACTTCCAGCTGACCACGGAACTTGATTTGCAGATCATCGCTGTTATAATTGCCTCGTCAGTCAGTCGGATACTCTGCACCCTTGCTATTCCAGCGGGTCGCCGGTGTTATCCAGGTTCCGCATGCACTGATAGCTGTGAGTGCAACGAATGTTTACGGTATGCTCGATGTTCGGTGACTCCGGTCTAGCTCCATCATATTCAAAGCCCAGATGAGAATCAGCACTCCAAGGATGTCTTTTGTAGTAGGATTGACATATTGAACGACGCCACACCGAGAATTCAATCCCTTGACGGCGAGAGAACAAGCTAGAGCAGTCCGGAATAGTGCGGTGAAAGCAGAAGACATCCGGCGCCATACTCAACAATCAGCTTGCACTGAAGCGCTGGCCAACTCAGAAGGATTTGCGCAAAGAACTCGTCTTGAACGCTGCATCGTGGCACAATCAGTCGACGGAGCAAAGGCTCGGACGTCCGAACGTGACAAGGCTCCCGGTGATTACATAATACGCACCTCAGATCGCGAGATCGAGATCTGCTGTATCCTCTGCACTGACGGTCATGGTAAGTCCTCTGGCCTTCTCTATGTCTTCTACTAGCAACGCACCTCAATATTCTTCTATAGCTGATCTTCTCCGTATTCAAAACGCTCACAGACCAGCGTGTCACCGTCGAGCTCAAAAACGACCTCTCCATCACAGGCACGCTCAAATCCGTCGACCAGTGCGTCCCCGTCCCCCTCTCGCCACATCTCCCAGCCGACGATGCTGATCCCCATGTACAGGTTCCTGAACATCCGACTCGATGCGATCGAGGTAGCGGACCAGTACCGGCATCCGCACATGGTGAGTTGCCGTTCCCCCTCACGAGAGAAAGCGCGCTCATGCCGCGCGGCGCATAGATGGCCGTGAAGAACTGCTTTATCCGCGGCTCGGTCGTGCGGTACGTGCAGCTCCCGGCCGAGCACGTCGACACGCAGCTCCTCGAGGACGCGACGCGCCGAGGTGAGCACACACCTTCTATCTCGCTTCGTCGGTGCATGCTGATCCCGTTGCAGAGGCTATCAACCAGGCGCGGCGATGACGTCCGAATACAGGCCCTTGTTTCTGTTTGCCACCTTGCATGTATTTTTGAGCCCTGCTATCCATCATCGTTTCAGCTGTGACATTTAAGATTTGGATGAATGCACCCCGGATGAGGTACGGGAACTGTGCGATATTGTTCCGGCGGCAGCTGTCGGCCGGAGCGTGATTTCGCCCTCCCACAGGCACCTGCACGGTCCCATCTTCACTCACATGGCGCCGGCGGCGCGCTCGTGAATTTGCGACGGGAGCTTGACGGGAGCCGAGAATGAAGGCGCGGGCTGGCGCGGGGTCTGTCCGTTCATATGGCGATTTCTCGGTTCGACGAAGTGTTCTCGCCAGTGTGTGCGATCTTCTATCATCGCCATGCCTCATCGACATCCATGCTCGCGCATAAGTAAGTACCACGCGCCATCCGCGTCGTGCACGCAGATAGCACTCCATCACATGCTTACCCTGCATTGTGCAATGGCGAATGACACGCACCTGCAGGCCGCCGAAGCGCCAGACTCATCTTTGCCCCGGACCCGCGCCGCCGCGCTCGGCGCCCACCTTCACCCGTGCAGCACACGCCCGCTCCATCCCTGCTCTCCGGGTCCTGCTCGTGCACATGCCGAGTCAACCACGCTAGTGGTCGCTATTTGAGTATTTCAGAATACCATGCTTACGGGTCGACCAAGCACCGGGGGCGCGTTGCGAAAGGCAATAAGTTATTCAATCTATGCGATCCGATCCAGGGATAGAGTACATGTAGATTTACAGCGACAGCGTGTGGATGGGGTGGTATGTACACAGGCGCACGAGGTATGGTCGTGCAATCCAATAGATGGGGTGGGTAAATGCGAGATGCTGCGCGAGAAGAGAAGAATAGAGGAAAAAGAAAACAGAGCAGATGCGATAGCAGATCGACGACAGACGGAAACAAAAATAAATGAAAAAGGGTGGTTATGGGGGTGGGGGAGGCAGCATGACAACAGCTGCCAGTCTATGGTTACGGGTGGATGGATGGCCTCGGCGAGGAGGAAAAGCCTTGAGCAGACCGCACCAGTCAGGTTGACTGACCGGCGCATGCATGACTCATCGCGGATGACTCCCATGTGACGACGTGACATCACCACGTGATACTGTCACAGACGCGATGAGATCGCGTTTTACACACGCGTCGGCGGGCGTCTATCCACGCGCGCGAGCGTCGAGGACGTGAAACGAGGGGTTGCCGATGTCTGCGGGGCAGTTCGGATGAAAGTGAGGAGAATGGGCGGAGGAAGCGTCATCACCGAACAGAGGAACGATAATGATAGATAGATGATACACCTGACAAGCAACGGATACATGATGACTTCCCGCCACAATGATACAGAGAAAGATGCCCGACTCACAGATCCAAGAAATACAACAACCATGCGCGGATGCGCAACAGATACCCAATAATGATACAAACGACGGCGGTGCGCTCACCGGCGGCGCCCACTGCGAGCCCTCGAGGCAGCAGAA
Source organism: Hericium erinaceus (assembly GCA_006506795.2). Taxonomy (NCBI): domain Eukaryota; kingdom Fungi; phylum Basidiomycota; class Agaricomycetes; order Russulales; family Hericiaceae; genus Hericium; species Hericium erinaceus. The sequence goes on along the minus strand of CM021172.1, from coordinate 1,205,040 downwards.
GCCCGCTTCCGCTTCTTCGGCACCGAGACGGGTTCGTCCTGGTCCTCCGCCTCTGCCGCCGTCTCGACATCGACAGTGTCAGGCGTCGCGGCCGATCGTTTCCGCGGAGAGGACTTCGCCGCCTTCGCAGGAGCCTCGGGTGCAGGGCTCGCAGAAGCAGTCTCAGGCTCAGCGGTGCCCCGCTTCGCGGCGGCACGCGTGCGGGCGCGTGTCGCATGCACGGGGGCTTCCTCTGGCTCCACGCTAGCTGACGCGACCTGGCGCGCGGCCTCCGCGAGATCGGCGATGTCAAGAGCTTTGTCCTTGCCCTTTGCCTTGCTCTCGAAAATGGGAATGGGCTCGATGACGGTGGTATCCGATGCGGAGGAAGAAGAGCGGCCGCGCGTGAGATCGACTGCGAGAGAAGACATGGATGTGGACGATCCGGAGGTGGATGGCGATCGCTCATGTACGCCACGGCGTGCAGAGCTGCGGGATGAAGTAGCAGGCGCAGCCGAATCCTTCTTCGTGCTCTTGCGGCTGCGGGATTTGGTCTTCTTGACCTCCTGGTCGTCCGGAGCGGACGATCCAGATGGAAGAGACGACGATGCCGTGAGCGGGCTTGGCGTGGTGAGCATATGGGTAGAAGAATCCGAGGCTGCGGTCGACGCCACTGTATCTGCACTGACGCCGTTCGCCGCCCCGTCCTCATTCGCCGCAGAAACCGCTTCCATTGCAGCCGCCGCCTTCGGAGTCGGTTTGCTCTTGCGAGCCCGCTTCTTGGGAGGCTCTAGCTCCTCCGCGATGTCGTCTGGGGTATGCTCCACGGCAGCAACGTTCTGGACAGCCTTCCTCTTCCGGAGGGTCATCTTCCGGCTAGAAGTCTGGGGCGAGATACCAAGCTCGCGCGCTCGAATCTTTGCGTATTCCCTCTGGATCCCAGTGAGCTGCCAGACGATCTCAGCGGGTCCGAGCCAGCTGTGGGGGTACGTGTCCACTGGGCTGTCCTTCATATCTAGATGAAACGAAGGGTGATCAATGGCTGTCGGGGACAAGACAATGAAAGAGATGATACACACGGACGACGCTGTCGATGAACTCCGCAGTGGCCTTCTTCTCCTCCTGATTCCAGAACACCTCGTACGCGGGGTGCGCGGGCCTCCACATGACACTGACCGCCGCCAGGGCGTAGATGGCCATGGCTGGCCTGTACGAGACAGTGGGACGACCCGTAGGATTTCTGAGGAACGCCTGGACAAAGGGGTGCTCGGTGGTCCACCGCCCGTCGCTCATGACGCCCTGCGCCACTTTGTGCGGGAACGATCGCTGGACGGGGTACGCTGCGAGCATCGCGCGCCGCTCGAGGGCGTCGTGGTCCTCGTCGAGCATGCCGAGCTGATCGTATCGCGCGGGTGCTTTGGTGGGCTGCAACTCAGGAGAGCCGGGCGGGGAGAGGGTGGAGCGCTCGGAGGAGGTCGCCGAGGGCGCACGCTCGGGCAGGTCAATGTCCATGGGAGGGAAGAAGGTAGGTTGGGGTGCGCTGAGAGGCGGGAGCTGGTATGAGACGAACGGACTGTGATCCATTCGTGCGATGGGGGGCGTGGTGGGTGGCGAGTGTGTGATGGGTACTGAGGGTGTACGAGTAGAGAGGGCTACAAATACGATGAGGTGGGCAGGACGGAGAGAGAGGATATAGATATGAAAGGATGGGATGTGGGCTGGATGATGGTGGTCGATGAAGAAGAGTGGCGGGTAGCGGGAGCGCAGACAGCCCTTCGGCCCAGCACCGCACGAGGCTGGCTGCCAAAGCGGATGCTTGCCCGCTTCGAGGGACGCTCTCCCCGTGGGAACCTTAGATCGGGCCTGCCTCCGTCCTTGTCTTCGAACAACAACTCTTTATTCTTCGCTTACGCCTTTTGTTTTCTTTCTTTTGCCTCCATCAGTCGCTATGTGAACGACTACACTGATTGTTGTAGTGGATAAGAAAGCAGCAACGACCGAGGATCGAAAGAAAGACGGAGGGGACGATTAACCAGTGAAACTCCCGAGATCTCTCAAGCGCTCCGTTGTCTCAGCCAATCTCTCGGCTCCATCCATCTCGCCCCGGATCTCGCAGATATGCCTCCGACGCCCCGCATTCCCCTCCTCGTCCGTCCTCTTTGCGTCCTCATCCTCGTTCCAATCCCACTGCTCGCCGCACACAACCGACATACAAAGGCGCGACACCTCACCCACATCGCGCACCCCAATCCCCAATCGCGCGCATCACGCGCACCCAAAACCCACGGCCCTGCGCGGATATGGCAGGTGCTCTGCAACGTGCCCCCGTTATCGGCATTCCGCTCGAATCAGATTCCTGCGCACTGATAATCGCGCCCCCGCAGCATGACCGCGAGCTCCGGGCCACCTGTCCCCCGCTGCCGTGCTAGCACATTCGCCGACGCCACACGCAGGGCAAGGCGGCACACGCGCCCGATGTTCCGGGCCTGGCGTCCTCGGTGCCTGTGACGCCGACAGCAGCGCCTGAAGCGCGCCCGACACGTCTGGCGCAGGGCCCGAGTGCGCTCGGTGAATCTCTTTGAGACGGACTTGCGCAGAAGATGGAGGAAGGGGATAGAGCGCTCCACAGGCCGGCGGAGCGAAGAGCGCCTTTGCACGAGGATTCGCCGTGGCTTTCATTTACGGCCGCGTGTCGTGTCCCCGCAACCCCGTCGCACAAGAAAGGGAAATGAACGCCTTTGCGTGTCGGGCTGGGAGTGTGATCGGCAAGGCAGCCAACAACATGCCTTCGTGCGTCGTGGCGTCATGCATGGGGTGGGTCATGATGTCGCCGGGTCCGAAAGAACGCCCATCGCCTCCATTTGCGCGATGGTCGCGTTCCATTCAGCGAGATCGATGTCTGGGGAATCGACCGCCATAATGGCCTGCACGCGCAAATGGGGGATCACCATGAACGGAGGCATCTGCGGCGTGTCTGGTATGTGGAGAGGTGCCTGGAAAGTAATTCAGTACCATAAGAGAGGATTATACCTGTGTCGAGAGAGAAACGCACGTTAAATCGCTCGAGGTATCCGAAAATGGTGACGACGCTCCGGGCGTCCACGAGCCACGGAAGGCTGCCTCGCGCGTTGAGGCACAGCGCAACGTCGACCGCGATGGCGTGGCCTTCATTCCATAGAACCGCAGTCGCGGTGCGTAAATCATAGTAAATCACTCTGCAATGAAGTAGGGAGTGATGGTTAGCTGAAGAAGACTAGTGCAGCGCTCGAGACGCGTACCTCCCGACCAGGCGTAACTTCCGCGCGATTAGCTCATCGCGGATGGATGACAGGCGCGTCGGCACCGCGGAGTCAGCGCGACTCATAGGAAGAAATGGCTCTCGTGCTGGTCGGAATACAGCTACAGAGTGCCGTTCTTCAAGCTTTAGCTTTAGCTCGGACGGCGTTCGCGGTGGAGGCAAGACTCGGAGGCTACCAATGTATGCCTACAACGCGTCAACGGCAATTGCCGGTGCCGCACCACCGTCCGGGCTGCTGAGCGACTCGATCATTTCCTCTTCCCGCACCCACCAGTCGAACTCAAACTCGGCGATGATTTCAGCAACGTTCTGCACCGAACGCCATACAATTCGAACACGCACGCACTATGAACACGTCGACGTCCTGGACTGCCATGCCGTCCGACCACGCTGACGCACCCGCTTCGCTCGTTCACGCAGACGCAGAGAACGGCATGACATCCTCAATCGCTGTTGCTGCCATGCTACAAATCTGAGTATATTAGGGAAGTACTTATATGTTTCCCTCTAGCTTCTCAGTGGAAACGGCTGATCGTGATTTGTTCACTAGCTATGGTGCGGTAAGTGGACTACGACAGACTACAAGTTAATTTCTGGGACCATCTTCTGAGCTGCTACCAAATTCGTCTGTCCTATAGTCGCTGACCCCTGAATCTGACTCCTGATGCCGTCCTTTCTCGAGTTTGGTCACCTCAGTCAGTTTATCCCTCACGGCTTGCAAATATCTTTGGACTACGGTACTTAGCCATCGTATATATTCGACCGGTGCATTATCCGGCGCCACCAGTCCTGGTAAGGCGAAGTTCGGATAATACTTGCCATGAGTGCCACTAGTGAGCCAGAGAGTCCCGCGCAGCTGGTTGTAGAAAGCTATCCACAGAGTACAACTCCCACAGCATCGTTTGCTGACGCCGATGGCCCTATATTTCCCATCGGCCACAGGGTTCCGGCTATCATGCTCGAGGATGATCCGAAGTTCAGCGTGGATCACGGGATACAGGACCTTCGCCCAGCCGCCATCCTTCTCGTCGGCAAGGTTGATAATTGCTCGCCACGGTATGCCACGGTCCCTTTCCGTGAGTCGCGCCTCCAGTTCCTTGTCGCTGATAGGAACTTCTGCCCCCCGAACTCGAAGCTTCGCGTCCAAGGCCTGCGCCATCACCTTCCTGTCGGGTGTGTTCGGTCCAATTTTCTCATGGTAGAGATGCGCTAATTCGGTCTTGTTCATGTTCGCAAACAGTTTGAAGGCGACTGGAACTTTGATACCACTCTTGTGCCATGCTTCGATATAGTCGGGTATGCGAATACCTCCACCTCCGTGACTGTGTGGGAACTCCATAGCGTATTTTGACGTAGCATTATGGTTGATCCATTCGTAACTCCAAGCTCTTTTCGCCTCGATGAGTTTATCAAGCCCGACTTTATATTGACAAATTTTGTTTAAAATCCGTCCGAGCTTGGCCACGGCGTTGTAAAACCTTGCCCTGTCTTTGCCGTTCTTCACCGTCAATTTAGCCAGTCTTGACTGACGTCTCGCTTTCAAGAAGTGATTGCACTGATCGGCCAATCTGTTCAATTCTCTGATCTTGGAGTCTGTGGGATATCGGTCCTTGTTCGCAAAGAGGTTCTGAGCGATATTGCATATCTCCGCCAACTTCCCCTCGATGACCTGCGGAATGATGTCGGCAGTTCCATTAAAGTCTAACACCGACGTAGCTCGCACTTCGAGCTGTTGAATTCGCTTGTCCACAAGTTTTGCAGAG